>VDFB02271358.1:339321585-339593155 GCA_007258455.2 Sequoia sempervirens | reverse complement strand
ACATATGCCAAGCCCTCTGTCGGACCCATGCCCTCAGACTTCCTCCTGCAGACTTCCACTTGCTGCCTGTCGTTTCCAAATGATGATCTCCTCATGGCTTCCTAGTTTCTCAGACCCAAGACACTTACACGATCAAAGAGTTGTGTTGATCGCCTTCCAAACTCTTGGGTCCCAGCTAATGAAACTCCATCCCCAAAAGGCAACCTCGCTAGGGCCATTCCAAATGGCTAACCTAAAATGTCAAGGCTAACCTGTTCTCCATGGTGGACTCCATAATTTGGCCAAATCCTAGGGCGAGTGAAACCTTGCGGGCCGCCCTACCATGTTTTCCCTTCAAAATAGCCATCTTGACAGGGAAGTTAGACCTTTGGGGCCCGGACCGTCCAAACTCCCTCCCATGAGCCACTAACAAAAATTGAGATTAAGTGTTGGATTTCTTGAATGTTGAATTATCCAATCTAACTCTGTTTGTAAGAATTTGGCTAACATTTCATGCTTTCGTACTTGGTTTTACACACCTCTCCTTTGTTTGCAAAATATATATGGAATCAAGTGCAAGACCCTCAGGGGCAACTGTAGAAAAGGAAAAAGGAAAGAAAACAAGCAAGGCCCCTCATGGGAAAGAAGACAAAGACCAAATGAAATACCAGTTCCAAGGGGAACCATTACAATCCAAGGTCTCCATAGCATGGAAAGAGGTCATAGACACCAACATAGGGCATGTGGACATTGATGAATTCATGCACAGGGTCAGGATCAACCTTAAAATAGAGAATGCAAGATTGATCAGAGGCAGTGGGATAGCCAAAGCTATAGGATTCCCTCCTGCTCTTGTCACCCCAGAACTAGTAATGGCTTGCAGGGAGGCATACTAGCCAAAAACTAGAGCAATAGTGGACAGGGATGGGAACATGTTGGCTGACATATCTGCCAAGGCAATAACGAAGACCTTTCATATTCCTACCTTTGGGGAGATGGAATTACCAAACATCAAGGAGTGCAAGGAAATGTGGGACGAGAACCCCCTGAAATGTAAAAAGCTTATCAATCAGTATTGGCTCAAGGAGAACAGAGGAAATGCTGTAAAAGTCCCCCAAGAGCTATTTCAAAGTGATTTTCATGAAGATTACCATGATTTGGTAATGTTGTTAAGTAGAGTAATGGGACTTCCTACTGCTTCTTACTTCCAGGAATGGATGGTCTACTTCATTGAAGAGATTCTCTGTGGAGAAGATACTTCATTTTACTGGGGTGGGATAATTAGTGACTACTTCCATGAATAGTTTATGGCTATTAAAAAAACCTCTAGATTCTGCATGACATCCTACTTAGTCTACTCATTGGCCGAATGGAGGCAATACAGTGGCTTATTCAGAGCTCTAGATGAAGAACCTGGTAGGGAGCTAAAATTTTATGACAAGTACCCTCAGTTGCAATTTAGAAATTTCAAGAAGGAATACTGCAGGGTCAATGATGCTTTCATAGACCATATAATTAGAGTAATTGGGGCTGAATTTGAGAGGTGAGTCTCCCACAATGCCAATGCATTTTTGAAGCAGTATGCCTTTCTGTTCATCTAGTACCCAAAGTTCACATATATTCATGCAGAAGGCTTCTCAGAAAGGCCAAACACGCTGCCCCAATACCCTAATGACCAAATAATACTACTTGAGTTGTCTCGGTAGCTGCGACACGTACACACCCTCTTGAGCAGCAAACATTTGGCATGAATTCCTTATCCCCTCTCCTTCGGCTAGGGGCTATAAAAAATCCATATCTCGCAATGCACTCACAATTCAGAGAAAGAGTTGGCCGAATATCATTTGAGACTCCACAACATCTGGCCATGGATGATTCCTCACGACCACATCAAGAAGGCACTTGGACTCGAATATGCCCATCTACATAGTGTTGAAGACTTTTTGGCTAATTGCATAGATGATAAGGAGGTACAAATGACACATTATATGCAGATGACCACATACTTTGTAAAGAGGGTCAATCTGTTCCCAACACTTGACCAAGTGGAAGAAGATGAAAGTATAGCCATAGACCCCCGATACAACACAGTTGCTAATCTACCATTACCACTGATTGATTTGGATGAGCAAGAGGTCGACGACCTCAAAATTCTAACCAACCCCATTGAGGCTCAAACAAAAGAATGGATTGATGGGTAATTTTCCCGATTAAAGCAACAAGGGGTAGATTTGACCTATGAGGGGTTCAAAAGTGAGCCAAGTGGAAAAGGTAGTGGCACAGCTGCTACCCCATTAGGTGAAGTCTATCAATCTCCTCCATCCACCAGAACAAGAAAAAGAAAATAGGTCACAGAACATGAGCCCAATCCCAAGGTATATGCAAGAAAAGCCTCAGAGGGAGAACCTTCTAAGAAGTAGAAAAGATCAGGCAATGTTGCAAAGATGCCTATTATTCAAGAATATCTACTCCATGAGGGAAGGGAAATGGAGGCTGAGCAACCAAAATCTCCACCTGCCACCTCCACCATTGCTACCCCACGATCTCCCTCCCTGGAAATGGTTGCAACTTCTCTGGCCGCAGTGGACATCTCAGTTCATCTTTCCTCTTCTCCACCTGCTAGGAAAGTCCTAATGATCGACTCTTCCTCTACCACCACTTCCCCACTCTCCCCAGTTTCCATGTCTCCAACTACAACTCTCTCACTGGAAACAACAACAATACCCATGCCCGTACTTTCACTACCGGAGGCGTTCTCATGACACATGTAAAATGTTTCTTCAGAGATTTATGAAGCATTGATGAATCTAGTTGTCCAAGTTTCCTTGGCACAAGTTCTTGCCAACGTTCTTGCCTCTACTCATCTAACTGAACCACCGGTGATGAAGGCCACAATGGAAATATTTGGGGAGTTGGAGAGACAAGAGAAGGAAGCAACAAAGGAACTAGAGGAATAAGTGGACGACTACCATGAACATTTCGAGCACCAACACTTCTAGATCGATGAGGTAGTCCATGAGGGAGAAGAAATAGAATCCTTCACAGGTGATGAAGAAGAAGATGTCAGCACCAAATATATTGTAGAAACCTTTGATGTAGATTTAGAAGAAGAACTAGCCTGAAAATTAAAAGATGTCAGGGAAGAAATAGAAAAAACACTTCTTGAGGAAGAAAAGGAGTTAAGTGATAAAATGGAAGAAGAAACTGAACTTCCAATTGGGGAGCAAGAAGAAAGCCCCAAACATGGTGAAGAGATGCCTCTCTCAGAAGGGAAGGATGAGCAAGAGAAGAAAGAATAGGAGGATGTGCCACCCCATCATGAGGAAAGGGAAAGTAAAGAAGAAGATAAGCTTGATGAAAAGGATGAAACCCACAAGAGCCCTGAAACAGAGCAACCCGAGGAACATGGGCATGAAGAGGAAAATAAAAAAAAGGATACTAAAGGGGAAAATAGCCCCAAGGAACGTCTACCCACTAAGTCCCCTATCAAACACACGGTGCTCATCTGGGACTCCAATGAGGAGGAAGATACAAGGACAAAAAAAGAAGCTCTTGAAGATAAAGAGATTGAAATCAGGAAGGATGAAGAGGAGGGTGATCTAGAATCACCCAGGGAGAAGTCCCAAATGCTTGAGTGGCTGGAAAAGCAACTTGAAAAGAAAACTCCTGCTTTGAGGGATCTGAGGGAAATATTAAAGGTCATCTTGTCCTAAGCTCAAATCAACACCAAAAAGGAGAAGAAGCCCAAGGTTAGATTAAAGGTGACAATGGATGCCTCTAGATCCCGAATGGTGCAAGTAGCCACATTGATGGTGGGAAAAGGAGGGATAAGCTACAATGTCTCCACCATCGAATTAGGGATGACCACCAAGGAGCAAAAGGTAGAACACCTTCAGGAATCTCTTACCACAGTGGTACACTTGATACAGTAGGATAAGGTTTCCAAGGAAGAACTTAAGGAATAGGTGGCTGATTTGACAACCTACATTCAACAATAGTCATTAGCAGAAGAGCATCCTACCAAATCCTCGGCTCTGCCACAACTGTTGTCCAAAGAGAAAACTGACAAGCTTGAGAAAAGGAAAAACTTGGATAAGATCAGATAAAACTAGTTTCGACAGGTCTTATATGTTGGAAACATGGGCATCGGTTGTGTTATTAGGACAAAGAACAAGTTCTTGGAGGTGCAAAAGTCTCTTGAGGGTACAAGGAAGTTCTATACTAACTTCCCAAGAATGTATGGGTCTACTTACCCCAAAATTGAGGCCATCCTCAAGCTATCAAAGAAGACTTGGGAAAAGGAGCTTGCATTCAATGAGGATGTTCATTGGCTCGTGGACATGTGGAAGCTAGACTTCGATCACCAAAAGGAAAGATTGGAGTGGTTACTTTAGAAAGTGGATCTAGATATTGATTGGGCCAAGGATGTTAGGGTAGATTGCATTCAGTATCTAAAGTTAATGATGGGGTATGATATGCCCGTCGTTCAAATTGATTCAAAAAAGGTAAAGCCACATTTCCATAAGAAGATGGAATATGGAATGTCGGGCGAGGTCACTACAGAATTCTTGAGTTTTGCTTCTCGAGCCCTCACTCAATCTGAACAATTCAGAGACCACATTGCCAAATATGATGAATATTGGGAAAATCTCACCGATCAGTCTAAGCAATGGAGTTACCAAGTGCTACAATCTAAGATTATGGAAGTTGAAAAGCTCCATCCATTAATCTTGAAGTTCATGGAATATGCCACTTTGAAGAAGCAAGAAGGGAACCCTATTATTGATGATGAAATCCTTATAGAATAGCTGCAGCAAAGGCAATTAGGAAAAAGACAAAATGCTACAGTGCTGCCACTAGAGGAAAAAATAGGGAAAAGACAAGAATTGTATTTAAAATGTTATATATTTGGGGGTAGTTGAAACCCTAGTTTGTAGTGAATCTTGGCCACACAATGCAAATCAATCTTGGCCATTCATTCTACTTTTTAGGCATTATAAATAGGGGGGTCTCCTCTCATTTTAAAGAGAGTTAAGTTGTAATGACATGCTGCATAAATTTTAATAGAAATACATTGACTTTGGTGGATTTATGAGTTTCTTTGCATGTTTCATGATTCATCTCCCATAGTTAGATGATTTAGATAGATTCACCCTTGCTGTTCTTTATGGTCTTAGATTGCTTTGGTAGATTTAGTAATTTTGTTCAATGGTTGTGTAGATTTTTGATGTGTTGATGACTCTCTTGTCCATACTTTTTTTTTTGTTTATTGTTGTAGATAGTTGTGCAAAGTTAGTTTGGACGTAGATCGAAAGTTGCTCCAAACTTTTATCTTTTGTTCATGCATGTTTATGGTGAATGAATGGTAGAAAATTTTCAGTCCTTAGAAGCTAGCGCAAGTGTCATGATACTGTGAGTTGTCTGGTTAAGTGAAATTTTGATTTAAGGAAGTTGTCCATAGTAGAACCCTCCATGACCATTGTTCATAGTTAGTTTCAGATCTAGGAACCTCTTCTCATCCCTGCCTGCTTCCTTTTTTTTTAATAAGTGACCTGTGCTAAGGTTCATTGCACATTGTAAAGCTAAATCCCAAGATAAAATAGGAATTTATGATTGTTTTATGAACTTGCAGCAAACTGCACTCGAATTTCCATCTTAGGAATTGCATTTCAAGACCCATTTTGCATCTATCTACATAAGTTTTCCCTGTCATTACTAGCAAAATCACAGCGAACATTAACTGAGGAATTCCACGCAAGTCATGGCCTGACATCTGAGAGACCTTGGGGTGATTTTTAGCAACTTTTTGTTGGAGATTTCCTTTCAAGAGAGGTAGTGCGCCTATGCACTACCTGTGTTGATAAATTTATAAAAAACACATCAACAGTTGACATTAATGCCAAAGGGGGGTTTTGTTGCATTGGAATTGATTATCATTGATGTTAAAGGGTGTTAGTTTGGTTGGTGCAAAGGTTGGTGTTCATTGTTCATTCTTATTGGTCTTCATGTTCCTTGTCATCTCATGGTGGTTGTCATAGCCTTGAAGGCATGGGGTTCATACAAAGACTTATGGTAAAGTATGTTGAAGTATTCAATCAAAAAGAACTTGTTCATTCATATTTCAAATCCCTAATGTTGGTGCTCTGAATGTTGATCATTCATCTTCACACGCTGTTCATGATTCATATTATCAAAGTCATATGGAATGTCAGAGGTCATAGCATAATTCCTTGGTTTTAGTTTCAGAGGTTTTGAAGATTGTTTAAGGTTTTTACTTTGGTTGAGGGTTTAGTGCCCTACATGGCAATGGAAAAGAGACATGATTGTTTATTTCATGGCTTTTCTTTTTGTCCATATTAAAGTCAAGCACATTGAAGGTTTTTTTTATCTCATTCAAATGAAGATCAAGGGTTGTCATTTAAAGATAAATTTGGCCACAAGATAAAATGAAAGGTCTTTATTTAAAGTTCAAAATGTTCATTTCAGGAGGATTTTACTTTGATAGGTGTCAAACTATCTTTTAGATTTTGCTTTTGCTTTTGCAAGAAGATGAAAAGATCATATTTGTGTAGTGGATTGGCGCCAAACCTTACTGAAATATAGAAAGGTTTCTAATTGTAAAATAATTTTTTTCTTAGATATTTTGGCAGTAACGTAGAGGAATGTTGATTTTTCTTGCTTTGGATAATGTAAGTATGTAAGAGTTGTATTGGAATTCTTGCAGAAAGCAATATGATAGTGCTGAATAAGGAATGAATAATTAAGAATGGCCTACTGATATTCCTGGTGAATATATGATAGTGTGATTCGAAACCTTTGTAATATTTTGGTGATGGAACTTTCATGAATAAAGTTTAGTGTTTGCATGCTTAGTATTACATGTGCATATTATTTGAGAGTAGTTTGTTTTGAAGATTGTTTGAGAGCATATTGTTTGAAGAGCAAGAGTAAAGTTTTCATTGAAAATAATTTTCTATGTATTGGATTTTTTCAATGTATTGAAGAAATACAAAGTTTCAATCTTTGATGAAAAGTTTATGATAGGTGGTTGATGAAGCTTGAGATGTTCAAGATTTGTGCTATGATGTTGAAGAGAATTTTGTGGGTATGATATTTATTCAAATTCTTGATGACAGAGTATGATATTTGAGCCTTCATGAAGTAGATTAGTATTAGAAGTATGGTGAATTTAGAATTGAATGTTCAAAATTTATAGAAGCTCTCTAAATTTAGTGTGTAATGTGTCTTGTTGTTATAATGATTTGAGCTTGGTATTCAAAGTGATGGAATCAAAACATGGTGATTGTTGAAGGTATGAGTAAATTATATTGAATTGTAACATCAGAATGTTGAGATATGTGGTGTCAAATTTGAATATGGTTGTGATAGAGATTGTGTAGACTCTTGATTGAATAAGGTGTCAGATGACTGTATGACAGATGGTTGTATGTGAGATTGGTGTAAAAATAATTTTTTAATATGTGTTATAGCTTTGGTTGAGTAGTGGTTTGAAGTTAAACAAGGTAACCCTCTGTAACCAATTATCTTTCTTTTGAAGAGTGTCTATGAGACATGGAGTTTTGCCAGTGAGGCATAGGAATCAACCAATAAGGCTTGTGTTATTTTCCAGTGAGGCATATGAATCAGCTAGTGAGGCTTGTGATTATCCAGTGAGGCATATATCTTGTAACCTGAAGGTTTAATCTAGTGAGGCTTGTTGTTTAGCTAGTGAGGCGCGCAACTTGTAACCTATAAGGTTTTGGCCAGTGAGGCCTAATGAAGCTTCTGTTCATAGTGGTTTTTCACCCTTTTAGGGTTTTCCACTCATAAACCTAGTGTTATGTCTTCTCTTTGTGGTTTCTTATATTGTGCATGATTGGATATCTTTGTTCAAGTATTATATTCAGATTTGCATGTAATTTGTGACTCCTTCCACATTGAATATCTATAATGATTAAGATGTTTGAATAGGTTTCTTTGAATCAGACAAGTGAGTTTACTATTGAAATTTTATTTGTAATTAGACCACTAATTCACCCCCCTCTCAATGGTCCTGTACTCTAATAAGCCTATCAATGCAATATATAAGGAATGCCAGTTTGGAAAGTAGATAAAGAAGAGGGTCAAGACTAAAGAATATCTATTGCAGGACCTTTGAAGTTGGTGCATGTAGACCTATGTGCACCTACTAGAATAAGAATTTCTCATGGTGAAAGGTATTTCATGTTATTGATTGATGATTATTCTAGAATGACTTGGGTAACATTTCTCAAAGAAAAATAAAAATATCTAGATAATTATAAAGCATTTAAGTCTATCATTGAGAATGAAATGGATTTGGAAATCAAGTGCTTGAGGTTTGAGAGAGGTGGGGAGTTCACCTCCAATGAGTTTAACAGTTTTTGTGAATATTCCTTGAATACTCTACAAGAAGCAAGGATTATCAGTGCTACAACAAAAGATTGAAGAATATAGTTGAGAGTGCAAGTGTCAAAGTGGATGAAGAACCACATCAAAGTTCAATGTTGAAAGAAGGATATGAATCTGATGAACCCTCTTGTAGTGAAGAACAAAAGGATGAAGATAAATGAAAAGATATGGAAGTTGAAGAGGAAGAAGATCTAGAAAAGTTCCCCAAGACTCCTAAGTATGTGCATAAGAATAATTTTGAAGATCAAATCATTGGATATAAAAGCAAAGGTTTGTTGACAAGAAGAAAATATCCTATGGAAGAAGAACACACAAAAATTTGTTTACTTTCAGAGGTAGAACCTAAAACTATAATTGAGGCATGCAAAGATAGGAATTGGATAAAATCTATGAATGAAGAGTTAGAGAAGATTGAGAAGAATTAGACTTGGGAATTGATCCTGAGACTAGCAAACAAGAATGTAATAGGAGAAAAATAGGTTTTTCAAGAACAAGTTGAATGAGGATGGAAAATTTTTTAGGAAGAGGGCTAGGCTTGTGTGTAAGGGTTACTCACAAGTGGAAGGAATAGATTTTGAGTATAAATTTTCTTGAATGGCAATAATGGATGCCATTGAGATGTTTTTGGACTTTGCAACACATAAAGACTTCAAGTTTTATCAGACAGATTTGAAGTCTACATTCACGAATGGTTAGTTAGAAGAAGAGGTGTAAATTGAACAATTGAAAGGTTTTTAGTTGTCAGATGATGTTCATATGGTCAATAGGTTGAAGAAGGTATTGTATTGAATCAAATAGGATCCTAGATCTTGGTATATAAGATTGGATAAGTGCTTATTATAGCAAGGATTGAAAAAAAGGTACTATAGATAGCAACCTATACTTCAAAGTTGAAGGAAAACAAATCCTGAATGTGGTAGTAAATGTTGATGACATAATCTTTGGAGGAAATGAAGGTATGTGTAATTTTTTTTTAGAGGAGATGTAGAAAGAGTTTAAGATGTCAATGTGTCGGGAGATGAATTTCTTCCTTGGGCTACAAATCAGTCAATTAGAGAAAGGCATTTTCATTTCATAGTCAAAGTATGTTAAAGAAATGTTGATGAAGTTTGGGATGGATGATTCTAAATTGGTATGTACTCCTATGGTTATTGGTTTTAAGTTGAGAAATAATGATGAATATCCTATGATAGATCATAGTAAGTATAGATCAATGATTGGTGGACTGATATACCTATGTTCTGCTACTAGACTAGATATCGTGCATGCAATATGTCTTGTGGAAAGATTTGAAGATGATTCCTTAAAATCACATGTTATAGCGGTCAAAAGGATATTTAGATACTTGAAAGGCACTCTAGACTTGGGTCTATGGTATCCTAAGGATATTGATTTCTCCTTGAGTGCATACACAAATGTAGATTGGGTAGGATGTGAAGATGATAGAAGAAGTACAAGTGGAGGTGATTTCATTCATGGAAGAAAATTGGTTTCATGCTTGAGTAATAAAGCAACATTGATTTTCATTATCTATTGCAAAAGCAGAGTATATTGTAGTAGCATCATCCTATACACAATTGTGTTGAAACTCAAAATAATGAGAGCAGAGTGAATTAGTATTCACTAAAATTCATTAGCTTTAGCAACTTTAAACATCCATTCAATGCATCACATAAAACTTACAGTATTAGAAAGGAACATAGAAATCATGCATCACATCAAAGAACACAAGAACACTAGATTTACATGGAAAAACCAAAAAGGGAAAAACCACAGTGAGGATTAGCTCACAATATATTATAACTGATTATAAGATATTATATAATGGCTCACTGCCAGGTGGTCTCACTATCCAGAGAAAAGAACAAATTCATCACTATCAGAATAGAAAGGAAGGTGGCTCACTACCAAAGTTTTGGATTGATATAATGCATCTACAATATGTTGAAGACAGTTCCGATTAAGCTTTGTAGACTAATCTAATACACTTCATGCTTCTCTGCTATTATACTCTGTTTTATCTTACTTTACATCATATTCACACTCTGCAACAACTACATTCTTATAACACTAAAATCATCTTACATTTATGTGCATTACATTCAAAAAACATCTACAACATCAATTAGGTCTTCCTAATTAGATGAAACATGCAAACCAACAAACTATCAACTCAAGATCTAATCATACACACCTCACAAAATAAATCAAAACATATAACACATTAAAATAGGTTGGAAGGGACCTATTATTGCTCCATAAGTATGATCCAAACTTACTTTAACTCTGCACAACCTCAAACCTTTTAGGTCAACACCATTGGTGAAACAACAAAGAGATTAACCAACTATTCATACATATTTTGACATATAAACCTCCAAAGCACTTTCCAATTGGAAAAATTACACTTCTGATACTTGTAAAAACTCCCTCAAAACCACATAGTAATATAATCATCCACAATGGAATGCAAAGCATTCCAATCAAGTATTTTGTCACTGTAATTTTGTCATATTCAGAGTGATACTTTGTCAATTCCAACTTCAACTATGGAGGGATTCAAGATGTGAAACCTTGGATTCAAATTCCTCCAACAAGTACCAAATTTACCTCATAATTGAATAACTAGATTCTTCATAGTGGAGCAATGTGGAACTAAAAAATGGTTCACTGTACACTAGAAATTGTGCTCTGGGACATAGGGAATTCTACAAGATATTTGGTCTACACCAAACCAACAAAAATGCAGCTATGAAATGGGATGCAATGGGTTGACATCACTACATTGTATCATGCTCATCAAACACTAGCGATACATCAATGTTGATACTAAAACAATGTTGACATCAATGAAAAAACCATAGTAGCATCATTTTCCATACATCCACCAATATTCTCAGTGATAAACTTCCAACAAGTTGTTGTGGATGAAGAAGACATTAAAGGATCTCAGAGTATCATATGATGAAACTATTTCTATCTTGTGTGATAATGCAAGTTCTATCAATATCTCAAAGAA
Organism: Sequoia sempervirens; assembly: GCA_007258455.2. NCBI lineage: Eukaryota > Viridiplantae > Streptophyta > Pinopsida > Cupressales > Cupressaceae > Sequoia > Sequoia sempervirens. Next base: position 339,581,727 of record VDFB02271358.1, on the reverse strand, counting down.
CCTGGTAATGCATTCAAGAACAAAACATATCTCTATCTGGTATCACTTTCTAAGAGAGAAGATTGTAGAGAATGAGGTGAAGCTAGAGTATGTGCCTATAAAGGATCAAGTTACATTTTTACAAAGGCTCTTCTAAAAGATACTTTTGAGTATCTCCACTAGAATTTAGCCAGGGTTATTGCCTCTGCTTTCAACTAGATGCATAAGTGTGTGCATCTTTCCAAGAATCTTTTCAAGATACATTCTTGGTCTTGGACTGATGTTGAAGGGTACCTATGAAGGGGAGTAGGTAGTCATGCTTTTAATTGGTGTAGTCAAGTGGAGCATGCTTTGTGTTACTAAAGAGGAGAGTGCAGAAAAGAAGAGAGTCATGGAGAGAGAACAACTACTTGTTGGTGTTTCCCAAAGATAAGTGTGATGGTGATGTCAAAGGGAAATATGTTGCCCTTTTCCATTGATGTCAAATGGGGAGAGTGATGTTTAAAAAAATCCTCAAGATAGGGGCCGAGAATGGAAAGGGAGACAATTGTGTCTAAAAGACATAAAGAAAATAAGTATAAGAGATGCCCCACTCAGGGGGAGTGTTTCTTGATGTAGAGTTGCTTTTGATTTCTTTTATTGTTGATGGTTTTTCAAAGCTGGTGTTGCCATCAATGAAAAATGGGGAGATTGTTGAAATTGTCATTGATGTCAACCTCCAGTATGGTCAGGAAGATTGTTGGAGATTGTTGGTATTGTTACTAGATTTATGTCACATTAATTTCATCCCCTTGTATGTGGAGATTATTGGAATCGTTGGAGAGTGTTACATTATGTTTTCATTTGTATTATGGCTTGATGTAAACCTCTAGTGTAGTCATGGTGTGTAGTGTTTTGTAGATACTGTAGATGTGCTAAGAAGGTGTTTGTAGTGTTGCTGATACAGTTGGTTTACATGGTTTCCAAGTCCTTTTGAGAAAATTTGAATAAAAGAGTGTGTAGTGTGACAAAGGTGTGTTCAGTGTTGTGATCCATATCTCTTCATTGTTGAATATATTTTTGTGCAATTTCGACATGATGAACAGAGGTATTCAAAGGCATTATATCTAGAGTTTCAGGTTTTAGATCCTATGGTGGTAGAAGATGTGTTTGATAGTGTGTTTTTCTATGAAGAAGGTTGTCTAAGAGAAATGAGATTACTCCGTATTTCTCCATGTTGAGGTTTCTTGTATTGTGGATTTGGGAATGTGTTGATATTGTTTATATCTACTTTCCCTTCGATTTTTTGGTGTTGAGTTACTCTACAAATTCAGTTCTTGTATTGGAGTTCAATGGTAGTGCATCTTAATGTGTAGGATGAAAGTATTCTTTGTCTTAGGTGGTTACAACAATATTGCAAACTAGTATATTGATGTTGGAATATTCTTGTATATTTTCTGATGTTGAGGTGTGATCCACATGTTGTTTATGGACCTAGAGAAGCATGTATGTGCTCACTTGTAGTGTTAGTTTAGGTTTGTCCAACTTGGCATGCTAGAACTATTTGTGAAGGTACCTTGTGGATTGTGGATGTGATGAGTAGCATGTTGATAAAGATTTGGATCCTAGTTAACCCTTGGCATGGATTTCCTTCACTTATTTCCACCATAGAAATGTTTGGTACTTACCTATTTTGGTGTTGCACATTTGAGGCTGACCTAATTAAGATTTTTTAGGTTATGGAAGGTATAAATGAAAAGTGAATTATTAGAGATGTGGTAAGATGTGTAAGAGATGTGAATGTGATCAAGTGTGGTGATGTGACTGGGAGCTTAAATTTCAATGACTATGGATGCAATGACCAAAAGGTGTCTACATTTTTAGTGTGCCTAAAGTTGCTGGAGGCAGTGACCCAAAGGTTGTGGATGGTGCAAAGTTGCAATGGTGGTTTTCTCCTATTGCTCAAAGATATGAATCTCTTTGTAACAATTTTCTTCTTTCTTTCTTTCTTTTGGATAGTGAGTCCTCTTGGTAGTGTTCCTTTCTTCGTTTAAGGGTAGTGGGCCCTCTGATAGTGAGGCTACTATAATTTGGTGTTGCTATTCATATATATGTGAGCTAATCCTTACCATGTTTTTCCCTACTTAGGGTTTTCCATGTAAATATATTGTCCTCTTGTTTATGGTTGTGTTTGCATTGTTATTTCACATGTTTACATTATACTAATTTTTAATGAGGGTTTAAATTTTGTTAAGGGTTTGAATGTTAATGAGGGATTGAATATTTTAATGTATAACTGATTCACCCTCCTCTCTCACTTGTTATTTGCATCTAACAAGTGGTATCAAAGTTGTGGTTGCTTGGAAGAAGCTTAACTACTTGAGGAAGATATGGATGGTGCATAGGAAGGGTGTCAAAGCTCCTATTTTCAATGAAACAAATTATGCTTACTAGAAAGCTAGTATGGAATCCTCTCTTATCTCTCCATGATTTGGAGTCTAGCAATTAGTTGAAAAAGGATATACATTTCCTTCTAATGGTTCTAAAATTGATGATGAGATCAAGGATTATGAGAACAATGGAAAAGAAATAAATGCTATCCTAGGTGGTCTTTTTTATGTTGAACTTGGAAAGATGATAAGTATGAAATCTACAAAATATTTCTTGAAAAAGTTGCAAAGCATTTATGAAGGAGATGATAAGGTCAAACAAGAAAAGATGTAGAATTATAAAGCCAAATTTGAAACCCTAAGGATGCCTTAATATGAAGACATTACAACCTACATGCTCAGAGTGGATGAAGTTGCCAATACCATCAATGGTTTTGGTGGAAAGCTAGAAGAAAATGAAGTTGTGAAAAAAGGTATTAAGAAATCTTCCCAAATCTTATACTTATAAAGTTTCCTCTATTGAGGAAGCTCAAAATTTGGATAATTATTCTAGAGATAAGATTTTTGGTGCTTTTATTTCATTTGAATTGAGAGAGTTTTGTAAGGATGTTAAAATTAAGGAAATTGCCTTTAAAGTTAGCAAGGTAGAGAAGGATGATGAATTAGATTTGGATGATCTTGATGAGATGGAAGAAATTTTTGTAAGGAGATTGAAAAGGGCACTGTCAAGTGCAAAACTAAGTTACCCTTTAAGTGTTTGAATTGTGGAAGGATAGGTCATTATTCTTCTAAATGTCCAATCAAAATTTCAAATGATAAACATAAGGATCATAAAGTAAATATGTCAAGAAGATCTATTATTTTGAAAAACACAATGATGTATATGATGATAAAGAATTAGACTATCTTGATGAAGATAGTGATGAATTCTTGTTAATGGATTCAAATGTTGGAGCTAATTCTTCTAATTCTAAAATATGTGTGAAGAAAATTGCTCTAGGAATAGGTCACAAGGTTTAAGGAACAATTCTGACTAATTTTCATGCAAGTGAGGAGAGGAACTACTAGATAATTGATAGTGGATGCTCAAATCATATGATGGGTGATAAGAGTAAATTTGTTAAATTTCAGAAGTGTGATGGTAGTCTTGTTAAGTTTGGTGATGATAAATCTATTAAGATCTATGGAAAAGGATCAATTAGTTTTGATGGAAAGCATAAGACAAATGATGTTCTTTATGTCAAAGGTCTTTGACATAATCTTCTTATTGTAGGAAAAATGTGTAGCAAAAGATGCAATCTTTCATTTCAGAATGATGGTTGTGAAATTAGAAAAGGAAGATCCAAAAATTTGGTTGTTGTAGGGACAACGACAGAAGGTAATGTCTATTAGCTCAATGGTGGTGGTGTTAAGTGTTTTATATCTCAAATCAATGAAAGTTGGTTGTGGCATAGAATAATGGGTCACATAAATTTTGATAACCTAGTGAAGATTAGTTCTATGGATGTTGTGAGAGATCTGCCAAGGATTACAAAGCCTATCAATGCAATCTATAAGGAATGTCAATTTGGAAATTAGAAAAAGAAGAGGTTCAAGACTAAAGAATATTCTACCATAGGACCTTTGGAGTTGGTGCATGCAAACCTATGTGGACCTACCAGAATAAGAATTTCTCATGGTGACAAGTATTTCATGTTATTGCTTCATGATTTTTCTAGACTGACCTAGGTGACATTTCTCAAAGAAAAATGAGAAGCTCTAGATAAGTTTAAAGAATTTAAGTCTATGGTTGAGAATGAAATGGATGTGAAAATCAAGTGCTTGAGGTCTGGAAGAGGTGGAGAGTTCACCTCCAATGAGTATATTTTTTTATGAAGATCATGAGATAAAGAGGAAATTTTCAACTTCTAGGACTCCTCAACATAGTGGAGTTGTGGAGAGGAAGAATGGGATAGTTCAAGAAGCAACAAGGACTACGATGAAAGAAGAAAATTTGTTGGAAAGAGACATTGCAGTCATGCTTTGGTGTTGTCATTGATGGAAACCCTAGTCGGTAATCAAATCTGCATGACATCATTTTCTCCTACCGACAATCAAAGTGAGGATAGTCTGGAAGAACATAGCATCCGATAGATTGGTGTTCAATGATACATGTACAATTTTTAGTTGTTACTTTGTGTTGTGGACCTCATAGGAGGTTTTTTAGTACATCTAATGTGTTGTCCAAAAATAGTTGTTCCTCATATTGAGTCTTGTGTGAATTTGGAGATCCAGTTGATAATTCTCTATTTATCAATATTTTGGGGTTGACTCAATTGATAAAACATGTTGTAGATGTTCAGGAAATGTTTGTTTGAATATTTTTGTGATTTATCATTATGTTTTGGGTCCAAGCTAAGGTGTAGCTGACAATTGTGGATACACATTGAATTTTACTTATGATTTGAGCTGACAAGTTGCAAATATTTCTAAGTTCTATTGGAGCTGACTTGTAGCGATTAAATCCTTAGTCGCAGATATATATAGATGATCAATTATATCATTTTGATATATATTTTTTGTGTGTCGATGTGTATTGCAAATACCAGAAGTGTGTTAGACCAATTTTATGCATAGTTTCACTTGTGCATACAAATTTTGTGAAGAAAGTTAGAGCAGAGCAGAGAAAAAGATTGGTATCAGTCAAAAGGATAGAAGATCGATATTAGAGCCTAACCATAACTGTAATCAAGCATTTGTAGATGCTATTTCTTTAGTTCATTCTCTTGGATCTAATACAAATCTCTGGCAGCATGCCTTCCTATTTTGAGCAGTGAGCTCTAGGCAATGTGCCTGAATGCAAGTGCATTCCCATTTTGTAATCTTTCTTTTAAGTATACTCAGAACTTATTATGGATTGGGAATCCACCGTGGTTTTTCACCTAATAGGGTTTCCACATAAAAATCCTTGTGTTATGGTGTTGTGTTTGTTTGATTTCTATTTCTACATATTACTCTTGGTTGAATTTTCTAAGTGGATTAAAGATCAGAATAATAAAATTAATTTTTGCAGAACACTGATTCACCCCCCCTCTCAGTGTTGCTTGTTTCCAACAGTTATTATTAGAGCTAGTTCCTTGAAAGAAGTCTAACAACTTGGGGAGATCTTGGAAGGTTTTTTCAATGGATAAAATCTTCAACAACAACTTATGGTGGCCTTGGATTATCTTGACTAGTCAAAATCTGAGAACCAGGAACTGCAAGAAAATCTTGAGAATGCAAAAAAAATCATCTAGTCATTGAAAGAAAAAATTAATGAATCAAGGAAGAAAAGAAAATAATTATGTGATCAAATCAAGCAGAATAATGAAAGCATGGAAGATGATCAACTTAGTCATGCCTTAAAGGAGAAAACAAAAGAATGTGAAATTTTTTCCAGAGAAAATGCAGCCCTGAAGTGTGAGATGGAGTCCATCATGATGAGGATGACCAAGGAGATTGAAGATAGAAAGAAGAATGAAGAAAAACTTGCTCAATATTTGAATGAAAAAATTGAACAATGCAGATGATTGGAGAATGAATTGGTATAGTCTAAGAACAATGAGGAAGTCCTTGAAAAATAACTTGATGATCTCAGAGATGAACTTAATGCTGCAAATGAGTACAAGGAGAAATTCAAAGCCATTTTAGCCAAAATTCATGAACTGATTAAAGGTCAGAGGATAGATGGTGATAGGAGAGGTCTTGGATATGAAGAAGGAGAAAGTTTTAGATTTGGGCAAAGGAACTCTAGACAAAGGAATTTTGGACAAGGAAGATTCAGACAAGGAAATCAGATGAATGGAGCCAAAATAAATTTGGTAAGACAACCAAATGCTCAAAGATTCAATGGTTATTGTTTTTCTTGCAAAAAAAATTGTCATATGGCTTCTCAGTGTAGGAGCAGGATGAATACAAGTAAGACCATCATTCTCAGGTCAGTGCTTTAATTGCTATAAGTATGGTCATAAATCAAACAAATGTAGATTTGTGATGAACAACCTTAGAAGAGATGTCAGATGCTATGCATGCAATATACTTGGGAATATTGCTAACCAATGCAGATCAAGGAAAAATTAGTGGAACAATTGGTCTGACCAAAGAAATTTTGTGTGCTACAACTGCAAAAAATTTGGGCATTTTGCTAGATTCTATTGGAACAAAAGAGGTCCGGAAAGATAAAATACACAACAAGATGTCAAAGGAAAAGGGAAAGTCACTACAGATGTGATCAAGAGGAAAATGTAGAAGAAATGGGTGAAGAAGAAACCCTCTGCTAAAGAAAATATCCTTGCACCAGAATTTGCTTCTGGTAATTCCTCTAGGAATTAGTTTTAGGATTTTGTCCTAAGGGGAGCTATCAGAAAAATCCTTTCACCCCTCGAAGGAAAATGATACTAGAATGTGGACCTGTCCAGTAGGTGGATCAATGCTTTTCAGATGTTGTTAAACTAATTTGAGAAGGTACTATGTAGTATAGAGGATTCACATAAGGCTTATCTATCTCTGTGCTTGAAACAAAGTAATCGGATGAACTAGGGCTAAGGCATTTATTGCGACAAAAAGGGTTAGTTGTGTTAGTGATAAAAGGCCACTTTTATCTTTCATTTGTAACTTTGCATTGTAGAGAAAAGAAGTTTGAAGGAGCCTTGGAATGAACTTTGCTGAATTGTGGAAAGATTCAGAGGTGTGAAGAAGAATTTGTATTCGAACCTCAATCCAACGAAAAGGTAATTCTTGAAAAGTCTATGAACTTCTGAATTTGCAATCATGTACACTCCTTTAGTAGTTGAAGTCAAGGAAAAACTGTGTCCTAAATTTAAATGGCATCCATATAAGTTTGTGGAAACCAAACCCTTAGGTGCGTTTTCATCTGTGTCGTAGGTGTTCTGCATACTAAGGATATTAGGGCATATATTCATGCGAACATTGAAGAGTTAGGCACCTCTCATATAATAAATTTGTACTCCCATCATATAGTTGGACAAGATTTTATTGTAAAACTAGAATTTCAAACCCTAGAAGAGAAGAAGTTTGCGTAGTTTGCGATATTTCCCGTATTTGAGGAAAATGAATGGGTAAGATACATTTTGAGTCATGTTCATGATGAGTTCATGTGGATAGATGTACCTTTCAAAATCACAAAGGAGCCTATATGTGTAGTAACGGGTCTAAATTCCACCGACAGACTTCCAGTCTTAAAATCCTTGAAGAATGAAAAAGTTACTGAGGCAACAAGTGCACATTGGGATAGAAGAGCAATGCTAATAGATGACATTGCTGAAGTGGATATGAAATTCACATCAATGTTCATTGGTTACAAGATACACCATTCCAACCAAGAGAATTTTTTATCTGGTACGACCATCTATGCAGCTTATGAAATGATAAAGAAAAATGCAGAAGATGACTTGTGTGTGTTGGTCAGAAATCAGCTGATGGAGAACCTGAGTAAAATCAAGAAAGACAAGAAGAATACCTTCAAGTATGGTAATATGCTATTGTGATTATTTTTCTATTTAATGAATGAGGTTCTGGGCATTGGGAAAGTACATTGGCAAGGAGATGACCATGTAGTTGTTCAAATAAGGAAAAAGTTGTTTGGAATGGGTGATCTTCAAGTTAGGAACACTACCCTTTGGGGTTATTTCAAAAATTTCTAGAATATGATGAATGCTAGGGAAATAATTCCTACTTCAGTTGTGGAAAAATAAAAAGATACTATCTGCTTCATGGTGGATATTGACCAATGTCATCTGGAAGCTGCTGATCCTAGAATAGTTTGGATCATGCCAATGGGTTACAAAGTAGAGGAAAGCATTCTGAAGATGTATGTTGAACACTTGTTGAACTCACCTCTAGATCAGGGAGAAGAAAGGTTTGGATCATATGCAAAGAAAAGTATGCAGGTTCATGAGGAATTGAGAAAACCTATGATAGTCAAGAGAGTAATAAAAGAAATAAAAGTCTTTGCAGAAAGGATGGGATTACCTATAGAAGCCTTGAAAGAAGCAAGAAGGAGAGATGAGGCAGAAGCTGCAGAAGTGAAAGCAAAAATAGAGTCTGCTAGTCCTAGTGCATCCTCTGTCCACACTAGATCTATAAGGAGTGCCCTTACAACAAAGCCAGCTCAAGACCAACCTTTAGGTAAAAGGAAGAAGAATAAAAGTACAAGAACATACAAGCCTATTTCAGAAGATGAGGAAACAAAATCAGAAGAAGTCTTGAGAGAAGTAAAAGATTCAAGAACTCAGGTTGTTGAGTTAAAATCTTCCAACAAAGAAGCGAAGGGCAAGAAGGATAAAATTGATAAACTTGGTATGTCAGTTGATGAAGTTGTGAATGTAGTTGTCAAAGATAGTAATCTCAAGCCCCTCTGTGAATTGTTTGAAACCTTTGATGAATCTAGTCAAAGAGTTCTAGAAGAAGCTACAATAAAACATCTGAACATTTTTAATAAAGCTCTTGTTGAGATTATGTTTGCCCTACCCTAGAATTTGTATAATATTTTGGAGTTAAGAAGAGTAAATGCTAGAATAGAAGAAGAGAATCTAAGGAAGAGAGTTCTTGTAGATTTGTGTCCTAAAATGTCAATTGAAGAGATGGACTCATTCCTTGAGAGAGATAAAAAAGAATTTAGGAGCAAGACAAGGGTTAATAAACTCATGATTGGTGAAAATAATGCTGTTGTCAACGAAACTAAGGAAATTTTGGAAGATTTTCTGTCAAAGAATAAGATTAACATAAAGGAAATGAATGCTGAAAATGTTTCAGGAAATGAGGACATGAGTGAGGAGAACATAAATGTATCTGATCCTCTAGATGTTGAGGATATTTTGATTCCTCCCAGTGTGGAAAATATAGAGACACCTATGCAAACTGAAGTTCCTAAGGTGGTATTAGCTAAGGAGAAGGTGGTGCAAAATGAAGAAGTGAAAATGCTTGAAAGAAATCCGGTAACAATATCTGAAGAACCCAAAGATGAAGAAGGAAAAGTTTTGGAAATTAGAATGGAGGCAAGAGACACTGCCAAGGTAGTGAAGAGATCTTTGATGGAGCAACAGGAAGATTTTGATCCTGAATTGGATGAAAGTTCAATCAATCTATCTACTCTGTCCCCAATTAGATGATGAAGGTTGTGTCGATTTCTCAAGATAAGGCCACTGAGAAGATTCTAAAGTCTCACATAGAGGATAGTGAACTACTAAGCCTTGCATATGCAATCCTGCAGAAATTAATGCCAACTAATGTCATGGATCCATCAGGTTCCCCTTCTGACGAGCTAAAGAAGCTAATAAATGATGTAAGTACTCAATTTGAGTCTCTTGAGAAATCTGCTGAGGATAGAGTGCAAAAAGAGTTTAACAGAAAAAGACTTAGTCAGTTGAAGGAAATAATTAAAAAGGATAAGATTCTATTAGCTACTTGCATAAAGAACATTCAAGGTTCTATATCTGAAGTTGGAAAAGCCTACAAGTCTTGTTTGATTCTGTCCAAGTTTACTGAAGGTAATGAAAAAAAGGTGAAGGATCTGGAAAATCAATTAGCTACCATTTCTACTACTTTTGATCCATTAGCTAGTGATGTGGTTCAATAAGAAGGTCAAGTAACAGGTCTACTTGACAAAATAAGATGTCTAAAAAGAGAAAATGGCAAGATTGTTGGAAGAGTAAGTGAACTCAGAGGACTAATTTTTCCTAAGATTGAGACAATGATGAGTTCTTTGAAGGAAGTGAAAGTTGTTGTAGCAGTTAGTGACCCGAAGAATCTTGAGAGTGTAGAAGCTGAATCCTATTTAATGTGTGGTCACATAATAGTTTTGGAAAGTCTCAAAAAGGTTTGTGATAACAATTTGAGAGTGCTGCAGCAAGATTTTGCAGATATTTTCAAACTTTTGTAAGTTACAAGTTCATACCTGTACAGTTTTGGAATTTTGTTTTGGTTTCCCCAGTTTTTTCCATTGATGTCAAAGGGGGAGAAGTGTACAGTGAAAAAAGCATAATCATCATAGGGGGAGTTGTTTTTCCAAGGTTAAAGTTTCTTTTTGAAGTTTTGTAATGGCAGTGCAACTCATGTTGGTTTTGACTTGACACTTAGTCATTTTTCACTAAGTGTTGCCATCAATGCCAAAGGGGGAGATTGTTGGCAAGAGACACTACAATCATGCTTTGGTGTTGCCATTGATGGCAACCCTATTCGGTAATCGGATCCACATGGCATCATTTTCTCCTACTGACAGTTAGAGTGAGGATAGTCTGGAAGAATAGAGCATTCAACAGATTGGTGTTCAATAATACACGTACAAATTTCCAGTTGTTACTTTATGTTGTGGAACTCATAGGATATTTTTCAGTACATCTAATGTGATGTTTGAAAATCTTGGTGCCTCATATTGAGTCTTGTGTGAGTTTGGAGATCCAGTTGATAATTCTCTATTTATCAGTATTTTATTGCCGACTCAATTGATAAAATATGTTGTAGATGTTCAAGAAATGTTTGTTTGAATATTTTTATGATTTCTGATTATGTTTTGGGTCCAAGCTAAGGTGTAGCCAACCGTTGTGGATACACATTGAATTTTACTTATGATTTGAGCTGACAAGTTGCAAATATTTCTAAGTTCTGTTGGAGCTAACTTGTAGCAATTAAATCCTTAGTCATGGATATATATTGATGATCGATTATATCATTTTGATATATATGTGTGGTGTGTTGATGTGTATTGCAAATACCAAAAGTGTGTTAGAATGATTTTATGCACAGATTCACTTACGCATAAAGATTTTGTGAAGAAAGTCAGAGAAGAGCATAGTAGAAGATCGGTATCAGATAGAAGGATAGAAGATCGACATCAGAGCCTAACTGGAACTATAATCAAGCATTTGTAGATGTTATTCTTTAGTTCATTCTCTTGAATCTAATCTAAATCTCTGTAAGGCAGTGTGCCTTCCTATTTTGAGCAGTGAGCTCTAGGCAGTGTGCCTGAATGCAAGTGCATTCCCATTTTGTAATCTTTTTTTTAGTATACTCAAAACTTATTGTGGATTGGCCATCCACCATGCTTTTTACCCTAACAGGGTTTCCACGTAAAAATCCTTGTGTTATGGTGTTGTGGTTGTTTGCTTTCTATTTTTGCATATTACTCTTGGTTGAATGTTCTAAGTGGATTAAAGATCTGAATAATAAGATTAATTTTTGCAGAACACCGACTCACCCCCCCTCTCAATGTTGCTTGTTTCCAACAAAATCTACTAGATGTATATTGGAGAGAATGTATTCATACTAAATTCCGCATTCTTAATAAAGGTCAAGCAAGAGTGAACAGTTCAAAAACTCCTTATGATTTATGGTATGGTAAACATCCTATTGTGAAATACTTCAAAATTTCTAGAAGAAAATTATATATTAGAAGAGATGAAGAAAACTTAGGAAAGTTTGATGCAAGATATAATGAAGGAATATTCCTTGGATACTCTACAAGAAGCAAGGATTATTAGTGCTACAATAAAAGATTGAAGAATATAGTTGAGAGTGCAAGTGTCAAAGTAGATGAAGAACCACATCAAAGTTTAGTGTTGATAGAAGGGTACAAATCTAATGAAACCTCTTGCACTGAAGAAGAAAAGGATGAAGAGTAAGAAAAACATAGGAAAATTGAAGAGGAAGAAGCTTTATAAAAGATCCTTAAGACTCCTAAGTATGTGTAGAAGAATAATTCTAAAGATAAAATCATTGGATATAAAAAAAAGGCGTGTTGATAAGAAGAGAAGTTGCTATGATAGAAAAATAGGTAAAATTTTGTTTAGTTTTGGAGGTAGAACCTAAAATTGTAACTGAGGCATGCAAAGATGAGAATTAGATCAAACCTATGAAAGAAGAGTTAGAGAATATTGAGAAGAAATAGACTTGGGAATTCATCCCAAGAGTAGCATTGTATGGACTCAAACAAGATCCTAGAGATTTGTATGCAAGATTGGATAAGTACTTATTATAGCAAGGATTTAGAAAAGGTACTGTAGATAGCAACCTATACTTCAAAGTTGAAAGAGAACAAATCCTGATTGTGGTTGTATATGTTGATGACATAATCTTTGGAGGAAATGAAGGTATGTGCAAAATTTTTGGAGAGGAGATGGAGAAATAGTTTGAGATGACAATGTGTGGGAGATGAATTTCTTCCTTGGGCTACAAATTAGTCAATTAGAGAAAGTTATTTTTATTTCATAATCAAAATTTGTTAAGGAAATGGATAAGAAGTTTGGGATGGAGGATTCTAAACTGGTATGTACTCTTAGAGTTATTCGTTGTAAGTTGAGCAAGAATGTTGAATTTCCTAAGATGGATCAAAGCAATTATAGATCAATGATTGGTGGACTGCTATACCTAACTGCTACTAGACTAGATATCATGCATGCAATATGTCTTTTGGAAATATTTCAAGAAGATCCTAGAGAATCACATGTTGTAGCAATTAAAAGGATATTTAAATACTGAAAAGGAACTCCAGACTTTAGGTAGGATGTGTAGATGATAGAAGTACAAGTGGAGGTGCTTTCTTTCTTTGAATCATATTAGTTTCATGGTTGAGTAAGAAGTAGGATTTAATGTCATTATCTATTGTAGAAGTAGAATATATTGCAGCATCATCATGCTCTACACAGGTATTTTTGATGAAGCAGATATTGAAGGATATGAGAGTATCATATGATGAACCTATTTCTATGTTGTGTGATAGTAAGAGTGCTCTCAATATCTCAAAGAGCTTTATAATGCATTCAAGAAAAAAACATATCTCTATTTGGTATCACTTTCTAAGAGAGAAGGTTGCAAAGAATGAGGTGAAGTCGGAGAATGTTCCTACAAAGGCTCTTCCAAAAGATACTTTTGAGTATCTCCAATAGAAGTTAGGTGTTATTTCCTATCCTTCTTTCAACTATATTCTTAAGTGTGTGCATCTATCTAGAGCATTTCAAGATATGTTCTTTGTCCTGGACTGATGTTGAATGCTACCTCTCAGGGGGAGTAGGTTGTAGTGTTATTAATTGGTGTAGTCAAGTGGAGCATACTTTGTGTTCCAAAAGATGAGAGTGCAGAAAAGTAGAGATCTATGGAGAGAGAACAATTGCTTGTTGGTGTTAACCAAAGAGAAGTGTGTTGGTGATGTCAAACAAAAAGATGTTGCCCTTTTCCATTGATGCCAAAGGGGGAGAGTGATGTCTAAGAAAATCCTCAAGGTAGGGGGAGAGAATGGAAAGGGAGAGAATTGTGTCTGAAGACATAAGGAAAAGAAGTATAAGAGATGCACTAGTCAGGGTGAGTGATTCTTGATGCAAAGTTTCTTTTGGTTGCTTTTGTTGATGGTTTGTCAGAGCTATTGTTGCCATCAATGAAAAAGGGGGATATGGTTGGAAGATTGCTAGTGTTGTCATTGATGTTAATCTCCAGTATGGGTAGGAGGATTTTTGGAGATTGTTGGTATTGTTACTAGTGTTTTGTCACATGAATGTCAATCCATTGTATGTGGAGATTATTGGAATCATTAGAGAGTGTTGCACTATGTTGTCATCTATATTATGCCTTGATGTCAACCTCTAGTGTATTCATGATGTGAAGTGTTTTGTAGACATTGTAGATGTGTTAAGGAGGTGTTTTTAGTGTTGTTGATACAGTTGGTTTACTTGGTTTCCAAGTGCTTTTGAGAAAATTTGAATAAAAGAGTGTGTAGTATGATATAGGTGTGTTTAGTGTTGTTCTTTGTATTTCTTCACAATTGAAGATATGCTTGTACAATGTGGAAATGATAATTAGAGGTGCTCAAAGGTGTTATATCTATAGTTTTAGGTTCTAGATCGTGTGGTAGTGGAAGATCTTTTTGATAGTTTTTTTTTTGTGAAAAAGGTTGTCCAAGAGAAATGAGATTGCTCTGCATTTCTCTGCATTGATATTTCTTGTCTTATGGATTTGGGAACATGCTTATTGTTACTAGATTTTCACCTAAAAGCTCAATTAGGAAGAGCCATCTATGTTTTAAAATGAATGGTACATTTTATTAACCCTTCTATGTCACATTCAGTTATACAAATGAAAAAACTTTACAAGATTACACAGATACAAAAATATTACATTCATACAAGTGAATGAAAAATAAAATATTTTACAATCTTTTTGAAAATTTAATCTTTATTACATGTAATTAGATACATGTGTCTCACACAATAATCTATGATACTGACTTATTCATTTGATACAAATAACTAAAAAATACATGAATGAGTAAATGTTGAAAAGAAAAGAACATGTGAAGAAGGTAACTAGTCATTGCCTGAATGACTAGTTCTGCAAATGAATCTGCTCCTAATTTCCTTGCCTTGCTCCATATAGCTCCTTGTCCCCTAGGTGCCTAGTGTCTGGTTGCCTGCATTCGATAAAAGCAATGTGTTAGAATAGTAAGTTCTAAGCAATGAAAGGTTACATTCTGAACATGCACATTTACCCATACATATATATATGCTAATTCCTATGTGCATCAAATGTAATTCCTATCTTAAGTGTCCAGAAAATCCAAAATAGAAGAACATTATACACACTTAAGGTAGACATTTTATTTCTAACTTGTTTGCTTCATGTGTAGGTGCAGGTATAATCATATCTTTGTTTTTGTAAGATCAACTGAGTGGGGTAAATGTGGCTCCCACAAGGGTTGAGCTCAGCTCATAACAATGAAAGGTACTTATCAGATAAGTCATCTCCTCTTGATCTACTCAAGAAAGTATAAATCGGATATGATAGTGAAGTTATTTGTCACTATCTTAAATTACATATACATGTTCAAGAAAATCATAAGGAAGGGTGAATTTAATATCAGGAATATGTTGTTTGACAGTGATTAATCTTGTAGTCACAATAAAAATATATATACTGTGTTCAAGAAAACATGAAGGATGCATGTATATCAATATATTAGAACTGATTGAACGAGAACAGTTATGTTGCATTTTCAAGACAACCATTAAAAGGTTTCAGCCCTTTTATCAAAGTAAGCCTAACATCACTGTCAAGAGGGGTGTAATCAAATGGAACTTAAAAGGAAATAGCTCGAGGAGTTGTCAAGTAAGTATAATTGAAAGGATAGCTAAGTGATAGTCTGCATGAGTTACAAACCATGAAAGCACAAGAAGTCATGACAACAACAATGTGCACTTTTAGCAAGAAGAAGGTGTATAAATGATACTAGTTGTAGATGGTTTGTGAAGAAGACAACACCAGGTTACAAGTGGATAAGAGTATATTGGTGATGCAAAACTTAGAAATTTAGACTGATGACAATGTTTTGATACATAATAGGGTTTTCCCAAAAGACAATAAATAAAAGGATAACTGTGATAAAAAAAATTGTAACAGAGGTAGAGGTTGTGTCTACGTTGAACACGCATGCCATAAAAGGTATAGGGAAAAACGTGTAGATTATGTAAAAAGTGGGAAAAAAATGAAGGGTGATATCCATACCTTGAAGTTCACATTGTGAGGACTAAGCACAATAATAGAAGGAGAGCAAATACAAAGGAAATGAAATACCCAGAAAATGGTATGATAGGGTTTTCCAACAAACCCTCAAGAAAAGTTGTAGAAGGGAACAATGAAAGTAAGTGAGGTTTCTATTAATCCACAATAGCCATAGGGAATTTTTTTTTGAAACCTATTGGAGACTTATACCTATGACTATTTCAAGAGAAAATGAATGTACATGAGGGAACAAGCAACAAAAGGCATAGGTTTTATAACCCAACAATAATTTTGGATACCTATTTAGTAGCATGTGTCTACGACCATTTTCAGGAGAATCTAAATGAAGTCTACAGGAGAAATAAACAAATGGAAAGAAAATGTGGACATTTTCTTGTACAATGCTCAAAGTTTGAGTTTTTCTTTGTCTTTCAAAAATATAAGGATATACACATTTTTTTCATGCAAGAATTGCTTACCCAGCTGGCATTTATTTTCTTCTCCAAATTTCCTATCAAAAAGGTGTCAACCTATGGGCATGAAAGGGTCATGTAGGAAAATAATTAATAGGAAAACTATAGAATTTTCAAGAAAAACTGTTGCATGCTTATCCTCTGTCTTTCTCAAATGTAAACATATAAAAAAAAAAAGATTCAAGGAAAGTCTCCATCGATTTCCATGAGCCCTAATGATGGACCCATGGTTTGAGATGAATAAAGAGAATACATAGAATAAATGCTAAAGTGGGGTACACAAATATGCTTAAATTTTATACAGGAAATTCAAGAAAATCGTACTCATAGAGGGGTAGCCCAAGCTCATCTTTGTATTTTTCCTCAAGTATGTAATGTTTCACTTTAGAAAGCTATTGTGGCAATTGAATCTGCCATGAAACATGTAGGATAAGCCATAGAAGTCACCTAGGAAGAACCTTTGAAACTCTATAGGAATCCCTACTATGTCGGCCGATAGCTTCTTCAACAAGCTTCTAAGCATGAAGTGAAATGCCTTCACAATTTTTGTTGTAGTTTGTTTTAGGGTTTCAATTTTCCCTAAATTGACTATGTGATTTTAATCACATCTTTTAAAATTCCATTTCTATGATTAATACCTCTATGGTATTAACATTCACCTTTTAAATGCTTAATGGGTATGTGTTGTTTAGGCTTGCCAAGGTCTCCAAGACTAAGTCTTAGTGACTTATGTCATCATTTTAAAGATGTATCTATCCTTGCATTGAGCGTTTAGTGTAAATACTTGATTTTATGATGTTTTTATAAGTCATTAATATCATGTATCCTTTCTGCAAGATGTGGTGCGTCTCGTTTTAGCATTGATGAGGACTTGTTATGGAGTTTATCCTTTTGAGATATAGTTATGCCTTGTAGATAGAATATTGGGAGGTTGTTTGTAGTTTGCAAACTTTAGGAAGGTATCTAGGGGTGGTTGTGAAAGGTTGAGAGACATATGGAGAAGATTTAGGCTTTTTGACTTAGTTTGAAGAATTTTTAGGTGTGTTTTATGGTTTGATTAATTCTTGCATGATTTTTTCAAACATTATGAGCTCTTTTGGGGATGGATTTTGTTGCTAAATCTTAGGGTTTTGAAGGAATACAAGTTCATGAAGGTTCTAGAACCTATTTTGGTGGAGCTTGGCTACTTAGCCACATTTGTAACTCATTTGATAGTTAGTTGTTCACATGTAGATAAAGACTTTGTGACTTTGGGAGTCCCTTGTCATAATTTTGCAAGTTTTGTAACTCATTTGGAGCATGATATATAGAATTTACCTTGGTTACCATTGATGATTCAATTTTCCTTCTTGTTCTTGCAAAATATTGAGCATTTTCAGGTAGTTGATCAAGTTACTTTGTGAAAATTTTCTATTTCCTTATAGCTTTATCTCATGTTTGCATGCCTTTCTTTGCAAAAGTAGTATTATGCAGGTTACAAATTGTGTTTAAAAAATTGCACATGAACTTTTAATTTGTGAAAATTGTTTTTCCTTCTTCAAAGTGTGTGCAAGTCAAACCTATTTGTTAAATACTTATGCATAACCTACAGGAACTTGTTGTGCAGTCTCATATCCATCATCAGTATTCAAGTGTAATCTGAGTGATTTATAGCACTTGTTAATTTGGTGTATCACCCAGTTTATTTCACATTTTCAGTATTCTTCATTTTATGCAATCGTATCCTTACCCTTTTCCCATCAAGTCAATAGTTTAGGTGATATTACCAGCTAGGAAGTCGACCTATCTAGAGATTCATTTCAACTCTAGGTGACCCAGGAACCTTTAAATGATCCCATGTTTCTCCAGGAAGCTCAGTTTTCATAACTTTGCATAGGGTGCATTTCTAAGAGAATAATTTTGGCACGCTCGGTGGGATTGCTAACTTAAATAGTACATTTTTTGTAGTCATTTGCTGGTTTTGATGTGCAACCAGTAGTTTTTCAAGCCTTTTAGGAGATTCTTAGGCACATTTGGTGACTCTATGAAGTGAAAGAACAACAAAACTAGTGCTGTCACAACTTTTGAGAAGCATACAAACAAGAAGTTCCAT
This sequence comes from Sequoia sempervirens, assembly GCA_007258455.2. Taxonomy (NCBI): domain Eukaryota; kingdom Viridiplantae; phylum Streptophyta; class Pinopsida; order Cupressales; family Cupressaceae; genus Sequoia; species Sequoia sempervirens. Next base: position 339,563,293 of record VDFB02271358.1, on the reverse strand, counting down.
AGGTTTCAATTTTTTGTAGTTGTTACCACCCAAAAGACAAGGCAAAAAAAAAAAGAGTATCTCCTTCCAAGAGGGTCCAGTCTACACCACTTGGTATTAGGCCAGAATCAATATTTTTATCACCAAGGAGGAGAGGAAGACCATCCAAAAAGAAGAGTGAGAATCGTTCTGCCTCACCAAGCTATAGAGCAGTAAGGTCACCTTGTAGTAGTCCAAAGGAGATTTCATTTTCCATCTCTACAAGTTTTGCAACTTTTTCTTTTTTAAGGTTTGCTGCTACAGCAAGTTCATCAGCTGCTATTTTTACACATTTGAATCCACCTCAGCTACCTCCATTGGTAGCTAGAAACCAGCCCTTTGTTACATTTAATGGAGGTAGTCCATTAAATTTGGCACAACATAATGACATACTAGTGGTAGATTTAAAGAGATTTCCAATCTTCACTGGTGAAGACCAAACAACTCTAATTGAGCACATAAGAGATGTTGCTTTCTTATGTGGTGCTCATCATATTACATAAGAGGACATAGTTGTAAGGCTACTTGCAACATCATTGAAAGGAAGAGCTTTATAATGGTTGAGAAGTCTTGGAGTAGGTACTATTGCAACATGGGACATGTTGGGTGACAAGTTACATAAACAGTTTTAGGACAGATTTGATAACTTGTCATTATTGGAGTAGTTGACTAAATTAAAGAGAGCTCCTCAAGAGAAAATGAATGATTTTAACTTCAGATTTCAGAGGACTTAGGATAGAAACCCTGCAATAGTGAGACCACATCTAGAATATGCTTTTCTACATTATTTGAAAGCTCTTAACAATGATATAGTTGTTATGACTTAGTCAATGGGAGAAGTTTCTCTACCAGATGCATATGAAACAATAATTAGAGTAGAAAATTGCTTAATTCAGGCAGGAAAGATTGCTCCTAGGCCACCAATGCCTATTTTTCAAAAAATATAGCAAAATATGCCACTTCAAATTCTACCATTTGCACCATTGCCTATTGTACCAACATTGCCAGCTGTTGGTAAACAAGAATCTGTAGTACCAACACAATCTCAGGAATTACAAGAGATAAAATAAATTCAACAAAAGATTGAAAGTATTTTGCAGACTTTTGGGAATAAATTGGTGAATTTAGAGAAGCAATAGACATATAACAGACCTACAAATCAGCCATTTCAAGGTAATAGGCAACAATTTCAAGGAAATTACCAAGGCCCAAGGAAAAATGTAAACACAAGGCCTTTTCAGGCATATAATCCAATACCTGTTAGTGCAACTAGGGACCTTATTCCTATTCAAAAATAATTTTGTTGCTGATTATGAATGGTGCTATCCATGCAACCAACCACATAATCAAGCCACTTGTTCCAATGGAGCTATAAATCAAGCACTTATGGTATAGAATGCTTCAAGTGCATAACAAAACACACTCAATGATACACCTCCACAACACCAAGAGCAACTTATAGATGAAACTACTCTACTTAACTGGTAGGGTGAAGAATTTTGTGGTGTAAATGTAGATGATTCTCTAGTTGCAGCAAATACAAGAGCAAAGAAAAGAGCTTTTGAACTTGAACAAGTAGCTGATAAAGGAAAAGAAACAACAGGACCATCTACATCACAAATACCTCAGATTTTGCAAAGAAATCAACAAGTTGTAGCTAAGGAGGAACCACACCTGCAAGCTGATCATGTTGGCATCAAGGTATATCAAGAAGCAAACCCAGTTGTGCCTTACAATATTATTCATAATATGAAAAAGATGAATGTAACAGTGTCTATGTGCAATTCATTAGCTATTCTAGGCCAAGAAGATATGTTACAGTCAGCCTTGTCAAATTTGAAAGTGTTTGATGAGCCACCAGTTGGTCAAATTAGAGGTGTATTCACAAATGAACCTCAAGATAATGATAAAAAACCCACCAAAGAAATAGGTAAGGACATCAAACCACCTCCGTTTTATGTGTCTGTAATTATAGGTGATAAGTTAGTCCATAACTATATGGTAGATAGTGGAGCTAGTAGCTCTGTAATGCCAAAACAAATTGCTGAAAAACTAGGACTAAAGTATCAACCTTTAGAGAAGGGAGTGATTCAATTGGATGGTACCTTTGTTAGTACTTTAGGTGTTATAAAAGGCTTGAGCCTTACCCTTCATGCTTGTTCAAACTTTTTAGTTCCTCAAGACATATGTGTCATATATCTTCCACCTTTCTTTGCTTTGTGCCTCTCTAGAGACTTTACAGCCAAGATATGAGGTTATGTTTTAGTTGATTGGTCACATATGTTGTTTAGAACAAGATATGGGACCAAAGTTACTATTAAATATAAAAAGTTGGTCAAAGATCACATTGAGCCATACAACCCAAGTGTTATCAATGCTGTCCCAACTGCTCCAGACACAAATTGTGTCATTTTTACTGATAGTGAGCTAGCTGCTGCTCAAGCGTTGCAAGCAGAAAGTATCCTTGATGTACTATTACATGAATGGGTAGAAAAAAATGTGTTTGACAGTCTTGAAGACCTTATTCAAGATGTTGGTATGGGAAATTATGTGATGCTTGAACCTGATGCTGAGGTCCCAAACCTTGAGAAAGGTGCAGATCAGCTGTTACAACAACAAAATGAACTTTGGAAGATGTTTTTTGATGGTTCCAGAAGCAAGAATGGGATAGGTGGAGGTGCAATGCTTGTGTTCTCCATACGGTGATAAGTACTTTTCAGCCTTTCATTTTTCTTTTCCATGCTCAAATAAAACTATTGAGTATGAAGGACTAGCTCATTCAAGGTCTTGAGTGGGCAAGAAAAAGAGGAATTAACTGTCTCAAGGTTTATGGAGATAGTGAATTAATAGTTAATCAGGTTAGAGGCTTGAGTGTTGCTAAGAATGATGCCTTGAAATCCTATAGAAATAGAGTGTGGAACATAATTGAGGAGTTTGATGCTTTCAACTTGATTTATATCCCAAGAAATCAGAATAAGCATGCTAGAAGACTTGCAACAATTGGAGCATAGTTTGATATCCCAAAAGATATCAAAAAAGATAAAATATAATAGTATGTTAAAGTTGTAATTAGGCCATCAATTCCTAATAACAACATCAACTGGCAAGTATTTGACAGTGACCAGAAAATTTTAACTTTTTTGCTTGAGGAAGATCAATTTTCTGTAACAAATCAGGAGAAGATTAAACAACAATATGATGATCAGGTTATACAGTTGAAGACAAACAAGCTTCCCAAAGGTCTGGTTACCTTGGAGTCGGGTGATCCCATAATAGTGGTTTACAATTTTTGGCCAAACTGGACACTGAAATTATTATTTTTAACTAAATCTTCACATTCGGGCACCTATAGCGGCTAAACTGTGAGGAATTTGAAGATGGTGCAAACTAGAGTCTCATCAAATTTTGTCTATAGATTCTAAAAATATTTTTTTCAAAATTTTTGGAATCAAATTTCACTTCTTTTTCCATCTCCCACGAAAATTGATTTTTTTCAAAAACAACATTTTTAAAAGTGACGACACCGTATAACGATAACTTTTTTTCCATGAAGGATAAAATTTAATTCTTTCAAATTTATATTTGTAACTTTGATATCTAGTGCTTCCACTTGGTTAGATAGTTTTTAATTGAATATTTTTCCTTAATCAAGTTTCAAAGTCAAACGAATTACAAATTAATAACACGATCAGATAACAACTTTTTTTGTATATGTCAAATTTTTTTGTTGGATCAAGGACTTTAGTATCTGGTGCACTCATATTTTTCAATTTTTGATAATCTTCTATTTTTCCACATGTGAAGAAAAAAGAAATTCATTTTCAATAAAAACCTATGTTTAATAAAACTTAAAAACAAATACATAACAAAACCAAAACATATTAAAATTATATTCATTGGATAGCTTGTTCTAAGGAATACCATAATCATTTGAAATAAATTTTAAATGAATTCATTTGATACCCCAAAAGCTAAATCAAAAGTGAATTTTATTAGCATTTTGATAGGTGTAAAGGAGACACATTTATAGGTATGGTTTAAAACTAGTGAGGTTCTATCCAAGGGGTTTTGATCTAAGGTGATTTGATCAAACCCTCTTCAATTGGAATCCTTAAAATGGAACTTTTTAAGGCTTAAATCATTATATTTTCTAAAAATATGTGATTTCAGCTAAAATTCGTTCCTCTCAGGAATTGTAAACCACTATTATGACAACACCCAGTCTATATTCAACACCAATGATCAACTTAAGAAAAGAAAATTCAGCATTCAAGTGAAATAACATCATTATGAAGAAGTTGAAATCTTTAAAGGTAAGCTTCTTAAGTTAGGAAAAATCTGCTCAGCTGAAGATAGAAAAGCTTTCATTCCTTTACGCCAAGAATTTCATGATGTTTTTACCTGGAAATATTCTAATTTAAAAGGTTTTGATCGTCATATTGCACAACATACAATTGAGTTAGAGCTTGGTGCAAAGCCTGTTAGACAAAAACAGAGACCTTTGAACCTCAAGTTTGAACCTTTAATGATCAAAGAGCTGACCAAGTTAGTTGAGGGGGGTATTGTATTTTTGATTAAACACACATCCTGGGTTTCTAACTTTGTTCCAGTTAGAAAGAAGAATGAGGAGTTAAGATTATGTGTAGATTTTAGAGACCTTAACAGAGCTTCTTTAAAAGACCATTACCCCTTACCCTCAATAGAAAAAATTCTTCAAGCTGTTATTGGTTCAGAGAGATTTTCCCTTCTAGATGGGTATTCTGGTTATAACCATATTTTAGTCAAAGAAGATCAATATAAAATAGTGTTTACGACAAAGTGGGGTACTATGGCCTACAAAAGAATTCCTTTTGGCTTATCTAATGATGGTGCCACCTTTTAGTGTGCCATGGGTATGGCATTTCAAAGTCTAATTCATAAATTTCTACTTGTTTATCTAGATGATGTAATTGTATATTCCAAGAATGTAGATGAACACTTGTCACATCTCAAGCAAGTTTTTGAAAAATGCAGAGTATGGAATATCTCTCAATTCGAAAAAAGAGTATATTTGTTGTGCATGAGGGAAAACTGTTAGGTCATAAAGTGTAAAAGAAGGAATTACCATTGATCCTAAAAGAGTCAAAGCCATTCTTGAACTACCATTACCTAATCACAAAAAAGGATTGTAGAGCTTTCTAGGAAAAATCAACTTCTTAAGGAGATTCATACCTGATGTTGCAAACTTATTACAACCTTTGAATTCCATGCTTAAAAAGAATGTAGTTTTTAGTTGGACTAGAGAAGCCAAATGTAGTTTTGAAGAAATCAAGGAAGCTTTAACATCAGCCCCAACACTAGTAAATCCATATTTCTCTAAAGACTTCATTTATATGCTTTTGGTAGCATTAGCTCAATTTCTGCTATGTTGGTTTAAAATAATAATGATAACTTGGAGTAGCCAATAGCTTTCTTTAGTCAAGGACTTGCTGATTATGAAGAGAAATATACATTTGTTGAGTAACATGTTCTTGTTGTGATTAGAAGCTTAAAGAAGTTTAAACCTCTAATTTCCAACAACAAGATTTATCTTTTAGTTGCACACCCAAGTGTGAAATAATTTCTATTGAACAAAGATCTAAGTGAGAAAAGAGCAGGGTGGATCACAAAAGTAATGGAGTTTGATGTTGATATCAAAATCACAAAACTTGTCAAAGGTAGAGGAATTTGTGAGCAACTTGCTTCAACCTCTAATGATGCACATAAATTAGAATCATGAGTTGTTTTAGTCAATGACAATGAATTTTAGAATGATGCTCCTACATTAGCAACAAGTTGGGTTCAAGATATGACCCATTTTCTTCAAATTGGTGAGTGTCCACCAGGTCTAAACAAAGAAAAACAAAGATACTTTAGGTTGCAATCTATTCCTTATGTCCTCATTGATAATATTCTTTTCAGGAAAGATCTAAATAGTGTTTTATTGAGGTGCATTGATATCAATCAAACAAAAAAGTGCTTCATGAGTTTCATGATGGAGCCTCAAGGGGTCACTTTGCTCCTAGGACAATTTCTTGGAAAATCACGAGTGTTGGCTATTACTTTCCTAGCTTATTTAAGGATGCCCATGCATGTGCAAGAAAATGTGTGAAGTGTGCTCTTTTTGTAGGAAAGGATAAGTTGCCTACCATGCCTCTACATCCAATTCAGGTAGAACAACCCTTTATGAGATGGGGCATTGAATTTATTGGGCCAATTAATCCACCTTCCAGTGCTAGTCACAAATGGATGCTTACAACCATAGATTATTTTACACGGTGGACAAAAGCAGTAGCTTTGAAAAAATTTATTGAATCTTCTGTTATGAGCTTTTATGAGGATATAGTCACCAGATTTGGAGTTCCTGACTCCATTATTTTAGTTAATGCTCTTGCATTTGTTGGGTTAAGAGTTAAAAATTGGGTTGTTAATCATGTAATTCATTTGAATACCTCCTCATATTATTACCCACAGGGTAATGGTTTAGCTAAAAATACAAATAAAAATCTGATCAGAATCATTAAGAGAACCATGGAGGAGAATCAAAGGATTTGGCATACTACATTGAAATCTGCACTTTGGGAAGATAGAATAACCCCTAAGAGATCAGTTGGTAATTCACCATATGTACATGTTTATGGAAAAGAGGCCAGATTACCTCTATCTATAGAGCTTCTAGCTCTAGACATTTTTCACTAGTTGGAAATGTTTGAAGAACAGGACCCAATGTTTGTAAGATATACAAAGCTCATGGAGCTTGAAGAAATAAGAGACAAAGCAATGAAAACTTTGGAGTATCATCAATTTCAAACAAAGAAAAAATTTGATAAGAAAGCTATAGCCAAAGATTTCAAGGAAGGTGATCTTGTTCTAAAGTGGGATGTGCTAAAGAGTGGACCAGGCAAGCATACAAAATGTGACAATTTCTGGGCAGGCCCATTTATTATCACTGAATGCAAGGAGCATAATGCATTCCAACTATCAAACATGGATGGAGAAATATTGCTAATACCAGTTAATGGGATTCACCTCAAACGCTATTTTGAGGTACATGATCTACCTATAAGCATCTTAGGCTAGGTTTTATGTTTTCAATAAGTGCTACTGCATTTTAGTTTAGTTGTTGTTTCATTTCCCTAAGTGTTGTTCCAACATAGTTAGATAGTTTCCATTCTGCAGTTTTCCTGTTTTCAATAAGTTTCCAAGTAACTTGATCTATTCTAATGAGTTACAAGTGAGTTCTAGCCATGTACAAGACTGTTCTAGGTCTGTTTCCAAGTTTTCCTAATGAATCCATGCCCAATGGAAGAGTCTAGGTCACTGGTCTTTGATGTTTAACATGCAAACATCCAACAGATATCACCAAAAATGTTACCAGATTTTCACCTACAAGCTCAATCAGGAACAACCATCTATGTTTCAAAATGAATGGTACATTTTATTAAACCTTCTATGTTACATTAAATTATATGAATGAAACAAATTTACAAGATTACATGAATACAAAAATATGACATTCATACAAGTGAATGAAACATAAAATATTTTACAATATTTTTGAAAATGTAATCTTTATTACATGTAATTAGATACATGTGTCTCACACAGTAAGCCGTGAGACTGACTTATTCATTTGATACAAATAAGAACTAAAAAATACACGAATGAGTAAATGTTGAAAGGAAAATAAAATGTGAAGAAGGTAACCAGTCATTGCCTGAATGACTAGTTCTGCAAATAAATCTACTCCTAATTTCCTTGCCTTGCTCCCTATAGCTCCTTGTCCCCTAGGTGCCTGGTGTCTAGTTGCCTGCATTGGATAAAAGCAATGTGTTAGAACAGTAAGTTCTAAGCAATGAAAGGTTGCATTCTAAATGTATGCACATTTACCCATACATATATATATGCTAATTCCTATGTGCATCAAATGTAATGCCTATCTTAAGCATCCATAAAAGCTGAAATAGAAGAACATTATACACACTTAAGGTAGGAATTTTATTTCTAACTTGTTTGCTTCATGTGCAGGTACAGGTATAATCATATCTTTATTTTTGTTAGATCAAATGAGTGGGGTAAATGTGGCTCCCACAAGGGTTGAGCTTAGCCCATAACAATGAAAGGTACTCATTAGATAAGTCATCTCCTCTTGATCTACTCAAGCAAGTATACATTAGATATGATAGTGAAGTTATTTGTCACTATCTTAAATGACATATACCTGTTCAAGAGAATTAGAAGGAAGGGTGACTTTAATAGCAGTAATATGTTGTTTGATAGTGATTTATCTTGTAGTCATAGTCAAATAATATATACCGTGTTCAAGAAAACATGAAGGATGCATGTATATCAATATATTAGAACTGATTGACCAAGAATAGTTATGTTGCATTTTCAAGACATCCATTAAAAGGTTTCAGTCCTTTTATCAAAGTAAGCCTTATAACATCACTGTCAAGAGGGGTACAATCAGATGGAACTTAAAAGGAAATAGCTTGAGTTGTCAAGTAAGGATAATTAAAAGGATAGATAAGTGACACAATGTGCAAGAGTTACTAACCATGAAAGCACAAGAAGTCATGACAACAATAGTGTGGACTTTCAGCAAGAAGAAGGTGTATAGATGAAACTAGTTGTAGATAGTTTGTGAAGAAGACAACGCCAGGTTATAAGCGGATAAGAGTATATTGGTGATGCAAAACTTAGAAATTCAAACCAATGACAATGTTATGATACATGATAGGGTTTTCCAAAAAGACAATAAATAAAAGGAAAATTGTGATAAAAAACTCTTGTAACAGAGGTAGAGGTTGTGTCTATGTTGAACACATACATGCCATGAAATGTATAGGGAAAAACCTATGCATTATGTAAAAAGTGGAAAAAAAATGAAGGGCGATATCCATACCTTGAAGTTCACATTGTGAGGACTAAAGACAATAACAGAAGGAGAGCAAATACAGAGGAAATGAAATACCCAGATAATGGTATGATAGGATTTTCCAACAAACCCTCAAGCAAAGTTGTAGAAAGGAACAATGAAAGTAAGTGAGGTTTCTAGTAACCCATAGTAGCCATAGGGAGAAAAAAATTGAAACTTGTTGGAGCCTTATACCCACGGCTATTTCAAGAGAAAATGAATGTACAGGAGGGAATAAGGAACATAAGGCACAGGTTCTATAACCCAATAAGAATTTTGGATACCTGTTTAGTAACATTTGTCTGTGGCCATTTTTAGGAGAATATAAATGAATTCTATAGGAGAAATGAACAAATGAAAATAAAATGTGGACATTTTCTTGTAGAATGCTTAAAGTTTGAGTTTTTCTTTATCTTTAAAAAATATAAGGATATACACATTTTTTTTATGCAAGAATTGCTTACCCAACTAGCATTTACTTTCTTCTCCAAATTCCTATTAGAAAGGTGTAAGATCATGGCCATGAAAGGCCCCCATGTAGGCAAAAAATTAATAGGAAAAATATAGAATTTTCAAGAAAAACCACTGAATGCTTATCCTTTGTCTTTCTCAAATGTAAGCATATAAAAAAAATAGATTCAAGGAAAGTCTCCATCAATTTCCATGAGCCCTAATGATGGACCTGTGGTTTGAGTTGAATAAAGAGAATACACATAAGAAATCCTAAAGTGGGGTACACAGAGATGCTTAAATTTTATACAGGAAATTAAAAAAAATCGAACTCACAGAGGGGTAGCCCGAGCTCATCTTTGTATTTTGCCTCAAGTATATAATGTTTTCACTTTAGAAAGCTACTATGGCCATTGAATCCACCATGAAACATGCTGGAGAAGCCATGGAAGTCACCTTGGAAGAACCTTTGAAACTCTACAGGAAACCCTACTATGTCAGCCGGTAGCTTCTTCAACAAGCTTCTAAGCATGAAATGAAATGCCTTCACATTTTTTGCTTTAGTTTGTTTTAGGGTTTCAATTTTCCCTAAATCGACTATGTGATTTTAATCACATATTTTAAAATTCCATTGCTATGATTAATACCTTTGTGGTATTAACATTCACCTTTCAAATGCTTAAGGGGTATGTGTTGTTCAGGCTTGTCAAGGTCTTCAATACTAAGTCTTAGTGACTTATGTCTTCATTTTAAACATGTATCTATCCTTGCATTGAACGTTTAGTGTAAATACTTATTTTATGATGTTCTTATAAGTCATTAAAATCATGTATCCTTTTCGCAAGATGTGGTGCGTCTCCTTTTAGCATTGATGAGGACTTGTTATGGAGTTTATCCTTTTGAGATTTAGTTATGCCTTGTAGCTAGAATATTGGGAGGTTGTTTGTAGTTTACAAACATTAGGAAGGTATCTAGGGGTGGTTGTGAAAGGTTGAGAGACATATGGAGCAGATTTAGGCTTTTTGATTTAGTTTGAAGCATTTTTAGGGGTGTTTTATGGTTTGATTAAGTCTTGCATGATTTTTTCAAACATTATGAACTCTTTTGGAGATGGATTTTGTTGCTAAATCTTAGGGTTTTGAAGGCATACGAGTTCATGAAGGTTCTAGAACCTATTTTGGTGGAGCTTGGCTACTTAGCCACATTTGTAACTCATTTGACAGTTAGTTGTTCATATGTAGATAGAGACTTTGTGACTTTGGGAGTCCCTTGTCATACTTTTGCAAGTTTTGTAACTCATTTGGAGCATGAGATATAGAATTTACCTTGGTTACCATTCATGATTCAATTTTCCTTCTTGTTCTTGAAAAATATTGAGCATTTTTAGGTGATTGATCAAGTTACTTTGTGAAAATTTTCTATTTCCTTATAGCTTTGACTCATGTTTGCATGCCTTTCTTTGCAAAAGTAGTATTATGCAGGTTACAAATTGTGTTTACAGAATTGCACATGAAATTTTAAATCTTTCATGTGTGTCTTAATTAGATTGTAATGAATCAATGGTAGTACTCAATGTCTGTCAAATAGGAATCCCAATTAGGAAGACTATCAGATACCTGTTGCAATGAATCAATGGTAGTACTCAATGACTCATCAACAGAAGATGAAGAATCTAGAACCTATGAAGCATTTGCAATCTTGTCCAAAGGATCACAAGTATGGGTTATCAACTCTGAAGAATGAACAAGCACATGTGAGTTGGAAAGAGGAGCTTCAAGAGATGGAGAAGAATCATGGTCTCCATATACCTCTCTAATGTGAGTCCAAAGAGCATGAGGACATTTGAAGTGAATAAGTGTCTCCAAAATGTCATCATTTACATTTTCAAAAATAACTCTAAAGACTCTAGCCCTAAAGCCTTTCCAAATGACATACTTAACATTTGTGCTAGGACAAGGAACTTTATTAAATAAATAGAACAGTAGATTTCTCTCACCAAGATGAGTGAGAATTAAATTACTCCATTGCCTATAGTTCCCATTCTCCAAAGTAATTAAGTCATCCATTTACAAACTATCTGGGGCTGAATGAGGGTTGGCTTCTCCCTCTTTATTTGTAAATAAATAAGTTTTATAGAAAACTTTTTAAAAAATCTCCAAAATTCGTCAGCTTTTTCAAAAAATTAATAGAAAGCTTTTTAAAAAAAAAAACTTGCCCTATTTTTGAAAAAACTAACCAAAAATAGGGAAATAAGGCCATGCAAAAAAAATCCAAAGAGGTTGGCTTAATACTTTATACAAAGGATTATAATTATATTTCAAAACACTCGTACCAAATGCCGACGACCAAGTACCTTGATAGATCCGACGAAGCCAAAAATAAATGCATAGTACCACCAACAATGGATCTGACTGGGCAATGTGAAAACCACAAAGCCTGCAGATTGAATGAAGTTGATGGTACCCTATATGCCGATGACCACGCTCTGAAAGCAAAGAGTACCTCGTTGATGTATACGATCTGACGGTTAATGAAGAGACCATGGATAGTGGACTGTGATGAACGGTACCCATGGATTGATGGAGTATGCTGACCAAGTACCCGCTGGTAAAAATACAAGCCATGGACAACCGATGTAAACAAGACAACCAATTTACCACTTGCGTAGGAGATCACCGTACCAGTGATTTGATGGTGATGTAACCAAGCCAAAAAGAGACCTACGATAGGAGAGATAGGATGGGCCGACAATTTGGGTATGTGACCGATGTGCAATAAATGGGTAGATGCAGTGACCACTATGTGTGAATTATGCCATAGAATATTCCAGCTGACGACAAAGGAAGGTACCCACAGATGCCAATGGATCTGTACCGCTGATTGTGATCCCAAAACTGCCGGCAAAGAAAGATCTGACACAATAATGATGCAAGCTGGAGTACACTATACTAAAAAATGACAGATCTGTCGAGGGCTATAAAGACCTGCACAATACGATATAGGCCGTGGAATATTCCGCAGATTCTACCCACCAAATAATTTATAACCCACAAACATATATTGAAATATTTTGCCCGAAAATATTAACAAGAATACAAATAGGCAGAAAAATATTTTTTGAAAATATTTTTTTGCGAAAATGGAAAAATCCTACTGCTGAGAAGGTTGTTCCAAAAAAATGTTGCTTCAAAAACAACTTTACCCAAAATGGATGAATTTACAGTCAAAATTTGTCTGCGGAACCTTCTGAACTCAACCGTGAGGTTCTTGAAACCCCAATCTACACTCAACAAAAGTCTTCAAGGTAGAATGAAACCCTCATATCTGGGAAGCAGTCTGCAACCCTAGATACTCTGATACCATATTAGAAACCAGGAATCAGTTGCTAGACTAAAATACTTCCACAAGAGAGATAATGGCGAGAATGCTTGCTATATCAAATGCAAGATTGATTCATGATTGAAATGATACAAATGTACAAGATGAGGCTTGCTTATAAAGGCAAGCATGTGCAACCCTAAACCTAACTTGAGCTACAAGATAGCTCAATTAGATAAGGATAATAAAATGCAACCTAGGACTTAAATTAATGCCTAAGTAAACTTATGAAAGTGTAATTAAATAGTTAGTTACACCAACACATTCCCCTTTCTCTTATAATTTTAACAAGGTTTAATATTGTGGAATATTCACCACCATGATTTTTCCCCTAACAGGGTTTCCACATAAAAATCTTGGTGTTCTCTATCTCTTTGATGTTTTGAATTGCTTATGGTTAATTGCTTATTCATCAGATCTAAGATTAGGTTAAGTAAAGTTTGAAAATTTCATTATTCTATGACAACTAATTCACCCCCCCTCTTAGTTGTCTGTTCTTGTTTTTCCAACAATTGGTATCAGAGTTTGTTCCTTCGAACAATCCTAAAAGCTTGAGGTGATCCGAGATGGCAACATACAAGAGGGACAGTCCTATATTTGATGGAACTAACTACTCACTGTGGAAAGTCAGGATGCAATGTCACCTAAGGTGCATTGGTGAAGATTTTTGGAAAATTACAAAAGATCCATATGTTATTCCTCAAAATGGTCCCTCCACTACTGATGAGATCAAAGATGCTAAAAATAATGTCAGGGCTATTGAAGCTTTGGTGAGTGCTCTAACAGATTTGGAGATGGAAAATGTGATAGGATTGCAGACAGCTCATGACATTTGGATGAAGCTAGAAAATTTATATGAAGGAGATGCACAGGTGAAGATGGCTAAGCTACAGAGTTTGAAAGGAAAGTATGAAAATTTGAAGATGGGTGAAGATGAAAATATTACTTCTTTTATGCAAAGAGTAAATGAAATAGTGATGGGTATTAAATGTGCCAGTGGCTCTCCAGTTGAGGATGAAATTGTGGCTAAGATACTTAGATCCTTGCCTCCCTCCTACAAATTGAAGGCTCATGCTATTGAAGAGTTCAGATTAGTTACAAAGATGACAAGAGACACACTGGTTGGTAAACTTGTTGCTTTTGAATTAAGTGAATTTGGTGAATCTGTTCTGAAGACTGAATCTACATTCAAGGCTACTGTGTCTGGAAGTAACAAGAAAAGATATGGTCTGGGAGAATGTTCCAGATAGATATCCAAGTATGATGAAGAACTAAAACATCTTGAAGATAAAGAAAGAGAGGTAGAAGAATTGCAAGCACTAATTGTAAAGAAAGAAGGTAGAGGAAAAGGTAAGTATGAAGGAGTGTTTCCTATTAAATTTTTTTCTTGTAGTAAAATAGGTCATTTTGAATCAAGATGTATTGAAAGAGTCCCTAGATCTAAGCCTTACAAACCTAGATTTCAAATGAAATGCTATTTTTCTGAAGGAGTGATTGATGATGAGTTTTATAAAGAAAAAGGAAATGAAGATGATTGGGTCTTCATTGCTATCAAGGAAAATAGTTCTGAGGCTATTGAATCTACTAAAGTTGAGAAAGCTCTTGCATCCCAAATCAAAGAGATAGATGAGTGGGTCATTGAAAGTGGATGCTCACACCATATGACTGGTGACAAAAGCAAATTTGTATGTCTAGAGAAGTATGATGGTGGGGTTGTGAGATTTGGTGATAACAATGCTTGTGTGATTCATGGTAGAGGATCTATTTGTCTTGGTGGTAAGCATAAAACTGATGATGTTCTTTATGTTGAAGGCTTGAAGCACAATTTTTTAAGTGTTGGACAGATGGTTGACAAGGGTTATGATCTTCAGTTCAAAGATAGAAGATGCAAGATATTTGGAAGTTTTGGAAATGTAATTGCTTCAGGTAAATAGACAAAAGGTAATATTTTTCATCTGAGTGTTACTAGTGAAAGTTGCTTAATTTCTCAAGTAGATGAAAGCTAGTTATGGCATAGAAGGTTGTGTCATGCGAATTTTGATAAAATAGTCAAAATAAGTTCCACTCAAGTAGTAAGAGATCTACCTAAGTTGGTAAAGCCTGCTAGCACAATTTGCAAAGAGTGTAAGATGGGAAATAGACTAGAGCTTCTTTTCAGAGCAAACAACATAATTCAAATCAATTACTAGAGTTTGTGCATACTGATCTATGTGGTCCCTCCAGAGTTAGAAGTCTTCATGGTGAAAGGTACTTTATGTTGATTATTGATGATTACTCTAGAATGATATGGGTTTCCTTCTTAAGAGAAAAATGTGAAGCGCTAGAAAAGTTCAAAAGTTTTAGGGCTATGGTAGAGAATGAGAAAGGTCTAAAAATAAAGTGTCTGAGATCTGACAGAGGTGGTGAGTTCACCTCCAAGGAGTTTAATTCCTTTTGTGATGATCATGGAATCAGAAGACAGTTATCTGCTTCCTGAACCCCTTAACAAAATGGAGTTGTAGAGAGGAAGAATGAAACAGTTCTAGATGCTGCTAGAACAATGATGATTGAAGGAAATGTGCCTCAAATGTATTGGAGTGAAGCTGTAAGAATTGTTGTGTACACTTTGAACTGGGTAAATGCAAATGGTAATTTTGGTAAGACCCCTTTTGAGCTATGGTTTGGTTATAAGCCTACTATTAAATATTTCAAGATCTTTGGAAGTAAATGCTACATCAAGAGAGATGATGATATAGGAAAGTTTGATACGAGAAGTGATGAAGAAATCTTTCTAGGTTACTCCACTAGAAGAAAGGCCTATCGGTGTTATAACAGGAGACTGAGAAAAATAGTTGAGAGTGCAAATGTCAGAGTTGATGAAGATTCTACTAATTCATCCAGATATTGTGGATATGATTCAGATGAAAACAACACAAAAAAAGGGAAGAATGTTCAGACACTGAATCAACTTCAAATTGTTCCATATGTTGCATATGTTCTAGTTGTTCTGGTGAATCAAGGTAGTCATGAAGCAGAGACAAGTGTAAGTGCAGAAGAGAGAGCGGAAGAATCAGAAGTTCAAGAAAATTCTAAAACTCGAAGGTATGTAAAGCCAAATCATTTTGAAAATAAAATTATAGGAGACAAGAATAAAGGTGTGAAAACTAGAAGAAATATTACAAAAGAGTATTGTTTGATTTCCAAGATTGAGCCAAAAGATGTACATGAAGCTTGCAAAGATGAACATTGGATGGAAGATATGAAGGAAGAATTAATGCAGATTGAAAAGAATAATACAAGGATACTTATTCTTGGACCAAAAGACAAAAATGTGATTGGTACTAAATGGGTCTTTCAGAATAAGTTGAATGAACAAGGTGAAGTGGTCAGGAATAAAGCAAGATTGGTATGCAAAGGGTATTCATAGATGGAAGGTATTGACTTTGAAGAACCTTTTCCCTTGTTGCTAGAATTGAAGCTATTAGATTATTTCTTGCTTATGTTGTTTATAAGAACTACAAAGTCTATCAAATGGATGTGAAGTCTACTTTTCTGAATGGTGAGCTAGAAGAAGTTTATATTGAGCAGCCAAATGGATTTCAACTGAATGATGAAGAAAACATGGTTTTTCAATTGAAGAAAGCTCTATATGGACTCAAGCAAGCCCCCAAAGCCTGGTATGCTAGTCTAGACAAATATTTATTGAAGCTTGGATTCAATAAAGGTATTGCTGACAACAACTTATATTTCAAGTTGGATCATGATAAAGAGTTGATTATTGAGGTCTTTGTTGATGATATTATTTTTGGTGGAGATGATAATCTATGTATGGAGTTTGCTGATGAAATGAAGAATAAATTTGAGATGAGTATGATGTTGGAGTATGTGCCTCAATCCTTACTGACATGAAACTCCTTGAAGGAAAAGTCAGTGTGACATCATGGATGTCTGGTCGACTAACTATTCTAAATCTCTTGAAATGTTCATATTTCTGTGATAGGGTTGATGTCTTGCCAACAAGTCTATTGCTATGACCTTTTGGCGAATGGAAACCTTCGGGCGACAGTGTGTTCTTATCGAGCATCAAGGAGACTTTGCCGAAGGTTCTATTGTCAGTATGTGGTCTCACTGACTTGGAATGTCTCACCGATCGTATCTGGCTCTATCGGTGAAACAAGGGTTTTGATAAGATGTCTTCGCGAGTATGAAATGTCTTACTGATAATGTTTAGCTATCGAGGAAACATAAAGGTCGCGGGGAGATGTCTCAACAATGAAGCTAGGTCACGCTGATGGGAGTATGTCTTTGTGGTAACAAAAGGCTTCGTTAAGAAGTCTTGGCGACTTGGGTAAGTCATGCCGATAGTCTTCGGTAAGACTTGGGGTGCTCGGTGAAAGGTCACGGTGAAAGACATGAGTCTTGCCAATAGTAGTAAGGCTTCGGTGTAGCATGAAGTGGTCGATGGAAAGTCTTGGTGAGAATGAAGTGTCTTACCGATAGTATAACTCATCATTGTGACTTTTGACTTCGGTATGAGTCTCATCGAAATGCGATTGTCACACCGAAAGGAAATCACATGATGACATAACTTGAAGACTTCGATATGAGGTCTTGGAAAGATCGGTATGTCTTGTTGATGGTCTCTCTGAGTTCGATATGACTTATGGTTTTCGGTATGAGTCTTGCCGAATAAGAATCCTCTTGCCGACTGTTGGGGAACCGATATCGATAACGAATACTTTGTGGCATCGGGGAGACACTGTTAGTGTCTCACCGAGATGCTAACAAAGTTTGAACGCCGTTGACCATGTGACCATCCTATGTGGCACCTTGCTAGACCAATCAGAGGAAGTTGTTTTCAAATGGATGACGGTTAGTTTTTTGCATTAGTTGCAATGCTGGAAAAATTGCATGCAAGGAAAAATCATCTGCTCGAAAGGAAACTGTCTATGATTGGCAATGGCGGATAAGGATGTATAGAAGACAAAATCAGAATGTGAATAAAATAAAAGTAGATCGATTATGATTTGGGTGACAAATGAATTGAGTCAAATGGTTGAGAGGATTTTCTGTAATTGATGAACAGTGAATGAAGCTATAGTAAAATACTAGAGTTTAATTTCTGATTGTATGTAATTTTGTTGTTACTGTAATATAAAGAGATTCAGCTTGATGTGGTGGGTTTTTTCCCGAAAGGGTTTCCCACGTAAATCTGTTGTTTAGTTGTCTTTGTGTATTTTCTCTATTTCTATAAATCTTTCATGTGTGTCTTAATTAGATTGTAATTTGAAAATTAAAAGCCCTGCATTGCATTCTTCCTTGTGGATTTGACATTAGTAAAGTGTTTCCATACCTCTGTTTTCCTTACAAGTGGTATCAGAGCCTGGCCAGTTGTGTTGTCCTTGTGAGTGGGTTGGGTTTTTTGTGTCAATCCTTTTCAGTGGGAGTTTTTTAGAGGTCTGATAGTTTAATTACAAATTAAGATGGCGAGCACATTTGGAGGGATGGATATAGAGAAATTCAATGGAAGCAATTTTGAGCTGTGGAAACTCAAAATGGAAGATCTGTTAGTAGACCGAGATCTTTGGACTATTGTGTCTGGAACAATGCCTCAAGGCATGAAGCAAGAGGATTGGGACCTTGTAGATAGAAAGTCTAAAGGGCTGATAAGGCTCTGTTTGGCAGATTTTTTTCTTATGAACGTGCATGAAGAAAAGACTGCATCTTCCTTGTGGAAAAGACTAGCATCTATTTATCAAGGCAAGTCCTTGGTGAACAAGCTATTCTTGAGGAAGAAGCTGTACTCTTTGAGAATGCAGGAAGCAGGGTCTGTTGCTGATCACTTAAATGCTTTCAACATGTTGATTTCTCAGTTGACATCTGTTGGTGTGAAGATTGAAGATGAAGATCATTGCATGTTGTTTCTATGCTTTCTGCCTGATTCTTGGGATCATTTGGTGATGGCTATAGGGAGTACAACATCCACTTTCAAGATGGAAGATGTTGTTACTTCTCTGTTATTAGAAGAGATGAGAAGAAAATATTCTGAGATGGAAAAGGAGGCTCTGGCTATCATAGGTAGACCAAAGGAGAAAGGCAAGAAGAAGGACAAGAAGTCCAAATCAAAATCAGAAGGGAGATCAAAGTCTCATGGCAAGAAGTCCAAGGTGAAATGCTAGAATTGTGGGCAATCTGGTCATGTCTAAACGAATTGCAATGAGGAGAAAAAGAAGAAGAAGAACTCTTCTAGAAATGATTCTTCTCAAAGTGATGCAGATGCCTTCATTGCAGATTTGGCGACATGGGCATCAGATGATGTCTGGCTGATTGATTCTAGAGCATCTTTCCACATGACATCTCGTAGAGATTGGTTCATGAAGTATGAAGAATACAATGGTGGAAAGGTGTACTTGGCAAGTGATTCATCTTTGGAAATTGTTGGTCGTGGAAGAGTGAAGGGAATCAATGATGTGATGCATATACCAGGTCTAGCTTGAAATCTACTTTCTATAAGTAAGCTGAATGATATCAGAGTGCATGTCACATTCTCTGGAAATAGCTGTAAGATGACTAGAGGCTCTATGGTGCTGGCTAGGGGTGTTCGAATTGGTACCTTGTACAAGCTGGATGCACAAGCTATTCAATGCAATAGTGTCTTTGCGAAGTCACTTAAGGGTACTCATGGAGATAAGAAGGAAAATGTTCCTGATGGAGTAAACGGCATGGAGGTTAAACTTCCAGCAAAAAGGACTATGCTTTGACATCATAGGCTTGGCCACATTGGTGAAAAAGGTTTAAAAACCTTGAAAAATAAAAACCTGGTAGAAGGGCTTGAAGATTGTAACCTTGAGTTTGAATTTTGTGAACATTGCATATATGGTAAACAACACTGTGTTTCATTTTATTCTAGTCCTCACAAATCTTCTAGTTTGCTTGATTATATTCATTCTGATGTGTTTGGTCCAGTGAATGTTTCTTCTTTGTCCAAATCAAGATACTATGTGTCATTTATTGATGATTATTCAAGAAGAAGATTTGTATATTTTCCTAAAAATAAATCGAAGTGTTCAGTCGGTTTAAGGAATTTAAAAACCTTGTAGAAAAATCGGTGGTAGAAAAATAAAATGCTTAAGGTTGACAATGGCGGTGAGTTTTGTTTAGATGAATTTGAAAGGCTGTAAATTATGGGATTAAAAGACATAAGACTACACCTTATACTCCATAGAAAAAATGGAGTTGTTGAAAGGTTCAACAAGATAGTAATGGAAAGAGCACGAGGTATGCTTTGCAGTGTTGGCTTGGAGGAGATTCTGGGCTAAAGCGGTCTCTACAACATGTTACTTGGTAAATCGTTCTCCTAACTCTGCTCTTGTTGAGAAGACACCTTTGGAAGCATGGTCTGGAAAGAAGCCCTCTCTGAGATATATTCGTGTCTTTGGCTGTGAGGCATATGCATATGTGCCATTTGAAAAAAGAACCAAGTTGGAAAAAAAAATTGTGAAGTGTATTTTTATTGGCTATAGTATTGGCATAAAAGGATACAAGCTTTGGAACCCTGAGATTGAGAAGGTTTTGTACAACAGAAGCATTATCTTTCATGAGTTGAAGCCTTCTACATTGGATCTGTAGTCAGAGAAGAAATCAAAAAATGAAAAGGATGTAGCAGGAATTCCTCTGACACCAGATAAAGAGGAATTGAAAAATCAAAATGTACCTGATATTGAGGAAATCTCAAGTAGCTTTGAAAGTTCTGAAGAAGATGAAGAGCCACCTCAGCCTTAGCCTATGAGGAGGTCAACTCATGAAAGAAAGCAACCTGATAGGTATGGGTTTTCTTTAATAGAGTCTACTTGTGCCTATTGGAAGCCATGAATGAAGAAATGGCATCATTAGAAAAGAATGATACCTGGAGTTTGGTGCCATTGCCTAAAGGCAGAAAAGCTGTAGGCTGCAAATGGGTGTTTAAAAAGAAAATTGGTCTAGATGGTAGTGTAGAAAAATATAAAGCAAGGTTGGTTGCAAAAGGTTATTCCCAGGTAGAGGGAATTGACTATGGAGAAATCTTTTCTCTTGTAGCTAAGCTGACATCTATTATATTTCTTTTGTCACTTGCATCAGCGTGTGACTTAGAGATTGAACAGATGGATGTGAAGACAACATTTCTTCATGGTGATCTTGAAGAAGAAATTTATATGTCCCAGTCGGAGCACTTTGTGGAAAAAGGTAAGGAAAGACTGCTTTGCAAGTTGAAGAAATCTCTATATGGTTTAAAACAGTCTCCTAGAATGTGGTACCAAAAAATTGACACTTTTGTTTTGTCTTTGGGGTTTGTAAGATCAAATGTGATCATTGTGTATATTACAAAGTTGAAAGTGATCAAGTACTTATTATTGCTCTCTATGTTGATGATATGTTGTTCATAGGAAATAGTAAGCTAATGATTTTTGATCTTAAGTCTTAGTTGTCTACAAAGTTCGAAATGAAAGATTTTGGTGTAGCAGGGTATATTCTAGGAATGGAAATAACCAGGGACAGGAAAAATAGAAAACTTTGGCTCAGCCAGAGTAAGTATATCATAACTATTCTAGAGAGATTTTATATGACTGAGTGCAAGTATCTAGTTGTTCCAGTTACACAGGGAACGAAGCTATCTGTTGAGGATTGTCCAAAATCTCCTACTGAGATGGAGGACATGACCAGTGTGCCTTATGCAAGTGCTGTTGGTAGCCTTATGTATGCAATGGTTTGTACAAGGCCAGACATTGCCCAAGCAGTGGGAGTTCTTAGTCGGTTTATGGAAAATCCTGGAAGGACACATTGGGATGTTGTGAGGAGAGTGTTTAGATATCTGAAGGGTACTTCAAACTATGCTTTGTGTTACCATGGTAACTTGGTTGAATCATAGAAGAATCTCAGCATTCAAGGTTATGTGGATTCTGATTGGGCAAGGGACATTGATAGCAAAAGATCCACCAGTAGATATATTTTCATGATGAATGGTGGTGCAGTGAGTTGGATGAGCAAACAGCAGGCTGTAGTCGCTTTGTCCACTATAGAGGCAGAATACATGGCAGCCACACATGCCTATAAGGAAGCAATCTGGTTAAAACTTTTTTGTTCTAACATTGGTTTTGATGCAAAAAATATTACTATCTACTATGACAGTCAGAGTGCTATATGTTTGGCAAAGAATCCTACTTTCCATGCCAGGACGAAACATATAGATGTACAGTATCACTTTGTACGAGATATGGTGGAGGATGGGAAGGTCTCTTTAGATAAGGTGGATACTCTGGAGAATGTTGCAGATGCATTGACAAAGCCTGTAAGCACAGACAAGTTCAGGTGGTGTGCTAGTTTGATGGGCCTCTTGGCCCATGAATTTTAGTAGTTTTATTATGCTCTGGAGGTGTTAGTAAGATCTTCGTCAAGTGGGAGCTTGTTGGAGTATGTGCCTCAATCCTTACTGACATGAAACTCCTTGAAGGCAAAGTCAGTGTGACATCATGGATGTCTGGCTGACTAACTATTCTGAATCTCTTGAAATGTTCATATTTCTGTGACAGGGTTGATGTCTTGCCAACAAGTCTATTGTTGTGACCTTGTGTATTCACTGTGACCTTTTGGCGAATGGAAAACTTCGGGCAACAGTGTGTTCTTATCAAGCGTCGGGGAGACTTTGCCGAAGGGTCTATTGTCGGTATGTGGTCTCATCGACTTGGAATGTCTCACCGATCGTATCTGGCTCTATCGGTGAAACAATGGTTTCGATAAGATGTCTTCGCGAGTATGAAATGTCTTATTGATAATGTTTAGCTATTGGGGAAACATAAAGGTCGCAGGGAGATGTCTCAACGATGAAGTTAGGTCACGCCGATGGGAGTATGTCTTTGCGGTAACAAAAGGCTTCGTTGAGAAGTCTTGGAAACTTGGGTAAGTCACGCCGATAGTCTTCGGTAAGACTTGGGGCGCTCAGTGAAAGGTCACGGCGAAAGACATGAGTCTTGCCGATAGTAGTAAGGCTTCGGTGTAGCATCAAGTGGTCGATGGAAAGTCTTGGCAAGAACGAAGTGTCTTGCCAATAGTATAACTCATTGCTGTGACTTTTGACTTCGATATGAGGTCTTGGCGAGGTCGGTATGTCTTGCCGATGGTCTCTCTGAGTTTGATATGACTTATGGATTTCGGTATGATTCTTGCCGAATAAGAATCCTCTTGCCGACTGTTGGGGAACCGATATCGATAGCGAATACTTTGTGGCATCGGGGAGACACTGTTAGTGTCTCACCAAGATGCCAACAAAGTTTGAAAGTCATTGACCGTGTGACCATCCTATGTGGCATCTTGCTAGACCAATCAGAGGAAGCGGTTTTCAAACGGATGACGGTTAGTTTTTTGCATTAGTTGCAACGCTGGAAAAACTGCATGCAAGGAAAAATCATTTGCTCAAAAGGAAACTGTCTATGATTGGCAATGGCAGATAAGGATGCACAGAAGATAAAATCAGAATGTGAATAAACTAAAAGTAGATCGATTCTAATTTGGGTGACAAATGAATTGATTCGAATGGTTGAGAGGATTTTCTGTAATTGATGAACAGTGAATGAAGCTACAGTAAAATACCAAAGAGTTGTATTTCTGATTATATGTAATTTTGTTGTTACTATAATACAAAGAGATTCAGCTTGGTGTGGTGGGTTTTTTCCCGAAAGAGTTTCCCATGTAAATCTGTTGTTTAGTTGTCTTTGTGTATTTGCTCTATTTCTATAAATCTTTCATGTGTGTCTTAATTAGATTGTAATTTTAAAATTAAAAGCCCTGCATTGCATTCTTCCCTGTGGATTTGACATTAGGAAAGTGTTTCTGCACCTCTGCTGGTGAGATGAAGTTCTTTATGGGATTACAAGTTACTCAGTTAGACAAGTGGATATTCATATCTTAGTCCAAATATGTGAGAGAGATGTTGAAGAAGTTTGGTATGGAAGACTCAAAGCCTGTTGGTACTCCCATGGTAACTGGATGTAAGCTAACATAGAATGATGACACTCCTAAGGTGAATCAAACAAGGTACATATCAATGATTGGTAGATTTATCTACTTAAATTAGACTAGACTAGACATTATGAATGATGTGTTTATGGTTGCTAGATTTTAGGCTGATCCAAAAGAATCTCATGTGACTGCTGTTAAGAGAATCTTTAGATATCTGAAAGGAACAATTGACTTTGGACTTTGGTATCGAAAGGATGATGATCTCACTTTGAGTGCATATACTGATGTGTATTGGGTAGAAGATGTAGATGATAGGAAAAGTACTAGTGGTGGTGCCTTCTTCCTAGGGAAGAAGCTAGTGTCATGGTTGAGTAAAAAGAAAAAATCCATCTCTCTATCTACTGCTAAGGAAGAGTATATTGTTTCTGCAAATAACTGTACTCAAGTGATATGGATGAAACAAATGTTAAAAGATATCAAAATGGTGTATGAAGAGCCTATTTCCATATACTGTGACAATTCAAGTGCAATAAACATTTCAAGGAATCCAGTGCTACACTGTAAAACTAAACATATATCAATCAAGTTCCACTTTCTGAGGGAGAAAGTGAGTGAGAAAGAAGTCAAACTAGAGTATGTGCCTACCAAAGAACAAATTGCAAATATTTTCATAGCAATTTCCAAAGGATACATATGAGTATCTCAGAGGGATGCTAGGGGTAATTACCTCTCCTGATGTTAACTAAGATGTATTAACTTGCATTAATCCATGTGCTTCATTGCTATATTTTGATTCAGATTGATGTTTCCATGGCTACTACTCAGGGGGAGTAGTTAGATGTGCAGATATGTGGTTCAGATCTTGTATGTGGGAAGATAATGTTTATCTTTTCCATTGATGAAAAAGGGGGAGAAGTGTAATGTGAAAAAATCTTCCGAAGAGAAGAGCCTTGTGGGAGAAGAATAGTTGAGAATCAAGTGTGTTGGGTTGATGGTATTTTTCACATCATGTGTTGCCATCAATGCTAAAGGGGGATATTGTTGGATGTTGTGGATGTGTTGCTGATATGTGGTTTTCATTGATGTAACACTATTAGCATTTGGTGTATTAAAGGTTGTATATGTCGAGGATATTGAGAAAATTGTAAAAGAAAGTGTTTTAGGTTCCCAGTGGAACTATGTAGGTCATGAAGGTATTTTGTTCTATACATTGAAGATCAGCTATTATGGATTAAAAGGTTTTCTAATGAGTATATCTAGATCATCTACTAGAATTTTTAGAGGTCCATGTGAAGATCTAATCGTGTCATGTTCTGATAGTGTTTCTATGGTCTCTATCAGTGTTCCTGAGTGAATTTTTAATGATTCTGGTAATTCTAGTTGATGTGGTTGTTTCTCTATTGTTTCTTAGTGTTCTTGGATGTTCCTAGATTGTGCTCTATCTTTGTGGTATGTCCACATTGATCGGTGTACTCGTGGCCAAATATTTTTTGTCTGTATGTTCAATTTTTCATGTTCTTGGCCGACATGATGGTGGTAGCATGTTGTGGATCTTCGAGGAGGAATTAATTGAAGTCTTCTTGTGTTGGAGTTGTTGATTTGGGTCCCCACTATGTTGTGGCTAACCTTGGTGGATTCATATTGGAATTTTAATTATAAATTTAGGCCGACATTGTAATTATGTTTTATTTCTTTTTCTAGCCGACCAACTTGTTGTAATCCATGATGCAGATATATAAGAGAAATTGTTTCATTGGTATAATGTGTGTAAAAGAAGCTTAGAGTTCTTGGTGTTCCCCTATGTGCATATGTGAAAATATCATTCGATTGCAGAGCAGAGTGTGAAGAAGATTGGGCGAACTGTGAAGAAGTTTGAGCAAAGAGCGAAGAAGGCTTTGTGTGCTTAACTGGAACTGTAATCAGACTTGTGTAGAAGCTATTTTCTCTATTCATAATTTAGATGGTTTTAATCCAAACCTTTGGAAAATGAGTCCTCTTTTGTAATTGAGTAGTGAGCTCTACCTAGTGTGCTTGAATGCATGTGCATTCCCCTTTCTTTTATACTTTTAATAGGGTGTAATATTATGGACTAATCTCCATCATGGTTTTTCCCCTAACAGGGTTTCCACGTAAAAATATTGGTGTTCTCTATCTCTCTGATCTGTTAATTGCTTATTCATCACATCTGAGATTAGGTTAAGTAATGTTTGAAAAGTTTATTATTCTATGACAACTGATTCACCGCCCCCTCTCAGCTGTTTGTTCTTGTTTTTCCAATAGATTAGATAATGCATTTTTGAATTCGGTTAGTAGTTTTTATTTATATGTTTATAAATGCATGTGTTGTAATTCATGAATTGGATTCTATAACTTAATGTTTGGTTTCATACTCCAAAGGATTAGCTAGTTTAGGAAGTTGTAGTTTAAATGGTTAACAATTATAGTATTGAGCATTAGGTACCTGTAGCATAAGGTAATAATTTACATTAATTTCCCTTGTTTGTGAATTAGCAAATTATTCTGACTTCCAACTTTTACAATATTTGTACATGTGTATTTTTCCTATACTCCATTTATGTAGGATGTGTCTATAATCTATGAATACATATATTTTTCTAGCACTATATCTAAAGTTTTATGACTTCGTACTTGATAATTTAATGGAACCCTCTTGTGAAAGATGAACTATTCAGTTAGGGATTCTCAGGTCCTTTGAGATGTGTGTATACCTAGTATCACCATGTTAATTAGACATTAGATTGGATCCACACAAGAGATGAATTTTCATTACCCAACTTAGACATCATTGTGGACCTCACATCTGGACATAAAATTCTTTCCTTAATGGATGATTTTCAAGATATAACTAGATACATATTGTACTTGATATTCAACACAACTTTCACATATCCTTGGGGAACATAGTGTTAATACACGATATGTTTTGGTCTAAATAATATTAGAGAAAAATATCAAAGAATGATGATAGTAATATTTCATGACCTATTTGACAACATCATGGAAGATTATGTAGATGACCTACTGGAAAATCCATCACAAGAGGTCACTTGGATTTTCTTGAACAAATATTTGAGAAGCTATAAAGGTACCAAGTGAGGCTAAATCCTATGAAACATGTATTTGGTATAACATTAAGAAAATTATTGGCATACATTATTTATCATAGAGATTTAAGTTGACCCAATAAAAATGAAAGCAATAATTCAAATTCCTTCACCAACAAATCTTAAATAATTGTGTAGTCTCCAAGGAAAACTCCAATCAATTCAACACTTCATCACCTAAATAGTATACAAGTGCCACCCTTTCTCTCATCTCCTAAAAAAAAATGTCACATTTAAATGGAATGATAAATGTCAACAAGCATTCCAACAATTGAAAGACTATCCTACTTCATGATTGGAATTGATGCCACCAATCCAAGGAAAACCTTTGATATTATATATGTTTGCAACCAAAATCACATTAGGATCTATTCTTGCACAACATGATGATGTTAGCAAAGAATTGGTAAGATATGAGCTTAACTATAATCAAATAGAATGAGCATGTTTAACTATTGTGTTTGCATCATAGCATTTTTGACACTATATGCCCAAACATTAGATAACGATCATCTTAAAAGTTGATCGACTAAAATATCTCCTTTTTAAAGGTAAACTCATAGGTTGAATGGATAAATGGGTCAATATATTGAGCAAATTTGAAATTGAATATGTGGATCAAAAGACCATTAAGGGACAAGTCATTGCTAACCAACTAGTAGAAGAACTATCATATGAAGATAATTCACTTATTTAAGAATTTCCAAATGAGGTAATCTTCAAGATCATTTCAACGAACTAGTGGAAGTTGTACTTTGACTGATCATACACCCAACATAGTTCAAGAGCAGGAGTCCTTTTTATCGCTCCACAAGGAGATTGCATTCTAAAGGCATAATGACTAGCTTTTCCATGCACCAACAACATTTCCAAATATGAATACTTAATTATAGGAAATATAATGGTTGTTCAATGGCACATTCTACAAAGATTCATAATTGGTCATAAAATAGGTCAATGATAAATATCAAACAAAAGATGACAAATTGCTATCATACATGATACTGATTGACAACATCAAATGATACTTCTCCAATATCTCTTTTCAACAAATCCCAAGGATGAAATTTTTTTCCAATGCCATAGGCACAATTGGATCTCTCTTAGATATTCCTCATAACAACTAGAATTGTGAATTTCTAGCTAAGCAACTTATTGTCCCAACTTTCAATGTCCTAGAATTAGAACTTGTGTGTAATTTTTTTTCTCGATTCTCCATGGTATCATGAAATTTACGCATACTTCCAAGATAATATCCTTTCACCCAACCTAACCAACAACCAAAATAAAATTTTCATCTATCATTCATCTTGTTTAGTTATCCTTGGCAATACTTTATACTGAATAAGTCTCAATGGTACCCTTGTTAGATGTCTTAACTCAAAAGAAGCTAAAACTACCTTACATGACTAGAATCTTCAACTCAACCCTACCTTATGGGCCTAATATACTAGATAATCCATACATCCATAGGTCCCATTCCATATTCACTAGTCTTTGGCATTGAAGTCATTTTTCCTATCGAGGTCAAAATTCCATTATTAAGGGTTTCTTTGCAACACCTTGTTGACAATGAGGAGTATCGAGTATCCAAATTACATGATCTAGAATTAATAGATGAAAAGATCTTAGTGCATTGAATAATTACAAGATTACCAAAATCACCTTCATCATAGTTACAACAAGATGTCAAGACTCAAAGATTTTGAAGTGGGTAAATTAGTCTTGAAAGAAAATCAAAAGAATCAACAAGACTAGGAAAATAAGGGAAAATTTGAGCCTAACTAGTTGGGACCCTTTTTCATCACAACAAGCTATGGATCAAGACCCTACCAACTTGAAAAACCTAAATGTGAAACTCTATAATATCCTATCAATAAAATTCATCTCAATAATTTTTATGCCTAACCCTCGAGATACCCTACAAAATCCAAAAAATCCAAAAAAAAAAGAAAAATAAAATTTCCAATGGTGAAAGCCACTTTGATGGTGCCTTGAGAAAGTACCATAGTTAAAACCTATTTATAGGTGTCATGTGTAGAAAAAAACAAAAATTCTAAACAAATCAATAAAATATAGAAAAAGTAAAGAGAGATAATATGTCCAAAGGTGAAAACCATTTCAGTGGTGCCTTGGGAAAGTCCCATGGTGAAAACCTATTTATAGGTGCCATGTGTAGTAAGCACCATCTTCCATCTATCAAGTTCTTATTAATTTCACCCATAATCAAATTAAGCTTCCCATCCGCATTCATCTACCTACCATATTTCTCTTATCTACGTATCATGGTTTGATAATTATCAAAGTCTATCGTTATCCATCCCACCTAATATCATAATAAAACTCAGTCTACCCATCCAATAAGAAATGATCCTATACCTAACTTGGGGCATATTCCTTGACCTAGTCATTGGATTGGATCCTTGTTAATATCTTGAGAGGAAAATTTACAATTCCACATTTACATATTTTCATCTATCAAAAATCATAATAAATGAACATACAAAATATCATCCATATCATCAATAATAAGCCATCTCCACCTAGACCTGAAACTCAAGTAAAGGAAAACTATGCATCACACATAAACATCAATTTTTTATGACAATTGCAAGTTACGATCATTGTTGAATCAACCTACTGCCTACATATCTATATCCTAATAATTCAATTCATTACCCTAATCCATGCTCCAATAGATGTATCCTTCCTACAATAAGCATAATCTAGTATAAATATACCACTTTTTGGTAATAGATATGATGATTGTTGATTTTTTATTAGTTGGTATTTTTATTTTTTGATTTATCCTTTTGTCTCCTTCTAATGTTTACTCAGGCCACCTTGATCTTTCAATATCTTGACGTGTCTAAAGGAGCATATAATGATGCATGGTAATTGTTTTTTGTATGTCATGTTTACAGGATGTTCTTCTAGCATGAGCAAGGTAAATACTTACCTTATGTGTGTTGAGGTGGATTATTGCATAAATAATTATCCTTTAAATATAAGGTCATTTCATACCTTTTGCACACTAGGACTATCATGTTCTAAGTGTTAGCTCCTCACATAAATTTGACAAGGTTCTAGTACAAATCAGTATAATTAAGGACAACCCTTTTGTTTACAAAGTGAAAGTCCATGCAAGGGATACAACACCACCCTATTTACTCATACCTTGGAGTATAATATCCATTTGATATATCAAAATAAGGATTGATTTCTACATTTTTTAATCATAACCAAACAAAATCACCTTTTCATCCCATATTCACTATCTACCCCATTACCTACTTATAGCTTTCACTATTCAATATTTTATCAAAAAAAATTATTCATTCATCATATTATACCTCATTTCTTCATCCATACTAACTCATCCCCACCCCATCCTAATAAATATTCCATATATGTATCATGACAAAAATAGAATCATTACATCCATACATTAATTGTATAAACAATCATCAATGTAAACCACAACATCATATCATATCCATCATGTTTCCTACATACATGATCATTAACATAAATCATAACATAATTTCATATCCATCACACAAATCATGAACATCATTGCATCATTAATATCCACCAAATAAATCATAATATCATAGCATCATATAATATCCATCACACACACATCATTGAGTACACCTGCATCATATACACATAACATAAATATAACATCATCATATACATCATATATATAATAAAATAACCATAACATAAACATTGCATGCATATACATCATCATCAAGGATATCATACTAAAATAATTACATGTGAGTGACCGCAACAAAATATTATCTCATATATAAATTAAAAAATCATGTCATGATGCATCAAAATAATTTTTTTTCATGGGCTAGATGAGCCATACATATACATATATATTGTTGCAAGAATGGAAATATTGAAGGTGTTGTCATTGATGTCAATTGGTCAATTGCTTATCAACTAGTTGTTGTTGGTGGTGTATGTCAAGGATATTGAGAAAATTGTAATAAAGATATGTTGTAGGTATTCAGTGGTTGCTTTGGGTTTTGGTCTGGATTTTCTCGTATTCGATGGAAGATGCTATATCCATATTTTTGGTTGTTGATTTGTTGTATAGTGTAAATTGTGAACAGTGTTTTTTTGTGTTTTTGGTTGAGGTTTGGGAGAAATTTTGCTGGTCTGGATTTCTCTTTGATGAATTCTTATGACTTGCGGTTCTAGAATTGAGTTGCCTTGATTCTATTGAAGTTAGTTTTGACATATGGAAGATTCGTGCTTAATGGTTCTATGTGTTTTATACTGGTTTGGCTGACCTTGTGTGAAATACTACTTTTGAGGTTGATGAAGTGTGTTGGATATTTTTGGGTCCCTTGAAGCATGTGTTTGGGTCGCCCTCATTCTAATTCCACCCTAGGATGTTTTGGCGCTGACCTAATTTGAATTTGAATTTAGATGGCCGACTTTGGATATATTTCAAAGTTGAAGATGGTATAACTATAGGATGAGTTAGTGATGGAAAACATACAAGAGTGAAGAAGAAGAGTGATAAGAGAAAATAGGAAGTGCAGTTAGATGTGACATTGATTCTATTCAATGAGTGTGTGTGATGCGAGTGTGCCAGATAAGTGCAAAGCTTAATTCTGAGTTTTCAAATGTAGTGAGTAGAAGGTGAACTCTATCATTCATGCATGTCTATGAGTGATTGTTGTGGAATCCTTTGTTGCATTGGGATTGTAGTATCTCTATAACAATTCTTCTTT
This sequence comes from Sequoia sempervirens, assembly GCA_007258455.2. Taxonomy (NCBI): domain Eukaryota; kingdom Viridiplantae; phylum Streptophyta; class Pinopsida; order Cupressales; family Cupressaceae; genus Sequoia; species Sequoia sempervirens. The sequence goes on along the minus strand of VDFB02271358.1, from coordinate 339,531,653 downwards.
GTCTTCTGTGTATCTCTGTGGTAGTCAGCCCTCCAGGTTGTAAGCCCTGTTGGACAGTGAGTCCTTGTTTTGGAAGTGAGCCTTATTTCAGGTAGTGAGCTTCTTGTAATCAATTTTGATATTATCTATAGTGTGAGTTAATCCTCACTGTGGTTTTTCCCTTATTGATTTTTCCACGTAAATCTAGTGTTATTGTGTTTATGTGTTGGATCTAAGTTTTTGCATTGGAATTTGATGATTAATCATTTAAGTAGTACTATGAATTAGTTTCAGTGATTGAATTAAAGGTTTAATTATGTGACAACAGATTCACCCCCCCTCTCAGTTATCCTATTCAACAATTGGTATCAAATCTTGGTTCCTTGGTGAAGAGCTTAACTACTTGAGGAAGGTATGGGATGGCTAGAAAAATGGTTTATGATTATCCAAGGTTCGATGGAACTAATTATGGTATCTTGAAAGTATTGATGGAAGAATATATGGAGTATTGTGGATATGATGTGGAGAAAGCTTACAAGAATCCTTACACTCCTCCTGATAATGGTTCGAGTATGCCTGATGAAATCAAAGCACATGAAGCAAACAATAAGGCATCAATACTTCTTGAAGAATAGTCTGGTACATTTTGAGTTGATTAAGGTTTAGAATTTGAAGACTGCTAAGGAAGCTTGGGATGCCTTGGAAAGAGTGCATGATGGTGATGAAAGAGTTAAAGAAGCGAAAATAAATAATTTGGAGACATAGTTTGATCTTCTACATATGTCTAAATATGAGAATGTTAAAGCTTATGTACAAAGATTGGATGATATAGTGGTTGGAATGTGAGGACTTGTTGCTACTATAGATGAAACCAAGATTGTAAAGAAGATTCTCATAACTCTTCTTGATGATTATAGTGAGAAGGTGAGTGCTATTGAGTAGACTATAGATTATCAGACCTGTATTAAGGATCTACTGTTAGGATTGTCGCCATCTTCTGAGATGAGGAAGCCAAGTTTAAGGAATGGATGCAAATTAGAGACTACTTTTAAAGCTACAAAAGATGAAGATCCAGATGAAGAAAAATTTGATGAAATAGAAGCTAACTTTGTAAGAAGGATGAGGAAAGGCTCTGGTAAGTATGAAGGTAAGTTTCCCTTTAAATGCTTTAGGTGTGGAGAAATAGGCCATTATGTTGCAAAGTGTTCGGAAAGAGCTAAAAGAAATAAGTAGAGATATGAGAAAGAAAAGAAAGGAAAGAAGATTAACAAATATTACTATGTGAATGAGAATGCTAGTATACTTGATGACGATTTAGAATATGAAGATCTTGATGACAGTGAATGCTTGTTCTTGGTGATTAAGGATGAACCTACTTCTACTAATTCTGAAAAATAGGTAAAGGAAATCCCTTTGAAGAAGGAGAAAAATGAAGGTATGGTTATCTTTGTCCTACTTGTTAAACAATAGAAAAAATATTGGGTAGTTGATAGTTGTTCTTCACATAACATGACTAGTTCAATAAGAGTAAGTTTTTTAAGCTTGAAAAATATGGAGGCTTGGTTATGTTTGAAGATGATATTGGTGCTAAAATATGTAGGATAGGTTCAATAATTTTTGATGGAAAGCATCATATTGATGATGTTTACTATATTAAGGGTTTAAGGCATAATCTGTTGAGTCTTGTTCAGATGTTTAGAAAAGGATATGATCTTGTGTTTAAGGATGAGAGATGGGAGATCTAGAATGGATCCAGAACACTGATTGCTAGAGGAAAGAAATCTAAAGGAAATATGTATTAACTTAAGGGTACTAATGGATGATGATTTATGACTCAGATTAATGACAATTGATTATGGAATAGGAGAATCTATCACATGAATTTTGATAACTTGGAAAGGATTAGTGTTGTTCAGGCCATGAGAGATTTACCGAGAATTACAAAGCCTATTAATGCTATTTGTAGGAATTGTCAGTTTGGAAAGCAAGCAAGAAATATTTATAGATCATAGGAATAGTCTACTACTAGACTACTAGATTTATTTCATATAGATCTTTGTGGTACTACAAGAGTGATAAGTCTACTTGGTGAAAGGTACTTTATTCTTTTCATTGATGATTATTCTAGATATACATGGGTTACATTCTTAGAGAGAAATCATATGCATTACATAGATTCAAGACATTCAAAGCTATGGTTGAAAATTAAGTGAACTTGAAGATAAAATGCTTAAGGTCTGATAGAGGTGGAGAATTCACCTCCCATGAGTTTAATATTTTTTTGTGAAGTGCAAGGAATAAAGATATAGTTATTTTCCCCGAGAACTCCTCAGCATAATGGTGTTGTTGAAAGGAAAAATAGAACAGTTCAAGAAGTTGTCAAATCAATAATTATTGAGGTTGGTTTATTAGAAGTCTACTAGAAAGAAGCTATTCATACTATTGTTTATGTATTCAATCAAGTTCAAGCAAGAGAAAATAGTACAAAGACTCCCTATGAGCTATGGCATGGAAGAATTCCTACTGTTAAGTATTTCAAGGTATTCAAAAGAAATGTTATATCAAAAGAAATGAAGAAATTTTAGGAAAGTTTGATGCAAGAAGTGATGAAGGCATTTTCCTTGGATACTATACTAAAAGAAAGGCATACATATGTTTCAATATAATACTAAGAAATATTTTAGAGAGTTCAAATTTCAAGGTTGATGAGACAATGAAGAATTTTATTAACATTGATGGATATGAATATGATGAACATGATTGTGTAAGAATAGAATAAATTGTGGAAGAGTAGAAAAAAGATGAGAAAGAGAAGCAGGATGAAAAGAATGAAAGAGAAGGAGATGCTCCGGTGATGTCCCCTAAGACACCTAGATATGTACAGAAGAATCATTCAAAAAGTTAGATTATTGGTGACAAGAAAAAATGTGTATTAACTAGAAGCATAGCTGCTACTAAAGTGAATATATGTTTACTTTCTGAGATTGAACCGAAGACTATAAGTGAATCTTGTAAGGATAAACATTGAAAGGAAGCAATGAAAGAAGAACTTATGTAGACAAAAACATCATTGGATTGAAGTGGGTATTCATAAATGAGTTGAATGATAATGGAGAAGTGGTTAGAAATGTTAGCTCTCAAAAATGCAGGCGAAGTGCCTCAAGAGGTTGCCAATCTCTTGGTATGTTTTAGGGTAACAGACAAGGCCAAATGGTTTAGACCTTCTACTCTTTAGGTGTTGCTAGAACTAGGTGGGTGTACCTATATAAATAAAGCAGACTTAATGTTGTATGATTTGACTGAATTGATGGATCTATTATGATGGCACAAATGTAATAGATAAAAGCTTGCAGACTACTCCTACTCCTAATATTAAACTTGAAATGTAAATGAATTTGAACAAATATTTTATAGAATTCTAAGATGTGGATGGTGTGACCAGTGCCTACTTTCGTTGCGCTAATGGATTCAAGAGGTAAATGATATGTGTTTTCCCCCCTTTTGGATTAACTCTAGTTGCTAGGCATTTTGAGAATGAGGTTCTATGACTGGCATAAAACTTCACTAAATTTATGACTTGCATAAATTGTGCTAGAATATTTTCTTACCAGGCTCTTCTTCAATTATCCAAAAGAAATCTTTAAATCATTGTGATTCATCCAAAAGACTTTAAATCTGACTTGTAGACACCAATTGATTACTTCACACAAAATGGGAATACATTTCGATAAATCAAAGATATACTTGATATACTGATTTAAATGATTAAAAGACCTCAAGTTGGAGACAGCCAGATAATAAATGTAAATAATTTCATCACAACAACTGAACACCAAGAAATGATTTCACCAAATTTATGCATTTTTCTCCATTAAATAATTTGAAAGGATTTTACAATATACAACATGATGTTTTATTCTGGCAACAATTCACCCTATCCAATTACCTAACCTACTTATTTCTCCTAAAATCTCCTCATTTTCCTTTTGATTTCATTTGACATATATACATTATTTTAAGGTTACAACCTTTCATGACATCCATCTGGTGCAACTCTTCCTTTTGGCGCAACTCTTTGTTTAATTGTTCTCGGAAAAATAAAATATTTAATTAGTTGCCTTATCGGCAAATTAAATATTTTAATCTTCATCCTTGTGTCTTCGTGAATAATAATCATCATTTCGCAATACTTTTAAGATCTTAACAATCTTCACTAATCCTTTTGCTTGAAAATCTCTGGCTTATTCAATTTAATAAAATAATCCTTGGGTAAAATAATTACCCCCTCCATGACTCTTCAAAACATTTTAACTCCCTAGAGAATGTTTTACTCCTCTCAGTGAAAAATCAAAATTGCAATTTTATTAAAATAATCACACCATGATTATTACTTTAAATCTCCGTTAGTATTTTTTACCCAATAAAATACACCCTTCTTGTAATAATAATTTATTCACTCTTGTAATTCCATTGGTGAAAAATATTCAAGTTTATTTTGTTTGATTGAAATATTTCACCCGATTTAAATAATTCCTTTGGGTAAAATAATTATATATCCATTGGAGAAAATATCTTGTGCAAATATTTTATAAATTTTACCCAATATGCTTTTGTGGGTAAAATAATTTTTTACCTTATAACCCCTTAGTAAAAACATGAAGTTTATATTCCTCAAAATAATATCTTCATCGACATGACATATTCAAACTTACTCCAACTTCCCTTGTCTTGCCCATAAATTTTTTCATTGCTTATTTATTTTCCAAATATTTTACAAAGTTTAAACTTTATAAAACACTGAAATATTTAGGGTTTTGAAAGGATCCATATTCATTTTAAAACATAGCTAATGTTTTAAAATATATATCATTTGAACTTTAGAACTTAAGAAATAATGTTTCAATTTCGGATGGAGAGCAAATAAATTAATTTCACCGCGGGCACACGGAGCATCTTGGAGTCACAAAAATTTGCAAGGGACTGTGATCAATTATTTTGGAAGTGGGTTTCTGATGGATTTTTAACAGCTCCCCAAATCAAAGTACTTCCTTTGTCAACTGACCCAGTCGAAGCATGTAGTGAGAAAAATGAAATTTTAAATTAATGCACCAAATGAACTCAAAATTCAATGAATTTGAAATTGGAGATATTTGAGGCCAAAACACCAATTGGGTCATCCTTAGAATTTCAAAATTTGTAACTTTTTCGGAGCACCAAATCTAGCCCGGGGCAATCGCAAAACAATTAAAAAACATACCAGAACTTCTCCAATGACCATGAAAATGCATATACATGTTGAGTTGTGATAGGAGAGTATGCTCGTCAAATGGTTTGGCATGAAGTTTTCGGAATTGAAAATTATAAATTTCCGAAGTTGCTTACTCAACATTTTCTAAAAATTAACACTGTCAAGCTCAATTATAACCCTCCATTTGCCCCTTTTGAAAAAATATCAAATGTGATCTTGAGAAGCTATAAATTTGGATATTAGCTCATTTAGACATGGTGAACATGTATGCAAAATGGTTTTTCACCAACCATCTCTATTCATGAAATATCAAACACCAAAGTTGACCATGTTGTAGTTCTAGAAATGCAGTTTCCAAACTGTGTAAAATTCATTTGGTTTTGGATTTGCAAGAATATCAAATGATGCCCTGGAGACCTGAAAATTGGCATGGAGGTAGATTTTGGTGTAGATAATTTAAGGAACCAATCAGTTTGTCATTATCATCATCCATTTGTTTAATATTCACCCTCAAATTTGACCATTTTAATAGATTTTTCACTGTACTGACAACAGATTTTCTCAAAAACCCTTAGACTTGGCCCTCTGAAACTTTGTCAAAACTGATCGGATGAAGCTGCAAACTGGTGTGCATACTCCCATATGGTAGATGAACATTTTTGCAAAGTGGTTTGGCATAAAAACAAACAAATCCAAAGTTATGATTTTTCAAAATGAGCTACATAAGCAGATTTTTCAACTTTATTTCTGAGTGCCAAAATCAATTCTTTGAATATGGGTGATCATGCCCACAAAAGGATATAAAAGTCATAGCAGAACTAAACCTGGGAATTGGACATTCCAACAGGTGACTAACATCTTCTCATGGTCGCTCATTTACTTTATCAAACCAGGGGACGTATACTTGAAATGGAGCAACACGGTATGTGCACTAAGAACTAGTTTCCAGTCACCATCTATAGAAAAAAAATGCTTAAAAGAAGTGCAACGCAAATATTTTTAACTAAAACACAACTCATCTAAAACAAAAATCATAGCAGCTATTATTAAAGGACAAACTGTGAACTGGCCTTATGCTGTAGGAACAGACACAGGGATGGATTCCCGATGCTGCAGGAACAATACAAGGCTGAGTTTGTGTTGAAATTTACATAAATAGATTCTAACTAGTAATCAACATGAAATGAACAGTTAACCACAACAACTTGCTACATAATACTTACTAAGTGGGCCCCCTTAGGAAGCATCAACTAGATTACACAAGAAGTTGATTCAAAGCTTCATCGAATTTTATTCATATTTAGAACCAGGATACATCAATTACTCTGTTTGAAAAAAAAACTTAACACAGAACTCTATTGCTTATTCAACTTAATTTTAACACATACTGTTTCATCCTCGTTCACTCACGCAGGAGGAACGGTTATTTAAATGAAAAAGACAACTAACTAACTAACAGAGGGAGTTGTGATCATAAATACATTCTGAATCCATGGAACAGATATTCATAAATGAAAGTCTATTTGCTCGACGTGACCCAAAGAGAATATAGCATTACACACTCCCTAGATCAAAGGACCGTTAAAAGCTCATTCCCAAAGATTCGGCCAAAGAGTTATTACTGGAACAACTTCTTCAACGAAGCCAAGATTCTTTGCGCTTGATCAGCTTCTACTCCCTCCAACAACCTGCAATAAGTGACAGAGACGAAGGAAAGCATACACACAAGTGACATGACATCCATTCATTAATCACACATTAATCCTATTCCATTATCCAAAATCATAAGCATACATTAGCCATGCGGAAGGTCAAAAAGGTAATTAATGAAGTTGTCAAGCTATAGGAATATGGAATTCATTGCTACAGGATACCACCCAAAAAGTCTTTAATCAACAGGTTTAAACAACTATTAATAACAAAAGTAAGAGTATCAAAAGTTCAAACTATGAGCATATTTAAGGCTCATCATTCTGCCCCCTACTTATCGTAATGCTAGTCCTCCAGCATTGAATTTCCTTGTTATTTCCTTGAAATTTGTTGGAGAAGCATGACCCTGCAGCGAAGTTCCAAACTTGTAGTAAAAACCTCAGGTAAACTCCCATCTTTCAAATCTGCAGTTTTCTATTTCTTCATTGATTTCCTTGGCTTGGTAGGGAGAGAGTGGCCATATTAAAACTGGGGGTTGGAAGGTCAGTGGCATCCATAATTCAAATCTGCTTTGCAAACCCAATTGCATGTACCTTTCTGTTCTCCTGAGTGCTGCTGTGAAGTTCAAAGGGTTGTGAGGCTCTGTCTTTCTTAGACCAACCGTCAATTTCTCCCACCTTGCCTCAATCCTGGAAGAGGCGAGTTTCCAAAATATATATTTCTACTCTTTGAACTCACTGTATACCTGTTGTCTGATGTCAAAAATTTTCTTTCCTGAGGGTAATTTGATCCATAAGTAACTTTAAGCCAGGTTCTTAAAACTGTGCATGGGTCTGAACTCTCAGCTCTTAGAAGAATAGGTTCATCTCTTTCTGCTTCTTCATATGTTTCCAATTGTCTCCCATAATTAACCTCATTTGCAGCCCAAGACATAAGTGCTCTTAGATGGATATCACCTATATAAAGGAGTGGGTTCCATTCAGTTTCTGCAGGAATTAAATAACCATGTAAATAAAGTTCACACATGGAGTTTTTCAACCAATTAGGGGCCACTTCATAGGAATCATAGAATTCCTTGGCTGTTTCAATATCAGGATCCAAATTTCTGGAGATCCTCATTAGTTTGAACCAAATAAACTGTTCCTTGAGGCACATTGCATATACTTTGGGTGGCGGTCTTCACGCCATTATTTTTCCAGTTATTTCCATCATTTCATCCATTTTCTTCTGCATATCTTGAATTTCTTTCTTTTTCCTTTCAATTTCCCTTTGTAGCTTTTTCTTTTCCTCACCCCATAAAATTTGCTAGACTTCAGTTTTGGCGAGATGGCGAAAACATAAAGTTTGGAATGACACAGGCTTCCAATTAACTTTCAGAAATTCCAAGTATGCAATAAGTAGAGTCCTTTTGTACACAACTAAATCTGTGCAAACTTTAGTGGGCAATGGATTATCATAGGGTATTTCATGTAGTTCAAGCACACCTTCTTCTTGTTGTAGGACAAAATCCTCTTGCTGCAAGATGAAGCCCTGTTGCTACATGGGAGAAGATTGTTCTTCCTCAGAAATTTTCTCAGCCGCACAAGCTAAGTCGTCCAGACTCAGCATTTTCCCCTTATCAACATTACTGGGTTGTGTTGCCTCAGGAACAACAGAGGAGCTTTGTGGAACATTTGCAGACATACCCAGGGAGCTATCATGACCTAATTCAACAGAGTCCTCCAATATTATGACAGTTTCTATTTGAACGGAGGTTGTAGCAGGCTTAGATTGTTTTCTCAATGAACTCCTTCTTGGTAGTTTTGCATAAGGGGCAGTAGCAAAGGATGCTTCCTTAGCAGTCCTCTTCCTAGCTGGTCTTGAAGATCCAGACTCGACAGGGGAAGAAGATATTGGAGTATTAATGGGTGTTGCTGCAGGAGAGACAGAGACAGGCGAAGGCCCTGCAGGAGAGGATGAGGCAAAAAGTTTTTGTCTTTGAGTATGTGGGTCTGACTCAAGAGTCTACCCTACCCAAGATGACTCACCTACAATTGTCTTTCCTTTTTCTCTCCTAGCGGCAGACCTTGTTTGCACACCGGTAAAGGACATTGGTATAGAAGTTGTAGGAATGGGTGCTACAGGAGCAACAGATTCTTGCTTTGTTTTTGTACTTGTGGACTCAATTCTCATTTTCTTTCTTCTAGGCTATGCAGGTAGTGCCCTAGGGGGTTCAGGCGGTTGAAGACCTTTTCGGGCAACAAACTCATTCCAGGAAAGAGGTGAAACATCCCTTAAAGATCGCTCAGTCAAAAGTTTTATTAGGGCATGATGTGTGATAGAGTTTCCTTTACCCTTTTGGGTTTCATGTGCACTATTTTGCAAAAGGTTTAACAAGAAATTCAGAACATTCACTACCAGTCCATGTCTCATGTGACTTAACAATTTGAAATGATATGAATGTAGGTAAGAGAAGCACCCTTCACAAGTTAAATACCTGATAATAAAGATGGCATATTCAGAGTATGGATAAGGCAGGGACATTCTTTTGCACCCTTGCTTTGAAATTTCCAAAGGCCCATTAGCTGGTAGGATAAACTCTGCCCTAGCAGAGATAGCATCCCTTCCAACAGGAAAATTTTCACCAACTGCCGGTAATCTAGTAACTTCTGCAATTCTTTCCTCTATCACAGCCACTGCCAAGCCCCATACCGTAGCCTCATTTTCTGAAAATATTCTTAAGAATTCGCCCGCAGCCTCTTCATCAAAAGAATCAATTCTCAAGAAATAATTTAACCATCCACAATTGGCGAATGCTTGCATTAACTAAGGATCCTGTGTCAACGCCTCATGAGCCACAGGCTCGTGCCTCACCAGTTGGCCACCCATGATCAAAAACCCTTAAAACAAAAACTTAGACTGATGCTGAAAGCTTGCAAAAGACTCTTCTTCCTTACTGCACTTCCTTTTCCTTACCAAGAATAACAACTAGACATTTGCATAAAATAATTTTAATAACCACTTAAACTAAGTAGTTAGCTTGTTCTTAGGATATGGCTTCGCAATCATACTTTAGAAAGTACAAGAACATAACTATTTTGGCAAACGTAAATTTGACACATGAAAATTTCAAATTAGAATACCCCTGCCCCCTACTTAGCATTCGACATGTGTCCTCACATGTGCAGGGTGATAAGTTTAAAGCGTGCAATTACGACTGACATATACATTACAATTAATGAATAAACAGAAAGAATAAATTATGCGATAATGAAAAGATTTCGCGTACCTTGAATTCAATTCTTGGGCATGTCGTAAAGGACAACAGCGTATCATGAAATGATAGCTGGGAGATTTAATGCATGAATGAGGCAGAGTGGCAATATGGATGATGTGGTAGATAAAGGAATGAATGATGTGATAGATGAAAAAAATGGAGAAAAGTGGTTTTCTTTTAAAAAAGAAAACTTTATTATGGGCGGTCAACGTAATACTTAAAGAGAAGCTGCAGGAAAAAGGCCTAAGCCTTTTGCTGCAGGAAGACTAGTCGAAGCAAACTTTTTTAGGAACTCTTCCTTTGATGTCGGCTTATGATATAACCGCAGTCGGTGTCCATTAACTAGCAATTTGAAATGGACTGGATCAATTGTGGCCAGCTATACGGAACCATTGTCAAACACATGCTCAACTTCATAGGGACCGAGCCAATGGGTTGTGAGCTTACCTTGATTTTCTTGATATTTGGAATCATATAACAGAGCCCAATCACCAGCAGAGAATTGCTTGGTTTTAATGTGTTGATCGTGTCATTTCTTCCTTTGCTATTGGACAGCTTCTGTATGCTACATGGCAGCTTTTCTCATTTCGTCCAAGGCATTCAGCTGCAGGAGACGTTCCTTATGTGCTTCAGAAATGTCTATATTGAGTTCAAGAGTTGTCCTCAAAGTTTTATGTTCAAATTCAATGGGCAACATGGTTGTTTTCCCATAAAGTAGTTCAAAAGGTGTAAACCCAGTTGTTGTCTTTCATGCAATTCTGTAGGCCCAGACTACTTTAGGAAGTCTACTGCTCCAATCTTTCCAATAGAGCTACACTGTCTTTGTTAGGATTGCCTCAATTTCCCTGTTTGTAACCTCCGCTTGACCATTGGCTTGAGGATGATAGGGGCATAACTTCCTATGCTTGATTTTATAGTCATTCATTAGTGCAGTGATCAAATTGGATGTGAACTAAGCTCCCTGATTAGTTACAAGCTCTCTGAGAACTCAAAATCTAGTAAAAATTTGCTCATATAGAAATTCAGCAACCTTATTATCACGAGCATGAGTCATTGCCTTTACTTCAACCCACTTTGTTACATAATCTATGCAAACCAGAATGTATGACTTACCATTTGATGGTGGATCAATTGGTCCAAAAAAATCCATTCCCCATTTATCAAAGGGGGTGACTATTACCTGTGGATACAGTGGCATTTCATCTGACCTGGTTGGTCTTCCCATACGTTGGTATCTATCACATTTCCTTGTATAAGCTATAGCATCCTTGTGTAATGTTGGCCAATAATATCCTATTGTAAGAACCTTCATTGATGTTCTCTTGGCTGCAAAATGTCCCCCACATGGTTCATCATGGAAAGCATGCAAGATATCATAAGTATCATCTTCTCTTACACATCTTCGCATAACTTGATTAGGTCTTGTGTAAAACAGACAATTTGCAATCTATGAAAGTTAAAACTTTTCTCAATTAACAGTTTCTTTTCTTTTGGGGAGAAGTGAGCTGGTATTTTGCTTGCTGCTAGATAATTGGCAATGTCTGCATACCATGGAGTGTGTGCAACAATGGAAAACAAGTGTTCATCAGGGAACCTATCATCAGTGACTTCTTGCTCAGCAGGTGTAGTTGTTTGAAGCCTTGATAAAAAATCAGCCACAACATTAACTCTTCCTAGTTTATCAATGATTGTAATGTCAAATTCTTGCAACAACAAGAGCCATCTTGCCAACCTACCAGAAATGGCAGGCTTGTTCATTAGATACCTGATTGCTGCATGGTCGATGTGGACAAATATCTGATAATGTATGATATAATGCCTAAATTTATTCAAAGCATACACTACTACTAGCAACTCCTTTTCTGTGACAGTGTAATTTAGCTCAGGACCTTGAAGGTTTTTGCTGATAAAATAGATAGCATGCTCAATTGAATTTTCTTTTTGGGCCAAGACTACCCCTATGCCAAAATCAGAAGCATCTGCATGTATGTGAAAAGGCAGAGTCCATTTTGGACCTTGAAGAACAGGGGCTTTAGTAAGCAATTCTTTTAGCTGCAGGAAAGATTTTTCATAGGCCTTTGTCCAATCGAATGCAGAATCCTTAGTTAATAAGGCATATAGTGGACTGGAAATTTTGTTGAAATCTTTTATAAACCTTCTATAATACCCTGCATGGCCAAGGAAGCTTCTGACATCCTTTTGTTTTGTAGGAGTTTGTAAATTCATAATAACTTCAATTTTAGCAGGGTCAACCTGAATTCCATCCTTGGAGAAATGATGGCCTAGAACAATACCTTCTTGCATCATCATAAAGCACTTTTCACTGTTCAGACAAATTTTGCTCTCTACACCTTTCCAATACTTTTTCTAAATTCACTAGTGCTTCTTCAAATGTAACCCCATAGGTAGTGAAGTCATCCATATAAATTTCCATACAGTCATGAGATATATCAGCAAAAATACTAATTACTGCTCTCTGAAATGTTGTTGGCACATTGCATAGACCAAAAGGCAAGACTGAGTAAGTAAATTTTCCCCATGGACAGGTAAAAGTGGTCTTATCTTGATCTTCAGGGGCAATTTTTATCTAATTGTATCCATTATAGCCATCCAAGAAGGAGAAATAGCTTTTACCAGACAGTGAGTCTAGCACTTGGTCTACAAACGACAGTGGAAAGTGATATTTTTTAGTGGCATTATTCAACTCTCTGTAATCTACACACACTCTCCATTTTCCACCTTTCTTAGGGACAATAACTAATGGAGAGACCCACTGACTGTCAGAGATTGGGTAGATAAAACCAGCATCAAGCAACTTTTGAAGCTCATTCTTAACTATTTCTCTGAGTGTTGGATTTATTCTTCTTTGAGGCTGCTTAACTGGTAAACAGTCTTCTTTGATATAGATCCTATGAGTACAAATTTTAGGATCTATTCCTTTCATGTCACCATATTCCCATGCAAAAGCTTTATGCTAATCTTGCAGCATTTTGAGTAGGATAGCATGTTGAGATTGTGAGAGCTTGCTATTGATATTCAAACAGTGACTTGGAGACAATTCTATCTGTTTAGTGAGATCACTCATAGAATCTACAGGTGATGTTTGTACTTCTTGTGGAAGCAAGTTATGAAAAATGGCAAGAAATTTAGGCAGCAAACTCTCAGAACTCAATTGTTGTAGGAAGCATTGTAGATGACTGCTATTTGGATCAGATGAACTACCTGTATCAGAGTTAGACTACAGAATTTGAAAAAGCAAGGCATCCTCATTCTGAAGTTGTGAAAATGGATTAGTTTGGAGCATCATTAATTGAACCAACGAATTGGCTTCTTTAGTTTCTTCCCCCACATTTGGCCAAACAGGTTGGGACAAATCTGGCTGAGGTCTAGCAGGCGGATACAAAGATAATTTTTGTGTGGACTGTCCATCAGAAATAGTCATATCTCCAGAACGACATCATATAAAAGCTTCAACAGTTGCTAACCATGATCTACCTAGGATAACAGGGTATCCTTCCAAAGTTGCCTTAGTAGATAATATTGTAAAATCAGCTGGATACTCCCAAGATTCAAGAGTGACAATTACATCTTCCACCATTCCATCAGGTGTGACAGTGGAGCTATCAGCAAGCTGCAGGACTATAGGTGTAGACCGAATGTTTAGGATGTTCAGATAGTCCATAGTATGCTTGGTCATGACATTGATGGCAACACCAAGGTCAATCAAAACATTACTTACAATTTGGCCATTTATATGTATTTGCACTACAAGACTTCCAGGGTCAGTGTACTTTGGAATGACTACATTTCTCAACATTATATCAGCCAATTTCCCTAAGACATGAATTGTTTGGGGATTCTTTTTCTTCCATCCAGGTTTCTTCAAACAAGCCTCTTTAATGGCTTTTCCATAAATTGGAACATCTTTAATGGCCTCAAATAAAGGAATTTGAATTTGTACATTCTTTAGCTGATCTAGAATGTAAAAAGTGGGTTCTTCCATGGATTTAGGTGTGGTACTTTGTAACCTCTGAGGAAAAGGTGGTTTGTCTTGACTTTGAAAAACAAGCTCCTTAGAAACCATATCAGTTATAGGCATATGCTCAGTAGGATCAGTAGGTGTAGGAGGTTCTTCAGGGGAAGAATCTGGTATTTCAGTAATTAGAGGCGGTTGAGGAGTAGGAAGAGTGGTTCCAGACCTCAAATGGATATCATTAATGTTTCAGGCATAAGCCGAATATTGGTTGGCTTCAACAAAATACATAGGCTATTATGGTTGCTGATGTTGCTTATTATTGGGATTTGGCAACGGCTGAGCAAGCATAGGAATTTGTTTTGGAGGGCCAGTATTTGTGGCAGTTGCTGCAGGAGGTGGCATGAGGGCCTGAGGTTGTGGCTGTGGAAGCTATAGGAACCCAGGGGACTGGTTCTGCCATTGCTAAGAACCTCTCCATTGCAGATTCTGCTGCCAATTACCTTGGGGTGGGGTCCATTGTCTTTGTGGCTGCTGCCAACCTCCTTGAGGAGATTGCCATTGAGGGGTCTGATAGTTAGGCCAAGGTGGTTGAGATGTATTCCAAGGTGGTGGTGGTCCATATGTAGGTTGCTATTGGTTATTATAGCTAGAATAAGGATTACCAAAAGTCAAAGGGCCTTGAGGCATACCTTTTCTTTGAGCCCATGGTCTCCTTTGTGCAATGAAGAACACTTGATCATCATCACCTTCTACTGGCTTAAAGTCAGTAGGTAATTGCTTAGCTTCCAGATTAGCCACCATCTTGCATCTGCAGTCACGTTTCTTCTGTTTGCAATGTGGACAGAACTCGGCCAAGACTGCTTTAGCTTCCTCATATTTCTTCTGAGCTTGCATAGTGTCTAGTTGTGTAGTCATATTATTAATGATATCCTACTTGAAATCAAACATCAAATTTTTTATCTCCATCCATGAAACTCCACTGGAAGAAGACTTTCCCACTGTAGCTTGATGACCTCTACCCTTCTTTACATTTGCTCAGGAGTAATTGAAACATATCTTCATGAGATCATCCCAAGATGCTTGAGTGATATCACCGGCTCCCATCAGGTCCAAGGAATCTATGCAGGTATCATTGATTCCCCTTAGGAAAAGTAATTTCTCAGATTCTTCATTAAGAGTATGGTTTGAATTCTTTTTCAGAGAAAATAGGAATCTTGATATATAATCTTCCAGACTTTCATCTTCCTTTTGTTGAATTCGAAATATGTCATCCCCTTTACTGCCACTCTTACAGTATTCCTTGTATTTCTCAAGAAATTTTGTTTGCATGGCTGGCCAACTGTCAACAACACCCCTTCCCAGACTCATGAACCATCTGAGAGCTCCCTCCTTCAAGGTAGCAGGGAATAATTTCAATTTTTGAGCATCTGAAGTGTAATCATAACTACGACAAAGGATATCAAACTCGAACAAGAAGGTCTTTGGGTCTTCTGTGACTAAGCCATAAAACTTGGGAAGCAAAGAAGAATGAATATTCTTAAGGTTGTCATTGTTTTGTTGAGGAGTAATGGGGAATTCAAAAGTAGGAGGTTGATTCGGTGGATTACATGCCATGTTCACCTGACCAAGTATAGGAGCAAATGGATTTTCTTCAAGTTCTTCGTCAAATGGGCCGAATAGCAAGTCAACACATAGATCTTCAGAAAATGGGTCAGTATCTAAGTCTCCTTCGTCCTAAAATAGGCTATAAGCTGGTTCAGTTTTCTTGGCAATGAATGGCAGGTTAGGGATAAATCTTCCCTGAGCGTCTCTCCTTCTATGCATGCAATGAAAAGGAATGGTATTTTAAAAGATTTTGAAAAACTAATTAAATTACTGCTAATAATGACTATAGCAGGTTCTTAGATTAACACCATCCCCAACAACGGCGCCAAAAATGATCACGCCCACAAAAGGATATAAAAGTCACAGCAGAACTAAACCTGGGAATTGGACATTCCAACAGGCGACTAACATCTTCTCATGGTTGTTCATTTACTTTATCAAACCAGGGGACGTATACTTGAAATGGAGTAGCACGGTATGTGAACTAAGAACTAGTTTCCAGTCACCATCTATAGAAAACAAATGCTTAAAATAAGTGCAACGCAAAGCTTTTTAACTCAAACACAACTCGGCTAAAATAGAAATCATAGCAGCTATTATTAAAGGACAAACTGTGAACCGGCCTTATGTTGCAGGAACAGACACAGGGATGGATTCCCGATGCTGCAAGAACAATACAAGGCTGAGTTTGTGTTGAAATTTATAGAAATAGATTCTAACTAGTAATCAACATGAAATGAACAGTTAACCACAACAACTTGCTACCGAATACTTACTAAGTGGGCCCCCTTAGCAAGCATCAACTAGATTACACAAGAAGTTGACTGAAAGCTTCATCAAATTTTATTCATATTCAGAACCAGGATACATCAATTACTCTGTTTGAAAATAAAACTTAACACAAAACTCTATTGCTTATTCAACTTAATTTTAACACATACTGTTTCATCCTCATTTACTCATGCAGGAGGAATGGTTATTTAAATGAAAAAGACAACTAATAGAGGGAGTCATGATCATAAATACATTCTGAATCCGTGGAACAGATATTCATAAATGAAAGTCTATCTGCTCGATGCGACCCAGAGAAAATATAGCATTACACACTCCCTAGATCAAAGGGCTGTTAAAGCTCCTTCCCAAAGATTTGGCCAAAGAGTTATTACTGGAACAACTTCTTCAACGGAGCCGAGATTCTTTGCGCTTGATCAACTTCTGCTCCCTCCAACAACCTACAATAAGTGACAGAGGTGAAGGAAAGCATACACACAAGTGACACAACATCCATTCATTAATCACACGTTAATCCTATTCCATTATCCAAAATCATAAGCATACATCAGCCATGCGAAAGGTCAAAAAGCTAATTAATGAAATTGTCAAGCTACAGGAATATGGAATTCGTTGCTACAGGATACCACCCGAAAAGTCTTTAATCAACAGATTTAAACAACTATTAATAACAAAAGTAAGAGTATCAAAAGTTCAAACTATGAGCATATTTAAGGCTCATCAATGGGAACCTAAAATTTGCATGAAATTTTAGGCTCCAACAAGAAACAAAGCAAGGCTTGTGTGTAAAGGTTACTCAAAAGTAGAAGGCATAGATTTTCAAGAAAATTTTGCCCTAGTAGCAAGTATGGAAGCTATAAGGATGTTCTTGGCATTTGCTGCTCATAAAGATTTTAAGGTCTATCAGATTGATTTCAAGTCAACATTTTTGAATGGTGAGTGAAAAGAAGTCCATATGAAACAACTGGAAGGATTTTAGTTGACAAATCAACCAGATATGGTGTGCAGATTGAAGAAAGCTTTATATGGATTGAAGCAAGCTCCTAGAGCTTGGCATGTGAGATTGGATAGGTATTTGATTCAACAAAGTTTTAACAAAGGTATGATGAATAGTAATTTGTACTTTAAGATTGAAAATGACAAAATATTGATTGTAGTTGTGTATGTTGATGTCACTATCTTTGGAGGAAATGAAAATATTTGAAAGATGTTTGTGGAAGAGATGCAAAAAGAATTTGAAATGTCTATGTTTGGGGAGATGAATTTCTTTCTTGGACTATAGATTAATCAAACAAAGAAAATAATTTTCATTTCAGAGTCTAAGTATGTAAAAGAGATGTTCAAGAAGTTTGGAATGGATGGTTCCAAACCGATAAGTGTACTCCTATGGTGATTGGTTACAAATTGGGAAAAGATGATTATTCACCTAAGGTTGATCAGAGCTAGTATAGATGTATGATTGATGGACTACTATATTTGAATTCTACTAGACCAAATGTTATGCATATCGTCTAACTTGTGGCTAGATTTCAAGAAGATCATAGGGAAACACATGTTGTTGATGTTACAAGAATATTCAAAAATTTGAATGACACTTCAAATTATGGATTATGGTATCCTAAAGATACTAATTTTACACTTAGTGCCTATAGAGATGAAGATTGTGCTAGGTGTGTAGATGAGAAAAAAAGTACAAGTGGTGGTGCATTCTTTCTTGGATGTAGATTGCTGACATGGTCGAGTAAAAAGAAAGATTCAATCTCCTTGTCTATTGCTAAGGCTGAGTATATTGTTGTTGCATCTTGTTGTACACAAATTCTATGGATGAAATAGAGATTGAAAGACATCACAGTGGTATATGATGATCCCATTTCTATTTTTTGTGATAATGCAAGTGTAGTTAACATTTCAAAGAATCTGGTGATACACTCAAGGATGAAGCATATATCTATCAAATATCATTTCTTGAGAGAGAAGGTCATGCAAAATGAAGTAAATCTTGACAATGTTCCAAAAAAGGATTAGGTGGCTGATATTTTCATGAAGGCTCTTCCTAAAGATATGTTTGAGTATCTTCAGAAGAAGTTAGGGGTTATTTCGCCTCCTTTCTTGATGTAGATGCATATGGAGATGCATTAGTCTGGTGGATCTATGGATGTATCCTTCTTATGGACTGATGTTTTGGTGGCTACCTCTCAGGGGGAGTAGGTAGTATCTAGTGTTGTCATTGTGAATATTTTATGTCAAAGGAGAAATAAATATAAGCCTTTTTCCATTGATGTTAAAGGGGGAGAAGAAGCATGTGAAAGGAAAGGAAGCATATAAGAGATTATCTACTAAGGGGGAGAAATAGAAAAGTGTATTTAGAGCTGGTATGTTGTCTTTGATGGGTTTTCACGTCATGTGTTTCCATCGATGACAAAGGGGGAGATTGTTGAAAAAATGGAAAGATTGAAGGTGTTGTCATTGATGTCAAATGGTCAACTGGTTATCAACTAGTTGTTGGAAGTATATGTCAAGGATATTGAGAAAATTATAATAAAGATATGTTGCAGGTATTTAGTGGTTTCTCTAGGTTTTGGTCCATATTTTCTCCTATTTTTGTATGATTCAGATATTTTTCTCATGGTTGTTAGAAGATTATATATCCAGATTTTTGATTGTTGATTTGTTGCACAATGAAAGTGTGTTCACTAGTTGTGAATTGTGGTTTTATGTGGTTCTGGTTGAGGTCTGGGAAAAAATTTCTTGGTTTTGATTTCTCTTTGATGAAGTCTTATGACTTGTGGTTCTAGAATTGAGTTTCCTTGATTCTATTGAAGTTAGTTTTGACATCTAGAAGATTCGTGCTTAATGGTTCTATGTATTTTACACTTGCTTGGCCTACCTTGTGTGAAATACTAATTTTGAGGTTGATGAAGCATGTTGGATCTTTTTGGGTCCCTTAAAGCATGTGTTTGGGCCACTCTCATTCTAATTCCACCCTAGGATGTTTTGGCTTTGACCTAATTTGAATTTGAATTTGGATGGGTGACTTTTGATATGTTTCAAAGTTGAAGATTGTATAAATATAGGATGAGTTAGTGGTGGAAAACATACAAGAGCAAAGAACAAGAGTGATAAGAGAAAAGAGGAAGTGTAGTTAGATGCGAAATTGATTCTATTCAATGAGTGTGTGTGATGCGAGTGTGGCAGATTAGTGTGAAGCTTAATGCTAAGTTTCTGAATGGAGTGAGCAGAAGGTTAACTCTATCATTCATGCATGTCTGCGAGTGATTGTGGTGGAATCCTTTGTTGCATTGGGATTGTAGTGTCTCTATAAAAAGTCTTCTTTGTATTCTTTGTATCTTTGTGGTAGTGATCCCTCTGAGTTGTTAGCCCTATTGGACATTGAGTCCTTGTTTTGGCAATGAGCCTTATTTCAGGTAGTGAGCCTCTTGTAATTGGTTTTGATATTCTCTATAGTGTGATTTAATCCTGATGGTGGTTGTATATTTGTAATCATCCAATCTCATATTCTAGAGATCAATAATAGAATCTCCATTGTGCATGCCTAGTTGCAACACTTTCTGTGTGGTTGATTATCTTTCCTAGCAAAGGTCCTCCATTGAAGACTGTAACTTTAGGGACCCTGTGCATCCATAATCTCAACACTAAGAGATGATGAAATCTTGGTCCTCTTGAAAAAAAATTCACACCTCATTAGCTTCAAAAAAACCATAAGAAAAATTTTGTTAACAAAGAAGCACCAAAATACCCATCAAATGTACAATAAATGCCCATCACTTGTGGCTCAATTTATCAATTGTGCCACAACCTATCATATGTGTAATTGTACATTAATTTTGATAATATATCACATGTACTAATTCAAACTTCAATTATGCATTTATGAAAAATGTGTCAATCTACCTATCATGTGCGCTATTCAACCCATCAATTGCAGTAATTCCCCTATCATATGTAGCCTAGTAATGCAAAAATTCCAACCTACCTATCAAATTTGTTATTGTATATCATTTTTGCAATTCCAAACATCATATACAGCATTCCATCTTGGCATGAAATTTGATTGGTCCTACTTCCATTCACATTAAATGTGCCTAAACCTACCCCTAAGGACACAAAAGTTAGATACATACTATTGGACCCAACTTAGCTTCTTACCCAAAGACCCACATCTGCTTTGCACAATAACTTGCCACTAGTATGCTCTCCATCTCACCAACTACTTTGT
This sequence comes from Sequoia sempervirens, assembly GCA_007258455.2. Taxonomy (NCBI): domain Eukaryota; kingdom Viridiplantae; phylum Streptophyta; class Pinopsida; order Cupressales; family Cupressaceae; genus Sequoia; species Sequoia sempervirens. The sequence goes on along the minus strand of VDFB02271358.1, from coordinate 339,510,910 downwards.
GCTATAGATGATCTAAATTTTTTGAGCTTGGGAGAGTGCAAATGAGGAAAAATGACCCCCCCAAGCCTATATAGAACCCCCAAAAACTATTTTTTCATCCTAGCCTTAGCTTCACTCCATTTTCTTCATCTCATATATCCTTATTCCCCATTTTCCTCCATCCAACTCTATTTTTTTAATCGCTAATCTAATAAACCTACCCTATTTCCTATCATGAGCTCAATCAATTTTTTTTGGTCAGTCTCTTGAGGGGGCAACTAATCTCCATGCCTTAGTCACTTGAGGCACACTAGGGCACACCATCACCAAATTTTTATACCAACATTATGTCTTTGAAACAACACAATAAACACATTTTCTCAAACAGGGTCAAAATATAAACACCTAAAAATGACTAATGCATTTCACCTCATCTATTATCACTTCCCATCAATTCCTCTGTTAATATTAATTAAATGATTTTAATTATTTAATTAAGCTAACACATCATCAACATTAATTAAATATTTTTTAATTATTTAATTAATTCATCATTTTCTCTCACTCACATTAATTAAATAATTTTAATCATTTAATTAAATTCATGCATTAATTTTTCTTATCCAATGTAGTTAAATAATTTTAATTATTCAATTAGCTAACGTCTCATCTATAATTAAATAAATTAATACTTTTTCTATCTTTAACTCTTCTATAAATAAATAAAATTAATATTTTATTTATTTTCTAATAATATCTTCCCCTCATGCACATGAATTAAATAAATATATTTATTTAATTCTATTGATATTCTTCTATTCCTTAATGAAGTGAATTCACTAAAAAAAGAAACCAGTTAACTCATAAATCAAACGACACATGTTTGCACATTCATCATGATTTATCAATCAATCTCATCCATTGATCCTTATGATCATCCTCCACTGTTGATTAATGTATAGTGAAATCTATAAGTCAATCATCATCCAAGCTATTATTCATCCATAATTATTGAAAAGATCTATGCTATATCATCATATCCATTTCTATCAAAGGTTATACTTGAGTTTGAAGAGAAATCCATGTATCAATTCATACATGCATATCTAAATTAAATGGAGAAAAGGTGAAGATTTTTGGAGGTAATATTGATTATTATTTTATTTGATTTATTGTGCTTATGCTCTATTGTAAGTGGTCATTGAATGTTGAAATAGGTACTTTCATTGTGTTATTATTTTATGATTTCACTTGTAATATCCACAAATATTTTTAGAGATCAATGACCAACATTGTGAGAATAAATTGTAAAGTCTAATAAATTATATTCATTACACCATTGGTTGAAATTTGACACACCAACTCATGTGAGCCCCACATCGGTGAACTTATAAAGAAAATTTCATAAGGAAGTGATGTAGTCAATCAGACACAAAATAGATCTAATGTTTGGTACAAGTTCTTGAAGTTATTTAACTAGAGTGCTGACCCTATAAATAAAAAATCTCATAGCAAAGTAACCAGGTCAATGGACCATTAACAACACATTAACAATGCATAAGTCCAAAACATTAAAGAGAGTCTTAAAAACTAGAACATAGTAGAGAAGCACTGGGGCTAACAAAAAATAGTAGAAATAAAACTAGCAAGGCTAGCCAAAGAGTTGGCCCTAGTCTTCAATAAGGAACTTGTAGAGTTCTTTATGAATCCAATCCTTGTTGCCCAATTTCTTCAAATCCTTTTCCTACAACATGCAAAGTGTGGTGCACAATCTATGCATCACTTTGGAATTGAACTTGGATATGCTCACCATTTTTTTTCTATCTTTGAAACCTTCACCTTGAGTTCATAAAGCTCTATAGTTGTAGAAGAACATTGAGAACAAGAATCGACCTCACTAGGTAGGTCCATCAAGGTGGTGTCAGTGTTGTCAATGTTCTTAGAGAGGTTATCAATGGTTTTCTCAGAGATTTTATCATCCATTTCATCCTCCTCTTCATTATTAGAACTATCCCTTTGGTCCAAATTATCATCCATCACCTCCTTGTCGTAGGGCATAAGTCATACCGAGAGCCTATTAGACCTTCTGAGTTGAGAACCACTAGATTCCTTCACCTCCTCCTTGGATTCCTCCATATTTTTAGTGTTGAACACCCAAAATACTGAGAGGGAGGGGGGTGAATCAAAATTCCATTAAACCATTTACATAATATCCATCCAAGCAATAAGACAACTATAACTGTAACAACAAGTGAAATCATGTAATCAACACAGGATCACAACACACATGAACACTAGTATTTTTATGTGGAAACCTAAAATGGGAAAAACCATCATGAGGGTTAGCTCACAATATAATATATTATGATATAGAATATTACAATGACTCACTACCAGGACTCACTGTCCTTAAAGGCTCACATCCTAAAGTAAATTACATAACAGAGTATTGCTCACTGCCAAGAGGTGAACTAAGATAGAATGCACCTTCCTTGTGCTGGAGTTTAGTTCCAATGAAGTACATAATACAAAAACACTTCAGTGTAAATAATTTTATCTGCTCATTCACATAATTTCACACATTTTCTCCCTACAACAGTCCATACATGATCTATTTTTTTTTCTCTATATCACATCTCCTTCATTCTTCATATCTATGTCATTCATTTCTCAAAAATGTCTTTCATGTATACCGTATATATTCAGATAACACTAACATATCCATCTTCGCACCCAAGACAAGCATGTAATATATGGTATTAGTCTGCACAGACCTAAGATAGATCCATTTAGCTACATAATGCATATTTAAAATCCTAAACCCAAGTTCATAATTAGATCGTCTAAAGTTAGACCTAAAACATCAAAGAATTCAATCATAATTCACCAAACGTGTAACACCAATACTTGTTAACACATCAAATTCTCTTTTAGACAACATCAAATAACTTATCTTCAACTCAGCAAGAGAAAATAGTTAAGTATGAGAAAACGTGAAATCTCCCACATTAATGTGCTATATAGGAACTTACTATAAGCCTCATAATAGAACACTGTTATTCATTTCTTTCGTATGTGTTCATATATCATCATAAAACTTTGGGGTAAGATGAATCTTGTAGTCATGAAACTGGAAGTGTAAAGAATGAGGTAAACAAACTACGTATGCATCTACACTTCTAAATAAGACATTGTATCTAAGATTCAAGAAATTTGAGCTAATTTAAACTAAGAATCTTCAAAAATCTGTCCTATTTCTCTCTAACTCTAAATATTTCCTTAATCAACTTGCTCTCAGATTTTAGAAACTAATTGATTGCTGAAATGAAACTTAGAGAATGAGAATTAAACTATTATGATTCCTAAATGCAACTAAGATGATTCTACAACAAAACTTATGAGAAAGAAACTACTGTAAACAACCATGATTGATGAATTAAAATGCTTGATGAATGCTGGATGAATGCTTCTATTTGCTTGATTGCTTGAATGCTTGAATGCTTGGAAAACCTGCAGAGTAAGATTGCACAAGTTAGGATCCTTTTCCTGTAGCCAGAAACCTATATTTATAGATTTCACGGCACACATTTGTGAAGGGGCAACACAACAGAGGTTGAGATTCAATCTGGAGAATTGAATGGTATGAGATGAGAAGGAGGAGCTGATCATGGAGGATTGTTCCTCCCCATGAAAACACTAGGCAAGATGAGAGGAAAGATTTGAGGCAGAAGATTGAGAGGATTTCCTGCAAATTTGTCCCTGAGGCTCTTCCCATGAATGACAGTTGAATTAATTAGATTTAAAAAATCTAATTTTATTGGTGAGTGAATAGAGGTATATGATTTATGAATTTATTTAAATATTTTTTTGGTTTATTTAAATTCAACAAAATAGGAATAAATAATTTAATAAAAAAAACTATAGAAGTTGTTTATTAAATTAAAATAAATGGAATATGATAATTAAATTAAAGATTCTAGGATATCTTTATTTAATTAAGAAGAAACGTGATGAGGTAATTAAATAACACAAATTATTGAAGCTGTGTATTTAATTTAAGATAGAATTAATAGATAAAGTATAGAAGAAATAATAATGATAATAATTAAATAAAACAAAGTATTTAATTTTGTTTAGTTAATTAAGAGGGAAATAATATGATAAAATAGAAGAATTAATAATGAACTTAATATAAATAAATATTTCTATTTATTTACTAAGTAGATGAATTTAAGATTAATTAATCAAATAAGTCATATTTAATTAATTAGATTCTCCAGACCATTTTTAGGTGTCTACAGAAACTATGTACAAAGTCTTGTAGTTATATCTTTCTTTGAGGTAGAATCTAGACCAAAAAATCGAATCAACAAAATTGAACACTATTTTATGAAACTCCTGCTCATTGTATCTTTCCAACCATATGACCAAACCAATTGAAATATTGTCACTAAAGGTGCATGATGTCAAGATAAAACATATTATCTACTTCCGAGTGAATCTTACAAAATAAGATAATCTAGACCAAAATACTACATCAACAAACTTCCAATACCAGATAAGTATAGCTCAAACTATTATTACCAAAGCAACTATTAACATCAATAACAATCTTCTAGTTTCCAACATTGATGTAAATGTTGACATCAATGACAATATTTCAATTTCCAACAATCTCACCCTTTTTCATTGATGGCAACACATGAATGTGAAAACTATCAAGAGCAAAATCTCTCTTTCCCCCCCAAAAAATAAGAATTTCTTGTTTTCACATGGTACTTTCTCTCCCCCTTTGATATCAATCGAAAAGGATAAGAGATATTGAATGCTTTAACAAATTCCCTTGCATACCTAAATACTCCCCCTTAGGAGTACATCTAAAACAATAGTTGTAAGTAATCAATCAGAGGTGGTTGTCCCTTGAAGATTGCAAAGAGTACCTGTCCAAGAGGATTTGCTTTCATCCCAAAGATTCTTTGCTTATGTCAAGGCTCTGCATAGATAATTAAGATCAACTAGGATGCCTTTTCCTTCAACTAGAGTCCTAGAAGTGACATTTGAGTTCAAAATCCTGTCAGCCAGAGAAAGAGCATAGTAGACAAGTTTGGACTTAATCTTTATTAGATCTCTTAGCTTTCCATATTGTAAAATCATTTCTACTTTCTCCTTTTGCAATGCAAGATATTCTTCATGCAAATTTGTTAAACCGTACCAAGTTTGATCATCCAGATGTAGAGCTAGATTAAAGGTGTTGGATGCATACTTTATTTGTGTCTCAAATGTGTCCTTAGCATCCTTGAATCTTTGAATTGCATCAAGCCATTTCCAAAAAAATGAGAATAGATTTATGACCTCCTTTTCACGCTTTTGAACTTCCCTAAGTTTCTCAAGTGAAATTTTATGTGTAGACTTGCATCTATCTTCAATTTCCAACAAGCCTTTTTCTTTGACCCGTGTAATAATTTCACTTACTGCTTGACTTTTCAGTTCTTTAAATGAGTCAGTCAATGTATTTAAGCTTTCCACAATGGACTATGAGAAACTGAGACAACTCTAGGAACTATCTGAAGGTGTACCTTTCTCCTAGTTAGCTACTTGAGTCTCCTTGGATCAGGCTCTACTTGAGTGATCAATGCATGGACCTTTTGTTGCAAGTATGAGCTTGTTTGGTGGTGTTGTCATTAGTCATTGATGTCAACATTGTTCAGTATGTTGTAGATTATACATGTATGCCTGAGATGCTGGTGAGATGCTATGAGTACATGAAGCTAGCTTTATGGTGTTGCAGATATGTTGGTATGATGAGTTTCCAAGTGATTTTGAGAAAATTAATAAAGAAAAGAAATCAGAGTGTTGGAAGTATTCAAAATATGCTCCGGTATGTGCTCCGCATTTCTCTTGTGTTGATCCTATGCCTATGCAAATCTGAAGGTGTGTTAATGGTAATCCAATGATGATATAGTTTGAGTTTTAGTTTCTGGTGAGATGGTACATGAAAATTGAGTCCACCAGTTTGTGTGTTCCATTGGCAGTGTCAGTGTTCTATGAATTGGGAGGAATATGTTTTCTTTGCGTTCCTTCGTTGTTTTTTTCCAGATTGTGCAGATCTAGTATATGTCTTGTGAAGATCTTTCCTATGCTTTGGAGAAGAGGTTTGGATTTTTGTAATCCGAAAATCATGTTTTAGTATTTCTATGTGTGTCGGCATAACCTAGATTGACTAGTGAAAGGAGTTCAGTGTTTGAAGCATGCTATTTTTGTTGTGGATGTATCTAGAAGATTATGAGATGTATTCTCATGCATAATGAAGTGTGTTGCATAATCTACATGTCATGTTCTTATTGGGAAGCATGTGAATCATTGATAATTTGTGTTTTCATTAGGTTTGGCTGACCTAGTGTTTACACTTCATTCAAAGAATAAAATTTAATTGAGGAAGCGTGTAGAAGATTCAAGAATATTATTTTTATGTTTTTATTGGTCCACTCTTATTTGTTTCCAGTGTGGGAATTTAGAGTTGCCGACCTAATTTGAATTTATGAAATGTTGTATTATGACTGACCTTGGTAAATGTTTCTAAGGTTGAGAATGGTATAAAAGGAAGGCAAGTTGTGAAGAAATGTATGACAGTGTGATACAAAGTGACAAAAGTTGCCACAAATCATAAGAGCACAAAGTGTGTGCAAGTGAGTTGTGACAACAGTTTTTTAGTGTGCTGAAGGTAGTGAACTGAAGGTTTCTATAGTCCTACGAATGTGCTTCAATTATTGTGGTGGATCTTTTGTTCTCTTTTGTATTTGTAGGCAGTGAGCCTCTCTGTTGGATAGTGAGTCCATTGTAGGCAATGAGCCTTTGCATTTGGAAAGTGAGTCCTCTTTTGGGCAGTGAGCCCTTGGCAGTTAGCCTTTGTATTCAGTTTATAATCTTTATATTGTGAGTTAACCCTCACTGTGGTTTTTCCCTTATTGGGTTTTCCACATAAAAATCTGGTGTTCATTGTGTTGATTTAATAATAGAATAGTTTGGTTGAAGATTTGATAAGTGATAAATTTTTAAGTTTGAATTTGTGTGACAACTGATTCACCCCCCTCTCAGTTTTCTTGCACCTATTTAATAATTGGTATAAGAGCTTGTGGTTCCTTGTTGTAGAGGTTAACTGCTTAAGGAAGATCTGATTGTGCACAAGTTGTCAATCCCTATGTTTTATGGAACTAACTACAAAGATTGGAAGGGACAAATGAGAGAATATATTATCTCTATTGGTTTCAAGACCTGGAAGGTTGTTGAGAATAAGTATACAATTCCGTCTAGTGGTGTTAATACTGTAGATGAGATCTCTCATTATGAAGAAAATTAGAGGGTGAAGTAAGCGATTTGCAGTGGTTTATCTAAAAATGAGCAACTCAAGGTTAATTCTTTGGATACTGCGTATATGAAGTCTGGAAGAAGTTGGAAGACATGTATGAAGGGAATGAAAAGGTGAAACTAACAAAGATACTAGTGACAAAGCATAGATTTGTGAACTTGAAAATGGAAGATGGTGAAGAATTTACAAGTTTCTTTCATAGGGTTGAACAAACTACAAATGAGGTTAGAAATCGAGGAAAGTTAGCAGATGAAGAAATAATAGAGAAGATCCTGATCACCCTACCAGACTACTACAATGATAAGATCTCGATGATTGAATAAATCTATGACCCTAAGAAGGATACCTTGTAACACTTGTTCAACACCTTGCAAGCATATGAGTTAAGAAAGTTCTAGAAAGATGACAAGATAGAAGAAAAGAGAGAAATGGCATTTAAGGCAATGAAGATTGAGGAGGAATTGGATAGCGATGATCTTGATGAGTTGGAAGCTAACTTCACTAGGAAGTTGAAGAAAGGTACCAAAAATTATAAAGGTATGTTTCCCTTTAAATACTTTAGTTGTGGTAATATTGTTCATTATGCTTCAAGATGTCTGAATAGGGCTGCACATAAAAAGAAAAAGGATTATAAGGATAAGGATAGGAAGGATAAGAAGTATAAGAAGCTATACTATGTTAAGGAAGAGACATGTATTTCTGATGATGAATCTAAAAATGAGGTTTATGATAGTGAATGCTTATTCTTAGCTTTGAAAAATAAATCTGCATCCACTAACCCTGGAAAGTGTGTAAGAAAAAGGGCTCCAGAAGTTAAGAAGAATAGGATGGAAGGTACTCTAGTTACCGCATTTCATGCAAGATAGGATGAAGACTGCTAGGTAATTGATAGTGGATGTTCAAATCACATGACTGAAGATAAGAGTAAGTTCACTAAACTTGAAAAATATGATGGTGGTTTAGTCATGTTCGTTGATAATTCAGGAGCTAAGATCTATGGTAAAGGTTCAATTAGTGTTGATGGAGTGCATAGCACTGATAATGTCTATTATGTGAAGATTTTGAGGCAAAATATTTTGAGTGTTGGTTAGATGTGTAGCAATGTCTTTAAGCTTGTGTTTCAGAACAATACCTATGAAATCAGGAAAGGATCCAAAAATGGAGATATGATTGTTGTTGGAAGAAGAACTCATGGAAACATCTATCAGCTGAAAGGAGTTGATGGTCATTGTCTTGTATCTCAAATTAGTGAAATTTGGTTATGGCACTAGAGGATGGGACATGTTAACTTTGATAACTTGGTCAAGATCAGTAAAAAGGAAATAGTTTGAGGACTGCCTAGAATCACAAGACCTGCTAACACTATCTGCAAAAGTTGTCAATTGGGGAAGCAGACAAGATGTAGCTTTAAAGGAAAAGAATATTCTACTACTGGTATGTTGGATTTGGTACATACCGATCTTTGTGGTCTAACTAAGACTGGAAGCTTGAATGGTGATAGATATTTCATGTTGCTTATTGATGATTATACTTGGATGACATGGGTTGCATTTCTCAGAGAAAAGAATCAGGCCTTAGATAGGTTTAAGGTATTCAAAAAAAGAGTGGAAAATGAAGTAAATTTGAAAATCAAGTGTTTGAGATCTGATAGAGGTGGTGAATTCACTTCTAGTGAATTTAATACATTTTGTGAGAAGCATGGCATAAAAAGATAGTATTTTTCTCCAAGAACCCCACAATAGAATGAAGTAGTTAAAAGGAAAAATAGGACAATACAGGAAGCTGCTAGAATTATGATGAAAGAATCTAATGTACCAAATGTATATTGGAGAGAAGTGATACATATTTCTATTTATGTTCTTAATAGAGTTTAGATCAGACACAACAACACAAAGACACCTTTTGAGTTATGGACTGTCAAGATTCCTACTATGAAATATTTTAAGGTATTTGGAAGCAGATTCTATATTAAAAGAGATGATGAGAATATTGGAAATTTTGATGCTAGATGTGATGATGGAATATTTCTTGGATACTCTTCCACTAGCAAGGCATAAAAATGCTTTAACAAAAGATTAAGTAAGATCATTGAAAGTGCTAATGTGAAAGTTGATGAAGACATATGCAGACCTATTGAGATAAGTGAAGTTGAATCTGATGATCCTATTCGTGGACATATACATGAAGAAAATAAGGAGAAGGAAGAAGAAGAAAAGGAAGAAGAAGAAGGGGAAGAAGAAGAAAATGAACTAGAACTTGTTGCTAGGACTCCTAAATATGTATAGAAGAATCATCTGAAAGATTAGATAATTGGAGACAAGAGTGAAGGTGTAAAGACAAGAAGTAAAGTTGTAGTTGAGGTTAATTTATGTTTAATCTCTAAAATAGAACCTAAATCTGTAAAAGAACCATGTGAAGATGAAAGTTGGATGAGAGCTATGAAAGAGAAATTGTAGTAGATAGAGAAGAATTAGACATGGGAACTAGTCCCTAGACCTATGAACAAGAATGTGATTGGCTCAAAATGGGTGTTCCAAAACAAACTGAATAAAAATGGAGTAGTAAGAAATAAGGAAAGATTGGTATGAAAAGGATATTCACAAGTTAAAGACATAGATTTTGAAGAGACATTTTCCCCTGTGGCAAAAATGGAAACTATCAGAATGTTTTTGGCATTTTCTTTACACAAGGACTTCAAAGTATATCAGATGGATGTTAAGTTAGCCTTTCTAAATGGTGAGTTGGATGTAGAAGTATACATGGAGCAACCTGAAGGGTTTTAGCTGTCTGACAAGCCGGACATGGTTTTGAAATTGAAGAAAGCATTGTATGAATTGAAGCAAGCTCCCAAATCTTGGTATGCAAGATTGGACAAATATCTGACAAAGCAAGGATTCAGCAAAGGTTCTGCTAAGAACAACCTCTACTTCAAAGTGCAAGGTAATAAGATGCTAATTGTTGTTGTTTATGTTGATGACATCATTTTTGGAGGAAATGAAGGCATGTGTAAAAAGTTTGCTAAAGAAATACATAAAGAATTTGAGATGTCTATGATTGGTGAATTGAATTTCTTCCTTGGTCTACAAGTGAATCAAACTGAGAAAGGGATATTCATTTTGCAATCTAATTATGTAAAAGAGTTGTTGAAAAAGTTTGGGATGGAGGATTCTAAACTAGTTTGTACTCCTATGGTAATCAGATGTAAACTAAGAAAGGATAATGAATCTACTAAGACTGATAAGAGCAAATACATATCAATGATTAGTGAACTACTATATCTCATTGCTACCAGACCAGATATTATATGCAGTGTGTTTAGTTGCTAGATTCCAAGCAGGTCCCAGAGAAGCACATCTTATGGCTATAAAAAGAATATTTAGATATCTTAAAGGAACACCGGATTATGGATAGTGGTATCCTAAGAGTAATTTTTTCACCTTGAGTGCTTATACAGATGTTGATTAGGCCAAATGTGTAGATGACCAGACGAGTACCAGTGGTGGTGCTTTCTTTCTTGGTGGAAGACTCATTTCATGGTTGAGTAAAAAGCAAGACTTGATTTCTTTATCCACTGCAGAGGCTGAGTATATTGTTGCAACATCCTACTGTACACAAGTTTTGTGGATGAAGCAAACACTGAAGGACATTGGAGTAGTATGAAATGAGCCTATTTCTATTTTCTGTGACAATACAAGTGCAATAAACATTTCAAAGAACCCAATTATGCATTCAAGAATGAAGCACAAATCTATCAAGTATCAATTTATGAGAGAGAAAGTGTTGAAGAATGAGGTCAAATTGGAGTATGTAACTATAAAGGAACAAATTACAGACACATTTACTAAGGCTCTTTCGAAGGATACTTTTGAGCATCTTAGGGAGAGGTTGGGGGTCATTGGCACTCCTAACTAGGTGCACATGAAGGTGCATTAGTCTAGTGAATTCACAAATTCTTCATTTATCTTGACTGATTGATGGGTCTACTCCGTAGGGGGAGTAGAAAAGATTTCCATTATTGCAGTATGAGTGTACTCCTAAAGGGGAGTAATTAAAGTAGTTGTTATTTGTCATTGATGTCAAAGGGGGAGAAAATATTATGTGTTGCCATCAATGACAAAGGGGGAGATTGTTGCAAGTATGAGCTTGTCTGGTGGTGTTGTCATTAATATTGTCATTGATGTCAACACTATTCAGTATGTTACAGATTGTGCATGTATGGATGAGATGCTAGTGAGATGTTGTGAGTACATGGAGCTACCTTTATGGTGTTACAAATATGTTGGTATGAAGAGTTTCCAAGTTCTTTTGAGAAAATTAATGAAGAAAAAAATCTGAGTGTTGGAAGTATTCAGATTGTGCTCTGGTATGTGCTCCATATTTCTCCTATGTTGATCCTATGCCTATGTGGATATGAAGGCATGTTGATGGTAATCTGACGATGATATAGTCTAAGTTTCAGTTTCTAGTGAGATGGTACATGAAAATTGTGTCCATCGATTTGTGTGTTCCACCGATAGTGTTAGTGTTCTGGGAACTGGGAGGAATATGTTTATTCTGCATTCCTCTACTATTTTGTTTTAGATCATGTGGATTTGGTAGATGTCTTGTGAAGATATTTCCTATGATCTAGTGAAGAGGTTTGGAGTTTTGTAATCTAGAAATCATGTTTTAGTATTTATGTGTGTGTCAACACAACCCTGATTGATTGGTGAAAGGAGTTTAATGTTTGAAGCCTATTGTTTTTGTTGTGGATACATCTGGAATATTCTGAGATGTATTCTCATGTATAATGAAGCGTGTTGCATCATCTACATGTCATATTCTTGATGGGAAGCATGTGCATCATTGTTAATTTGTGTTTTCATTAGGTTTGGCCAACCTAGTGTTTACACTTCATTCGAAGAATAAAATTTAATTGAGGAAGTGTGTAGAAGATTCAAGAATATTATTTTTATGTTTTTATTGGTCCACTCTTATTCCTTTCCACCATAGGAATTTAGAGTTTTCTACCTAATTTGAATTTATGAAATAGTGTATTATGGCCAACCTTGGTAAATGTTTCTAAGGTTGAGAATCGTATAAAAGTAAGGCGAGTTGTGAAGAATTGTATGACAGTGTGATGCAAAGTGATGAAAGTGTGCCACAAATCAGAAGAGAAAAAAGTGTGCGAGTGAGTTGTGATAGCAATTTTTCAGTGTGCTGAAGGTAGTGAACTGAAGATTTCTATAATCCTACAAATGTGCTTTAATTGTTGTGGTGGATCTTTTGTTCTCTTTTGTATCTGTAGGCAGTGAGCCTCCCTGTTGGACAGTGAGTCCTTTGTAGGTAGTGAGCCTTTGAATTTGGAAAGTGAGTCCTCTTTTGGATAGTGAGCCTTTGTATTTAGTTTATAATCTTTATATTGTGAGTTAACCCTCACCATGGTTTTTCCCTTATTGGGTTTTCCACATAAAAATCAGGTGTTCATTGTGTTGATTTACTTTCTTTTATTTGTGATTCATGCTAATATTTAATAATAGAATAGCATGGTTGAAGATTTGATAAGTGATAAATTTTTAAGTTTGAATTTGTATGACAACTAATTCACCCCCCTCTTAGTTTTCCTACACCTGTTTAACACCTTAGTATATTTTCTCTTTTCTCTAGAGGCAATTATTGACTTATCAGATATCCCTTTGTATTTTTCATGAATTTCTTGAGACACTTCTATATAAGTTTCGAATCTTGGTTTGTTGGGGTCTCAAGAACTATGAATTAACATTTCAATACAATGAGTAGCATAATATTTTTCAATCTCATAGCCTAGCTCAGGAATCCATAAAATTCTCAGTTCAACCACCCTAATAATGCAACAATCAGTGGACACCAAAAATGTTGTCATTCCTATATTTTGTGACTAGTTTTCTTGGAATTCTTTATCTTTTGTTCATTCTTCGCTAGAATTTTCCAAAGAATATAGCAAGGGAATCACCTTGTGCATCCAAGTCTCCAATACTTCTCATTAAATCTCTGATCTAATGAGCAACCGGTTTGGTGTTTACCCAAAACATTTCTCCTATATTAGGAACTTCTCTCATAAAGTAAAAGATTAGGAATATAATCAAAGTTCCATACCTAAATGTGCATTTCTTCTTCTTGATATCATTCAAGTTCTCCAACAATTGTTTTCAAAAAAAATCACAAAGATCATATTCAGTCCTTTTCTCAACCATTTCTAAAGCTAATTTGATTGTGGTGGTAGGAACATCATTGCCACCAAGAACTAGATGTGAAATAACCAAACTTGCATATTGAATTGCTGGATTATTGAATTCAGTACCTATGTTCTTTATCAATCCTTTTACTTTGTCAAAATTGCATACAAGAGTAGATCTAGAGGATGATAAACTAGTAACATCTCAAATTACTTCTCTAGATATCATATACGAATCACTAAGCCACACAAACTAATCATGAAATCGGCTCAATTCCAATCTAATACATTTTTCTTCATTGCTAAAGTTAGGAAATCAATCCCACACATCTAATTTCATCACTCTTAGCACATTGTGTTCCAATTTTAGGGTGTATTCATCTTCAATTAACTCTTCAACCCACAATATATGTGATTTTCGATAATTAGGATCTTCCAACTTCCTATGAATATATATCTTGATGTCTTCAATCAAAATCACACCAATGGAAACTTTTGAGAATGCACCAAAGGGGTTGAGTTCTAGGGTTTTAGTAGGTTACTTCTTAAACAACGGTTCCTATCTTTCTGAATTATCCATGACTTGAGGTGTATCCATCACAATTAATGGAATTCAATGAATAGTTTGTTGAGAGTAATGTATAATAGAAGTTACTTACCTTTTGTGTGCACACCAAAGCAAAGCACTAGAATTTTGCAGTATGGAAATGCTCTAGACTCTTCAAGCTTGCTCCACACTATTCTTCTCTTCCAAAATTTCCTTTCATCGAATGAATTTTTCTTAATACACTTTGAATTGATTTCTTCTATCCCATTTTCTTTAGCAATAAATACTTCAGATCATGAATAGATGTCCTTCGTATTTGTGTGTACTTCCATCTTATCAAGCTTTGTAATATTCCTTCTTCACACATGTCCACTTGAAATTCCTCTCGCATGAAATCTTGAATTCATCACCTTCAATAAATGCATTAGTGTCACAACATGACACCATATACTAGTGGGGGGACATTAATTTTTTTGATATTGCTCCCCCTAAGCCACTGCCTAGGTTTAATTATTGATGAGATTACTTGCACCAAAGAACAACACAAATGAAATTGATACTTCTAAATTTTCTTTCTTTTCAAACTCTCCTTCCTTATTCCAAATCCTTTCCATTTCCTTCTTAACTTCTTCCAGATCAACCTTATTGATTGATTCATATCTCCTTGTCAGATAGTATTTGTTCACATTTTTGCTTCTACAGTTTCTAGCAAAGTGTCTTGGTTTGCTGCAAATATGACAAACTACATTCTTCTATCCAAATTGTTATTTATTCAATCTATATCTACATTGTTATCCTTGTGTCCAAATGCATTCTATAGCTTTATGTCTGATTCTTTTGCATTTAAAACATTGATCATTAAATGATATAGAATTTTGTTTTATTTTATTTCCACAATATTTTTCCCTATGTCCAAATCTATTACAAGATTAACAAATACCATTAAAAGATGAGTAACTTTGAGCAACAATTTTTCTGATAGGAGTCCATCTAGTATTTATATTTTGATTCTTAATTTGTCTACCATTGCCTTGAGTCCTCATTTGATTGTCAACCTTTTTAGGGGATTGATTTTATTTTGAATTTTTTCCTTCTCCAAGTCCCAAACCTCCTTTTTCCTTAAGAGGGTTTTTGTCTTGCAATCAGTTCATCCAGTAGTGTAGAACTTTGTTTTGAATTTTTCCTCATGAGCTCTTGATTTTTCTAGATTTGATTATAGAGTTACCACTTCTTGTTGAAGCTTTGTACATTCATCAACCTTGCTCTAAATTTCAGCTTTCTGACATTCCTTAATTCTTCTCTCTTCTTCCACATGATCTTTTAGTTTGGTGATTTTGTCATTTGCTTTCTTCAATTGATCACTAACTTTTGTATGTCTTTCTTTGAATTTATTGATTTGTTCTCTCGGCTTCTTGATGCACTCATTTGCTTCCTTGAGACTTTCCTTTGAATCTTTTTTTTCTTCTTTAGCACTGTCAGGATCTTCAAGAGAAATTTCAAGTTAACTATTATTATCTAGGATATAGTCTTCTTCAATATGTTCAACAAAATCTCTTCCAGAGGAATAGGAAATATTTTATTTGTCATGTGTCCAAATACCAAGATCTTCCTCAAGCTGTTAGAATTCTAAAGAGGAACTAGGTTCTGATACCCATTGTTGAACACCTAGAATACTGAGAGGGGGGGCTAATTAGTATTCCATTAAACCATTTACATAATAGCTATCCAAGCAATAACATAACTCTAACTATAACAAGTGAAAGCATGGAATTTGTAGACATGGAAAATGCACAAACATACTTGATCCTGATTACTAACACCATTTAATCAAAAACCCTTATTTGATTCTATTAATCAATTTTCCTCCCTTAATTAAATAAATCATTTATCTAATTAAGTCATTCTCTCTTGTTAATTAAATCAATCAATCTGATCTAATCATCTCCATTTAATTAAATAATTCATTTTATTTGATTAAGTCTCTAAAGTCATATTATTAAATTAAATAAATTAACCTTATTTGATTTAATTTAATATCATCCCCTTTAATTAAATAAATCAAAATCTTTATTTAATTAAATCTAAAATCACATTCTTCTCATCTTTTTATTTAAATCTATCCATAAATCTAAGTCAAATTTGTCAAATCATATAATCTCCCATTAAATTAATTAACCTTTGATTAATTTAATCCTAATCCATGTCCCATCCTCTAGCTTTTGCCACTTACACATGAAAATAGATTTAATTCATTTATTAAATACCTATTTTCTCTCAACATGGCATAATGGAGGAATATTCTCTCAAATTTGAATTCAAATCCAAGTGGACTTTGTCCTTCCAACAAGACATTTATTTCATCTTTGTATTGAGCCAAGTGGCATTTAAGACATTCCTTTTCCCTCTAACATTTCATTTCACTAATTTCAAGTATCACCTAATTGCATTTATGGGCACATTCATCAAAATGTGCACATCCTCCATCCATTCACATCTTGACAAGTGGCACCTTTCCATTGGTTGAATGTTAGTCCCACATTGCTTCATTTTGGGAATTTCTCCAACTTGTCATTCTATAGATAAGAGGTCTCATTCCTCATTTTAGCATACACAATTTGAGAAAAGTTACTATACTCAAATCCACACTCAAGCATAGCAATTCTCATCCATTTCATCAAAGTTTTAGCTAGGTTATGCAAATTTTATCTTGGAGCACACTTCAATCTTCAACAAAGTGGATCACATCTTCATCAAATCATCAAAGTTTGCATAGGAGTTGGGAAAGGGCCAATTTCCACATCAAATCGGCACCAACTCCCCCATAAGATCAAGAGTTTGCATGTTCTTAATAGGACTTAGTTTGTTTTTATCTTCTTTCATTGTGTTCTTGTTTTATTCCTATTTTGAGCATAGTTAAATGGATTTTATGGGGAACTTAGATCTTAACTTGCATTTGAATCTAATTATGTGTTTGTTTGTTGTCTCTTGTAGGTACTAGGATTTGGGTTCATACATTTGGTGCTAGAAGGAGGAAAAACCAAAAGTTCTAATTGTTTTTTCACCAAATTTTGTGCTTTGTTGTTGTTTTTGTGTCTATACAGGGAATTCCACTGCTAGCAGACCAATGTCGCGATATAGAACCACTAGGAATTCAATGTCACTACATAGAACTTCTTCAAATTCCAAGCTCTGAAGCTCTCTGTTTTCCGCCCAGAATTCAAAATTTCAAATGGCACCGCTGAGTCCTTTTCACATGTTGGAATCTTTCTAAATTGTAAACTCCGCTGCTGGCCAAAATAGCGATGCCTTCATGCTCTCTGTCCCTACTGCAGAGCGAAACTAACTGGTAAGCAACACTATATAGCACCGCTAGAGATTTTAAACTACACCACCTGTGCAGACTCCATCGTTGAGGGAAAGTAAAAATTTAAATTCAATTTTTTTATGACATATGCCTTTTTCAATTTTGATCATTTGGGTTGTCTAATTTCTTGACTTCTATTTTATAGATCTGACTAGTTTTCTTGTAGGTTGTCTTGATCAAAAGTGAAGAAGAAAAGAGGCATGATGATATCATTATTTCATGGTACCAAGTGTTTTTGAACACTTTAGTGTTTGTTTAACACTCTAAGAGATCTCACTTTTTCTCTTAGGAAATTTTGTTATCTTTCATGCTTAGGACCTACTAAATTTTCTTTTGGGCTCTAAAAAGAACATTTCAATTTCTTGTTACAAAAGGGCTTAAAACGAACTTTAGGACACAAACTTACTAGAGTTGGTTTTCGGATTTAATAATTGAACTAGGAAAATTTTCACATTTCCTTTGGTGCTTAAAAAGAAGTCATTATTGCTTTGTGGGTCTTAAAATGAACAAGTGCTACTTTATTTTGTGTTTTCTTACTCGAACTAACACCATTGAAAAGACGTATGCGCTTCTCTCGAACCTCATGATGATCTTGAGAATCAAAAGGATTTTTGGTGGTCGTAGGTTGGGATAAAATGATTGCCTCCACACTTCATTTTGGGACTAAAATTGAATAAAACATCTTGCGAGTGTGAGTGGAACATGTTGCGTGTGTTCACCCTTTGTTTCTAAACAAAGGTTGATCGAACTACGAATATGTTTGCTTGCCTTTGTTTATCTTAGAGGGCCTGCTTTGGGGAAAAAGTACTCACCCAAGGGAATGACTCAACCAGTAATAATACTCTAAAGCCAAGAGCATTTCCAGCTAGGATATAAAAGTGGGTACTAGAACAAAGTCCAGTATCATGCGGTTGGTTCCGACGAGAAGGGAAACAATGGTCTCTCACCTCGATGGATCAACTCCTACAAATGAAATGTCTAAATTAAAACCCTTGTTGTAGAAAGGACAAAATCCTTGATCTATTTGTTGGTGCAAGAATGGTCGTTCTGAAGCCACCCCACACTTATATAGTTTTTAGTAGAAATGGAAAGTATGCCATGGGAGTTTCATGGGGTGCTGATGCTTGGCTGCCCTGTATAAGTGAGTGTCGTGGAGGGGAGCCATTGGGTTCAAGCATCTAACCATTCACTAAAAATAAGCGTAGTTGGACTTGGCCAAGTGGGGATTCAACAAATACAGTCTTTCATAGCCATAGGATTGTGCATGTTCTTGGAAACAAAACACTTTGCTTGTTCGTAAACATTTGGAAACAAACATTCAACATTATCATCAAAACTTCAAAACCTTTAGGAAGCAAATATCTTTGACCAAATTCACGTGTTATTGCTTGCCCTTGGGATTCTATCCTTAGAGGTTTCTATACACTTGGATTTACATCTCAATTTTCTTACTAAAGTCAACAATAGGAAACCTTTGCCTTGATTTCCACTTTTTTGGAATGAGAAGAAGTTAAGACATTAGACATCTAGTTTCAAAATCTAATCAAGAAAGTGTTTGTGGTAAAATCAACTCATTAATCAAGATGAAATCAATTGAACCCCACACATGTGCTTGTTTATCTTTTGTCTTATGGTCTTTCGAGCAAACATTGATCTTTTGGTTTGAAGTACTCTTAGAGAAAAGCATGTTCTTCAAAACCTTGGTCTTGTAAAAAAATTTCTTCTTAGGTTCATTTAGGATCAAACAACCAATAATTTCATCTATCTCAAACATCAATCAAATCCCATCTCTCAAACAACTTTTGAACCATTGGAAATCTCATTCATACTAGACTTTTGGAAAAATCCCCTTGAAATAAAAATAAAATCATCTTGTTTGACTAGGTGTGTGTAGATGAATCCTTCTTCATACACTTAGTTAAATTATCACCTTGTGGACAAATTCATTCCAAGAAAACATCTAACCTCTCAGAGTTTGAGCTCATTATCAAATCCAAATCAAAATCCATATCAAATCCAAAATTCCTAAAGTCTAGTATCCCTCCAAGGTTCCCAAAAGTTGAACACCCATAGCATTCACCCCTTTCATCCTTCATCTCATCATTGGTCCTAAACACCTTAGAGGTTACTTTTGCAACAAGGTCAAAACAAAAGGAAAACATGGAATATAAACTTGATTCATACATCATGAATGGTCTAAGTCAACCAAACTTTAAAATCCTTACAATGCCGATTGATTATCAAAACTCACATTTATACAATCCATACATGGGATCATCACCTCCTACAAACTTCAATGGTACAAAAAATGTGAGTTTTCCCAATCTAAATTTTGGAACATCTTTCCCTATGATAGATTTAAATCAAAATCCAAATCTACAAATCTATCAACCAAACAATCAATGGATGAGTCTTCAACTAAACAACATTATCCCACCAAATCCATACATGCCAAATATGAATATACCAAGTACAACTTTACCAAACATGAACATTTCATATCCACACTCGGTAAACTTTGGGATAGATATGTTTGTGAATCATACAAATGTTATTCAAAGTCCAAACAAGATGTTAATGACTCCATGTATTGATCCAAGTCAAGGTAACACCATGCAAAATCAAGTCAATGTGATTCCCAAACACAACAATGTTCAATTTCAAAATATCATGCCAAATCCAAGCATCACCCCAAGTCAGAACATTGTCCAAAATCAATTTGTCCAAGATACCATACAAACACCAGAAGTATGCATTCCAAACCTGCTTGAACAAAAACCAAATCAACTATATCAAGGGTGTCTAAATCAAAATTAGGATCAAATTTCACTACATCAACTTGCTTCACTTTCCAAGATAGTCAATTCATTGCACCAAGATCACTCACCACGTCTCCAAAATCAACCACCACAAGGTCAATTCAAAGTACAAATCTCATAAGGGAACAAACAAAAATACACACCACTTGGGAGATCAATTGAATTAGTCCTACAACAATTGGTACAAGAAAATCTCATCAAGCTCCCCATCTATGGGAACTATCAAGAACCCCTAGTTAAACCACCACGGTATAACAAGGAGCACCATTGTGATTTTCACAAAACAAAGGGACATGCAACATCAAGTTGTATTTGACTCAAAAATATCATCCAAGACCTTATTGATCAAAAAGTAATCACTATTGTGGACAATGATTAGGATTCAACCACTGGCGATAGCATTGACAATCTCTCCACCACAATTGGTGAAAACAATGATCAAAATCTATCAATCAATGAGAATATTGAAGATGTTTCTACCTCATCTAAAGGTCAAATCAACATAGATCAAGAGTCACTTTTTTATCATGATCAAAATCCACCAACAATACCCAACAATGATCCAATTCATGAAATGCCAACATCACTTGACCCTATGATTGGAGACATTGACAATATCTCCGCCAGAATTGTTGAAAACAATGATCAAGATCTATCCATCAATGAGCACCTTGAAGATGTTTCCACCGCATTCAATGATCAAATCAACATGCATCGAGAATCATTTTTTAGTTGTGATCAAAATCCTTCAACAATATTTGGCCATGATCTATTTCAAGGAGTGTTAGAGTTATTTGATCCTATTGACATAATCCACAACCCATCTACCAATGATCATTTTGAAAATGTCTCTACATCACCTAATGAGTTAGAGAAAATATCTCAAGGATTTATTTCGAAGCATGATCAACATCTGTCTCCAAAGTATAGCAATGGTCCTTCCCAAGAAATATTGACATCCTTTGACCTCATGGTTACATAAGGGATCCTCAATTCAACATTTGATCCAAGTCCACTCAAAGATCAAGAGGATATTGAACCACTTCCCATGCCTAATGAAGATATCCAAGAATGCTTTGTAAGCAATCCATCCTTTGAAATTGACCCTTGTTAAGAACTTGATCCAAAGCATGTCGAAAGCAATCCCAAAATTAATCAAGTTCAAGAATTCGTATCTCCAAGCTACTACAATGATGTAATGGACTCTCTCCTATCTATACAAGATGATCATATCCACATAGCACATACTCCTTCATCTACCCATGAGATACTTTTGTTTGGATGGACACATAGATGATCTTCATTCATAAAAGGATTCCTTTACTCCTGACATTATCACACAAAAAGAGTAGGTTATTGATTCCTATAGTCAAACTAAGTTGTCAACATCAAGATCAGATATATCCAAAATTAAGACTGAGAACATCATGTATGAAGATATCCAACATCATCCACTCAAGGAAACAAGTCAGATAGAGCAAGACATTCCAGAGTTAGCAGAGCAACAAATTGAAACAACGTCATCTGCAGTGGTCATTTATCAGAGCATGCTTACTAAACAAGACATCTCTAAACAAGAAGAATCAAGGAAGGAAGGTACCACTACCACCATACTGGGGGCAACAATGTCTCAAGAAAATGCCAACATAGAGAGCACGAAGAATCCTTATGATGAAACCGATGCTAATACTACAACTAACCACATCATGAATCTTCATCCACCCATCACCCCATCCATGAATTGGGACCAACGTCAAAAGAAAGATTTGAATCAAAGCACAAGGAACATTATCAAAGTAGAAAAAGAAAGGAAGCATAATGGAAAAATTGAATACAAATGGTTACCAAAGAATACAAAGAAAGATTATCCCTATCAAACTCCATTAGTCAAAGAAACTAAGGGGAAAAATAAAAAAGGGAAAAGTATCCATCAAAGATGTCCACAAAGGAAAAATAAGGCTTCTCAAGTGACGTACAAAGTGTATCAAATAGTTGGTCCTAATTCCAAGCACATTTTCATATCCATCCATCATTGTTCATCTTCCCAAGTTTGGAAAGTCAAAGGTTCCAAAATATCAACCAATCCATCCTTTATTCCTAAAAACACTACATCCATGCCTCCACACATGATATCAAATTCTTAAATTGACCATGTATTGGCAGGCACCCTTCATCATAAGGATTCAGAAGGAACTCTATTATGATGTGCACACAGAGATAGAGTTAACTTCAGTACCAATAAAGCAAATCAGGAATCGCAAAAGTTGCATTCAAGTACACGTATCTTGAAAAAGAAAATTCTTCAAGAAAGATATCGATGGCACATTATGAAAGAAGCATATACATTGACACCACTAGGTGGTTCAACAAGATCTTAAAATCTTTCAAAAATAAAAAATACAAAATAAAAATAAAAATATGAAAATCCAAAAAAATAAAAAAATCATGAAAAATAGTAAAGATAAAAATCGTCCTCTAGTGAAAATCACTTTGGTGGCACTTTAGATAGGTACCATGATGAAAACCTAGCAAATATGTGTCATGTGTAGAATCGAGCATCTGTGTGCACCAGTTCAGGTGAAAGCATCTCATCCTATCCATAATAAATCCAACATTCCATACATCTTATCCATAATAAATCCATTCATCCATGAACCATTTATCCAATCCATCTTCATCAATTCTACATCCATCTTCCCAATTATCTTGATCTTGATAAAAGTTTGGTGTACACTTTACACTTGCTTATGGTAGACATCTTGACATGGGTCATTTTCATTGATCCTATCCTATCCTAATGTTATCTAAGCCAAGAAGCATTATCCAAATAAGCATTTATCTATTTGAACACCTTATCTTATCACACGATAATCCTTGGAATCCTTTGCGTGCTTACCATATCCATCCATCCACACACATATCCCAGCATCTACCCATGGCATTCCATACATTTCTAGACATTAGGGGAAGATATTTACATCTTGCTTTAGGAATAAATCTTGATCTATATCTTCCAACTTATGTGGTGATATGAACATTAGTAGACATGAAATAAAATTGGTCAAAGCATTTGTGAGTCAAAATTCAAATCACTAGCCCATGGCACATTTTGACAAGATGTTCCTTATCAAGCTTCATCTTTCATCAAACATCAATCCAAACAATCACTATCAGTCGCATCTAATTTGCACTTCAAATGTCACATCAAATCATTCAAAACAATTTTTTCCCAAATCAAGCTTCAAAATCCTGATCAATCAAATCTAATCAATCCCTCATCATCTTGGAATATCCATCCTAATCCTCGTGCTACTTAACACTATACTTGCATTGTTGTGTATCCTCAACAATGTTATCATCGTCAATCCATCAATCTAATCAATCAACCCTAGGTTGGTTTTCAACAAAATCCCAAATAGAGCATTGATATCGTCACACATATCCAAAAGGTCAAAATCATGTGGAAAATTCAAAAACATCCAAAATCATATCAAAATCCAAAAAAACTCATAAAAGTCAGAAGAACGCCGAAAACATGTTATCCAAACTACATCGTCTCTGAGCTTAAACGTAGGCAAGGCTAATCTTTGATCAACCCTCGAGACACAAAATCCAAAATCATTCATAAAATCTTAGAAAACACAATAACATTGAAAATTTGGAAAATCAAAACATTTATAAAATCTCAAAAAACCCAAAACCAGCCTAAAAACATTTCAAAAATATATAAAAAAAAAATCCAAAAAAATCCATCCATCTCATTTCACTTCATACGCAATAATCAATCATCCATAATAAATCAATCATCACCTTCATCCTTTGGAAAAACAAACAGAAACAACCACAACAATCAACAAAAGAAAGCTTCAAACATAAAATCAAAAGAAAACTTCAAACTTTTAAATGAAAAATAAAAATCCTGATCATTTTCAAACATGTCAATCAACTTTATATCAAAATACTATCAAACAACTTATCAACCCATCATCATCCTATACAATGCATGTCCTACGATATATCATTCCGACAATGGGCATCCTTTTGGATCACTTTGGATACTTATCCTAAACAAAACACATCCCCTTGGCTAGAGGTATGAAGAGCGTTGACTTGTTTGTGTGCTTGATCTTTTCTTTTGATTTATCTTATTGCACTCATTCCAATGACCTCTCAATGATATCTAATCAAAATTATTTAGAGAGAAAGGAATGGGGTATTGATCATTATCTTTATCTGTTGTGCTTGTTGGACATTCTTATAATATAACTTGGCTAATACTTGGTTTGTTAGGTGCATTCTAGCAATTTTTTTGTATGATAGGTGTGAATAAGAATACTCCTATCTGTTTGTCGAGTCAAAGTCCATCTCACTAGATACAACGCCATCCTAGTTGTTTATACCTTGATGCATCGTATCTACGTGTGTTATCAAACATCAGGTAAATGGTCCCTTTTAAAATCCCAATTCCTGGCAAGCGAACATCATCATCAACATCATCATCCATCATCCATCATCATCTCCAATAAAGTATTAATGCATCATGGACTTGTTGGATCCTCTTGTCATCATCTTATTTCTTATTATTCTATCTTTACTAACATTTCTATCCAAATGTGTGTAATATATAAAAATATACATGAGGCTACCCATGGCTGATGACTATCTATACATCATAGAAATTGTCTACGTCAAATATCTCATCTTTCTAAAGAATTATCTTTTGTCCTCTAATCAGTATAACCACTCTCAAATTTATCGCAATACCAATAAAAAATTAGCTTTTTTGCTTGATATCTCGAGGGGGCAATATACCAGCATAATTCTTCTTGCCGGTGCAACAGTGGGAAATCCAAAAAATTAGAGAATTTTTGACTTTTGATCATGGCAGGGTTAGTCTTTGAACCAACATAGCAAGTACTTTACTTCAAAGAGGGGAAAAATGTAGACATGGAAAATGTACAGACATGCTCGATCCTGATTACTAACACCATTTCATCATAAATCATCCCTCGGTCTAACCATTTAATCAAAAACCCTTATTTGATTTAATTCATCAATTTTCCCCATTAATTAAATAAATCATTTATCTGATTAAGTCAGTCTCTCTTGTTAATTAAATCAATCAATCTGATCTAATCATCTCCATTTAATTAAATCTCTAAAGTCATCTTACTAAATTAAATAAATTAACCTTATTTGATTTAATCTAACATCATCTCCTTTAATTAAATAAATCAAAATCTTTATTTAATTAAATCTAAAATCACATTCTTCTCATCTTTTTATTTAAATCAATCCATAAATCTAAGTCAAATTTTTCACATCATCTAATCTCTCATTAAATTAATTAACCTTCGATTAATTTAATCCTAATCCATGCCCCATTCTCTAGCTTTTGCCACTTGCACATGAAAATAGATTTAATTCATTTATTAAATCCCTATTTTCTCTCAACATGGCATAGTGGAGGAATATTCTCTCAAATTTGAATTCAAATCCAAGTGGACTTTGTCCTTCCAACAAGACATTTATTTCATCTTTGCATTGAACCAAGTGGCATTTAAGACATTCCTTTTCCCTCTTACATGTCATTTCACTAATTTCAAATATCACCTAATTGCATTTATGGGCACATTCATCAAAATGTGCACATCCTCCATCCATTCACATCTTGACAAGTGGCACCTTGCCATTGGTTGAATGTTAGTCCCACATTGCTTCATTTTGGGTATTTCTCCAACTTGTCATTCTATAAATAAGAGGTCCCATTCCTCATTTTAGCATACACAATTTGAGCAAAGTTACTATACTCAAATCCACACTCAAGCATAGCAATTCTCATCCATTTCATCAAAGTTTTAGCTAGGTTATGCGGATTTTTATCTTGGAGTACACTTCAATCTTCAACAAAGTGGATCACATCTTCATCAAATCATCAAAGCTTGCATAGGAGTTAGGAAAGGACCAAATTCCACATCAAATTGGCACCAAATCCCCCATAAGATCAAGAGTTTGCATGTTCTTAATAGGACTTAGTTTGTTTTTATCTTCTTTCATTGTGTTCTTGTTTTATTCCTATTTTGAGCATAGTTAAATGGATTTTATGGGGAACTTAGATCTTAACTTGCATTTGAATCTAATTATGTGTTTGTTTGTTGTCTCTTGCAGGTACTAGGATCTTGGTTCATACATAATCTACATAGGATCACAACACACATGAACACCAATATTTTTATGTGGAAAACCCAAAATGGGAAAAACCATAGTGAGGGTTAGCTCACAATATAATATATTTGGATATAGAATATTACACTGGCTCACTACCAAGACTCATTGTCCTTGAAGGCTCACAAACTGAAATAAATTACAACACAAAGTATGGCTCACTACCAAGAGGTGAATTGAGATTGAAAGCACCTTCCTTGTGCTAGAGTTCAGTTCTAATGAAGTACAAAATATAAAACACTTCATTGTAAATAATTTTGTCTACTCATTCATATAATTTTGCACATTTTCTCCCTATGGCAGTCCATACGTGATCTATTGTTTTCGCTCTATGTCACATCTCCTTCACTGTTCATATCTATCATTCATGTCTCAAAAATTTCTTTCATATATAACATATATATTCACATAACACTAATTAGGTCGGCCTAATTAGAGTAGCCTTATTTCAAATCAAAATTAACTCTATCAGGATTGTCCTTGAAACATATTCATCTTTGCACCCAACACAAGCATGTAATATATGGTATCAGTCAACATGGACCTAAGATAGATCCATTTAGCTACATAATGCATTTTTAAAATCTTGAACCCAAGTTCATAATTAGGTCGGCCAAAGTTAGACCTAAACATCAAAGAATTCAATCAAAATTCGCCAAATGTGTAACACCAAAACTTGTTAACACATCAAATTCTCCTTTAGACGACATCAAATAACTTATCTTCAACTCAGCAAGACAAAAAAGTTAAGCATGAGAAAACACAGAATCTCCAACATTAATGTGCTAAACAAGAACTTACTGTAAACCTCAATAGAATATTGTTATTCATTTCTTCCGTATGTGTTCATATATAATCATAAAACTTTGAGGTATGATGAATCTTGTAGTCATGAAACTACATAAAAATTCCTATAGTGATATCTTTCTTTGAGGTAGAATCCTGAGAAAAAAACTAGATCAAAAAAATGAAACACTGTTTTACCAAACTACTAATTGTGTCTTTCTAGCCATATGACCAAATTAATTGAAATATTGTCAGTAGATATGCATGATGTCAAGATGAAAAAAATTATCTTCTTTTGAATGAATCTTACAAAATAAGATAATCCGAACCAAAATACCAGATAGTATACCATGAACTATTATTATTGAAGCAACTAATAACATCAATACCAATCTTCTACTTTCCAACACTGATGTAAATGTTGACATCAATGAAAATCTTCCAATTTCCAACATTTAGGTCATAAAGACCTTGAGCTGCCTATTTTTTACCATAATTGGGAGTCTTAGGGGTGGGTTTACCACCAAGGGGGATATGAGGATTAGTGGAAAGAGGAGTGTCATTCAGGGAGGGAGGTTTACACACAATCACAATAGGGGGGAGGCTTTGGTAGAGCCTGGATGTTGGAGGAGTTTATTTTTACGTTTAGAGTTCCTCATGGTAACCAAAATGGTCACTACTGGGGGAAATCGAAAAGAAAGGTTTCATCAATAATGACAACCTTAATTTATTTCAAAAGGAACAAGTGAGGTGGCATTGGTATAGGTGCAAAAAGAGCCCCTAATGGAGAGGGATGGGGGGTTTTTCCATTAATTTCAAGTTCAAATCCAAATCCTCCTTAATTGAATTTTCCAAGGAGGTTAGTAAGTAAAAATAAAATATTAATAGGGAGTTATGGCGGACGTGGTTAAGAAGGGGAAAATGATAAAAATAACATTTTAACTATCCTTTTAAACTAAAAAAATTCATGATCATCAGGCATACCTTATTCCATGGGTGTGGTAATGTTTCTCTGTCCAACCCATCGTGCAACTTAATGGGATTTTCACCATCTTTGAAGAAGAGAGGCAAGCTTTTGTTATCAGCTTGACAACTTAAAGATATTGTGCGATTGGATAGAGATTGACGAGTCGGTCGAACTAGTGGGACCATTATTATTTATAATTTTTTCATGGAGTAAAATACAAAGGTAAAGATTTTCATACTTTTGGATACATTTATGATAACACTCCTCAAAGCTATTCATAGATCGACAATTTTTTTAATAACTCCATTTGCTAAGAAATGGCATAATGGACATGGTGGGTCTCAATTTTGATAAAAGTAGAATGTATGAGTTGAAGCCAAGAAGCTATGAAACCATTGATCTTCCTTATAATCAATCATATGTGCACTATTTCAAGAGTGAAAATTCGACAACCATTCTCTAATACACTTGTGGATGATGAAAATATGAATTATGAAAATAGGAACAATGCAACACAAGTACCAAATTCACACTCAACAATCACTTAATAAATCTCAAGATCTATGCACAAAATAAAATAATAAACAATTATAGCATAACAAAGAACTTGATTTTGTTGGAAACAAGCAACACTAAGAGGGGGGTGAATAAGTGTTATGTAAAAATTAAATTTATTATTCTAATCTCTAACCCACTTAAAACACTCAACCAAGAGAAATATGAAGAAACAAAAAGAAAAAAACCATAACACCATAACATGGGGACTTTTATGTGGAAGCCCTATTAGGGGAAAAACCATGATGGATGGCCAATCCACAATATAATCTGAGTATACTAAAAAAGAAGTTTACAATATGAGAATGCACTTACATTCAGGCTCACTGCCTAGAGCTCACTTCTCAAAATAAAAAGGCACACTACCTTACACAAATTTGGATTAGATCCAAGAGAATGATCTGAGAGAATAACATCTACAAATGCTTGATTACAGTTCTGGTTAGGCTTAGTAGTTGATTTTCTATCCTTCTGACTGATTCTACACTTCTGCTATGCTCTGCTCTAACTTGCACCACAAAATCTTTAATGCACAAGTGAAACTGTGCATAAATCGCTCAATCACCCTTCTGATGTTTGAAACACACATTGACACACCTTCTACACATACAAAAATGATATAATTGATCATTTATATATATCCACTACTAACAATTTAATCGCAACCTGTCAACTCCAATAAAAATTAAGAATATTAACAACTGTCGGATCAAAACATGAATAATATTCAATGCACACTCACAACGGTCGGTCACAACTTAGCTTGGACCCAAATCAAGATGATTGAACAAAAAAAATTGATTAAACATTGCTCGAATATCTACGACACTTAAAATCATCTGGGTCGGCCACAAAACAATAATGAACAAAAAGATATCCAACCAAATCTCCAAAATTGCATACAAATTTGATACAAGGCACTTTGGACAACATAAGACATACATTGATTAACCTCCCATAAGATCCACAACTCAAAATAACAAAAAAAAATTTGTATGAGAATTGAAGAACACAAAACTGTCAGATGCTTTGTTCTTCTTGACTGTCCTCAAACTGTCTTTCAATAGGAGTAAATGATGACATGCAGATCCAATCACTAACTAGGGTTTCCATCAATGAAAACACCAAATTATATTTGTAGTGTCTCTTGTGAACAATCTCCCCCTTTAGCATTGATGACAACACTTAGTGAAAAATGACTAAGTGTCAGATCAGTACCAACATAAATTACACTGCCACTACAAAACTTCAAAAAGAATCTTGAATCTCAGCTTAGAAATACAACTCCCCCTAAAATTAATATGCATTTTTCATTGTACAACTACCCCCAATTGACATCAATGGAAAAATTGGGGAACCAAAAAGATAACAAAATTTCAAACTGTACAAGCATGATCTTGTAACTTACACAAATTGGAAAATATCTGCAAAATCTCTCTTCAACACACTCAAATTTGTGTCCCAGACCCTTTTGAAACTCTCCAGAATTGTTATGTGACCACAAACTAAATAAGATTGAGATTCTACAGTCTTGAGATTCATTGGGTCACTAACTGTCATAGCATCTTTGGCTTCCTTTAATGCATTCACCATTATTTTAATCTTTGGATGAATTAGTCCTCTGAGTTCACATGCTCTTCCTACAATCCTGTCATTTTCATGCTTCAAACTCCTTATTTTTTCAAGTAGAGATATTACTTGACCTTCTTTCTTACCAACATTACCAGCTAATGGATCAAAAGCATTAGGAATGGTAGCCAATTGTTTTTCAAGATCCTTCACCTTCTTCTCATTGTCTTCAATGAATTTGGACAAAACCAAACATGACTTATAGGATTTTCCACCTTTAAATATAGAATCTTGAATATTCTTCATATAGGTGGCTAACAGAGTTTTATCCTTAGCAATCACTTCTTTCAACCAACTAAATATTTTTCCATCAAAATCCTGCACTTTAACCATGGCTGATTTTCCAAGAGACTCAAAATGAGTACTTATAGAGTTTATGAGCTTCTTCAGTTCACTGGAAGAGGAACTGGATGGATCCTCAACATGAGTTGACGTGATTTTCTCTAGAACTCTAGATGCAAGACTTAACAATTCACTATCCTCAATGTGAGACTTCAGAATCTTCTCACTAGCCTTATCTTGTACAAATTATGTGACCTTCATTATCTGAATTGGAGACAAGGTAGATAGATTGATCGGGCCTTCAACCAGTTCAGGATCAAATTCTTCCTGTTGATCCACTAGAGATTTCTTCACTATCTAGGCAGTGTCTCTTGCTTCCACTAGGATTTCTTTAACCTAAAACTTTTCTTCTTCTTCAACCTTTGGTTCCACAGTAATTGTTTCTTGATTTAATTTAGGAGCTTCAACTTCTTCATTTGGTATCTCCTTTTCTTCAACTAATACAACCTTTGGAACTTTAGTTTCCATAGGTGCTTCTGTGTTACCCACATCAGGAGGAATTTGATTATCCTTAGTATCCACACTCACCTCCTCATTTATCAGATCAGATACAACATCTTCAGTATTTACTTCTTCAACATTGATCTTGTTTCTTGACAAAAATGCTTCTAGGATTTTCTTGGTTTCATCAACAACAAGACTAGTTTCACCGATCATAAGTTTTTTCACCCTTATTTTTCTTTTGAATTCCTTCTTGGCTTTGTCCAGGAGTGGATTCATCTCCTTAATAGACATTTTTGGAAACAAGTCTACAAGAATTCTCTTTCTCATATGCCCTTCTTCTGTCCTAGCATTTACTCTTCTCAACTCCAAAAAATTATATAGACTCTTAGGTAAACCATACATAATTTCAACAAGAACTTTGTTGAAAATATTTAGATGTTTTATAGTTGCCTCTTCAAGAATTCTTTGACCTAATTCATCAAACATTTCATGCCATTTGTAGAGGGGCTTGATATTTCCATCCTTGACAACAACATTCTCAACTTCTTCAACTGTCATACCTGGTATGCCAATTTTTTCCTTCTTCTTTGTCTTTTCTTCCCCTCTGAAAGATTTCCTCTTCATTCATTTCACAACTTCATCTAACTTATTCTCTTCATCTTCTAAGACAATTTTATAGGTTCTTGAGCTCTTTTTCTTCTTCCTCTTATCAGAACCCTTGTCTTGAGATTGCGTAGGAACTAGTTTGGCTGCAGGAGTGGATGGGGAACTCCTTGTTGATCTAGTTCGAGCAGAGGATCCTACCAAACTAGTAGATTATGTTCTTGTTGACTCTTTTCCTACTAAAGCTTCATCTCTCTTTCTTCTGGCTTCTTTCAATTTTTCTATAGGTATGCCCATGTTTTTTGCAAACATTTCTACTTCTTTCCTTAGTCTTCTGACTATCTTTGGCTTCTATAATTGATCATGGACTTGTATGCTCTTTTCTACATAAGGTCCAAATCTTTCTTCTGCCGGATCTAGAGACATGCTCAACAAATGTTCTGCATATATTTGCTGGCATATGGCTTGGGGAGATTGTTTGCATATGGCTTCTAGTGTTGTCAATGATGGAAACTGAAGTCATTATCCCAGTCCGTAGATAAAAATTTATTCATACCAATAGGAAAAGTAAAGAATAGTGTTCTACCAGTAGAAAGCAAAAAGAACAAGGTATTTGAATAGTTTGTCGATCTGTAAGCTTCATCGGATCGTCATTTTGTGTTGTGGATCCCCATGATAGTTTGTTAAGAATATATGTTACCTTATTGGTAAGTTTTGTGATGTTGCATTAATTGGTGTACGAGCTTGGAGATCTTGCAGGATGTTTTTCTATTTATTTGCTCATTGTGGCCCATCTAGTGAATGTCGCATGTCGCGGATGTATAAGGAGTAATTGATTAATTGTTTCTTGTGTCGGTTATTTTGTTTTGGGTCATAGCTATAGTCTAGCTGACTTGTGTGGGTACACATCAAATATTGCTCATGATTTGAGCTAACATGTGAAGAATATTTCATATTTTGCTGAAGCTGACTTGGAGTAATTGAAATTTTGGTAGTGGGTATATATATGAGATCGATAATTCATTTTGAAGTGTGTATATGTGTGAAAAGAGAAAAGCCGATGTATGGTGAATATCAAAAGGGTGATTGAGCGAGTTATGCACAGTTTCACTTGTGCATTAATATTTTATGGAAGTGAGTTAGAGTAGAGTAGAGTGAAGTCCAAAAGGAGTCAGTAGGTCCAAAATATGATTTATAAGCTTAACCAGAATAGTATTTTGGCATATGAAGATGCTATCCTTTCAGTTCAACCTTTTGTTGTAATCACAAACACCTTGTAAGGTAGTGATCCTTCCTTATTTTGATCAGTGAGCTCTAGGTAGTGTGCCTGAATGCATGTGCATTACCTTTTCTTCATAATTTTAACAAAGTATAAATTGTGGATTAATCTCCACTGTGGTTTTTCCCCTAACAGGGTTTCCACATAAAAACATTAGTGTTATGGTGCTTTGATTATCTTGTTCATGTGCTTGCATCTTTATTTCTATTTATGTGTTGTAAATGGTTTATGATCAGAAGTAAAGTTTAAATCTTGTTGAACACTGATTCAACCCCCCCTCTTAGTGTACCTTGAGTCCAACAATTGGTATCAGAGCACGGTTCCTTTGTAGAATTTTAACAGCTTGAGGTGGACCTTGAATTGCAATGGAATTTGGTGATCTTCAAAAACAACTTATGGTGGAACTTGATGATTATGATCAGTCTAAAGCGGAAGTCATGGAATTAAAAGCTCTTGTGGATGCCAAAAAATTAATTCAATCATTGAAGGATAAAATTAATGTGTTAAGAGAAAAGAGGAAGGAACTTTGTGATCAGTTGAAGTAGAAAGAGAATAAAAGCTTGAAAGATATTCACCTGGATTAGGCCCTAAAAGAAATAACTGAAGAATGTGAAAAGCTTGCTAGGGACAATGCTACTCTAGATCTTGAGATGGAATTTGTGGCAATGAAGCTAACTAAGGAGATTGAAGAAAAGAAGAAGAATGAGGAGAATCTAGCATAGTCTTTAAAAGAAAAGTATGAAGAATGCAATAGAGTAAATAGTGGACTCATTCAACTAGAGATTAAATTGCAACAATCCAGAAATAATGAACAAGAGCTTGAAAGACAAATAGTTATTCTTAGAGATGAACTCACTATTGCAAATGAATACAAGGACAAGTTTAGGATCAATTTTGCTAAGCTTGATCAGCTGACTAAAGGATAGAAGGATGCAAATGATAAGTGAGGTCTTGGCTATGAGAAAGGAGAAAGCTCCAGATTTGAACACAAGGATTCCAGATAGAGAAATTAGATGAACAAAGGTAGAAGGTATCCGATAAGACAACCCAATGCTCAGAAGTTTAATGGTTACTACTTTTCTTGCAATAAATTTGGTCATATGGCTTCATAGTGTAGAGGTAAAATAAATTCAAGTAGTCCATCATTTCCCAGTTAGTGTTTTAGTTGCAAAAGTTTGGTCATAAGTCAATTGAATGCATAAGTTGTTTTTCAGTGTAAGGAATGTTAAATGCTACACCTTTGGAAGAATTGGGAATTTTGCTAATCAATGAAAGTCAAAGGGAAGTCAATGGAATGAATGGTCTAGACAAAGAAATTTGGTGTGTTACAATTGCAATAGATTTGGTCACATTGCAAGATTCTGTAGGAACAAAAACATGGATAGAAGAGGTCCGGTATACAGAGGAAGAATTTCACAAAAGGATGACAAAGGAAAAGGAAAAGTGATTGTGGAAGAGATAAGATATTAGATGAAGAAAACGTGGGTAAAGAAGAGTGAATCTGATGAAGGGAATAAGCCCATTCGGGAAGTAGTCTCCAGTAATTCCTTCGGAAATTGATCTGAGGCCATTGGCCTAGGGGGAGTCTTTCAAGAAAAATCCTTTGTCCTCCTATCTGTAGTTGGCATCAAAATGTAGGAAATTTTTAGTAGTTGTGCCATCAGTCTTCAAATGTGTCCATGATCATTTGTGTAGGAATTCAATATCTAGAAGGTCCATAGATGAATTCTTCTCTTGCTGTCTGAGAAAATAGGGTAACTGAAACTCCTAGGGAAAAAAAATTTAATACGTTAAAAAGTTTAAGTGCACAGAGTTATAAAAGGGTATTTGGAACCCTCATTTGTTATCTTTCATTAAAGGAGAATAAAAGGAGAGCCTCTACAAGAAAATTTCAAACGAGTCAAGTAAATTTGGTGGCGAATTCATTAGGTATTTCTGATTGCTTGTTGAATTCCTAATTTTGTGCTCAGAAGAAAAACTTGTTCGGTATGGAAAGAAAAATGAACCAAATCAAATGAATTGTGAATTTGGATGAATATAGTAGTAGGAAGATCATAGACATAAGAAATATGTTGTCGACTGATGAATTGAAGTGGATTGAAGGTGCGAAACATAGGAGTCTAGATATTTGGAGTGAGTTTCCTTACTTTGTCAACAAAGAAGTTAGTTTTATCTTGAAAAGAGTGAATGAGGACACTCACTTTGGATAAACCCTATCTCATTTCAAAAGAGGTGACTAGAAATTTAACTAGATTATGCAATGTTTGGGATATTCCAAAAAAGAAGTCGATTCAGAATATTGAAGTCAAAACCCTAACCAGAGTAACAGGAGATCAAAGGGCTCTGATAATTTCAACAATCAAAGATCTAATAACAAGATACATTGCACATGGGATTTCATACAATTTTTTTTTAGAAATAGGGAAGGCACAAACTTGGTAGGTACAGTTTACATATCTCATAAAATGATAATGGAGGACCAAGACTTCGACCTATGCAGTTTGCTAAAAGAACAATTGATGGAGAATGTCCAATTAACAAAGGATGCAGATTACCCCTTTAGGTTCGGTACTTTGGTCATATGTATCATGATGTATTTTCTGAATTGCTTGCCTCAAAATGATAATGTGGTATGGAAGGTAAATGAACCGGTTTGTAAGAAATTTTTTGAACATTCTAATACTCTAGAAAATTGTGAGCAAGAATACTCAAATTTCTTTAGTGAATTGTTGGGAAAGTATGGAGTAGTTAGCATTTCCATTCCGATAAAAGCACTTGAAGTTGGATCATCTTCTGGTAAGATGGAGAGGAAGCAGAAAAGGGCTCTAGAATTTGCTATTGACACTCCTCTAGCACACAAGTGTCCTAAACTTGAAGGAAAAGGAAAAGATTAGGTAATTGTAGATATAATAGATGAATATTCTGATGAATACACTCCAAGAGATGAACCGGATGTAATAATAGCAGAAGGAAGCAATGAAGAAGGTGCTTTATTTAAAACAAAGATACTGCAGACTGTTCAGGAGGAAGATGGAATGTAGAAGATTGCTGACATATGGTTAGATGAACCCTCATATGAGCAGGACCTGATTGAGAGCACTCTAGGTAGTTACTTTATGCATAACAACATTGGATTGGAAAGTTTATAGAATGTTCTTCTAGAAGAAATAATTGAATGTATCAGGGAGGCTATGGCCTCTGAGCCTCAGGACATGAAAGAGGAAGAAATAATTCTACATTTGAAGTAGCAATTCAGGCTATCCTTTACCAAATTGAAAAAGAAAATGAATGTGTTGAGGCAATACATTGACTCAACAAATAACATCTATAATTATTGTCTTCATTGGCCTCATGTTGTTGGGAGATACAAGGACAAGTTGGAGTAGATTGAAAGTGAGTTGAACAAAATTGGTCAAGATTATAACATGGTTTAGGACCAAGATGATGCAATCAAGAAAAGGATTCAAGAGTTGAAAAATGAGCATGCAAAAGTTCACTTTTCCAGAAACACTCTTATGGAAACTTTCTAGAAAGTTAAGAATTTAAATGAAGGCAGAATGGAGCAGCTAATTGAGGTTCTGAGGAAAGGAGAAAAGTTAGAAGAAGTGATTACAATTCTAGAATCCCTCATCCAGATCATCAACCGGACATCACAAAACAACAACTTGATCATAATCATTAGGATTGTAGTAGATGCTTGGAAGAAATTTCTTCCAAATATGAAAGATAAGTATAAAATCATTTTCTGACTTGTGCAACATTTGTAGTTCTTCAAATTTTGATCCTATTTCTAATTAGCAAAGGGGGAGAAAGTAAGCAATGAAATTTTGTCATACATGTCAAAGGGGGAGAGAGTGCTATGAAAAATGCCTTGACATTTTAAGGGGGAGTAATGTTTTGAAAGAAAGTTGTGTTTTGAAAGTTTTGAAATTTTGGTAGTGTATCTCTGGTTTTGACACTAAGTCATTTTTCACTAAGTGTTGCCATCAATGTAAAAGGGGGAGATTGTTTGCATATGGCTTCTAGTGTTCTTATTGATGGCGACTAAAGTCATTATCCTAGTCCGCATATCAGAATTTATTCATACCGATAGGAAAAGTAGAGAACAATGTTCTACCAGTAGAAAGTAGAAAGAACAAGGTATCCAGTTAGTTTGTCGATCTGTATGCTTCACCGGATCATCATTTTGTGTTTTGGATCCCCGTGATATTTTTTTAAGCATATATGTTACCTTATTGGTAAATTTTGTGATGTTACATTAATCAGTGTACGAGCTTGGAGATTCAGTAGGATGTTTTTCTATTTATTTGCTCATTGTGGCTCACCTAGTGAATGTTGCATGTCATGGATGTATA
Organism: Sequoia sempervirens; assembly: GCA_007258455.2. Taxonomy (NCBI): domain Eukaryota; kingdom Viridiplantae; phylum Streptophyta; class Pinopsida; order Cupressales; family Cupressaceae; genus Sequoia; species Sequoia sempervirens. Next base: position 339,473,457 of record VDFB02271358.1, on the reverse strand, counting down.
AGGAGTAATTGATTAATTGTTTCTTGTGTTGATTATTTTGTTTTGGGTCGTAGGTATAGTCTAGCTGACTTTTGTGGGTGCGCAACAAAGATTGCTCATGATTTGAGCCGACATGTGAAGAATATTTCATATTTTGTTGAAGCCGACTTGGAGTAATTGAAATTTTGGTAGCGGGTATATATATGAGATTGGTAATTTATTTTGAAGTGTGTATGTGTGCAGAAAGAATAATGAAGATGTATGTGCGAATATCAGAAGGGTGATTGAGCGAGTTATGCATAGTTTCACTTGTGCATTAAGATTTTGTGGAACTGAGTTTGAGCAAAGCAAAGTGAAGTCTAGAAGGAGTCAGTAGGTCCAAAATCTAATTTATAAGCTTAACAAGAACTATATTTTGGCATATACAGATGCTATCCTTTCAGTTCAACCTTTTTTGTAATCGCAAAAAATTTGTAAGGCAGTGAGCCTTCCTTATTTTGAGCAGTGAGCTCTAGGAAGTGTGCCTGAATGCATGTGCATCCCCTTTTCTCATACTTTTATCAAAGTATAAATTTTGGATTAATCCCCATTGTGGTTTTTCCCTTAATAGGGTTTCCATGTAAAAATATTGGTGTTATGGTGCTTTGATTATCTTGTTCATGTGCTTGCATCTTTATTTCTGTTTATGTGTTGTAAATGGTTTATGATCAAAATTAAAGTTTAAATCTTGTCGAACACTGATTCACCCCCCCTTTTAGTGTTCCCTGAGTCCAACAACATCTTCAAGATGTTCTCCTCGACTTCATATCCCATAGGCATAATCCACATCATTCTAGGATGAACAACTTCCATATGGCATTGATCAATATCTACCATGAAACTAATTGTATCTCTGTAATTCTCAACAATTGAGGTAGGAATTATTTCTCTGGAATGCATCATATTTTGAAAAATTTTGAAGTATCCCTAGAGGGCAGTTATTATGGTCTGACGATCACTACTTCCAAACAATATATCTCTTATTTGCACAACTACAGGATGATTACTTCTCCAATGAACTTTCCCAACATCCAAAACCTCACTCATGAAATGAAAGAACAAGCACAACAGAAAATTACCATATTTAAAAGAGTTATTTTTGTCCTTCTTAATCTTACCCAGATTCTCCATCAGCTGATTTCTGAGTAGCTCACACAAGTCATAATCTGCATTTTCTTTTACCATCTGATAGGCTACATAAATGGCCATACCGGTTACTGAATTATCCCAGCTAGAGTCGTAGACTTTGTAGCCAATGACCATTGATGCAAATTTCACATCCACTTTAGCAATGTCTTCGATTATCATTTCCCTTCTATCAAATTGTGCACCTATTACATCAGTAACCTTCTGATTCTTTACAGATTTCAAAACTGGTTGTCCACCAAAGGAATTTAGACCTATGACAACACTTATAGCCTCTTTCATAATCTTGAAAGGTATATTCAACCACGTGAACTTGGCATGTTCTCGGCTCAAAATATATCACACCCATTTTCTTTCCTCAAATATGGGGAATTTCAAAAACTGTGTAAACTTCTTCACTTCTAGGTTTTTTTATTTCAGTTTAATAGTGAAGTCTTCTCCAATTATATGGTTGGAATACAAATTCATCATTTTAGAGGTCCCTAATTCTTCAATATTGGCATGTATGTAAGCCCTAATGTCTTCAGTGTGCAAGAATTTGTACGGTACAAACAAAAATGTACCTAGGGTCCCAGTCTCAAAAAAATTATAAGGATGCCACTTGAACTTTGGACGGGGTCTATCCTTGTCTTCAACTACCCATTGAGTGGTCATTTTTACAAATTCACAAATTCACTAGTTTTTTTGATAAATACCTTTTCATCGGATCAAAGTTTTGATCGCTGAATCTTCTTCACACTTGAATCTCACCACAACTTAGAAAAGTTCACACTAGGGCTCTCCAAAATTCTTTCCTCCAAAATGCAAAGTGACAAATGAAGGATAAAAATGACTTTTTATCATTCGTAGAACTAACCCTTTTTGTCGCAATAAATGATTTTACCCTAATTCATCCGGTTACCCTGTTTCCATGTATTGAGACAAATAATTATTTTACAGATCTCCAATACTATATGATGCTATCTCTAATTGGTTGAGCAATATCTGAAAGACATCTATGCACTTACTGGACTTATCCACATTCCAGTGTCAGTTACCGACAGGGGGTTAAGAGGTTTTCTTGACAACTCCCCTAGGCCAAAGACCTAAAATTAATTCCCAAAGGAATTACTAGAAGCAGATTCTGGTGCAGGTGCATTTCCTTCAATAGAGGGATCCTTCTTCACCCATTTCTTTTGCATTTTCCTCCTGATCACATCAACAATGACTTTACCTTTTCCCTGAACATCCTGCTGCATGTTTTGTTTTACTAGACCTCTTCTGCTCCAACAAAATCTAGTAGTGTGGCCAAATTTGTTGCAGTTGTAACACACAACATTTCTCTTTCCAGACCTACTGTTCCACTAATTTTCCTTGATCTACATTGGTTAGCAATATTCCCAAGTCTATTACATGCATAACATTTGACATCTCTATGAAAGTTGTTCATCACAATTTTGCATTCACTTGACTTATGACCAAACTTATTACAATTAAAGCACTAACTTGAGAATGATGGTCCACTTGGATTCATCCTACTTCTACATTGAGAAGCCATATGAACAAATTTATTTCAAGAAAAGTAGTAGCCATTGAATCTTTGAGCATTTGGTTGTGTTACCAGATTCCTTATAGCTCCATTCATCTAATTTCCTTTCCTGAATCTCCCTTGTCCGAAATTCCTTTGTCTAGATCCAAAAATTTCTCCTACTTCATAGAAAAGACCTCACTTGTCACCATTAGTCCTTTGACCTTTAATTAGTTCATCAAGCTTGGCTAAGCTTGCTTTGAATTTCTCCTTGTTCTCATTTGCAACAATAAGTTCATTTTTGAGATCATCAAGCTTTCCTTCAAGCACTTCCTCATTGTTTTTAGATTATTCCAATTCATTGTCCAGTTGGTTGCATTCTTCTGGTTGCATTTTTCTAATTTATCTTTCAAGGATTAAGCAATATTTTTTCATTCTTCTTTCTATCTTCAATTTCCTTGGTCATTTTCATCATGATAGATTTCATCTCATGCTTCAGGGCAGCATTTTCTTTGGAAATTTTTTCACTTATGTTTTCTCCTTCAAGGCATGAATTAGTTGCTCATCTTCCATGCTTCTATTCTTCTGCTTAAGCTGATCACAAAATTCCTTTCTTTTCTCCCTTGATTAATTGATTTTTTCTTTCAATGACTGAATGAATTTCTCTGCATTCTCAAGATTTTCTTGCAATTCCCATTTCTCATATTTTTATTGGTCGAGATAATCTAGGGCCACCAAAAGTTATTCTGGAAGATTGCTTGTATCCATTCAAAACACTTTCCAAGATCTCCTCAAGCTGTTAGATTCTTTCGAGGAACTAGCTCTGATACCAATTGTTGGAAACAATCAACACTGAGAGGGGGGTGAATTAGAGTTTTGCAAAAAATAATTTTATTATTCTAATCTCTAACCCACTTAAAACATTCAACCAAGAGAAATATGTAGAAATAGAAAGCAAACAACCATAACACCATAACACAGGGATTTTTATGTGGAAACCCTGTTAGGGGAAAAACCACCATGGATGGCCAATCCACAATATAATCTGAGTAAACTCAAAAAGAAGTTTACAATATGGGAATGCACTTGCATTCAAGCTCACTACCTAGAGATCATTCCTCAAAATAGAAAGGAACACTTACAGAGATTTGGATTAGATCTAAGAGAATGAACTGAGAGAATAGAATCTACAAATGCTTGATTATAGTTCTGGTTAGGCTTAGTAGTTGATCTTCTGTCCTTTTGACTGATTATGCACTTCTGTTTTTCTCTGTTGTAACTCGCACCACAAAATATTTAATGCACAAGTGAGACTATGGATAAATCGCTCAATCACCCTTCTAATATTCACAACACACATTGACACACCTTCTATACATACAAAAATGATATAATTGACCATTTATAAATATCTGTGACTATAAATTTAATCGCAGCTTGTCGACTGCAATAAAACTTAAGAATATAAAAAATGTTGGCTCAAAACATGAATGATATTCAACGTGCACCCACAATGGTTGGTCACAACTTAGCTCAGACCCAAATCAAGATGATTGAACACAAAAACATTTGAGTAAACACTCCTCAAATATCCGTGACACTTAAAATCATCTGGGTCGTCCACAAAACACTAATGAACAAAAAGATATCCAACTGGATCTCCAAACTTGCCTACAACTTTGATACAAGGCACTGAGATTTTTAGACAACACAAAACATACATTGATTAACCTCCCATAAGATCCAAAACTCAAAATAACAATAGAAAATCTGTATGAGAATCGAAGAACACAAAACTGTCGAATGCTCTATTCTTCCTAACTGTTTTTCAGTAGGAGTAAATGATGAAATATAGATCCAATCACCGATTAGGGTTTCCATCAATGATAACACCAAAGTATATTTGCAGTGTCTCTTGCCAATAGATTTTCTCCATTATTTCTTTGATTGTAGCTTTAATGCTTGATATGTGGGTTGCTCTTCAAAATAACATAACCATGATAGTACATTGATAGAATGATAACAATGATGTTTTCTCAAAGATAGTAGAGAGATGATACTCTTGCTTGATAATGCTTGATAATGATATCTTGCTTGATAATGTTTGATAATGATAGCTTTCTTTATAGTGATATGGTGCTATAGATCTAATGATATGAAATTATTTTCTAGGGAATAATGTGTGAACGGAGGGTTTTATTTATATGCTTCACTTGACATTTGATGAATGGTGGGGATTAATCAGAAAGGTCAATAGATATGAAATTTTGAGATAGGGTAGGAACTAAAATTTACATTAATGAGGTGGAATAGTTTAAAGAATTTAAAAATGAATTTATTTATTTAATTTAGAAGGATAGTTGGAGAAATAAAATAATAAACAATTATATCATAACAAAGACCTTTATTTTCTCCATTGTTTCTTTGATAGTAGCTTTAATGCTTGATGGGTTGCTCTTCAAAATAGCATAACCATGATAGTACACTGATGGCATGATAACAATGATGTTTTCTCAAATATAGTAGATAGATGATACTCTTTCTTGATAATGCTTGATAATGATATCTTGCATGATAATGTTTGATAAAGATAGCTTGCTTGATAGTGATATGGTGTTCTAGATCTAATGATATGAAATTATGCTTTAGGGGATAATGTGTGAATGAAGGGTTTTATTTATATGCTTTTCTTGATATTTGATCAATGGTGGAGATTAATTAGAAAGATCAATAGATATGAAAATTTGAGATAGAGTAGAAACTAACATTTACATTAATGAGGTGGAATAGTTGAAAGAATTCAAATATGAATTTATTTATTTAATTCAAATGGATAGTTGGAGAAATAAATAAAGTATTAATTTTATTTACTTATTTTATAGGGAAAGTTTATTTAAATTTTAATAACTTATTTTAATTTATTTCATTATTAAGAGTGATAGCTAATTAAATAATTTTTGAAAACTATTTAACTATAGTGGACCAAAGATAATTTGAATTTGATTTTAATTCATGTTGGAGGGAAAATGATAAATGACAATTAAATAAATAATTAAAAAATATTTAATTATTATTGATATGATAAAAGGATTAAGATAATTAAATAATTAAAAATTATTTAATTAATATGGATAAGATAATTCATGAGGATATTGATAAAATGGAAAGATACAAGTGTGTTTATCATTTTTAGGTGTATACATTTTCTCCCTCTTTGAGACAATGCATTTTATGGTGTTGTTTCAAAGAATTAAGATTGATATGATAGATTCTATTGGTGATGTGCTCCATTATGATCTAGTGGACCAAGGAATGGAAGTAGGATGCCCCTTGAGAGATTGGCTAGAAAAAATAAAATTTAAGTCAAACTCTCAATAGGAAGGATAGGCTAGGTTTAGAATAATGATGATGATATGATGATGATGCACATGTTTTGAATATGATTTTTGTGTGTGCAAGAAATATGTAAATGCAACACTATACAATGATGACAATTATAATTTTGATCAAAAATGAAAGGAAGCCTGTAAATGGGAAATAAGATGGATGAAAATGTGTAAGATGGATGGATATGAAATGGAAAGATAATTTTTTCTTTGGTTATGCTATAAGGACCATGATGAATTTGTATCCCTTGCATGAACTTTGACTCTGTGAACAAAAATTGGTTGTTCTTGCTCATAACAAACATATGAAAACCTTACCAAAACATGTGAGGAAGTAGGACTTAGAGCATGATGATCCTAATGCAAAAATGGTATGAACAACCTAGTATACAAAGGATATATGTATATGCAAGAAAATACCCCAATCACACACAAGGCAACTACTCACCATGGTCATAGTACAAGAATTTCCCATTGTAGACACTCAAAATTGTCCCAAGCATGCGACAACATTTTCTGACTAATTTTGTCGCCTAACCCTATTTTTTTCTAAAACTTAATCTTCATCTTCTTCTTCACATTCTCATAATTAAATAATTTATTATTATTTAATTGAATTGATGTCTTTCATTTCATCATTCATCTGATTAAATAATTATTATTTAATCATTTAATCCCTAGCTAACATTGTCTTTGATTAAATAAATATTTTAATTTAATTAATCTTACCAGCCTAATGTTCCTCTATAGTTAGTTAAATTATTAAATTAAATTAATTATTCATGATTTTGAAAATAAATGACTTTTCATTTATTTTAATTTTTAAAATTAACTCTTACATATCTCCATGATTTTTGAAAATCTAACTCTTCCACCTCCCATTAATTTCAAAATCTGATCTCTTACAATCTTCCACTAATTTCTCAATCTTCTTCCACCCATTAATTTTTCTTTTGGACTCCCACTAATTTATCAATCTGATCTCTTATGCCTTCATTAATTTCTCTCAATCTCCTTCCACCATTAATTTTACTTCCACTTCCACTAATTTCTCCACTCAATTTCCCCTAATTTTGACTTTGAAAATGATCAATTTTCTCATGAAATTTGTCTCATGCAATCTCAACCATTCATTTTCTTCTCAATCTCATCCATTCATTTCACCATCTCTTCATTTGTAAATTTGATCTTCAAACTCTCTTTGTATCTAACCACCATCTTCAAATCTTTGTCAACATTATCATCTTGAGTCTATTTAATTTTTGCACTCCCAAAATCTAAGAGAAACACTCCATATTGTCACAAATCAAAGAAGAGAAGGGAAATAGAAGTCAACTAATGATGGCATAAATTTATATTTTCTTTGATTGCTTTCATTTCATTGTGTTTATGTCAATTTGTGTTCTATTGCTTGATTGGGGATTTAAGCTTCATACTAACACTTGGAGGTTTTTGTGCATGTTTTCAAGCTTCAAACCTAATTTTCTCCATCATACAACTAGTGAACCTGATGCAAAGTACTAATATTTTTGGCTAACCTTACTGTTTGTAATTTTCTAGCATTTTATGTCTTGACTTGGTTATAGGTACTTTCAAGAGGCTATGAAAATCAAATTTTTTAGGGGTTGTTTAAGGACAAAAAAAAATCATGGTTGCATTTGGAAGGTTGAAGCGATGAATTTTCATATATTATACCCCATATTTTGATGCAAGATAATGTTTTAAGCTAAAAAAATGTTTTTTTCAAGCACCTTATTTTTTAATTTGTATATTTGTATAGATTTATGGCTTTTGACTATAATTTTATTGCTGAATTTTTTTAAATTCAGTTGGTAATGAATTTTATTTCATTTTCTAATTAGAAAATCAATTCACAGAAGTTGAATTATTTGGTCAGAGTGCTTATTCATCTTTTTAACAATTTTTGAAAATACTAACCGGGAGTAAAACAGGTGTAACTTTCAAACTACTCATTGGATTTTCAAGGTTTTTTAGTTGAAAAAATTCTTCTAATGTGCATGGTGTGGATCATATCATTTATTCAAATTAGAAATAAGAAATCATTTATAATAAGTTAAATATAATGTTTTAATTTTAAACTTCAAACAAGAACACATGAACTTGCTTTTTAAAAATTTTAGAAAATTTTCTAAAGAATTCTTAATGGTATGATTGGTTTTCTAGTTTGAATCATCTTATTATGTCTTTTCACTAGTCATTTGATGCAACACTTTTTCGCAAGCCAAAGACAAATAACAAACTACTAATCGTTTGATTGCAACTCGATTGTCAAAGTCTTTCTTTCAAGCTACTAATCTAATTGTTCTAGGATGTTTTCAAAGGTTTCTCTTGAACTAATAATTGATTTTTTGTTTTTATATTATATCACACTTATATTAGTTGGGTTAAAAAAACAATTCTTATGTGTTTTGTGTGCTTGAACACTTTATGTTTACCCAAGCTAGTGTGTGTATATCCCCCCTTGCACACTTGTGCAATCTTGGGTGACGAGAAACACACATTAATCTCCCTTTTTTATTTTTCTTAGGAGGCCTTCCTGGGGATTTCATCACCTCAAGGTTCGACCTCAAGAATTTTTCCTAGTAGGCTATATCAAAGGGGGGAGAATGGAAGTTGTACCCCAAAGAGTGGCTAGTGTCATTTGAAGCCAAGTTGGAAGACCCTCAATCTGTCGAGATTAGCTGGTGATGAGAGTGGGAGTGGACCTCCCAGTTCTTAGGCTATTATAGACAAGCTCTTTGTTCATGACAGTTCCCCACTATACACCTTGTTTTTATAAGCCTATGAACCTTTCAGTTGTTGCTTAGTGTTGTGTAGTGTACAGTATCATGCATGAAGTTACTCACCATGTACACCCTTGAGTGAAGATAGGAATCTTTGGGTTGTCATTTTTAGCCTCCCAAGGAGAGAGGGAAGGTGAGCTTGTTGTCATATTGGGAATGTGCCACTAGACCTCTAGTTCTTTTCTCTCAAAAGAGAAGCAACTCATGCTAATCTTGGTGTATTAGAACTTCGGTGTGGTGGGCCTACACTAAGTTATCAAACCCTCAAGAATTACTAGGTTGTGGTTTTATTTCAAGTGTCTTTATTTATGATATACTATTGAAGCCATTAGGACTTTGGGCCTTAAGACATACCCTTTTCATTCTAGAGTCAACAACCATTTATGTCTTACAATTGTCGTCTAAGTTTTTGCTGGTTAAAACTTGAAAAATCAGTCACAAACCCTCCCAAAACATTAAAATTACACAAACCTAGGTAGAGTAATGCATCTGTAGGGTCCAATATCAAATATTCCTAGACAACTTTAGTAGAAATCTAGAAGAACACACCTGTAAAACTTTTTATGTATCTGTGAAATCCAGTACCACATCTGTTTGGACAACTTTAGCCAAAAACCAATTTGACTCATATGTAGTTTCCTTGTGATGCATTTGTAATTCTAGACTGTAATTGTAGTGCAGTCACACATCTTTTAGTTTGTCCACCACAAAATTTTTCATGCATTTATCTTTTTTCCCATTGCATTTGAAACTTTCTCTGACACATTTGTCAATCTTACCAAAATCAAGGTTTTCCATTAGTGATTCCATTCTACTTACATTAGAATTGACTAATAAATAAATTGTATGCAAAGACCTATCTATTTCAAACCTCCTTATCTTAGTTAAATCTTGTGCTTTCCATTTCCCTTAGGTTAAATTGCATCCATAGGTTTAAACCTTAGATTAAAATTGCTTCACTAGGTTGAAATATTTGGGCCAAGTCTTCCATCCTTAGGTTAATCTTTGACCCTTAGGCTAATCTTTAGTTGTCCTTGTATCCTTAGGTCAAAATTTGGTTTTCCTCATTAGGTTTAATTATCTTTGGTTAATTCCTCTTCTTTTGGTTAACCCTTGGTTGTTCTTGCATCCTTAGGTTAGGCTTGGGTTAATTCTTTCCGCCTTAAGTTAATATTTGGTTGATTTTTCACCCTTAGGTTAATCTTTGGTTGTCCTTGCATCCTTAGGTTAATTTTTTCCACCCTTTAGGTCAATATTTAGGTGGTCTTGCATTCCTAGGTTAAACTTTGTCTAGTCTTTCATCCATAGGTTAAAACTTCATTCAATCATTCACACAACCACTCATAAATTCCACATTAATCCAACTATCATTGGACCTTGGTTGTCCTTGGTAGTCTTGAATTCTTGTTTCTTGTCTTATTCATAATTGACCCTAATCTCAATAGTCTAGTTAGGGTTTGACTCTTTCTACCTTTTTCTTAATCATCATAATTTTAATATTTTAGACTATCCTTGTGGTTACTTTGGTCTATTGTCACCTTCACCACGTCATTTTCATTCACTCACTATCCTCCATTGATTTGATCCTAGTGGGATTTCGGTATAACCTCAGTCATCCTCTTAGTGTTTTTGATCTCCCATATTTTCCTTTTTTCATCAACAATTGGCTTTAAATGCATAATTCTAGTTTAAGGTTAACTCTTATCTACTATCTTCCTCACTTCAGTCTTTTGGAGATCCAGACATCCCTTTTGATTACTTAGGTTTGTTGTCATCTTTCAAGGTCAAAATTTTGAACCCATAATCATACACCATCTATCATCCTTAGTTTGAATAATCATCTTAAAATTAAAATCCAAAATATTAGCATCCTTTACATTATCATTTCATTTTAAAACATCAAAAATCCAAAAAAATTAAAAAACCCAAAATCTAAAAAATTTGAAAAACTAAAAAATAAAAAAAGTCTTTGATTGCTTGTCTTTATCTTGTGCTAGGGTTTATATTACAACCATTATCCACCTACTAATCCATCTAAACCATCCAATTTTCAAACCTAATCCCAAACTCATGACCATTGCTTCATTTTACCTTGATCTTCTTTATAGTCAAGCTTAATATCGCATGCTCTGTGACCTATCTGTCAAATATTCATACCAATTACCCACAATCCCTACTCAACCATTTTTCAACCCTTCATAACAATAGTCCCAAACAACTCAACCCAAACACAAACTAGAATATAACTTACCCCCTAATGATGGTGAGGACTATATTGAATATTAGGAAGAAAAAAGTTATCGAGAAGATCTCAAAGAAGCATTAGAGGATCCTAAGTTTCTAAAGCTAATGTTGGAATTCATGGCCAAAGATCCCATCAAATACCTTTTAAAACTTGTACAAAAAGGGGCTAGGCTTCTCGTGGGTTTTGATGCCTCTACTAGTCATAATGAAATAACATACAAGCTCTAGTAACCCATCCATCCAACCTACTTACCAACAACCTATGAGCCCTAGTCATCCATTTATCTACCTGCAATCAACAACCAGTTAACTCAATCCATACCATTGATCCCTAACCAACATCCATTAGTTATCCTTAGCCTAACCTTGATAAGTGAAACCAATCTTCCATTAAAAGCCTTCCTCAACAATGAACCATACCTCAAAGCCCTATTATAGTCTCCACCTCCTCTCATAACCCTTCATTCCATAAGTTTTTACCACCCACTCCATTCCAATCCACAATTCCATCCAAAAACATATCTAGTAATGATCTCCAAGGACTACTAGAAAAGTATTTTCCTCAAAATAAAGTTGGAATGTCCCATCACATTGCACTAATCCTACACCCTTTAACCCTCTTCCACCATGATGCCCTTCGTCACCTATCAAGCTAACTCAAGAGATTCATATCCAAAATCTTGAGTCCATTGAAGAAAATCCTATCATTTTCCAAGATAACATTCCATTTCCTAAACCATTGGATATATGCCAAGAGAAAAGTCCAAAGCTTGATGAAATAAAACCCAAGACAAATCAAGATTAAGTTACCCAAAAATTCCCTATAGATTATTATGATATATGAGTTAAATCAATCCTTGATCAATATCCTATTCGTAACATCCATGATAATATAATTCTTGATCAAGATCCTATCCTTAAGTCTATCCAACAAAACCTTCTAGATGATAATAACATCCATGATAATCTAATATTTGATCAAGATATTATTCCTAATCATGTCATTCAAGATAATCTTATAATTGATCAAGATTCTATCATTGATCAAGAAATTTAAGATGATCCCCTCATCGACTTCATTATCATCCATGATAAAAAACTTGAACTTAAACCTATTCCAACTGTGACCACCTCTATTTCCATAGATGAGACACTTTCTTCCACTAGAAACATAGATGATCTCTACCTTATTCATCAAGAACACGAGTCTCATACTCTAGACATATTTGCAAATGATCAAGCTATAGTCAAATTCATAGGACTTTATGGTGACATTTTAGAAGATGACCATGAAGAAGGTTTCTACATTGACTTTGAAGCACCAATATCTTTTGAAGAATTGCCAAAATCCAATATTTCAAAAAATTAGGTCAAAGATATTGATGAAGAAGCTATCCCACATATTTATTAAGCCAAAATATCCTATCAGTTAGGATCATCTACTTTTGTCAAACTAGGATTTCTTGCAGATGAGAAAATACCAAACACTAATCTTTTTCAGCTACACAATGATCGGTTAGCATCTTGTTTCTAAAAAAAAAAATACCCCATCACAAAATAAATATTCTAGAGTATGTAGTATCAAAGAGGACTAGGCCTACATGAGCAAGGAATTCTAGAACTAATACAATTTCATGCAAATCCTTGACATCAAGGTCTTGAATATTCTTCAATCAACAAATCAAATGATGTTAGTGATACCTCCACATTGATATTGGGGGGAACTTTATTTGATAAAAACATCAAAATGAGGGCCATGCATAGTTCTTATAATAAGATTGTTTCCAACACTCCTTCCATCCACACCATAAACTGTCATTCCAAAATAATTAAACCTATCAATTGAAACCAACAAAAAACTCTCAAATCCAAATTCCAAAATCATATGTCAAAGGTCATTGAATCAAGAAAAAATCCAAATGGACAAATGAAGTTAAAATGGATCCCCAAGAAAAATAGATCAAGCAAAGAAAAGAGTACAAATGGGTATGTGCAGGATTATCATGGAAAAAATAGGCCCTTAAGTGGCAAAAAATTCAGAAAAATCAGAGTTCGGGAACTTGACGTAAAAATTTCAATAAGTTATCTATATTATTTCAAAAATATCTAAGAATAGAATCTGTAGCAAATTGAATGTATTTTCTAAACTACTAGGTTTATTTAAAAAATAAATAAATCTATTTGGTGAAAATTTGAAATTTCAATGCTGTAGTACTTAAATTTTAGGGAAAAAATAAGAAGTGTTGTTTGACCACCCTAACCACAATAAAATGATAATATTTTTATAATATTTTAGATATATAAGTAGAGGACTCATGTCCTGATGTGATGCATATTTTTTTTGTAAAATTTTTCCAAGTAAATAATTAATTATGAATTTTTATTATAAATTTAAAAATATAGAAACTCGTATGTTTGATAACCTTAACTTGGTCAAAACTTCATTATTTTATTTTATTTTCTTTTAATCCTATAATATGCAAAACATAGAATGTGACACATGTTTCAGATTCAAAAAATGTGATACCGTTTGAAAGCTATAGATGTTTTCCAATCAGCCTATCAATCAGGACTTTAGTCGTAATTCAAATAGAAAATGAATAATAATTATTTATTAAATTCAAAGTAAAACATAATTTATATTGGTGGAAAGCTGAGAATCTCCTTTAAAAACCCTTTTTCGTTTCATCAATTTTGGGTAAAAAAATGTAGTCAGCCACATGGGCCATCATATCACTTACATATTACCACTTTTTGGCCCATCATGATCATGCACATACCCAAATATAATAGTTGATAAAAAATGGAGCCACAAGAAAAGAGGTTTCCCACATATAACAAATATCCACCTCCTTCAAAATGGTCATTACACTAAGTGTATAAAAGTGTTGGTTCCAAAAACTATCCCAATCAAAATTCTAAACTCCATCATCCACTATCCCAAGTTTGGTGAATGAAAATTCCTCTATCTAACATGCCAAATAACCTATATACATCTACAATCATCCATCATAATCCTATATCTTAGGGTATGTGCAGGATCATAATGGAAAAAACAGGCCCTTAAGTGGCAAAAAAATCAGAAAAATCAGAGTTAGGCAACTTGACTTAAAAGTTTGAATAAGTTATCTATATTATTTCAAAAATATGTAAGAATAGAATTTGTAGCAAATTGAATGTAGTTTCTAAACTACTAGGTTTATTTAAAAAAAAATCTATTTGGTGAAAATTTGAAATTTCAATGTGATGGTACTTAAATTTTAGGGAAAAAAAAGAAGTAGGTGTTTGTTTGACCACCCTAACCACAATAAAATGATAATTATTTTTATAACATTTTAGATATAAGTAGAGGACTTATGTCTGGATGTGATGCATATTTTTGTAATTTTTTTCCAAGTAAATAATTAATTATGAATTTTTTATTACAACTTTTAAAAACTATAAAGCTTCATTATGCTGACCACCTTAAGTTGGTCAAAACTTCATGAAATTCATTTTTATTTTTTAATCCTATAGTATGTGAAACATGTTTTAGATTCAAAAAGTGTGATACCATTTGAAAGCTATAGATGTTTTTCAATCAGCCTATCAATCAACACTTTAGTCATAATTCAAATAGAAAATGAATAATAATAATTTATTAAATTATTCAAAGTAAAACATAATTTATATTGGTGGAAATATGAGAATCTCCTTTAAAAACCCTTTTCATTTCATCAATTTTGTGTGTACATATCTTTCACATGCATTTGTCATGGTCCTTATAGTATACTATCCATAACAAAATCTCACCTTCCATAATAATCAATTTGAACACCTACCATAATAAGCTATCCATCTTCCATAATAAGCTTTATACCCATGACTATACACCTTCCATAATAAATTTTCTCTTTGCTAAGACTGATACTTTGATTGGACACAAACAAAGTAATCCTACAAACATTGAGCTTAACAAATCACACAATAACAAATAAACTATCAAACTAGCCTTCAAGTCTAACTGATCAATTTCTTATCTTCATCATCTATCTTCATCATTTTTCTTCATCACTTTTCTTTTGTCTTATATAGATTGTTGCATTCCAACTTGAAACCAGACTAGGCACCTTATACAAGGTGCTTCATTCTTGAAACAAAAAACTCTTTCTATCATTCTTTGACTTTGGCAAGAAGATCTAAATGGTTGTTGACTTGTTTGGTCGAGTGATTCTTAAATTTTTGGTGATTTATCTTTTGTTATGTTCCTATGCTACTCAAGGATATCCACAAGTGATTAGAGGAGCGAGGATGGATCATGACCTTTTTTTGTTTGATTTTTGTTTGTGGTTTATCTTGACAATATGGTTAGGGCAACTAAATTCCTAGTCTAAGTCATGACACTCCTTGTTTGCAATATGTCTATCTACATAAAGGGATAACATTTTAGAACTTGCTCTTTTCATACCTTGGTGTACGCCATCCATTTTGAAAAATAAAAATGCTCTATGATGATATATGTGCACTTATCAAAGCTCAACACAACTTATTGATCACTCCTTTTCTAAATCAATTCATCTTACTAAGTATTCTTCCTTTCTTACTAACCTTTTCTTCTAGCTAATATTTCACTCAATCATTCTTCCATCTTGGTCAATCAATCTTTTCCATATCTAATATCAATTGAACTAATTGTTCTTCACTTCTTACTAACCTTTTCTTCTATCTTATCGATAAATTCGGCTCAATTTTTGATTTTTTTGCCAAATTTATCAAGGGGGAATCATAATCCCACTTTTGCTGGGGCAATGCTGGGGTAAGATTGAAACTAAAAATTTCTTAATTTTTCTTTGATACAACATTAAAAATCACATTGTCTCAAAGAGGGGAAAAATGTAGACACTTAAAATTGTCTTGAGCTTGCGACAACATTTTCTAACTAATTTCACCATCTAACCCTAATTCCGTCTAAAACTTAATCTATGTTTTCTTCTTCACATGCTCATAATTAAATATTTTTTATTATTTAATTGAATTGATGTCTTTCATTTCGTCATTCATTTGATTAAATAATTGTTATTTAATTATTGAATCCCTATCTAACATTGTCTTTGATTAAATAAATATTTTAATTTATTTAATCTTACTAACCTAATGTTCCTCTATTATTAATTAAACTATTAAATTTAATTAATTATTCATGGTTTTGAAAATAAACGACTTTTCATTTATTTTAATTTCTAAAATTAACTCTTACGCATCTTAATGATTTTAAAAAATCTAACCCTTCCATCTTCCATTAATTTTGAAATTTGATCTCTTACAATCTTCCACTAATTTCTCAATCTTCTTCCACTCATTAATTTTTCTTCCAATCCCACTAATTTATCAATATGATCTCTTACGCCTCCATTAATTTATCTCAATCTTCTTCCACCATTAATTTTTCTTCCACTTCCACTAATTTCTCCAATAATTTTTTCTCATGCGATCTCAACCATTCATTTTCTTCTCAGTCTTGTCTGTTCATTTCGCCATCTCTTCACCTATAAATTCGATCTTCGAAATCTCTTTTTCTCTAACAACCATCTTTGAATCTTTGCCAACATTATTTTCTTGAGTCTATTTAATTTGGGCACTCCCAAAATCTTAGAGGAACAATCCATATTTTCTCAAAGAAAAGAAGAGAAGGGTAATAGAAGTCAATCAATGATGGCATAAAGGTATATTTTCTTTGATTTTTTTCATTTCATTGTGTTTATGCCAATTTATTTTCTATTTCTTGATTGGGGATTCTTGTTATTAATAGTTGGTGGTTGTTGTGCATGTTTTGAAGCTTCAAACCTGGTTTTCCCCATCATACACCCACAAACACATAAAAAAAAGGATTGTTCTCATTTATACTAGACATAAAAAACCTTTTCGGATCCATGTGAGAGAGTAAGACTTAAAAGTACACTATTCCTAAAACACATAAGGTGCAAATGACTAGATATGTAATGAATGGTGTATACAAAAGTTACCTGAACACACACAAGGTAAGTATTCATCATGGTCATATTAAAAGAATGCACTACAAACATAGCATAAAAAAAAAATGACCATGCCCCATTCCAAGATTCTCTAAACATAACAAGATATTGAAAGATCAAGGTGGATTTGAGCAAGTGTAAGAATGAGAAAAAAGATAAATCAACAAGAAAAATACCAATTGATAAAATAAGACAATAGCCATGATATCTCTTGCCAAAAGATAAGCTCAATGATAGATATGGACCATTATGGGAAAGATACATCTTTTAAGGCCATGATAGATTTTTTACTTGAACTAGAATCATAAGTCTATCCAAATTACATATATTAATATATAGATAGGCTAGGAAATAAGCTATGCAGGAAACAAACTTAGTTCAATAGTAGTCTTTTGCTTAATATTTTCATGAAAGATTGATGTTTTAGGTAATGCATATTTTTCTTTTGTTTGAGTGTTAAATGTAGGTAATGTATGTGTAAAATATACTCTCAAGATAGTGACACATATCCAATCTAATGACTAGGTCAAGGAAAAGTTCCCCCAATTGGGTATATAATCATTTATTATGATATGAAAAAGTGGATATGAAACTTTATTATGATAGGTAGATAAGTGAAACAATAGCTACTAACCATTTCTGAAGCCATGATAGGTGGATAAATGAAACATAGGAGAATGAATCTCCAAATATTGTGTTACAAAGGAACAAGGTACCCCTACTAGAGGTAGATATAAAGATTATTTAGTTGAACTAGACTTGTGAGTTTCAAGTAAAAGGTTCAAGATAGAGATATGTTTACTTGAACTAGCCTTGTAAGTTTCAAGAAAATACCAAGATGTATATATGTTTACTTGAACTAGACTTGCGAGTTTCAAGCAAAAAGATCAAGATAGAGATATATTTACTTGAAGTAGCCTTGTGAGTTTCAAGCAAAAAAATAAAGATAAAGATGTGTTTACTTGAACTAGCCTTGTGAGTTTCAATCAAGAAAATAAAGATAGAGATATATTTACTTAAACTAGCTTTGCGAGTTACAAGAAAAAGGATAATAAGATATAAATTATTTACTTAGATTAAACTTATGAGTCCAAGAAAAAAAAGTAAATTAGAGATGAAAAATAATAAAGGAATTTTGAGGTGAAAGGATGGTGCATAAAGGATATGGATTGTAGAGGAAGTAAGTTTTTGCATTTTTAAAAGAATAAATGAATAATTTTTTCCCTTAGTTTCATCGAGATAAAAGATGAAAGGGTAGGGTAATGAACTGGATAGAATAAGGGATATATATTAGGGATATGTATAGGATAATTAAGATCAAAGGAAGGAAGGAAGGATGCATTTTGATAGGTTTGAGGATAGATAGAATGGATGACTTAGGGATAACTAAATCCCTAATCACCTCCATCACCACCAATGATGATTTAGCTCAAAGAAATATCATAAATTGAAATAATGGCAATCCTTTAATTTTTCCAACTCCTCCAACTACATGGGACCATATTCTTTAAAATTCTCTCAAATATCTACCAAAGTTTATGTGAGAGGATTTCAAAATGTCCATGAAACACCTATATAATGGCGTAGATATCTACATCCTACACTACATTACTCAACTTGAAACATTATTTATGCTAATTTTTGCTTCTTTCAAAGGGAAAATATTAGACTAGTATAGGTCTCTTACCCTAAAATCTGTAGCTAATTCAAATAAACTAGGAGATGTGTTCTTTGAATATTTCAAAGAAAAGGGGGGTAAATCTTCATTGGGATAACAACAAATCACAATTAAGAGAGTTTCACAAGAGGAAATTATAAATATTAATACTAGGGTTCACAAAATTGAAGAAAGGATACCAATTTGGCTTGTCCACCAACACACAACTTTTATTTTCTATCTCAAGGATCTGAATTCACATATATGTATAACAATCCAATCCATCGAAGGAAATCCATATAGATTATTTGCAAAAAAATTCAAATGAGATTATCAACTTCAAGAGGCAGTAGATAACTTACTAGATGCCCATATATCAAGGAATCAAGGTCAAAAGTCTCAATACCCACTAATTAGGTATCAAACTTAGAAAAACCAAGGGTCATTGAATTAGATAGTGTTAATGCCAATACTATTAAAAAAAATTCCATTTAATCCAATAAGAGAAATGATTCTAAGAAAAAATAATATCATAGAAGATTCAAATATGTGGTGATTTCCTTGTAATGAAACACTCCCTTCTACATCCTACCCAAGAGGAAACTTGTAGTAGAAAGTCACATGGCAAAGGAAAGCCATGAATGGTATAAAAACCATATTGCTAGAGTCATAGTATAATCTACAAGAGTTTATAATGTAGTTTTGACATAAAAATTCAAGGTATATCTTTGCTCTAGAAGAAGATATAGAGTCATGAGAAGGTAGCCAACCACATTTTAAGGTATATTCGAGGAACCACACATTTTTGTATTCAATACACACTAGGAGCTCCACAGATAGTAGGATTCATCAACTTCTATTGGGCACGTGATCTTGATGAGCATTAAGTCCATTTATGGTTTTGTTTTTTGTCTTAGTTCTAGTCCAATCACATGGTCTTTCTAGAAGCAAACTACTATTGCCTTATCATCCATTCAGGTTGAGTATTGAGGTGCAATTCTTTCTATCTAGAGGTACTATCACTTCAACAACTTATGAAAGAGTTTGTTCTACTTCTTGATAAACCTATTGCTCTTTGGTCTAATAACCAAAGTGTCATTCACATTTCAAGAAAACAAAGGGAGCATTAGAGGGGGAAACACATTGATATTCACATGCATTTAATTTGATAGCTTATCCATGATGGTGTTCTCTCCTTAGGGTATTTGTCTACTAAGGAGAAATTTGAAGACATCTTTACTAAACTTTTAATATCACCTCATTATCTTTAGTTGTGATGAATGTTTAGGGTGAAGAAAGTTGTCCTTGAAGGGTCTTGAGTCATCCTTCCTTTGTATTTAGATCTCATTTTTAGAGAGGAATTTCTTCTCATAAGGTTTTCTCCTTACTCCATTTGTGAGACACTTTTATTTTGTGCATAAAGACCTCATCAAGCCATGTTGTTGGGACTTATTTTTAAGAGAGTTTCTCCTTGAGTATCACTTAAGAGCCCGAATGTTAGTGTAAAAATAGCTATTATATATTTAGATTACATTTATCTAGTTTCGAGACCTAGTAGACCTATTCATTGTAGCATAGGTTCACTTAATGGTTTAATTATCTCACTTCATAAGAATATAACACATACTCCCACCCTTGCCCCAAGTGTTCTACATTTGTCACACTTCTTGGGGAGGTATTCAGTGTTTCAATTTCACCTTCCTATTTCCTCCTTGTTCTACATATATGAGGAGATCATTGTATATTCTAATATATTTTTATTATAATTTTTGGATTATTTTTTGTGTGCATTCTCTTTTAGAAGTTCTTAGATGTTGCATTCATATTTTTCCACTCTAACATTTTGTAATGGCTTATCCATCAACCAACACTCTATATAATGGTCTCCTACCATCTTGTTTCAAGACAAGTCACTTTTTCCTACTCCCTATATTCATTCCCTCAATTTCTTCTAATGCAGAATTGAACATCTCTAGGATCTTTACTTTAAAGCTAATTACCCATGAATTTCTTGTCTCAAGCTAAAACTAGGTTGACTAAGATACATACCACACAATGATTGAGGCCATGTGATCTCAACATTTGCACAAAATTATGGTTTTAAAATTAATTAGTAAATGGTTTTTATATCCCCCAACTTTATATGGGATAAATGGTCTCAAACAATTTAGAAAGTTGTTGTGGATGCTAGAATTGCTCAATTTGCCTATTATTTTGTTTATTGGGGTCTTCTAATTGGCACCCATTTCATACGTGTCTTATAATTTCCACCCTAAGATATTTTTCTTATGGGCAACCTTAAACACTTCATCACCTTTTCTAGTATTGTTCTTGTACTCAAAATGCTTTGCAATGGATACATGAATGTTTTGCCCCATAAGGTCTAAATTGTTCACATGGCACAATGTCTTTTTGGGGGATAGGACCAAATTTCCTTTCCAAGCATCACCATTCTATCCTCCACCATATCACAAGAATAATGGTACTAAAC
Source organism: Sequoia sempervirens (assembly GCA_007258455.2). NCBI lineage: Eukaryota > Viridiplantae > Streptophyta > Pinopsida > Cupressales > Cupressaceae > Sequoia > Sequoia sempervirens. Next base: position 339,452,193 of record VDFB02271358.1, on the reverse strand, counting down.
ATCTATATGCTTATAGATTGGGGATTCTTTTTTGCATCCAATATATATAATTTCTATTATTTTTACTCATACGAGTATGAATGCAAATTTTTCTATTCACTTCAAATCACTGGTAATTTCTAACATGCTTATGCAAATTCAAATTCAAGCTAGCAAGGTTATGTTGAAAGTCCAACATCCGTAGACTTTGTTGCATCACTAGGAGGCCCCTTGCATTGTGGCTAAGGTTTTGACTTCACCACTTTCATGTGCCGAATCACCTTAATGAGACTAGAGGCACAATCACTCAAAGTCCTCCCACCACCACCCACATAGCTATCAAAGAAACACCATAGTTGATGAGGCAACAAATTGAATGAACCCCACCTCCACCTCAATGCTCCACCCACCAAAGTGGGTGGTCTCCACCACATCACTCATCCATGTCCTCTCAATGATGTGGTTGGGCCCCTCATGATCAATGAAAATTCTCTTAGCTATTATTTGCTATTTCCCCATAAAAGTCTATTCAAAATTAAGGCCAAGAAGATTCTAAAGATGGTGATAATGTTATTCATGATGGGTGGGAGACCACAAACGATGCCAAGGAATAGCCAAGACATGTGAGATAATCCTAATGAATAAGACCTCCCTCCCCATTATTGATGTTGCCTTTATAATTTAATTGTATTGGTTTTCATGTTTTTCTTATGAAATCATAAACTTACTCAATTTATAATATTTTCCTATTTTAAAACCACAAATTTACTTTTACTTCTAACTTTACCAAAATATAATAGCACCCACTTCTTTAAAAATTTAAATTGTATACTATTAGCTTCAATATATAATCCTTTCATTAAAAAGATAATAAATTTACCTAGGTTGTAGAGTGCATAAACATACAGAATTTCTGAACAAAATAATTAATTATTTGTGCCTCTATAAGGAATTTCTAAAGATAGATTATTATTTTTATTTTTTTTGATAAATAAGGGGCCGAAGCCGAGAAAATTGTATTAAAATTAAAAATATAAGGATTTACAAAACTTGAAGCCTCAACAGAAGATAAAACAAGCAGAATCATGACCACTGTTGACACTACAAATCAGTAACTAAATTCCCAAAAATGAAGATGCATCAGTAACTAATTGAATAAAATATAAGTTCAGAATTTTACGCCCAAACAAAACTGTATATTACGGATATCCATATCTGTTTCTTTTTTAATTTTTGACTTGGATAGGTTCTTATCAATTATTTGAGTTTTTTCTACTGTAGTTTTAAAGCGAGGAGTTTTTCGGCGTAAGCCTACAATGGCAGCACGACCTTTATAGGAGGTCAGCACAAGTAACGGTCTTAGGAAAACGAAATGATTCATATTCTTGGTGATTCGTATTCTTCACTACAGCGATGAATATTCATTCACATTTAATAATATATATTAAAAAATATTTACTGGCATTATGTAACGGATGAGAATTCAAAGAGTCATACGATAAGAGTGGAAGAATCACGCATTAATGGCCGAATGTATTTCTGGGATCCCTTCCGTCTTCTATAGACGACTCGTCTCTCAGGATTTCACAGCAGCATGATGCGGATACTTCTGTTGAAGATGACGATGACGAGGGCACGGGATTAGACGATCCTCAAATTTTTGACGGTCTTGCCCTCCAAATAGACAGTTTCCTTAACCAGGCCAGAAACCAGGTTTGAATCCCTTAACCACTTTTAAGTCTTTTTGATCTATCGTTTACTGAGATTTTAAGATGATAGTTAACAGAGATGCGCTTTTGCAGAATGACTTGTCAGGAAGCTTGGGATCTGTTGCGGCCGGTATGGTTATTTCCTCTAAATCGATCAACTCCATGTCGCCTGTCTCCAAGAACGTATTCGACAAGGTACTTTCTGGATCCTTTGATTGCGTGCCTTTTACAAATCGGGAATCCTCTGTCCATTTTCTGTTTCATGACGTAACTTTTAGGTGGCAAGAAAATGATAAACTTCTCATTTTTATTTTTACATGCATGCTTTCTTTCTGAGTGTTTTTCTAATGGTTGTCCGACAACATATACATATCATTATACAATGTTGTCGACTGAAATTATAAGTGTATTTTTGTGAAAAATACACTTATAATTTATTTCAAAAATTTGGTGAAAATGGTTATGGAAATCGGTGTTAATTTGAAGAGCTTGGATGTTCCTTACACGGTCATGAATGGAGATTCTGCGGAGAAATTGGAAAGAGAGGACAATAGCAGGAGTTGGATGTTTCGCTGTCTATGTCGGCCAAGAATGGCGAAGATTTGTGATTCCGACAGAGGATTTATTGCATGCTGTATTTCTGATGCTGCTGGAGAAAGCAAAGGAAGAATATGGCTTCAACCAGAGGGAGGGCTTGGCGGTTCCCTGCGATGTGGAAACTTTTGAAAATGCTTTGTTTTTTGTTATTCACGGTATTCAATCGGCCTCAGGAAAGTTTGATCTGGAGATCTTGCTGAGCAAACTCATGCCTGCCGACACATGAATGAAAGTTTTGAAAAATATTATTTACGGGAAAATGCATCAATATCTTTGTAATTTAGCATAACCTTTCTTTTATCTTCTTTCATCTGTGACTCTTTGATTCCATTTGTATGCTGTTCAATGGTACTCTGTAACTACTGCTCCTATTCAGACCATTTTTGTATCAAAATCCGGACAGGGGAAAATTTATAACTTGCAGTGGAATTTTTGTAATTATTTCTGGATCAAATCCATGTGCTAATTAGTGTAGGTCTATTCTGGTTTGTGTGTTAATACAAAATGAATTTCAGTTTCCACGGCAGAATATGATTGCTAATTTGTATAGAAATATCATTCTTGTATAGGAATGGTTCATATATTAAAATTGATTTTTATTTTTAAGATATTTTCTAAAAATTTTGTCAGTGATGGAATGCTTTTTAAATGCAAAGCCATTTGTGATTTTTATTTTTAAGATATTCTCCAAATTTTTTGTCATGAGTAATGGAATGTTTTTTAAATGTAAAGTTATTTGTGATTTTTATTTTAAAGATATTCTCCAAAATTTTTGCCATGAGTGATGGAATGTTTTTTAAATGATTTATGATTTTTATTTTTAAGATATTCCCAAAAATTTTGCCATGAATGATGGAATTTTTTTACATGCAAATCTATTTGTAGTTTTAAACAAGAATAGAGTTTCTAAAATTTATAAAATCAAGTATAAAAGACATATTGTAAATTTACACAAGAATAGAGTTTCTAAAATTTAGAAAATCAAGTATAAAAGAAATATTGTAAATTTACTATTTCATAAAAAGGTAAGTTTCTAAATTAATAGACTTAAAATTAAAAAATATTCAAGATCTTTTTAAGACAAGGATATCTATGATGTTTTTTTTATAGATTTATTTAAGTAATGTTTTTCCAATCAAAATTATAAATATTTATAAAAATAATATATTAAAAAATAATGTTAAATGAAAGAAATTTCCTAAATTTACAATTGCATATAAAAGTAAGTTTTCAAATTTAAAACATAATAGAAATAAAACTATTAGTAATGAAAAGAAATTGTTCTTCTTAAAAATTCTAAATTAATATATTTAAAATTATAAAACTAGAAAATTAAATATTATAAATTTAAGGATTTACTAAAGATTTTATTGTACAAAAATATAGCAACTTAAATATACAATCTAATATAGAGGATTTTCATTATAAGTGCAAATAAAATCAATATCAAATTACAAATTACATACAAAGAAAATATAATAAATTTATTATTATACATAAAAATAAGATTAGGAATAGCATATCTATCTTTACAAAAATAATGCAATTAAGAATTACATTTACACATAACTTTATTGTATAATTTATAAATAATTTATACAATATTATTATTTAAAATTAGGTTATGATTATGATTATGATTTAATTAGGATTAGGATTCAATTAGGACTACTATTCAAAATGGTTCAATTAGAGTTCAATAAGGGTTAAGGTTATGTTATGGTCAGGGTTCTTGATTAGGGTTTAATTAGGGTTAGGGTTCTATGATAAAGCTTGGTGTAAAGGTTAGGGTTAGGGTAGGGGCTAGGGTTAGAGTTAAAGTTCAATTAGGGTTAGTGTTAGGGTTGATGTTAAGTAAGAGTAAGTGTTCACAAGAGTTAGGTTTTAATTAGGGTTACAGTTAGGTTTCATTTAGTAATCTTAACCCTAATCCCAACTCTAAGTCTAATCAAAACCCTAATCCTAACCCTACTTATATCTCCAGGACTAATCCTAAACCTAATTCTAACCCTAACCTTAACTTTAACCCTAACACTAATTAGGATCAATGTTCAATTAGGGATAGGGTTAGGGGTAAGGTTTAATTATGGTTAGGGTTAGGTTTTAATTAGGGTTGTAAGTGAAATATTCAGGTTAAGGTTAGGGATACTGTTATGCCTTGCATAACCACCCCATTTTATTTTATTTTTGGAATAAAATGGGTCCCCCTTCTCTTCTGTTTTGTTCGCCTTTGGTTGTTTGGTTGGGTCTTAAGAGTTATTTGTTTTTGCTCCTAAGTCTGTTTGTTGTTCTGTCAAAGGCGGGTCTGGAACCAAATCTAAACATGGAACTCTTTCAAGGTTTCTAGTTTGGATATAGTTCCGACTCCGACTCTGCCTTCTCTTTTGTTCTATTGGTTGTTTCGACGAACACTTGGGTTGGTATGTCCTCTCGTTTGTTGGTCATTTCCTTGTGTTTTGTTTGTTTGCTCGCGCGGGAGCGGAATCGTGATTGGAACTCACGTTGGAAGTTTCAAACTGTTTCCATTTTTTTTTCTCGTCCCGGCTCCATCTCTGCTCTCTTTCTTTCTTGTTTTCTTTGTTGTTTGGGTCGGGTCTGGTGTTCATTCCAGTCCCGCTTCCCTTGTGCTCGTGTTTTGTTCTTTGCTTTTCGGTCGAGACCAGATCCGAACCTGGAATTGAACATCGAACTTTGTGAAGTTCCATTTCGGTTTTATCTCTGCCCCCGTCTTCATTTGTCATTTTTGGTCGGTCCTTTTGTCGGGGTCAGATCTAGGGTTGGAAATGAAATAGGGAACTTGGTGTAGTTTCTTTATCTTGTTTCCAACCTGGCTCCACGTCCGCCTTACCTTTTGATGTTTCGTATACTTGACTTAAATGTTTGTTCGCATCATTGGCTCCATCCTTGAACTACCACATTTATGGCATTAAATGTAGCTTGTTTCCATGTGTGAATTAATAATTAAAGGTTTAATTATGCTTAAACTACCTCATTGTTATTATTATGCGAATTGTTTAAGCAAATCATGGCCAGGAAAGTCTTGAAAGAATTAATTTGATTGCAGGGGTGAATTGCAAAGTGAATCTTGGCTAAATACTGGTCAGTCCTGAAAAGCGTTTTGAGGTAGGTTTCTTTTGCTTTTCTTTCTCCTATTTCTTCTTTCGCGTGTGTCGTTTTAGCATATTCGCAGGAGGGTTTTGTTCTGTGAATTTGTTCACTTGGTTGTGTTTGTTTTTGTTCTTCTTGTTCTACTTGTTTGGTTCTTTCTTTTCTGTTTCGTTCCATTTTGTTTGGTTTGCTTTTCTTTGTTTGTCATTTTTGGTTTCGTTGTTTGTTCTGTTGTTGCTTTTGTGATGGGTCTATTTTTTCGTGCTCTAGTTTTGACTAAGGTTTCAATTTTTGAAGGGGGTTTCCTTGCTTGGGTGATGAATTTCGTTTTTGGACCCTGTTTTGGTATTCTCACGTTGATTTTGGGTTGTTCATATGGGTTTCTTGTTGTGCCCTATTTTTGGAAGTAGGGTGTTGGGCGAACTAGGGTTTTGCAATATAACCTTTTCCATTGTTTAAATGAATTTTGTATGGAGGAGCTGTTGGAGGGTTAAAATATGCTATTTCTAGTTTCCTTTGGGGCCCATGTGACCCAGGGTTTATGGTTCATATGACTGTCTTGTTTGAAATACTCTCTGTTTCCAGGAATTATTCCGCTCCTGTTCATTATTATGATGTCTTTATATCTTTACTCTTGGTCAGAACCAGATCTGGAAGGGAAGTTCAACTTGGTAACTAACTTTTTTTTTTGGTCCAATCCCCGTTTCGGTCCCGCTTCCGACCATGTTTTGCTTTTGGTCTGGTTCCCGTTCCGGTCCCACTTCCGATCATGTTTTGGTTCTAGTCTGGTTCCCATTCCGGTCCCGCTTCTGACACTGTTTTACTCCTTGTCCAGTTCTAATCCCGGCCTCGCCGCATGATAAGAAACATTGTTTATGCCTAATACTTCTACAGTTCCGCCTCCGATAAATGCATAGTTTGACCAAGTAAATATTATCTTAAGAGGATAGAGGAGGGATTATATGATTGACTAACTTAGATGTTTGTTGATCTAATACAGGAAATTGATGCAGGAATCAAGAAATGTCGTGAGCATCAGAAGAGGCCTCTCAGAGAAGTCAACCAGGTGAAACTTCATGGAAAGGAGTTAGACCGAAGAATATCAAAGTGGAACAACTTCCATATTCCTTAAGATGTAGGCATAGGGAAGTGGTCCTCACAGCTAGCAATTTATTGATTCTGACTATGCTGACATTACTGACACTAATTTGGGCCCTTTTAATTATAAATAATTGCATGAGGAGACATTCACTGAGGAGTAGGTCACGAGAAGGATAGAAAGGATTGTTCAATCCAGGCTGGCACATGTTGCACTCTTCCCCCTATTTGTCCAATGTGTGGAGTTGATTCTTGCAGCAGCTGGAGCATATAACCCTGCTACTAGGCAATGTGTGGATGTAAAGAGTAATGTCATTATTGAATTCACACCTCCAATGATCAAATTCCTATTTCATGTACTTGATTCCAAGAATCCTAAGCAATTGAATGAGGCAGAGGCTTTGAAGTTTTACAGTGATAATAAGGAGAGGAATAGATTTCACATGAATAAGACTTGGATGAGGGTGGAGAAGAAGTCTCTGACCAAGCTTCCAAACCAGCCTAAGAGGGTAGACTTTAGTAAAGAAATTGCAAATATAATCATGTTCCTTTCTAGGGTGTTTGGAAAGAGGGATGCTTCACTGTTTAAAGAATGGATGTTTCCTTTCATTCAAACTATTCTGGATGGGAGGCAAAAATTTGACTGGTCAATGATAGTATCAGACAACATTCACAATCAGATGATAAAGGTGAGAGAAACCAAGCATTTATTTATGACCTCCTATTTAGTTTATGCAGCTGCTTGAGTAGGGATTTTTCCTGGACTTCAAACAGTAGGTATATTTGGGGAAGCCCAAGGATAGAAGAGAGTGTGGAAGTATTATAATCAGCTCACCTTGTAGGCATCAAAGCAAAATTATAGAAGGGTTAATGATGCCTTTCTTTATGTCATTATTAACAATCTCAATGGTGATGCGGGATATAGGCTTAGCAAGGGAGGCAATGGATTTTGTGAATGAATGGGGGCATTGGTTTATCTAGTACCCCACATTCACCTATTTCAGGTTAGCAGGATTTGATGGTCACCCCCATTTGCTACCTAGATGTTGTGGTGATAGGATCATTTTAATGGAGTTTATTTATCAAGCCTTGGTTGTGAATTTCTAGTTTAGCAACAAACACAAGACTGGTTGCCATAAGTTTCTAATGAAGTTGGGAGCCTTTAGCTGTCCACACATTTAGGTTGCTAAGGCCATTTGTGATGAATTTTTTTATTTAAAGTTGGGCTTGTATACTGCAAGGAAATATTATGACCCCAAACACAAGATGAGGGATTTACTTCCTAGTGTCTTTGAGAAGCACTTTAATCTGTTGGAGGATTTTTGGGAGGACTTGCAAGATGAGTATAATATTAGGAAGAGGAATTATGAAAGGATACCTATCCCACTTATGGTTGAGTTTGGGATAAAGGAAGACATTCTAGAAACATTGTCTGATGATGGGATGGTTTTGGATCCCAGGTATTATGAAGACAAGATTGGTACTAAGGATCTTGATCCAATAGATTGGAATGCTTATGAGATAATTGACATAATGCAGATTGAAGGACCGGTGCTCGATAGGAGTATTCAATGGGTGAGTTTGAGGGCTAGTCAGGCCGAGGCTCTGTCATCTAAGAAGAGGAAAGCTGCAGGTACCACCCAAGGATATAAAAGAGCAAAGAGAAGGATGGCACCTAAGGAACCCTTAGAGTTTATACCTTCTAATACACAAGAGGAGGTGGTTCCTTAAGACCTTCTAGAGGTACAAGAAGATAAAACAATTGTGGAGGTGGATGCTTCTACATCTGCTACAGGCGAAGTACCGATTCAGCCCTCTGATGCACAGAAATTAGGTCAAGAATCACCAAAGGGAGCCCTCCATAATGAAGTAGAGGTCTTAAAGAAAATGGAGGATGAAATTGAGATACATAACATAGAAACAAATTCAGAAAAGACTCCATCTGATAAAGAGCATCATGTATTAACATCTCTTGGTATGACAGATGATGCATGAACCGAACATATATTGACTGAGGAAGATCAGTGGAAACTCTTTGAAGATGCAAAAAGAGAAGCTGATGCTAAGGAACAAGATGAGGCATCAACTAAGCAACAAGAGGAGGAGGCCAAGGCACAATCTAAGTTGGCAGTCTAGCAGAAGGAGTTGGAAGATAAGGTGAAGGCCGATGAATTAGTTCAACAACAACGACAAAAGGAGCAGGAGCTCAAGATTCAAGAGGAGAGGGATAAGTTGATAATGCAGCAGACAATTCATAACCTTGAAGAGGAAAAGGCCCAACAAAGAAGAGGAAAAGAAGCTATTGAAGCTAAGCTCAAAGCACAAGAAGAGGCTTATATGAAAAAGGAAGAGCAAGAGCGTTTGAAAAGGGAAAGAGAGGTTGTTGAGATTGTTGAATATGAAAAGAAGTCCAAAGAGGCATGGGACTATGTTGAAGAGTTGAAGAAGCAGCGAGATCAAATGTTGGAGAAAAAGAAAGAGGAAGAGGAATGTTTAAAATAGGAGCTAGAAACTAAAAGGCTGCAAGAACAGAAGGATAAAGAGGAAGCAGAAAGGTTCGCACAGGAAAAGGAACAAAGTAATCAACAAAATGTGTAGGAAGTTGATTCTCAACTGGGGCCTACATTTTTACAACCTCTGTCTTCCACTATTATTGCTTCTTCTTCAGCCTAGGAAGCCACTACTCCTATTGCTCCTACTTGGTTAAAATTGGACTTGGAAAGAAAACAAGTTGTCCAACCACAACCCTTGAATAGGGAAGAAATGATGAAAGAGAAACCTAAAAAGAAGGCTCGGGTTCTTCACTCTACTAGGCTCACTGATGTTGGAGAGATTGTTGCTGAATGTGTCATACCTGTAATGGAGAAGAGCCTTGATGATATGAAAATCACAGATTATCAGTTGGGGGTAGTAAATTTGGGAAAGCCTACAAGAAACCAGTAGATGAGTTTAATTGATATTGTGGCCTCTTCAACTAAAACCTAGATGATCAAAGATAAACAAAGGAAGGATGAGCTTAAGGCTCAATTGGATCAGCTCCATGTTTTTTTGAAAGATGTTTCAAGTCCCATTTCTCAACAAGCTGCTCTTCCTGAATCCCCAGTTTTGTTAACAAAGAGGGAAGCAGATGATTTGATTCAAATGAAAAGCAAGGTGGGGATGATGGATAAATGGTTGGATAAGCTAAACCAGGAGGTTGATGATGTTCTTGTTGAAGGTTCTAAAATTCATAAGGCTGCTCTTGAGTTGGCAGAAGATCTAGACCAGCAGGCTAAGGATCTGGATAAGCAGGATGATGAATACAAGGAATATGTTAAAATTCTTGAGGATATTAGCAAAATTCCTAAGTCCACCTTGCTAGAATATTCAATTCTTGAGCAGGGTAATGAAGATTTTGTGGAAAAAACTATGAGCATCATAAGATATAAGTCTAAGGCTATGCATGGATATCAAGATGAAGTCCGAGAAATGAGTAGGACTTGAATCAATAGATGGTCGAATTAGAAGAAATTGTGGCCATTTTAATCAACTTAGATTCCTCGAAAAAAGAAGGCCTATCTATGGATAAACTAAGGGAGAGATGGAGGGGTAGGTTTGAGAAAATCATGCAAAAGGGAGATGATGGGGAGGATTTATTACTAGATCAGTTTTTGGATATCCAGGAGGAGGTAAGAACTGCTAGAAAGGAGTTAATAAAGTTAAACGAGATGCAAAGATTGGTTGCTACATAATTTGGAAGGATCAAATTTGAAGGTGATTGGTTAGATGGGCCGGATTTGGGTACTCTTCAACAGGCGTTCTCCAGTTATGACAAGTACATCCTTGAGCATTCAGTGCAAAAGTGACTAACTCTTTTTGCCATACTCTATCTGCTCTTCTCCTCTTTTTGTGGGTTTTGACATAGGCTCAACTCTGAGTTTGATCCGTCAGTTTCACTCTCTTCTTGGAATATCATATTTCTTGTTGGCACAACAGAGTGATCATCCTTGGAACAGGGGTTCCTAAGTCTACTTATGTGTTCAGTTTTGACTCCATGAATTGTGGATCTTGATTGATAATTTAGAAACTCGTGCATATGGCACCCTATATGTATTTTTAGAATCTACTTTGTAAAGGTCGGCTAATTGAAGAAAGATTAGCCACCTGATGATAGAAAATAGTGATTAGATCTAGGATTTCTATGTTTTAGGAGAGATACTCTAAAAGTTCATTAGAACTTGGTTACTTTACAATTTTTCATACATTTTCATGTTATGGTTCTAAATTATGCATCTATTTTGATAAGGTTAATGGTACATGATCAATCCATACGCCAGTGATTTTTGAGGTGCTTAATTGTTTCTTATTTGATGAAAGTCAATAGAAGGAATTGGATTCAAGATTATATCATTGGATTATATGTGAATTAAGTTGTTATTGTATTCATTTTATCTATGTTTTGGATGATGAGTGAGTGATTTTTTTAAAGTAAGTTTAGTGAGTGTTGATGGTATCTGAATTAGCATTATGGATATATGCAATAACATAGTTTATTCTATGGATTGCATCTTGCTATAGTTGTGGTTAGGTGGAGTAAGCACTCATTATTGATATGCACGTCTGGATATGTAAGAATTTTACTCACATTTATTTGATTTAAAGCTCTGTTTCATCTTTTTCTTTTATTTAAACCCCCCCAAATGTAGACTAATTGATGCTATGCAGTCTTGTTCTTTGTTACCAGTAAAGGATCCTTGAATATTACAGTTATATCAACCACTGAGTAAAATCTGCATAATTGAGAACTAATTACCAGGACCTTGGGAGTTAGATCTCCATGTGTTATCTTTCTCTTTCAGGAGAAATAGAATAGTAATATTTTGTTTAATGTTGTTGTGCTATTTTGACCATCAACAGATCTAGCGCTAGAAGGAGGGCCTGAAGAATAAACTGGCTCGCATTGGGTCATTTTCACCAGATAGGTATGAGAGAGTTCTTAGATCTTCTCAGAATCCTGAACCATGTGTTGAACTCCAAACCCTTGTCAGGTATAGGCCCTAGGCTCGTAGATCCTGATCCAACCTTTATCACCACCGCTCACCCCACCTGGGTTTCCACCAAACCCACCTACACCACCTCACTGGCCACTTTCACCCATTCCACAACCTACTCAACCCGTATCACTGCCAAGACCTATGGCTTACTTTATCAATAACCCTTCACCATTAGGGACTATCCCTGGAGGTATACATGATCTCCCCAAGAACCTAGAGAGGTTATGTCCTAAGTACATGCATGGAGAGTCAAGAAGTGTTGAGGAGCACATATAGGCATTTAAAGATGCATGTACCTGTGTGGTCGCGCCCAAAAAAGGATATAAAAGTCATGGAAAATCCTAAGCTGGGAATTGGACATTCCAGCAGGTGACTAACATCTTCTTATGGGCGTTCATTTACATTGTCAAACCAGGGAACATATACTTGAAATGGAGCGGCACTGTATGTGCACTAAGAACCAGTTTCAGTCACAATTTACGAGAAATAAATGCATGGAAGGAATTCTACTTATGCTGCAGGAATGTAATGCAAAGTATTCTTAACTTAAGCATAACTTAATCAAAGCAGAAATCATGACAACTATTACTAAGAGACAAACTATGAACTAGCCTTATGCTACATGAACAAACACAGGGATGGATTCCCGATGCTGCAGGAACAATATAAAACTGAGTTTGCACGGAAACCTTCGAGAATAAAATCTAACTTATAATCAATAGAAGATAAACAACTAACTAACTACACATACTCACTAAGTGGGCCCCCTTAGCAAGCATCAACTAGTTTATGAAAGAATTGAACTTAGAACTTCATTGAAACTTTTATTCATGAACGTGGAATCATATACATTGATTGTTCTGCTTGTCAGAAAAATAACACAAAACTTTGATTCTTATTATAATACTAACTTTTACATGCTATCCTTTCTCACTCATTTATATCAGAAAAGCAACTAACTACCTAACTCAACAGAGAAAGATGTGGACATAAATACATCCTGAAACCGAGGAACAAATTTCTCATAAATGAAAGCATATCCGTTCAACACAATTTAGAGAGAATTTAGCATTCCACTCTTCCCAAATTAATGATCATTTAGATTTCTTCCCAATGACCCGGTCAGAGAGTCTTTGCTAGAACAACTTCCTCGGTGCCATGCTGGAAATGGACTTTACTACAGGGCCGAGATCTGTTGTGCTTTACTCGTTAATGCTCCCTTCAACAACCTACGATGCACATGGCGACATAAGAAAAAGAAAGCATGTGTGGAAAATAACACGATACACATTCATTAATCACATATTAAATCCATTTCATTATCCAAAAACCACATGCATTATATCAGTCATTCGGGAGGTCAAATAGGGTAATTAATACAGACACATGGAGATGTTAAGCTACAGGATACTACCCGATTTTAGATAAAAAGTTTTTAATCAAAGAGTTAAAACAACCATTAGTAATAAGAGTAAGGATATTAAAAATACATCACAATATTCAAATTATGAGCATATTTCAAGCTCGTCACCGTGATCAGGTTTCTCATCAGGACGTTGTGTGCAGATTGTTCCCCTATTCGTTGGGAGACATGGCGTACAATTGGTACCTGAACTTACCCTAAGGGTCGGTTCTAGGTTAGACAGATTTGGAGAACACTTTTATCAATCAGTTCAAGGTTTATGTAGACCCTGCTATCCTTTACCACCAGTTTACCACCATAAGAAAAGAACATCATGAACTGCTCCCTCTATTCAACACCAGGTTCCAAAGAATGTACCGAAGGTTGCAGGATCCTTACCTGGTGGCTGAGAACATCGCCATCTTGGCATACTTAAGGGTTGTGGACCTGATTGGCTTGTTCTTGAAAAGGACATATAATGCTAATGAAACTGACTCTTTGGATAAGGTATATCATCTCGCCATTCAGTTGCAACAACAGATCAGTCTACAATCTGGGAGTCTAGGAAGAGTTCTCCCTCCTATAGGATACCAAATGTCCAATCCACCCCCTCTATTGAATACGGTCCCAGGGATGTCCTATTCCCAATACGGACCCATGTCTGAGTTCCAAGCTTCACTTCCCTTGCCATTTTTTAACAATGGTCCCTAGGATTCCTCCCAGCAAAATCAAAATTACCAAAATCAAGCTGGAGAATCAAGTTCAGTTAATCAATCTTTTGTTGTGAAGAATGTAGAAAGTGAAAAGACTCTCCAACTGACCAACAAGATGGAGACTCTAAAAAATAAACTGTCTTAGATGTCTAACGACATGGCTCAACTCAGATAGAATCCCCCTCAGAACCAGAACCAAGGTTTTTAGAATCAAGGAGGATATTCTAATCAGGGTGGTTATCCTAACCAAAATGCTAGTCAAAATTATAATACCAACCAGAACACCAATAGGAATTTCCAAAACCAAAACTCCTCTAATCAAAACTATCAAAATCAGAATAGAGGATACAATCAAAGGCCTAACAACAATAGGCCATGGAATACTGGACCCAATAATGAAGGAGTTTCCCACAATTATCAAGCGGGAGATGAGAAGCCGCACACTGCTAACATGGTAGACCTCAACCTTATACCAATTGGTGTAGACTACATGATACTGTGGTCCATTCTGAGGTAAATTGCCCAGAAATGGAAAAGATGGTTAAGATAGCCCAAGCTGATGCTCCATTCCAGGGTGCATCTAACAAATCTGGTGGATCAACGGATACTGCCATGGCATATGATATATTTGAGGAAGAACTTCCATTTCCCAACCAGGAAGACAATGAAGCGGTGGAAGATGTGTACGATGCCCAAGCCTTCCAAACCAAGGGAGGCCATTTCCTTAGAAATCAAAACAGAGGGCCATTCACAACCTCTGCCCCTCCTAATAACATGGTCCTGCCTAATAAAAATGCGGATAATAATCCACCACCACCAAAGGGACCATCAGATTCTCAGAACAAAGGTAATTCATCTTCAATTCCTAAATATCAAGTTAGGAATGATTTAGAATTTGATTTCATTATAGAGATGCAGAGGCAAAATATTTCAATGTCTTTCTTTGATATTTTTGAAATGGTGCCCTGCTTAAAAATAAATTTTGTTGAAAGCCTTGGGAGAAGCAGACAGGTCAAAAGGAAGAGAAAAGGTGACTCCTACTAATGAGATGAATGCAACTCTCTATAAAGGTAAGACTGGTACTCCACCTTTCTTGCTAAGTTTAAGAATTTTAGAAAGAATTTACACAACTGTCTGTTGGATTCTGGGGCATCAGGGAATGTCATGCCGTTTTCAATTTGTAGAAAGTTAGGTATGAGCCCACTCCAAAAAAATAAAAAGGTCATCCAGTTAGTTAAAACATAAGTTAATGTGGTAGGAGAGCTTAAAAATATCCATGTACAGATTGGATCTAATCCAAGGATCCAAACTTATGTGGATATCCAAGTCGCAAATATCCTAGAAACCTATGGTATGCTCTTGAGCAGAGACCTGATGAAAAGTCTAGGTGGATATTTGTCTTTGGATTTCTCACACATGTGGCTGCCCTAGAAAGGAATAGCAAGCCAGATCAGAATTGAAAGTGAGCCCAGGCTCAAACACATGATCACGGAGTATGATTCCCCTAATGAGGTAGCCTATTTCGAAACCGAGATAGGAGTTTACAAGCAGGAAAAAATCATGACTTTTTCAGTACTTCATTCTGATGACTCACCCCTTTCAAGCCAAAATGGCCCAATGATTACTGTTAATCAGCAAGTCCTAATAACAAAATTACAACAGGATAGGCTGGTACTGGGAGAGGAGGTTAATATGTGGAGTCTCCTACTTCCTAACCGGTGTAGGGTGCATTACCAAAATCATTCTGAGTTGACTTGCCAACCCTGTGTAGATATTTTAAAACATGTCTCTCAGGTAGAAGAAACTTCTGAATGTCAACCTCAAGCCTCTACTAATGAATTTCCTTTTCAAGCAAAGGATGCAACCATCCTTATGAGAGTTGGCTCTGCTTAGAGGGAATCATCTTCTCAACTCGAGCAGACTCAGGTTCTGTGTTCTGAATTACCACTAGAGACTAAGGAATCTCATTCTATTCCAATTACACTTACCCTGGAAACACTTCCACTACCCAAAGCATTGGTGAAAAAGGTGCTAAATCATGACCTGACTCAAGGGGAGGTTCAGGAATCACTTCCTGAACAAATTTTCAATTAAGGAGAATCTTTTGATGAACTGTGCCCCCAGTTACTTTCAAGTACTGATGTTCAGCACTAGTCTGAGCTGCCATATACTTCTACCAAGCAAAAGACTGTAGGCCAGAAAAATAAAGAGATCCCAACCCCAGATCAATTATGGAGTCTAAAATTTGATGGCTCTAAGTCCAAATCATGAAGTGGAGCAGGGGTGGAATTAACCAATCCAAAGGGGAAGACTTACTTTGCTTCCTATAGGCTATAGTTTGGTTGCACAAACAATGTGGCAGAGTACGAAGCACTTGCTAGGGGCTTAATTTTTTCCCATCAAAAAAAGGTCACATCTCTTATGGTGATGGGGGACTCTGAAGTCATTATCAAATAGGTTCACAACCAATATACTTGCCATAATAAAAGATTGGCTGCTTACAGAAATAGGGTTTGGAATCTGATTGAGGACTTTGACGCTTTCAAAATTACTTTGATTCCTAGGGAACAAAATCAGATTGCAGATGCTTTGGTAGTTACTGCTAGTACTTTGGAGCCTATGCAGGACTCCAAATTGAAAAGATTTTCAGTTGAGCTAGTTTCAATCCCAGCAGTCCCTGATAATGTTCAGAATTTCCAGGTCTTTGATGACGACCAACACATACTCGCATTCTTGGCAAGTTTAGATGTCTTTGAAGGGAAGATCATAGATGAATCAGATAGAAATCAGGGAGAATGGGACCCTGAAGGTTGTGATACAGAAGGAGTAATGAACTTAAAGAGCAACAACATCTCCAAGGGGATGGTAGCCTTAGAAAGGATATTTGATTCTGATCCTCGGGCTCGGGAGAGAGTGCCAATGCAGAGGTGAAGGAGATGAAAGGCCAATTGCCTTCATGAGCTTGCCATTCAAAAATGCAGAAGTCAGATACCCATCCTTGGAAAAATAGGCCTTTGGATTGGTACCAGCAGTAAAAAAATTCAGGCATTACATTCTAAGGAGCCAAGTCATTGCTATAGTGCCTGATCCAGTAATTAAGTCTGTCCTCATGCAAAGCGAATAAGGGGAAAGATGAGGAAAATGGATGGCTATCCTACAAGAGTATGATTTAGAGATCCATCCAATGAAACTGGATCGAGAACAAGGTTTATCAAAGGCCATGGCAGATGTTGACAAGAATATTACCTATCGACAATATACTGTGCACTCATTTACCGAGGACCCATGGTATACAGACTTGATCTTCTTCCTTCTCAATAACAAATGCTCAGAAGGGATGAATGCTACCCAGCGAAGGGAACTGAGGATGAAGAGTGCTCATTACATGCTCAAAGGAGGGGCTCTATATAGAAGAAATTATGAGGGGGTGTACCTGCGATGTCTGGATCAGCAAGAAGCCAAGCATGCCATGGCTTAATTCCATGGTAGGCATGGCACAGGACATGGATCAATAGATTCTTTGGCTCATCAAATCCTCAAGTCAGGATATTATTGGCCCCATGTGTTCAAGGATGCACATCAACACTTTAGGACATGTGATACATGTCAGACTTCTACATCAAAGGAGCGTAATCCAGCAATGCCTCTACAACTAGTATACGAGGTAAGACCTTTCGCCCAATGGGCATTGGATTTTGTTGGGGTGATTAATCCTAATTCTTCTATAGGACACAAATTCATCCGAACTACTACAGACTATTGCACCCGCTGGACTGAGGCTCAACCATGCAAGAACAACACCACTAATGTGGTTATCAAATTTCTCACTGAAAAAATTGTTACCAGGTTTGGAGTGTCGTTCGCCCTAGTATGTGACAATGGCCCTGCCTTTTTATCTACAGAATTTATACAATGGGCTTATGAACATAAAATCATCTTAAGTATTCCTCTAACTATTATCCTTAGGGAAATGGTGTGGCAAAATCTACTAACAAGAATCTGTTAGAAGTGATAAAGAAATTACTTGAAAGTAATCCTAGGGACTGGCATACCCAGTTAAGATTTTCCTTATGGGCAGATCGAACCCGTATTAAGGTTGCTCTAGGAAGTTCCCCTTTTAAATTAGTCTATGGCCAAGATCCGGTTTTCCCCATACACTTACAAATACCTGTTCTTAAGTTCATGTAGGAGTTTTATACAAGAGATGACCAGATTGAGGTAAGACTAAATAACCTTTTAAACATGGAAGAATAGAGAGATGCTGCTCTACAACAGTTTTTCAAGCATCATGCTATTTTCAAACATTGGTTTGACAAAAGAGCTAATATTAAGGCATTCAGAATCTCAGATCTGGTGTTGCTGTGGGATAAGGCTAAGGAGAAAAAGGGTGATCACCAGAAATTTGATAGACTCTGACTAGGTCCTTATCAAGTGGCCGAGATCTTGGGTGAGAACGCTTTTCATTTGAGCACCTTGATGGGAGAACCTGTTCCATTGCCAGTCAATGGGAAATTTCTCAAGCATTACTTTGGATCGTAAAGGTTTGAGTTTCTGAATTGGTTGTATTTATGTATTTTGTGTAATTACTGGTTCTTTACTTATGTTGGTTGTTTGTTTGTTGTTTCTTTCTTTCTCTTTGTTTCCTTTGTTGTTTTGTGTCTATTTTTGTTTTCTTCTTTGGATTTTCTCTTTTATTTCCATCTTAAAATATTGGGGTTGTTGTTCAAAGAATGTTGTGGGCACTAGGAGAGAAATTGGTTTAGGCATTTTTAGGCATATATGTTGAAAGATTTTGTTCTAAAGCTCATGTATTATGGTCCTTTTAGCATGAGTCTGAAGGCTATTAGGAGTAAGGTTTATTGTAGAAAACCTCGTGAACTATCATTGAAATCTATCACAAAATAGATAGAACATTTGACTATAAAGTGCCTATTCATCTTAGGGTGATTATATCTTCGATTCAAGTGAAAAATATGTTTCCCCAAAAACTGTCATGGGATCCACTGTAGTTCTCAACCTACATCTCAGACTATTAATGTATTTGTATTGAGAAGGTTTTTTGAAAAGAATTTTCACAAGGCCTGTAAAAGAAATAAGAAAAGAGAAGCACTAATATGAAAGGAAAACTCAATACTAAATGGGTAATTCAAGTATCTCTATCGAGGCTATGGATGCCTGACTGGTAGTAGAGCAATGCTTTGAGATAACTAGAGGTATCTCTGTTGGGGCTATGGACGCTTGACTAGAAGCGAAGCAATACCCAAGATTCCATTGTATGACAGTTGAAGGACTCAACCCATGTAGCTTGGATCGTAGATATAGTGAAAAATTTGTTTCCCCATAAACTGTCATGGGATCCACTATAGTTCTCAACCTTCAAGTGAAAAATTTGTTTCCCCAAAAACTGTCATGGGATCCACTGTAGTTCTCAACCTTCAAGTGAAAAATCTGTTTCCCTAAAAACTGTCATGGGATCCACTGTAGTTCTCAACCTACATCTCAGACTATTAATGTCTTTGTATTGAGAAGGTTTTTTGAAAAGAATTTTCACAAGTAAGGCCTATAAAAGAAATAAGAAAAGAGAAGCACTAAGATAAAAGAAAAACTCAATACTAAATGGGTAATTCAAGTATCTCTATCGGGGCTATAGACGCCTGACTGGCAGTAGAGCAATGCTTTGAGAGAACTAGAGGTATCTTTGTCGAAGCTATGGACGCTTTACTGGCAGCGGAGCAATACCCAGGATTCCATTGCACAACAGTTGAAGGACTCAACCCATGTAGCTTGGATCATAGATATAGTTGTTTAGGTGTGGAGAAAGCTCAAATAAAGAAGGATGCACCATAAGCATGCACACACTCAGATTCAAGCAGTAGTTTATGTTGGTCCTACATTTGAGATTCCATCTCAAATTTCTTAAATATTTTGATCACACTTAAGTTAACATGTCTCATAAATTATAAGTTTTGGGGTAAATGAATTCTTCAATATCTTAAAAATGGGTAAACCATTTTCCCCAGCTGAGTCGCCATTTGTTATGCCTTGCATAACCACCACATTTTATTTTATTTTTGGAATAAAATGGGTCCCCCTTTTCTTTTCTTTTGTTTGCCTTTGGTTGTTTGGTTGGGTCTTAGGATTTCTTTTTTTTTTCTCCTATGTATGTCCGTTGTTCTGTCGGAGGCAGGTCCAGAACCAAATCTAAACATGGAACTCTTTCAAGGTTTCTAGTTTGGATATAGTTCTGACTATGACTCTGCCTTCTCTTTTGTTTCTCCTTTGTTCTGTTGGTTGTTTCGACGAACACTTGGGTTGGTCCGTCCTCTCGTTTGTTGGTCGTTTCTTTGTGTTTTGTTTGTTTGCTCGTGCGGGAGCGGAATTGGGATTGGCACTCACGTTGGAAGTTTCAAGTTTCCATTTTGTTTTCCCATCCCAGATCCATCTCCACTCTCTTTCTTTCTCGTTTTCTTTGTTGTTTGGGCTGGGTCCGGTGTTCGTTCTTGTCCCGCTTCCCTTGTGCTCGTGTTTTGTTCTTTTCTTTTTGGTCGGGATTGGATCCAGACCTGGAATCGAACATCGAACTTTGTGAAGTTCCATTTCGGTTTTATCTCTGCCCCCCTCTTCGTTTGTCATTTTTGGTCGGTCCTTTTGTCGGCGTCGGATCCAGGGTTGGAAATGAAATAGGGAACTTGGTGTAGTTTCTTTATCTTGTTTCTGACCCGGCTTCGTGTCCGCCTTACCTTTTGATGTTCTGTAGACTTGACTTAAATGTCTGTTCGCATCATTGGCTCCATCCCCGAACTACCACATTTATGGCATTAAATGCAGCCTGTTTGCACGCGTGAATTAATGATTAAAGGTTTAATTATGCTTAAACTGCCTCATTGTTATTATTATGCAAATTGTTTAAGCAAATCATGGCCAGGAAAGTCTTGAAAGAATTAATTTGATTGTGGGGGCGAATTGCAGAGCGAATCTTGGCTAAATAATGGTCAGTCCTGAAGAGCGTTTTGAGGTAGGTTTCTTTTTCTTTTCTTTCTCTTGTTTGTTCTTTCGTGTGCATCATTTTAGCGTATTCACAGGAGGGTTTTGTTCTGTGAATTTGTTCGCTTGGTTGTGTTTTTTTTCTGTTCTTCTTGTTCTGCTTGTTTGGTTCTTTCTTTTCCATTCCATTCTATTTTGTTTGGTTTTCTTTTCTTTGTTTTTCTTTTTTGGTTTCGTTGTTTGTTCTGTTGTCGCTTTCATGATGGTTTCGTTTTGTCGTGCTCTGGTTTTGACTAGGGTTTCAATTTTTGAAGGGGGTTTCCTTGCTTGGGTGATGAATTTTGTTTTTGGACCCTGTTCTGGTATTCTCACGTCGGTTTTGGGTTGTTCGTATGAGTTTCTTGTTGTGCCCTATTTTTGGAAGTAGGGTGTTAGGCGAACTAGGGTTTTGCAATATAACCTTTTCCATTGTTTAAATGAATTTTGTACGGAGGAGCTGTTGGAGGGTTAAACTATGCTATTTCTAGTTTCCTTTGGGGCACATGTGACCCAGGGTTTATGGTTCATATGACTGTCTTGTTTGAAATACTCTCTATTTCCTGGAATTATTCCGCTCCTGTTCATTATTATTATGTCTTTATATCATTACTCTTGGTCGGAACAGGATCCAGAGGGGAAGTTCAACTTGGTAACTAACTTTTGTTTTTGGTCTGATCCCCGTTCTAGTCCCGCTTCTGACCATGTTTTTGTTTTGGTCTAGTTCCCGTTCCGGTCCCACTTCCGATCATGTTTTGGTTCTAGTCCGGTTCCCATTCTGGTCCTGCTTTTGACACTATTTTACTCCTTGTCCAGTTCCAATCCTGGCCCTGCCACATGATAAGAAACATTGTTTATGCCTAATACTTCTATAGTTCTGCCTCTGATAAAGTCATAGTTTGACCAAGTAAATATTATCTTAAGAGGATGGAGGAGGGATTATACGATTGACTAATTTAGATGTTTGTTCATCTAATACAGGAAATTGCTGCAGGAATCAAGAAATGTCGGGAACATCAAAAGACGCCTCTCAGAGAAGCCAACTAGGTGAAACTTCATGGAAAGGAGTTAGACCGAAGAAGATCAAAGTGGAATAACTTCCATATTCCTTAAGATGTAGGCATAGGGAAGTGGTCCTCAAAGCTAGCAATTTATTGATTCTGACTGCGCTGACAATACTGACACTAAATTGGGCCCTTTTAATTATGAAGAATTGTATGAGGAGACATTCACTGAGGAGCAATTCACGGGAAGGATAGAAAGGATTGTTCAATCCAGGCTGGCACATGTTGCACTCTTCCCCCTATCTGTCCAATGTCTAGAGTTGATTCTTGAAGCATCTGGAGCATATAACCCTGCTACTAGGCATTGTGTGGATGTAAAGGGTAATGTCATTCTTGACTTCATGCCTCCAATGATCAAATTCTTGTTTCATGTACCTTATTCCAAGAATCCTAAGCAATTGAATGAGGAAGAGGCTTTGAAGCTTTACAGTGATAATAAGGAGAGGAATAGATTTCACATGAATAAGACTTGGATGAGGGTGGAGAAGAAGTCTCTTACCAAGTTTCCAGACCAACCTAAGAGGGTAGACTTCAGTAAAGAAATTGCATATATAATCATGTTCCTTTCTAGTGTGTTTGGAAAGAGGGATGCTTCACTGTTTAAAGAATGGATGTTTCCTTTCATTCAAACTATTTTGGATTGGAGGCAACAATTTCACTGGTCATTGATAGTATCAGACAACATTCACAATCATATGATAAAAGTGAGAGAAACCAAGCATTTATTTATGACCTCTTATGTAGTTTATGCAGTTGCCCGAGTAGGGATTTTTCCTGGACTTCAAATAGTAGGTATATTGGGGGAAGCCCAAGGATAGAAGAGAGTGTGGGAGTATTATAATCAGCTCACCTTGCAGGCATCAGAGCAACATTATAGAAGGGTTAATGATGCCTTTCTTTATGTCATTATTAACAATCTTAATGGTGATGCAGGATATAGGCTTAGCAGGGAGTTAATGGCTTTTGTGAATGAATGGGGGCATAGGTTTATCTAGTACCCCACATTCACCTATTTTAGGTTAGCAGGATTTGATGGTCACCCCCATTTTCTACCTAGATGTTGTGGTGATAAGATCATTTTAGTGGAGTTTATTTATCAAGCCTTGGCTGTGAATTTTTAGTTTAGCAACAAACACAAGACTAGGTGCCATAAGTTTCCAATGAAGTTGGGAGCCTTTTGTTGTCCACACATTCAGGAAGCTAAGGCCATTTCTAATGAATTAGTTTATTTAAAGTTGGGCTTTTATACTGCAAGGAAATACTGTGACCCCAAATACAAGATGAGGGCTTTGCTTCCCAGTGTCTTTGAGAAGCACTTTAATCTGTTGGAGGATTTTTGGGAGGACTTGCAAGATGAGTATAATCTTAGGAAGAGGAATTATGAAAGGATACCTATCCCACTTATGGTTGAGTTTGGGATAAAGGAAGACATTCCAGAAAAATTGTCTGATGATGGGTTGGTTTTGGATCCTATGTATGATGCAGACAAGATTGGTACTAAGGATCTTGATCCAATAGATTGGAATGCTTATGAGAAAATTGACATAATGCAGATTGCAAGACCAGTGCTCGATAGGAGTATTCATTGGGTGAGTTTGAGGGCTAATCAGGCCAAGGCTCCATCATCTAAGAAGATGAAAGTTGTAGGTACCACCCAAGGATATAAAAGGGAAAAGAGAAGGATGGCACCTAAGGAACCCTTAGAGTTTATACCTTCTAATACACAAGAGGAGGTGGTTCCTCAAGAATTTATAGAGGTACAGGAAGATGAAACAATTGTGGAGGTGGATGCTTTTACATCTGCTATAGGAGAGGTACTGAATCAGCCCTCTGATGCATAGGAATTAGGTCAAGAATCACCAAAGGGAGCCCTCCATAATGAAGTAGAGGTCTTAAAGCGAATGGAGGATGAAATTGAGATACATAACATAGAAACAAATTCATAAAAGACTCCATATGATAAAGAGCATCATGTATTAACATCTCTTGATATGACAGATGATGCAGGAACCAGACATATATTGACTGAGGAAGATCAGTGGAAACTCTTTGAAGATGCAAAAAGAGAAGTTGATGCTAAGGCACAAGCTGAGGCATCAACTAAGCAACAAGAGGAGGAGGCCAAGGCACAATCTGAGTTGGCAGTCAAGCAGAAGGAGTTGGAAGATAAGGTGAAGGCCGATGAATTAGCTCAACAACAACAACAAAAGGAGCAGGAGCTCAAGATTCAAGAGGAGAGGGATAAGTTGATAATGCAGTAGAAAATTCATAACCTTGAAGAGGAAAAGGCCCAAAAAAGAAGAGAAAAAGAAGCTATTGAAGCTAAGCTCAAAGCACAAGAAGAGGCTTATAGGAAAAAGGAAGAGAAAGAGCGTTTGAAAAGGGAAAGAGAGGTTGCTGAGATTGTTGAATATGAAAAGAAGTCCAAGGAGGCATGGGACTATGTTGAAGAGTTGAAGAAGCAGCAGGATCAAATGTTGGAGAAAAAGAAAGAGGAAGAGGTATGTTTAAAGCAGGAGCTAGAAACTAGAAGTCTGCAAGAACAGAAGGATAAAGAGGAAGCAGAAATGTTAGCACAGGAAAATGAACAAAGTAATCAACAAAATGTGCAGGAAGTTGATTCTCAACCGGGGCCTACATTTTTACAACCTATGTCTTCCACTATTGTTGCTTCTTCTTCAGCCCAGGCAACCACTACTCCTATTGCTCCTACTTGGTTAAAATTGGACTTGGAAAGAAAACAAGTTGTCCAACCACAACCGTTGAATTGGGAAGAAATGATGAAAGAGATTGGGAAAGAGAAACCTAAAAAGAAGGCCCGAGTTATTCACTCTACTAGGCTCACTGATGTTGGAGAGATTGTTGCTGAATGTGCCATACCTATAATGGAGAAGAGCTGTGATGATATGCAAATCACAGATTATCAGTTGGGGGTAGTAAATTTGGGAAATCCTACAAGAAACCAGTAGATGAGTTTAATTGATATTGTGGCATCTTCTACTAAAAGTCGGATGATCAAAGATAAAAAAAGGAAGGATGAGCTTAAGGCTCAATTGGATCAGCTCCATGGTATTTTGAAAGATGTTTCAAGTCCCATTTCTCAACAAGCTGCTCTTCCTGAATCCCCGGTTTTGTTAACAAAGAGGGAAGCAGATGATCTGATTCAAATGAAAAGCAAGGTGGGGATGATGGATAAATGGTTGGATAAGCTCAACTAGGAGGTTGATGATGTTCTTGTTGAAGGTTCTAAAATTCATAAGGTTTCTCTTGAGTTGGCAGAAGATCTAGACCAGAAGGCTAAGGATCTGGATAAGTAGGATGATGAATACAAGGAATATGTTAAAAGGCTTGAGGATATTAGCAAAATTCCCAAGTCCACCTTGCTGGAATATTCAATTCTTGAGCAAGGTAATGAAGATTTTGTGGAAAAAACTGTGAGCATCATAAGATATAAGTCTAGGGCTATGCATGGACATCAAGAAGAAGTCTAAGAAATGAGTAAGGACTGGAATGAACAGATGGTCGAATTAGAAGCAATTGTGGCCATTTTAATCAACTTAGATTCCTCAAACAAAGAAGGCCTATCTTTGGATAAACTAAGGAAGAGATGGAGTGGTAGGTTTGAGGAAATCATGCAAAAGGGAGATGATGGGGAGGATTTATTGCTAGATCAGCTTATGGATATCTGGGAGGACGTAAGAACTGCTAGAAAGGAGTTAATCAAGTTAAAGGAGATGCAAAGATTGGTTGCTATAGAATTTGGAAGGATCAAATTTGAAGGTGATTGGTTAGATGGGCCGGATTTGGGTACTCTTCAACAGGTGTTCTCCAGTTATGATGAGTACATCCTTGAGCATTCAGTGAAAAAGTGACTGACTCTTTTTGCCATACTCTATCTGCTCTTCTCTTTTTGTGGGTTTTGACATAGGCTCAACTCTGAGTTTGATCCGTCGATTTCACTCTCTTCTTTAAATATTGGATTTTTTATTGGCACAATAGAGTGATCAGCCTTGGAACAAGGGTTCCTAAGTCTACTTCTGTGTTCATTTTTGACTCCATGAATTGTGGATCTTGATGGATAATTGAGAAACTCGTGCACATGACACCCTATATGTATTTTTAGAATCTACTTTGTAAAGGTCGGCTAATTGAAGAAAGATCAGCCACTTGATGATAGAAAATAGTGATTAGATCTAAGATTTCTATGTTTTAGGAGAGATACTCTAAAATTTCAGTAGAACTTTGTTACTTTTTTGTTTTTCATACATTTTCATGTTATGGTTCTAAATTTTGGATCTGTTTTGATAAGGTTAATGGTACATGATCAATCCATACACCAATGATTTTTGTTGTGCTTAATTGTTTCTTATTTGATGAAAGTCAATAGAAGGAACTGGATTCAAGAGTATATCATTGGTTTATATGTGAATTAAGTTGTTATTGTATTCATTTGATTTGTGTTTTGGATGATGAGTGACTGATTTGTTTAAAGTAAGTTTAGTGAATGTTGATGGTATCTGAATTAGCATTATCGATGTATGTAGTAGCATAGTTTATTCTATGGATTGCATCTTGCTATAGTTGTGGTTAGATGGAGTAAGCACTCATTATTGATATGCATGTCTGGATATGTAAGAATTTTACTAGCGTTTCTTTGATTTAAAGCTCTGTTTCATCTTTTTCTTTTAATTAACCCCCCCCCCAAAAAACATAGACTAATTGATGTTATGCAGTCTTGTTCTTTGTTACCAGTAAAGGCCCCTTGAACATTACAGTTATATCAACTACTAAGTGAAATTAGCATAATTGAGAACCAATTACCAGGACCTTGGGAGTTAGATCTCCATGTGTTATCTTTCTCTTTCAGGAGAAATAGAATAGTAATATTTTGTTTAATGTTGTTTTGTTGTTTTGACAATCAACATATACATTATAGTCAAGGTTTAAATAGGATTATAGTTAGGGTCTATTTATGTTTAGGGTTAGCTTTAGGTTTCAGTTAGGGCTAGGGTTAGGGTATAATTAGGGTTGTATTTAGAATTAGGTTTCCATTAAAATATGGTTAGTATTAGAATATGATTATAAATAGGGTTAGAATTATGGTTAGTAAATTAGAATTACAATTAGCATTAGGGTTAGGGTTAGGGTTCAAGTTTAACTAGGGTTGGGGTTAAGGTTAGGTTAGGGTTACAATTCAATTAGGTTTCAATAAGAGTAAGGATTAGGGTTTAAATTATGTTTTGGTTAAGGTTAGGGTTCAATTAAGGTAAGGGATCTACAATAAAGCTTCGGGTTAGGTTTCAATTATGAATTTAACTACAATAAGGATTCAAGTTCAAGTAGGGTTAGGGTTAGGATTTTAGGATAAATCTTGGGGTAAGGATCAAGTTTGACGTTGGGGTTAGGGTTAAAGTTAGGTTCAATTAGGGTTATAATTGGGGTTCAATTAGGTTACAATTAGGGTTAGGGAAACTGATGTAAATAAGAATTATATTTACACATAACTTAATTGTAAAATTTAAAAATAATTTATACAACATTAATATTTAAAATTAGATTATGATCATAATTACGATTAAATTAAGGTTAGGGTTCAATTAGGACTATTGTTCAAAATGGTTCAATTAGAGTTCAATTAGGGTTAATGTTATGTTATGGTCAGGGTTCTTGATTAGGGTTTAATTAGGGTTATGGTTAGGGTTAAGATTAATGTTAGGCTTAGGGTTCAATAATGGTTCAGGTGAGGTTTTGAATTGGGTTTAATTAGGGTTAGGGTTAGGGTTCGACTAGAGTTAGTGTTAGGGTTAGAGTTCTAGGATAAATCTAGGAGTTAGAGTTTTAACCCTAACACTAAGACTAATTCTAACACCAACCCTAACTCAATCAATATATAACCCTAACCATGACAAAAACAAGCTATTTTTAACCCTAACCCTAACCCTATTTTTAAAACTATGAATAATAATAATTGTAACCCTAACCCAAATCATAACTCCAAACCTAAAACTAACACTAATTCTAACTCTAACTCCAACACTAATCCTAACTTTTATTCTATAACTAATCCTAACCCTAACCCTAATTCTAACTGTTAACACTTAGATTTGCACATTGTTGAACCTGATGTTCAACACCTCAGTGTAACATGGGAAGACCTCTAAAGTTGTGGGTTACCTGTAAGCCAAGGTCAACCTCCAGAGAAGGCTGGCTTCCTATGGTGTCACTATTCTACTAATCTTTTAAAGGAAAAGGGAAAAAGAGTGCTAAAATGAATAAAACTGTAAAAGTGAAAAGAAGTGATACACCAAACTTAAAGGGAGACAATGAAATCTAGCAGGAATTCAATTTACACAACTTGTTACTGTAATGTTCATGCAATTTTCTCTGAAAGATGAAATACTTTAACTTTCAGAAGGAAGAAAAACTTCACACTGAGCAAGTGATTATATTTAACTGACACAATCAACAACCTGAATGAACATGCTAATTACAGAAAATGGTATAAGGCATGAGACAAAACTAAAATGAAAATAAAGCGCTTACAAGATAGTTTGATCAATCATAAAACATACGCCAACTGTAGAACAAGATGGTAAGGAATCAAAACCAAAAAAACTCAAGGTAAACTATATTCCATATCTCCATGAGTTACAAAAGGATGCAAGAACTATGCCAAAGGATTGTAAAAGTCACTATATCCAAAGCTGCATCATCTAGAACTCCCTTTCAAAGAGGAAAAAATTCCATATATACAAAAAATGTCGGCCCCTTCCCTAGGGCTTACAAAAATATCAGCCTCCAGAAAGATATGCCCTTAGATCTTTTCCATTAAGTTACTTATGCATTAAATGTGTATCCCCACTGTCCATGTCGATGAAGGATCGCTCCAAGAATGGCCTCAAGATCTTTTGGAATAATCGAATTGACCTCTAGCCTCTGTTTCCACCCTCAAACTTCCATCAGAGTTGCCTTGAATGTGGTTGTTCTGATAATCATAAATGCCAATCTACCACTCGCCAGCAGACACCACAACTGTCTTCGTGACTTGAGGTTTTTTCCTTTCTACCTTTTTCCTGCTCAAGATCTTTCTACAAGCTGACCGTCATCGAGAAGCAACATCCGACCTCCCCTGTTAGATCTCCACACCATTGCTTCACCGAGCTGCTCCATCACTTTTTATCTCAAAGTAATTCCATGTTGTTTACGTTCTGTTGATCTTCTTGGCACCGGTCAAGCCACCAATGGTTCGCCTGTAGCTTCCTCTGATTGGTTGAACAAATGCCACATGGGATCACCAGATGGTCAAAGGTTATTCCTTCAGACTCGCATGTTCATTAGACACTAGCTATGTCTCTCCAATGCCACAATGCTCCATAGTAGTTATCGACATAACTTACCACTATCAGCGAGACCTCATAGCGAGCTGCAAGAGTTATACCAATAACTGCCTTTGTCATCACCCAGACTATCGGTAAGATATATCACTTTTGGAAAGAGGTCTTACCGAAAGTGCCTGACAGTAGATAGCACTTCAACCAGACCATCGACAAGACTTCATCAGGTTGGCAAGATGTTACAACGAGCCCTTCATCTTTCTCCCCAAGATCAAACCTTTCATTTCGACAAGACTCTCCTCCAGTTGGGAAGACCTCTCATCAAACTCATTCCGCTTCGGCGAGACCACTAGTAGTCGACATAACATTCCCCTGAAGCCACATCATTTCGGCAAGACCTTATTCGGTCGGTGAGACATTACACCTACCGAACCTTCTGTCAGCGAGTGAAATTTCTTTCGGCAAGACCTCGCCCTATCGACCAGACCTCTCATGGAGCTCAAAACATTACACCGAAGGGAGAATCCTTCAGCGAGACTCCAGCGAATCGGGCAAACATCATGGCAAGCGCAGGAGTCATATCGATATCCCCTCATGAACAAACATCAGTGTGACATTATCGGGTCGGCGAGACATCTCCCCGAAGCAAGCCCCCTTCACCGAGACTTCGACCATTCGGCCAGACCTCATGGCAAGTGAAAATCTTACTCCCTGTTGATGGCCTTGTGAACAACTGTCGGTGAGACTTTATGCCGTCGGCAGGACCTTTCATCAAAGCCACCTCATTTTGGTGAGAGCTAATTCTGGGACCACCATTCCATTTCGGCGAGACCTCACCCCATCGGTGAGACCTTATAGCGAAGCTCCCACCTTTCGGCGAGACTTGGGCGAGTCAGCAATACATCACGCCAATGATGTCTCCCTTCACCGAGACCTACATCTTTTAGCAAGACCTTATGCCGAAGGCAATCCCCTTCGGTGAGACTTTATGCAGTTAGAGAGACATCATCCCGAAGCAAATCAGTCCCCCCGACACCACCCTTGTGAACAACTGTCAGCGAGACATCCCAAGCGGAGAGAGATATAAAATTTCACAATGACCGAGATGTCTTGGTGACCATGAGGATTTTAAATGGGTATAACACACTGCTAGTTGGTAAGACATTTAGCTTGTCTCAACGACTTTCTTCTTTGAGGATTTTTATGCCAGATCCAAATGAGGCATGCCTTCTAACATACTTCCTTGAGAAATATCATTGGGTGTATAATTTAATTCTGCACAAAAATGTCCCCATTTGGCCTTCATGAACATTTAAAACATAGATTGCCCTGCCTAATTGAGCCCGTAGGTGAAAATCAGGTAACATTTTTGGTGACCTCAGTTGGATGTTTTCCTGCTAAACATGCAAACTAGTAGCCTAGACTTGTCCATTGGGCATGGATTCACTTGATAACTCAGAGGTTGACTTAAAACATCAACTTTGTACATGGCTCGAACGCTTTTGTAACTCAAGAACCAAATCACCTAGACATTTATGAAAATAGGAAACTACCGAAGTGAAACTATTTACTGTGCTAGAACAACACTTAGGGAATGAAACAACATCAAAACAGAAGCGCAATAGCACTTTTTGAAAGCATAAAACCTAACTTAATATGTACAGTGATAAATCATACCTCAAAACAACATTTGAGGTGAATCTGATTAACTGGGATTGGTAAATTTTCTCCATCCGTGTTTGATAACTAGAATGCATTATGCTCCTTGCATTCAATAACAACAAAAGGGCCTACCCAGAAATGGTCAAATTTTGTATGTTTTCCTGGACCACTCTTTAGTACATCCCACTTGAGAACAATATCACCTTCCTTGAAAACTTTGGTTGTAGCTTTCTTATCAAATGTTTTCTTCGTTTGGAGCTGATGATACTCTATATTTTTCATTGCTTTATCTCTTGATTCTTTGAGCTCCATGAGTTCTGCATATCTCACGGACATTGGGTCTTGTTCTTCATACATCTCCAACTGGTGAACAATGTCTAGAGCTGGAAGCTCTACAAATAGAGGTAATCTGGCCTCTTTACCATAAACGAGTATGTATGGAGAATTACCAACTAATCTCTTGGGGGTTATTCTATCTGCCCAAAGTGCAGATTTCAATGTGGTATGCCAAATTATTTGATTCTCTTCCATAGTCCTCTTAATGATTCTGATCAGATTTTTATTTGTACTTTCAGCTAATCCATTACCCTGCGGGTAATAATTGGAGGAAGTATCCAAATGAATTTTGTGTTTAGCAACCCAATCAGTGACTCTTAACCCAACAAAAGCAAGGTCATTATCTGAAATGATGGAGTGAGGAACTCCAAATCTAGGGATTATATCTTCATAAAAACTCAAAATTGAAGATTCATTTGCTTCTTTCAAAGTTGTTGCCTCTGTCCATCGTGTGAAATAGTCTGTAGCAGTAAGCACCCACTTGTGACCAACACTGGATGGTGGATTAATTGGCCCAATAAAGTCAATCCCTCATCTCATGAAGGGCTGCTCTACTTGAACTGGATGTAAAGGAATAACAGGTAACTTTTCCTTTCCTGTAAATAAAACACACTTAATACACTTCCTTGACCATGCATATGCATCTTTAAACAAGCTGGGCCAGTAGTAACCAGCTCTCATAATTTTCCAAGTAGTTGTCCTTGGAGCGAAGTGACCTCTTGAAACTCCATCATGAAACTCATGAAGTACCTTTTATGTTTGATCAACATCAATGCACCTTAATAAAACACCATTTAGATCTTTCCTGAAAAGAATATTATCGATGAGGACATAAGGAATTGATTGCAATCTGAAGTATCTTAATTTTGCTCTATCTAGACTTGGTGGAAATTCACCAGTACGAAGAAAGTGGGTCATTTCTTGAACCCAACTTGTTGTTAATGCAGGTGCAACACCTTGAACATTTTGAGGTTCATCCATATTAGCTAAAAGAACACTGGTTTCTGATTTCTGTACATCTTCAAGGGTTGAGGCAAGTTTCTCACAAAGTCCTCTACCTCTGACAAGTTTTGTGATGTTGATGTTGACATCAAATTCCATTACTTTTGTGATCCACCCCGCTCTTTTCTCACTCAGATCTTTGTTCAACAAAAATTCTTTCACACTTGGGTGTGCAACCAAAATATGAATTTTATTGTGATGCAGAGGGTCTAGGACTTTGAAAGAAACACAAAGTTCTCAAGGTTTGCAAGACACAATCCCAACCACTCTTCTAGGCACTCTGATGGAGACAAACCTCAATAATGCACCAAATGACTTTTTTGCCTTCCTTATGGACCCAAACCCTAGGAACACTCTTAAGAGGCCCAAAAAAACTTGTTTTGAATGATTTCAAAGCCCAACCCTTTGACTTAGACACAAAACCAATTTTTCACCTTAACTAGGCTATTAGCCCAACTAGGCCTCTAGGGAAGGATTTTTGACTTTGCACTCAAACTTTCCAAAGGAACCTCCAAAATAATGATTTAACCAGATGTGGTTTGTGATGATACATAACATACTAGATTCTTGATGGAACTTCTTTTGGAGCACACCAATCAAAAATATGTTGTTTCCTCCAATTTAGGCCTAATTAGCCCTCTTTTTCAAAGCAACCCCTCTTTAAACTCAACCCCTGACCATGAAACTTTCAACAGTCCCTTAAAATGACTCAAAACCAATGATTTCAAGTTTTTAGGCCTCTATGACACCTCTAACATTCTCAAACACAAAACCCTCCTTAACTTGCCTCAAAAAGTAGGGCTTCTTGAAAACTAACCTTCCAATCACTTCCAGAACTTTCTCATTGACTCTACACCATTAGGAAAACATATTTAGTCTATCCCAACTCAAAAACATGCCCCTCATTAAAGCAGATCTTCTGCTGCTATACCCTAGCCTCCAACTTCAAGCACTTTTCACAGTCAAATCTTGGTGTACACCATAGTATTCATCTCTCCTACACATTATATTGTTAGTCCAGTATGGTACATGTTAAATATGATCCATTTCACAAGATACAGTCATAAACTCCCATGAAATGGATCATTTATCCATGAAAAACCCTCAAACTAGTGTAAATTCTGTGTTCTTTTTTAGGACAGTCAATATAAAATGAAAAGAAATTAATTATCACTGCTTTCAGAGCCTTCAATGGTGTTAAAATATGTAAACACAAACTCCTAAAGCATCCTACTAAACAAATCTTCAATAGAAATCAATAAAACATCAAAAGAGCACAAGAAAAATGCAAGAAATTGCTTTTTTTTTCTTTTTTCCTGTAGCAGTCCGTACAAAATCCGTACTAGCAACCCAACCTCCATACAAATGACTTCTATGGCCTTGAATAACCTTTCCCCAACTTCTCAAACCGTTTTGGATTGATTAGTTTACATTAAAGTGATTAAAATATCAAAAAACTACTTTCCCGCCCAATGTTGGAATTCAAAAATTTGAATTTCCAATTTACAATTTATTAAACTCTACTATCCAAAAACTATTGGATCCTTACTATCCAATCTTATTTGAAAAAAATAAATCATAATAAACCTACCTAACCTCCTAGAACATTATTTTTCCATTTACAAAGCATTTTGGTCCTAGGGTCCGTATCAGGACCCTTAGTCCTTTTGATCTTCCAATTACTCTCATCCATGCCAAATGCCATTATAGGCTTCAAGACATCATAATTGATGCTTTGGAATGATGGAAAAACCTTCATGTCTCTTGCACTCTCCTGACTCTTCAACTGACTCCTAATGAGCTTGGGTGCTCCTGCACCATTCTCCCCAAGAAAGAAAAGTTTCTTGCCCCAAGAAGCATCCAACTTGCTGCCACCAAAAGACCCCTTGCTTTTATATGTTTTCATCTTCACATGACATGGCATGTAATCTCCCAAAGTCACTGTCTTCCTCTTCTACCAATCTGCACTCTTGACAGAATCAAAACATTGATGAGACTGCCCTCTTAGCTATTTGATCTCAGCCTACCCTTGTACCCTGTTTCTGCCTTCATTCCCTTGATTTCCTTGTGAAAAGATACCATCACTAGCATGATCAACTATAGGGCATTGAATGCCTCCAACCTTGACACTGCCTAAGTCCCACAAATTCTGATTTCTAGGACTGTCCACCTCATAACCCTGCTGCAACTTGTCTTTTCTCAACCTACCAATGTATTCCCCTGTTTCACCCTGCTTATTCACCTGCAAACTCTTCTCAAAACAGATCATAAAACTTTCATTTGACTGCTCCAAAGGCAAAGGCACTAACTTGTATCTAACTGCATCCTTATGCACCAAATATGTGTTGTGAAAACCATCATGCAATGTCTGTCTAGTGTACTGCCATGGTCTCCCCAAGATGATATGACCACAAGTCATTGGAATGACATCACAAAGCACCCTATCATGATATGATCCAATTGAGAAATCTACATAAGCCCTCTTACAAATATCTACATGCTATCCTTGAGTTACCCAAGTGGCCTTGTAGGGAGTAGGATGATCAAATGTTTCAATTCCCAACTTGGTTATCATATCAAGTGAAACTAAATTGCTATGTGACCCTGAATCTATGAGCAATCTGCAGATCTTACCATGACTTAAACAATTTGTTTTGAAAATAGTTACCTTTGGCTCTTGATCAAGTCTTTCTCCTTGCTTGACCATAAGAAACTCACCATCAGTCACATGGTCTGCCATGAATGTTTTTGATTCCTCCTTCTTGTCTTCTTCTTCTTGTACCAAGTTAGCTCTCCTATCTCTGCCTTTATCAACTTGTTCCCATTTAGGACACTTGAAGGAAGGATGCCCTAGTTCATTGCAATTGAAACATCTACCTATGAATGGTCCTCTACCTTGTCCAAATCTGCCTCCTCCTCTAGGAGTGTATCCACCTCTTTGATCAGAAAATACCTCTTTGCCTTTGTCATTGCTGCCTTGTCCTTGTTCTCTATTACCTCTGCCCCTATTTGAAATACCTCCTCTTCCACCATTGCTTGATCTTTCTTGCTTCCTCTTCAACTTTTCTTCTGCTCTAATGGCCAACTGAAAACATTCTCCTAATGTCCTTGGCATTTGCAAACCAATCTCATCTTGTAGATTATACCTCAAGCCATTGATATACCTGGCTATTTTCTCATCCTCTTCCTCATAACCTCCTCTAATACTAAGCTTGTGAAATTACTTAGTATAGGGCATCACATCCATGTCCTTTTGCCTTAAATTCTACCTCATCCTTTTCACATGAATTGTGTAATTAGATGGTAGGAATTGTTCCTTGACCAAACTCTTCATCCTTGCCCATGTAGAGACTTTTGCCAATCCTCTAGCCATCCTATCATTCTAAAAACTAGTCCACCATGTAAATGCTATGCCTCTCAACTTGGTTTTGGCAAACTTAACCTTCCTCTCTTCATCCATCTCCTCAAACTCAAAATAGTTTTCTAAGGCATCAAGCCATCCCAACACCTCCTCACTATCCATCTTCCCTTGATAGATAGGAAAATATATGTGACTCTTTCCTCCATGACCTTCTATTGCCTTCAACAATCTCAGTAACCTCCTTTCCTCAGGGTCCTCTGTCTCATCTGCTTGTTGTTCCTGATTTACCCTCACATGCTCTTCATCTTCATCATTGTCTTCTTGGTATTCTTTCTCTTCTCTCCTCCTACTCCTCTCAAGGTTATTTATCCTTGCTTGCATGGTCTCTCTCTCCCTTCTCCATTGCCTTTCTTCTCTTACTCTGGCCTGCTCTCTTGCTACTTCTTGTTCCCTTCTTTCTCTTCTCTCCCTTTCCAAGATCTCCTTCAACTCTTCCAACTCTCTTGCCAATTGGTTTTTTGGTGCCATTGCTAATTCTCCAATCCCTAAAGGACCTACTCATTGCTCTGATACCACTCTGATGTAGAGGGTTTGGGACTTTGAAAGAAACACAAAGTTCTCAAGGTTTGCAAGACACAATCCCAACCACTCTTCTAGGCACTCTAATGGAGAGAAACCTCAATAATGCACCAAATGAATTTTTTTCCTTCCTTATGGACCCAAACCCTAGGAACACTCTTAAGAGACCCAAAAAAACTTGTTTTGAATTATTTCAAAGCCCAACCCTTTGACTTAGACACAAAACCAATTTTTCACCTTAACTAGGCTATTAGCCCAACTAGGCCTCTAGCGAAGGATTTTTGAATTTTCACTCGAACTTTCCAAAGGAACCTCCAAACTAATGATTGAACCAGATTTGGTTTGTGATGATACATAACATACTAGATTCTTGATGGAATTTCTTTTGGAGCACACCAATCAAAAATCTGTCGTTTCCTCCAATTTAGGCCTAATTAGCCCTCTTTTTCAAAGCAACCCCTCTTTAAACTCAACCCCTAACCATGAAACTTTCAACAGTCCCTTAAAATGACTCAAAACCAATGATTTCAAGTTTTTAGGCCTCTATGACACCTCTAACATGCTCAAACACAAAACCCTCCTTAACTTGCCTCAAAAAGTAGGGCTTCTTGAAAACTAACCTTCCAATCACTTCCAAAACTTTCTCATTGACTCTACACCATTAGGAAAACATACTTAGTCTATCCCAACTCAAAAACATTCCCCTCATTAAGGCAGATCTTTTGCTGCTATACCCTAGCCTCCAACTTCAAGCACTTTTCACAGTCAAATCTTGGTGTACACTATAGTATTCATCTCTCCTGCACATTATATTGTTAGTCCAGTATGGTACATGTTAAATATGATCCATTTCACAAGATATAGTCATAAACTCCCATGAAATGGATCATTTATCCATGAAAAACCCTCAAACTAGTGTAAATTTTGTGTTCTTTTTTAGGACAGTCAATATAAAATGAAAAGAAATTAATTATCACTGCTTTCAGAGCCTTCAATGGTGTTAAAATATGTAAACACAAACTCCTAAAGCATCCTACTAAACAAATCTTCAATAGAAATCAATAAAACATCATAAGAGCACAAGAAGCATGCAAGAAATTGCTGTTTTTTTGCTTTTTCCTGTAGCAGTCCGTACAAAATCCGTACCAGCAACCCAACCTCCATACAAATGACTTATATGGCCTTGAATAACCTTTCCCCAACTTCTCAAACCGTTTTGGATTGATTAGTTTACATTAAAGTGATTAAAATATCAAAAAACTACTTTCCCGCCCAATGTTGGAATTCAAAAATTTGAATTTCCAATTTACAATTTATTAAACTCTACTATCCAAAAACTATTGGATCCTTACTATCCAATCTTATTTGAAAAAATTAAATCATCATAAACCTTCCTAACCTCCTAGAACATTATTTTTCCATTTACAAAGCATTTTGGTCCTAGGGTCCTTATCAGGACCCTTAGGCGTTTTGATCTTCCAATTACTCTCATCCATGCCAAATGCCATTATAGGCTTCAAGACATCATAATTGATGCTTTGGAATGATGGAAAAACCTTCATGTCTCTTGCACTCTCTTGACTCTTCAACTGACTCCTAATGAGCTTGGGTGCTCCTGCACCATATCGTTTGAAACTAGAGGTTTAAACTTCCTTAGGCTTCTGATCACCGCGAGAACATGTCTCTCAACAAATGTATATTTCACTTCATAATCAGCAAGTACTTGACTAAAGAAAGATATTGGTTGCTCTAAATTATCACTGTTTTTCTAAACCAGAATAGCAAAAATTGAACGCTGCCAAAAGCATATAAGGAGAAGTCTTTGGAGAAATATGTATTTACCAGTGTTGGAGCTGATGCTAAAGCTTCCTTGATTTCTTTAAAACTATGTTTCACTTCTCTAGTCCAACTGAA
The DNA here is from genome assembly GCA_007258455.2 of Sequoia sempervirens. Classification (NCBI taxonomy): domain Eukaryota; kingdom Viridiplantae; phylum Streptophyta; class Pinopsida; order Cupressales; family Cupressaceae; genus Sequoia; species Sequoia sempervirens. Next base: position 339,414,282 of record VDFB02271358.1, on the reverse strand, counting down.
AACTGCATTCTTTTTAAGCATGTGGCAGTCAAAGGCTGCAATAAATTTGCAACAACAGGAATGAATCTTCTTAAAAAGTTAATTCTCCCTAAAAATCTTTGCAATCCTTTCTTGTGATTAGGTAATGGCAATTCAAGTATATCTTTAACTCTTTTCAGGATCAATGGTAACTCCATCTTTTGACACTATGTGACCTAACAGTTTACCTTCATGAACTGCAAAAATACTCTTTGTCGGATTGAGAGATATTCCATATTCTCTACATTTTTCAAAAACTTGCTTGAGATGTAATAAGTGTTCATCTGCATTCTTTGAATATACAGTTATGTCATCTAAGTAAACTAGCACAAATTTCTAAATTAAATTTTGAAATGCCATATCCATGGCACGCTGAAAGGTGGCACCAGCGTTAGATAAACCAAAAGGCATCCTCTTGTAATCCATAGTGCCCCATTTTGTTGTGAATGTTGTTTTATACTGATCCTCCTCTTTGACTAGAATCTGGTTATAACCAGAATATCCATCCAGAAGAGAAAATCTCTCTGAACCGACAACAACTTGTAGAATTTGTTCCATAATCATAAGGGATAATGATCTTTTAGAGACGCTCTGTTAAGGTCTCTAAAATCTACACATAATCTTACCTCACTGTTCTTTTTCCTAACCAAAACAAGGTTAGAAACCCAGGATGTGTGTTTAATTGGAAATACAATACCCCCCTCAACTAACTTGGTCAACTCTTTGATCATTAAAGGTTCAAGCTTGGGGTTCAATGGTCTATGTTTTTGTGTAACAGGCTTGGCACCAGGTTCTAACTCAATTGTATGTTGTGCAATATGAGGTACAAACCCTCTTAAATCAAAATATTTCCAAGCAAAAACATCATGATACTCCTGGCATAAAACAATGAAATCCCTCTTATCTTCAACTGAACAGATTTTTCATAATTTGAGAAGCTCACCTTTAAAGATTTCCACTTCTTCATAATGATCTTCTTTCACTTGAATACTGACTTTGTTCTTCTTAAGTTGATCATCAGAATTGAATATGGATTCCAAGGTAACCAGCCCTTTCGGAAGTTTATTTGTCTTCAGCTGTATCACTTGATCATCATACTAATGTTTAATCTTTTCCTGGTTCACTTCAAAAAATTGATCTTCTTGGAGCAGAAAGGTTAAAATTTGTTCATCACTTTCAAATACCTACCAGTTAATGTTGTTATTAGGAATTGATGGCCTGATAACCACCTTAACATACTGCTATATTTTTTCTTTTTTAATATCGCCTGGGATATCAAACTGTGCTCCAATTGCTGCAAGTCTATCAGCATGCTTATTTTGATTTCGTGGAACATAAATCAAATTGAAGGCATTAAATTCTTCAATTATATTCCATACTTTGTTTCTGTAAGACTTCAAAGCATCATTCTTGGCAACATTCAACCCTCTTACCTGATTAACTATCAATTCACTGTCTCCATAGACTTTCAAATAGTCAATTCCTCTTTTCCTTGCCCACTCAAGGCCTTGAATGAGTCCTTCATACTTAGCACTATTGTTAGAACATGCAAAAGAAAAATGAAAGGCTGAAAAATACTTATCACCCTGTGGAGAAACTAGCATTGCACCTCCACCTGCTCCATTCTTTCTTTTGGAACCATCAAAAAACATTTCCCAGAGTTCACTTTGTTGTTGCAACAACTGATTTGTACCCTTTTCAAGGGTTGGAACCTCTGCATTAGTTTCAAGAATCACATAATTACCCATACCGACATCTTGAATAAGGTCTTTAGGACTGTCCAACACATTTTCGGCTGCCCATTCATGTAATGGCACATCAAGAACAACTTCTGCTTGAAGTTCTTGAGTGACAACCAACTCATTGTCAGTAAAAATGACACAATTTGTGTCTCCAGCAGTAGGAACAACATTGATAGGACTTGGGTTATATGGCTCAATGTGATCTTTAGCCAAATTTTCAGATTTAATGGTAACCTTAGTTCCATATCTAGTTCTAAACAGCATATGTGACCAATCAGCTGACACATAACCACCTATCTTAGCTGTAAAGTCTCTTAAGAGGCACAAAGAAAAGAAAGGTGGGAGATCTATGACACATATGTCCTAAGGAACTGAAAAATTCGGACAAACATGAAGGGTAAGACTCAAATATTTAATAACACCCAATGTATTAACAGAAGTACTATCCAATTGAATCAATCCTTTCTCTAAAGGCTGATACTTTAGTCCAAGTTTATCAGCAATTTGCTTTGTTATTACAGAGCTACTAGCTCCACTATCTACCATACAGTTATGAACTAACTTATCACCTATGATCACAGACACGTAAAATGGAGGTGGTTTAACTTCTTTTCCTGCCTCTTTGTTGGGTGGTTTATCATTTTTTTGAGGATTATTTGTCAACACAGTTCTAACTTGACGTATTCAGACACTTTAAAATTTGACAAAGTTGACTGTAACATATCTTTTTGACCTGGGATAGCTAATGAATCCCACATAGACATCATTACATTCATCTTTTTCATACTATCAAGAATATTATAGGGTATAGCTGGGTTCACTTTATGATGTACCTTTATGCCAGCATGATCGGCTTGCAAGTGTGGCTGCTCCTTAACTAGGAGTTGTTGATTTCTTTGCAAACCACGATTCACTTGAGATGTAGATGGTTTTGCAGCCGTTTCTTTTCCTTTATCAGCTGCTTGATCAAGCTCAAAAGCTCTTTTCTTCACCCTTGTGTTAGCTGCAACTGGAGAATTATCTTCATTTAATCCACATAATTCTTCACCTTGCCAGTTAAGTAGGGTAGTATCATTGGTAAGCTAATCTTGGTTTTGTGGAGATGCATCATTGAGTGTATTTTGCTATGAACTTGAGGCATTTTGTACCATAAGTGCTTGATTAATAAGTCTGTTTGAGCAAGTGACCTGATTGTGAGGTTGGTTACAAGGGTAGCACCATTCATAATCTACTGCTAAGTTGTTTTGAATAGGGACAAGATCCTTAACTACACTAACAGGTGCTAGAGCATAAGCCTGAAAAGGTCTAGTATTTACACTCTGTCTTGGGCCCTGGTAATTGTCTTGATAAGCTTGTCTATTACCTTGATATTGTTGTTGCTAACCTGAATTCTATTGTCGATAAGGCATGTTATATGATTGTTGCTTTTCCAAGCTCACAAGCTTATTGCCAAAAGTCTGTAATAAAATTTTGATCTCCTGTAACTCATTTGAAGATCTTGAAACAACAGTTTTTTGTGTTACACCAGCTAGAACAGCGGCTGATGCTGCTGGAACAGGTGGCAAAGGTGCAAAAGGTGGTATCTGCAAAGGGATATTCAAATGAACATCTGAAAATATAGGAATTGGTGGCCTAAGAGCAAGTTTTCCAGCTTGTATTAGGTTGTTTTTAGCTCTGATTGCTACTTCAAATGCATCTGGTAGGGAAACACCCTCCATTAATTGTATCAAAAATGGCTATATCGTTGTTAAGGTCCTTCAAAAAGTAAAAAATGCATATTCTAGAGGTGGTCTCACTATTGCAAGGATTCTATCCCAAGTTCTTTGAAATCTGAAATTGAAATCATTCATTTGCTCTTGAGGAGGCCTTTTAAGTGTAGTTAATTTCTCCAACAAAGATAAATTATCAGACCTGTCCTGAAACTGCCTGTGTAATTTGTCACCCAACTCATCCCAAGTGGAAACTGAATCTACTCTAAGACTCCTGAACCACTGTAATACTCTTCCTTTGAATGATGCTACAGGTAGTCTTACAACTACATCTTCTTGTGTGATATGGTGCACACCACATAAGGAAGCAACATCTCATATATGTTCAATCGGGGTTGTCTGATCTTCCCCACTGAAAATTGGCAAGATTTTCAAAGCTGCCATTGGAATGTCATTGTTTTGTAACAAATTTAATGGACTACCTCCATTAAATGGCACAAAAGGTTGATTTCTAGGAGCAACCATTAGAGGTGGGTGAGGTGGGTTTACTTGCACTCTAGGTGAAACAAAAAACGAGACAGCAATATGAGATCTCACAGATGGAGGAGTAGCTTTAGTTCTTCTAGAATAGATAAATGTTGTCCATGTCCTTTCTATTACCCTGTCTTGTCTTCTGGGTGGTGACAACTGCAAATATTCAAAAGGAACTGAGCTGCTCCTTGTCTAAACTCTTCTCATAAACTGTAAAAACATTGATTCTAAAGTTCTTTCTCTTTATGGAGTTTCCAAGTATGCAAAAATGACTTATGTAAATTCTGAAACTTGTTGGTTGCATACCAAACCAGCAATATAGCGTGGAACTGGTCCCACCAGGCATGCCAAAACTGTTAACACTTAAATTTGCACCCTGTTGAACCTGATGTTCAACACCTCAGTGTAACATGGGAAGACCTCTAAAGTTGTGGGTTACTTGTAAGCCAAGGTCAACCTCCGAAGAAGGTCGACTTCCTATGGTGTCACTATTATACTGATCTTTTAAAGGAAAAGGGAAAAAGAGTGCTAAAATGAATAAAACTGTAAAAGTGAAAAGAAGTGATACACCAAACTTAAAGGGAGACAAGGAAATCCAGCAAGAATTCAATTTACACAACTTGTTACTGTAATGTTCATGCAATTTTCTCTGAAAGATCAAATACTTTAACTTGCAAAAGGAAGAAAAACTTCACACTGAGCAAGTGATTATATTTAACTGACACAATCAGCAACTTGAATGAACACGCTAATTATAGAAAATGGTATAAGGAATGAGACAAAACTAAAATGAAACTAAAGCTCTTACAAGATAGTTTGATCAATCATAAAACATACGCCAACTGTAGAACAAGATGGTAAGGAATCAAAACCAGAAAAACTCAAGGTAAACTCTATTCCATATCTCCATGAGTTACAAAAGGATGCAAGAACTATGCTAAAGGACTGTAAAAGTCACTATATCCAAAGATGCATCATCTAGAACTCCCTTTCAAAGAGGAAAAAATTCCATATATACAAAAAGTGTCAGCCCCTGCCTTAGGGCTTACAAAAATATTAGCCTCCAGAAAGATCTTCCCTTAGATCTTTTCCATTAAGTTACTTTTGCATTAAATGTGTATCCCCGCTGTCCATTTCGGTGAAGGATCGCTCTAGGAATGGCCTCAAGATCTTTTGAAATAATTGCATTGACCTTTGGCCTCCATTTCCACCCTCAAACTTCCATCAGAGCCACCTTGAATGTGGTTATTCTGATAATCATAAATGCCAATCGACTGCTCGCCAGCAGACACCACAGCTATCTTCGTGACTTGGGGTTTTTTCCTTTCTGCCTTTTTCCTGCTCAAGATCTTTCTGCAAGCTGACCATCCTCGAGAAGCACCATCTGACCTCCCCTATTAGATCTCCACACCATTGCTTCACCGAGCTGCTCCATCGCTTTTGATCTTAGAGTAAATCCATGCTTTTTACATTCTGTTGATCTTCTTGGCACCAATCAAGCTGCCAACGGTTCAGCTGTAGCTTCCTCTGATTGGTTGAACAAATGCCACATGGGATCACCAGATGGTCAAAGGTTATTCCTTTAGACTCGCATGTCGGTGATACACTATTCACGTCTCCCTGATGCCACAATGCTCCATAGCAGTTATCGGCATAACTTACCACTATTGGTAAGACCTCATAGCGAGTTGCAAGAGTTATACCGATAACTGCCTTTGTCATCACCCAGAATATCGGAAAGATATATCACTTTTGGCAAGAGGTCTTGCCGAAAGTGCCTGACAGTAGATAGCACTTCAACTAGACCATCGGCAAGACTTCATCAGGTCAAAAAGATGTTACAGCGAGCCCTTCATCTTTCTCCCTGAGATCAAACCTTTCATTTCGGCAAGACTCTCCTCCAGTCGGGAAGACCTCTCATCAAACTCATTCTGCTTCGGCGAGACCACCAGCAGTTGACAGGACATTACCCCAAAGCCACATCCTTTCAGAAAGACCTTATTCGGTTGATGAGACATTACACTGACCAAACCTTCTTTCAGCGAGTGCAACTTCTTTTGGTGAGACCTCACCCTATCGGCTAGACCTCTCATGGAGCTCTAAACATTACATCGAAGGGAGAATACTTCGGTGAGACTCTAGCAAATCAGCCAGACATCATGGCGAGGGGCAGGAGTCATATCGATATCTCCTCATGAACAAACGTTGGTGTGACATTATCGGGTCAGTGAGACATCTCCCTGAAGCAAACCCCCTTCGCCGAGACTTCGACCATTCGGCTAGACCTCACGGTGAATGCAAATCTTACTCCCTACTGACGTCCTTGTGAACAAGTGTTGGTGAGACTTTATGCCATCGGCAGGACCTTTCATCGAAGCCACCTTGTTTCGACAAGAGCTCATTCCAGGACCACCATTCCATTTCGGCGAGACCTCACCTTGTCAGTGAGACCTTATAGTGAAGCCCCCACCTTTTTGCGAGACTCCAACGAGTCGGCAAGACATCACGCCGATGAAGCCTCCCTTCACTGAGACCTCCATCTTTCGGCAAGATCTTATGCCGAAGGAAATCCCCTTCGGTGAGACTTGATGCAGTCGGAGAGACATCATCCTGAAGAAAATCATTCCCCCCGACACCACCCTTGTGAACAACTGTCGATGAGACATCCCAAGCGGAGAGAGATATAAAATTTCATAGTGACCAAAATGTCTTGGTGACCATGAGGATTTCAAACGGGTATAACACAGTGCTAGTCGGCAAGACATTTAGCTAGTCTCAACGACTTTCTTCTTTGAGGAGTTTTATGCCAAATCCGAATGAGGCATGCCTTCTAATAGACTTCCTTGAGAAATATCATTGGGTGTATGATTTAATTCTGCACAACAATGTCCCCATTTGGCCTTCATGAACATTTAAAACATAGATTGCCCTGCCTGATTGAGCCCATAGGTGAAAATCAGGTAACACTAACCTTAACCCTAACCCTAACTCTAGGTCTAACACTAGCCTAACTATAGCAATAACCCTAACCCTAATTGTAATCCCAACCCTAAACCTAACTCCAATCCTAAAACTAAAAATAATTCTATAAGGGTTTAGGGTAAGGGTTAGAGTCCAATCAGGGTTAGGGTTCAATCAAAATTTAATTAGGCTTATAGTTTGATTAGGGTTAGTGTTCAATTTGGATTAGGATTAGGGTTTAATATGAAATATTCTTAGGGTTAGGGTTAAGATTCAATCAAGGTTCAATTAAAATTAGGGTCCAATAAGGATTATAATTTAATTAGGGTTAGGGTTCAATTAGGGTTAGGGTCTAATTAGGGCTAGAGTTTAATTAGTTATAGGGTTCAATTATAGTAAGGGTTTAAGGTTAGAGTTAGGGTCCAATTAGTGTTAGATTTTAATTATGGTTAAGTTTCAATTAGGGTAAGGGTAAGGGTTAGGGTTAGGCTCCATTTAGGGTTAGAGTTTAATTAGGGTTAGGGTTTAATTAAGGTAAGGGTTAAGATTAGGATTACAATTTAATCGGGCTTAGGGTTGGGGTGAAGGTTAGGGTTGAATTATAGTTCAATCAAGATTCAATTAGGGTTAGGGTTAAAATTATTCAATAAAAATTTGGGTTAGGATTAGTTATACGGTTTAAATAAGAACAGGATTAGGGTTAGGATTTGGGTTAGAGTTAAATTAAGGTTAGGTTTCAATTAATATTGGGTTAGGATTAGTGTTGATTCAACTAGGGTTAGGGTTAGTATTATGTTCAGGTTAGTGATAGGGTTAGTATTAGTGTTCAAATAACATTAGGGTTAGTGAGAAGGTTTAATTAGGGAACAAGGTTTAGGGTTTATTTAGTTTTAGGGTTAGTGATAGGGTTATAATTCAATTAGGAATGGGATTCAATAATGGTTAAGCTTAGGGTTCAAGTTCAATTAGGGTTAAAGTTAGTGTTAGGTTAGGTTAGCATTCAATTAGGCTTTAATAAGGGATAAGATTAGTGTTTAATTAGGGTTAAGGTTCAATTAAGGTTAGGGATCTATGATAAAGTGTGGGGTTAGGGTTTAATCTCAATAAGGGTTAGGATTCAATTATGGGTTCAAGTTTAATCAGGATTCAAGTTCAATTAAGGTTAGGGTTAGAGTTTAATTATGGGTTGAAGTTCAATTAGGATTCGACTTCAATTAAGATTACGGTTAAGGTTCTAAGATAAAGCTTGAGGTTAGGGTTTAAATTATGGTTGGTGTTAGAGTTAGGGTTCAATTATAGTTGGGTTAAGGCCTAATTCAATTAGAGTTAGGTTTGGGGTTCAATTCGGTTAGGGCTAGGGATAGGGTTGGAGTTAAGGTTCAGTTAAGTTTAGAGATTAGTTATCAGGAAATTAGGGTTAGGGTTCTACAATAAAGGTTGGGATCATTGTAATGATTAGGTTAAGGTTCAATTATGGTTAGGGTTAACCATAATCATAACCCCACCCCTAACACAAATTTAAACTCTAACCCTAAATCCTAACTCTAACCATAATCGTAACCCTAATAAATTAATAATCCCAATTCTATCATTCTATCATAATCATAATAATAATCCCAATCCTACCTATTTCCTCACCCTAACCATAGTTCTTACCCTAACCTGGACATTAATGTAAACCCTAAACATAATCCTAACCATAGAACAAAATTCTAACCCTAACCATAAACCTAATGCTAACACTTACCTTAACACTAAACCCTAATTGTAACTATAACCCTAACCATAAGCCTAAACCCCAACCCTAACCATAATCATAAATCTAAATGCTAATCCCTAATACTAAATGGTTAACCCTAAATCTAATGCTAACCCTGACCATGATATAAACTTAAGCTCCCTAATGCTAATCCTAACTGTGATATAAATTGTAACCCTAAATTTTAACCCTAATCATAACCCTAATTATATTAATTTATTCAATGTATAACACTAAACCTTAACACTAAACCCTAACACTAACTATAACCCTAATCATAAGTCTAAACCCTAACCCTCACCATAATCATAATCGTAAACCAAATCCTAACCCTAATACTAATCTTAACCTTAATCCTAACCTTGACCCTAACCTTAACCCAAAACCATAGCCCTGACCAAATATAAATCCTTACCCTACCCCTAATTATAATTCCAATCCAAACCTTAATAGTAATTCCAACCCTACCCTTAACACTAGCCAAAGCCTTATTCCTAACCTGAAACCTGTTATAATTATAATCCAAACCCTAACCCTAACCATAATTCTACCCCTAACCCTAACATAATTCTCACACTAACTATGACCATAAACCCAACCTTAACACTAAACCCTAACCCTAATCATAATAATAAATCTAAACCAAACCCTAACCCTAATGCTAACCCTAACCATGAAATAAACCCTAATCCTAAATGCTAACTTTAATCATAACCCTAAATATATTAATTCATTGAATGTGTTACGCACAAGAGATTTCATTTTCGAGGCATATTTTTTAAATTAAAAAAAAAAAGCAAAAAAGCGAAAAGAAAAATACGCCTCGAAAATGAAATCTCTCAGTGTATAATATATAGATTAATATATTAAGATAGGTAAGCTAGTTTACTTGCACTATATTAATTTTAAATGCTCATTTAATTTTTAAAATTAATGAACATTCTGTTAAAGGATTGTATCTTTTTCTCTTTACTTTTTTAACTAGCTTTTGAAGTTTGCAAACAACTTTGTGGTAAGAGTTTAAACATTTAGAAAGTTTTTTTCATTTGAAATAATATTTTAATTTTATGTTAAATTTTATCTTTAAATTGTTTCTAAATACATTATTTAGAAGATTCAATATTTGGTTCAGACATACATGTAATTTAAATTATCATTCTTTTAAGAATTTGAAGATGACATATAGAGAATAAACTCATTTTTTTCCTTCTTAAAGATGTTTATAAAAAAGGGTTTTCTCTCTTTCAACTTGATGTCGGGTGAAATACTAGGTGGAAATGCTCTTTCTCCTCTTTTGAATGTCACAAACTTAACCACGTAATTTTGAAGTCTAAATCTACGACCCAAGCTCAACAATTATCTTGGAAGCTTCTCTATTTTTTCCTTCCCCATGACAACCGCTTTAAATCCTAGCCACTCCCCTACCCCTTTTATAAGAAGAAGACTATAAAAAATGCCTTTGGTTCTTCCATGTACTCTTAATTCTTGTGGTAATCTACACTCGCCTTTCTTTCAACTATGTTCAACTGATTTGTCTCATGAAAGGTTGCAGTATTGAAGGTTAAAGTGACAGATAATACAATTTTGTAAATTCATAAGCAAACAATTCTTATGCATATTAGGAAATTCAAATGTTCTATTATCTTTTCTCGTTGTACTCAACATCTTGAAGTTTTCATTCTAGAACTTTAATATATTGTTTCAACTAACAAATCTTACCGATGTTCTATAAGAAGCATTTCAATTATGTGGAGGATCAAAAAATAAATGGGCTCTCCTTACGAGATTAATGTGCTTGCTAAGAACCTAATAATAACTTATAATCATACAAACTTTGTTTAAGAACTAGGATAAATTTTTGACTTATGTGTTATAATTTCCATTTTCCTAGCTTTTGCTAGGTTTGTAATAGTATTCCCTATCTCTCTTACCAAAAATAGCAATTGGATAATAGAGAAATTTGAAAGAGGGATTCTATTTGAGCTTTCCATAGATGACACTAGTTATGTGTTGGCTTCTCACTTAGTTTAATGCAAGATTTTTTCTCATGCAATCTTTATTTTCTTAACATTTTGATTATACCAATATTATTATGATATTCATTTTTTTTTTAGTGTTTATTGCACTTTGTACTGCAAAATGTTTTAAAGCTTGTAAATTTTTTCTGTGCTCTTCTATATTACTATTTGCATGAGCTTCTAGTAGATATTTCTTCTTGAGCAAAGATAACTTCTTCTCACTTGTCTTAAAATATTCTCTTCAGAAATTTTATAACAAGGAGACACTATTATTATTTATCTCTATTTCTTTTTCACCTCCAGATCTTCTTTCATTTCTATTTGATATTTTATAATTTTTTCATATTTAAAAAGTCTACTCTCTTCTATTAATATGTGAATATTTGGATTATCTCAAGGTTTTATATAGATCTTTCCAATTTCTTGGATAGTCAATATAAAAACCCTCTATCCATATTTACTCTCACACATTTTTAAACTTCACTTTCATCTCTAGATATCTCATTCCATCTATCATTCCTATTTCCATGCACATTAGAATAGTGATAGATATAGTTGTTACATTTTTAATTTTTAATTTTTATTTTACTAAGTAATATTATTAGTTCTAGACACATGTAAGATAGGAGCATATACTCAAATCAAATATATTTTTTATTTGACTACACATGGATGTTGAAAGAACAAAATAGAGGCTTGACAAGTCATTTTGACAAGATCCTTACTAGTTACCCCATTCTCTCTATTTTAGTTGTAGGTGTTCTTGGCATTTTTCTCACATAGGGGTTTTGCATTCCTTTTTTCTTGTTATATTTATGCCATTTAATTCAAATTATCTAAATGTTATTTCCTTTATTTCATAATACTTAGATAATTCATTGTCCTTCAAGAAAGCTATCATTATAATTTGGTATCTATTATCTTCTTGTTTCTATTTCACAAGATTTTTCATCTTAGATATACAAACTACATATTTTTTGGTACAATGGAATATAACATAATCTACATATGCTATCACAATCATGTTGTTATCTAGGAATTGTATTATCATTTGTGTTTTTTTCTTCTCCCAATTCTTGTTCTATATTATAATTTTATTCAAATTCTCACCACTTAGCTTATTTATTAGGTTCTTTTTTTGTATTTCCTATTTCTATGATTATATTATTTTTAAATAAAAACCATTGTATTTTTATTTAGAGAAAATAAATATAGTTTATATAGACATATAAACTATATGTCTAAATATAGTTTAAATATAGTTTATATAGGATCAAATCTATTGACATATCTATTTTAGATAGTGTGATTTTATATAGTAACTATATCTAGGAATCTATTTAGTTGAAGCTTAAATGTTTTAAATCAACCAAAAAATATTTATTTTTTGTGAAACTTGAGGGTATGGAAATGTTATAAGGTGAAATAACACAATAATAACATTGCATAAAAAATATAAGAAGCTATGTCATAACACCTCCAAACTCCATGATTGAGCTAAATAGGTTACACCCTAAGCCTATCGATGTGCTCTAAATGAATTATAAATATGGATTTTATCTAATGATAGTTCAACATAATCTTGTTATAGAAAAATTGAATTGATCAAAATGAAGGGTGAAGGCTTCTATTTATAGAAAGAGGCTCAAAGAGATGGAGGGCTGAGATGTTTTCACAAGATCAATCGCTCATGTTGAGAGGTTCTCTCAAGAAAGAGGGAGATGACAAGTTTCGTTTTAGGGTTAAGGAAGAGTGGAGGCTTAAATGAAGATGATTGGGTAAGATTATGGCGGATTGTGATAGGACTTCAAGAGAGGTAAATATTTAAAGAGGTGGAATTTAAAATTGGATTTTATGGATAGGAGAGAGATGGCCCCATACAAAGTCAACTAAAAAGGGGACATTTGTTCCAAGTGGATTTAACAAGGAAAAGGTGAGTATTTATTGGGTAAAACTATAAGAAAGCATGTGGAGGGAGAATGACATATGGTAGGTGATGAAATTTAAAATTGAAGAAAAGTTTAAGAGGGGATTTTAGAATCTAACCTAATATATTGTAAACTTGGTAGAGTCTACACAATTTAGAGTTTCAACTAACTGAATAGTCCACTCCACATTTCTCAAGACTACATTAAATTGTCAACCCAAGGCTTATAATCTTATGATGGTGGAACATTATATATTCCTTCAAAGACTCAAAACTACTTAAACTACCTTAATTAAGTTATTATACTTGTTGGAAACTCACAAAATTACAAAATAGTAAAAGCATAAACTAGAACTAGTTGCTACGAGTACCTACAACTTAGACTGCGACTAAATCGTTACCAATGAAATGATGTTGTAATGAATCAAGACTAATAAAAACTAATGACCTGAATAAAGCAACCTCTGGAGTATTACTAGTTAACCATTGCATGCATTTTCATAAGCACTCATTAACAATAAGAAGGATATGAAATTCTAATTAACTTGCATATGCTTCATGAAGTAGTAATGAATTGATAACAACTATTAAATAGAAATAAATAACTAGAAAAATGAAGTGAGGAACAATACCTTGAGTGGCCTACTCAAGTAACCATTCCCACTTTAACCGAACCCAAATCTAACTAATAGATTCTACCCATTCCATAAGATTAACTCCATTCATTGTATATTCATGAAGATTACACAATATCATTCACAAATTTTATTCAATCATTCTTAATATTTCCTATCTTGAAAACTGAAAGGTAACTAACAACATAAAATTAAAAAACCAACTAACTATCCTACAAATTCAATCAACAGCTATATACAAGCTTGAGGGAATCTTATCCAAAACAACTACTCAACCAAAATCATTAACTCCACTCCTAGATATTTGGAGCATAGAGTTAAGATGGATTTATTCAACCTATAACTAAAAAGGAAAAGGAATCCTAACAGGATTAAAACTCTGTTAAAATAGAATTACATGTAAACATACGACTATTTGTCAAAATCCTAAAATGAAAGAGACCTCTTCTTCAACATTTATTAACTAGTTATAGTAATGCCATTTTCAACCGCCATCAATGATGTAGGAGCATCTCAGGACCTCAGGCTATCTACATCAATTTTTACTTAATCAACTATCTTTGTTGTCAATTTTGTTGTGTCTTGTTGATGCATTTGAGGTATTTTTGTAAACTCCAACTCTTGGTCGGTGTTGTTCTTTCATTGGTATGACATTTTTGTTCGGTGGGGCTTCAGATTGAATTCCCTCAATACCTGGCATAAATTTGTGCATCGTTAGTGAGACCTTTTTCCTTTAGAGGGACTCTAGGAATTATCTTTTCGATCGCTTGATGTGAAGACTGTGTTTCATCGGTGATACCTTTCTACTTCAAGGAAACTCTAAGAATTGTCTCTTCGATAGTCTGACGTGAAGTTGTGCAATGTTGGTGAGACCTTTCAACTTTGGTGGGACTCTAAACAAAGTCTCCCCAAAATCCCAATGGACTACATGCCTATTTGATGAGACATCCCTATGTCAAAGGGAGATCTTTAGCTGTCTCCCTGACATCTCGATGGGATGAAGTTGAAGACTATTGGTTTCAATGGTTTGTGTGCTTGACAATTAATCATTGGGATACCATTTCGTCAAGGAAAAAGGGATTGGAACTATTTTATCCCAGGGTGTGCCATAGGGCGAAAGGTAGGTGAGTCAAAGGGAGTAGCATTCATGAAGGAGGGAATGATCGATTGGAATGTAAGTGGGGAAATCAACCTGGTCTTTGTGAAAATGATCTATAACTAAATTCTAAATGTAATCTATATTGAATACAATAAAGGAAGGTTGTTTCTTATTGCGTTGTGTTGAGGTTTTTGTTTCTTGATAGATAACCTAGTAATGCTCTTCAATCTCGACTATGTCAAGTGGTATCAAAGCAGGTTTTCTCTTGAAGTGTCAAATATATTACAAAGTCCTGAAAGGGAATTTGTTGTGGGTAAGTGAGCAAAGGAAGAAGACCTACAACTATAGAGGTCTTTCATACAATGGCACAAAGAGGATGTGGAAGAGGAAGAGGGGCACGAAGAGATGTAGACCCTGTCATGATGGATATGTTAAGAGGAATTATGGGTAGACTAGAAGCCGTTGAAACTACACAATGAAGAGGTCGTCATGTTGAAGATGTGAGTAACAATGAAGAAGATTAGGTTCAAGTTGAAGGAGGAGAAAACCAACCTGAACTTGACCAAGGAGAAGAGAGGTTCATTCATGCCTTAACTAGAATAAATACCAAACCATGTTTTAACCCTCTAGACTATAGTGGTAATTAGAATTCAGACAAATTGTTGGATTGGATCACCAAAATGGAGAAGTTTTTTGATTTTTATGGTACAGAGGAAGACAAGAAGATGAAATATTCCTATACAAAGTTAAAAGGGCATGCATCCTTGTGGTGGGATCATTTGTAGACTAATAGAAAAAGAAGAGGCAAGGAGAAGATAAAGTCAATCGATAGAATGGTAAGTAAATTGAAGACTATCAAATAACTCTATTCAGAAAATTGCAGAACTTGAAGCAAAGAGAATTCAGTGTCAAGGAATAGACAAAATAATTTTACTAATTGATCATTCGAGTAGACCACATGGAGAATGAAGTTGAGCAGGTTGCAAGATACCTAAATGGTTTACAGGTGTCCATATAGGACAAGATTATATTGCTCAGACTACAAAGTGTGGAAGAGGCCTACCATTGTGCATTGATGGCTGAGGAGAAGTTGAATAGGAAACAACAAAGAAATTATAGGGGTAGAGGTAGAAATGCTCATGGTAGAGGACAAAGTAGTAGTGGAAGAGGATATCCTACCAAAAAAGATGAAGATGGTACCTCATAGGAAATGGGAGGTAGAGGAGAATCTTCTCGAGGAAGCGGTAATTTTGGAAGAGGAAGAGGCAGAGGCTTCACTATTACATGCTACCATTGTGGAGAGATCGGGCATAGGTCTTTTGAATTTCCACAAGTTCAAGGTGGAGGTAAAGGAAAAGAGTCCAAAGTTCATGTGGCCCGAGCAAAAGATGAAGTAATAGAAAATTCAAAACATGGAGAATATTCAAAGGACAGAGAGTCTTTGATGATGAGAAAGATTTTGTTAAGCCCTGAAAAGGCAGAAACAAAACTTGTACAGAGAAGAAATTTGTTTAGAACCAAATGCAAGTCAGGTGGCAAGTGTTGTAAAGTGATTATCAACAGTGGCAGCATAGACAATATTGTGTTTGAAGAAATGGTAAAGAAGTTGAAGCTAAAAAGAATGAAGCATCCAAACCCGTACAAGGTCTCATGGTTGTAGAAGGAGCACCAATTGGTGCTAAGAGAAAAAAACTTGGTTAATTTATAGATTGGTAATTACAAGGATGAAATACTCTATGATGTAATGCCAACGGATGCCTATCATATCTTACTGGGAAGATCATGGCAATTTTATCGACAAGCTATTCATGATGGTATGAACAATACATATACCATTAAGAAGGATGGTCAGGAGTTTAATTTGAATCCTATGAAGGATAAAGATCAAGATACAAAAGGTACTTCTAAGGTGAGTCTATTCTCATGGAAGAAGTTCCTAGAGGATCAAGAAGAAAGAGAAGAGATTACAACTGAGGTTGCAAAGGATGAAAAGTTTTGCAGCCCTTTGATAGAAGGGGTATGGAAGGAAGAAAATGTGGGGGCAGCCCACACAAGGGGAGAAGATGCTAAGTCACAGGTTGTAGTGATGGCATGTGAGTGGAGAGAGTTGTGTAAAATGGAAGAAAGGTGTTTACAAGCTAAACTAGTGAACACAGATGGTTTCAAGTTTGATGATGAGGTTGAGGAGAACAAGGATGAAACGTTATTGAAAGAAGGAATGAGAAGAGTCAATAAATTGTTGACAACTGAAAATGAAAATTTGATGGAGAAGAAGCAATTTGTTGCACTAAGAGAAGATGGTGATGGTGAAGAGTCTTTGGAGCCTTCTCATAGTTTTTTTAACCCCTTTTGTAATGTTTTGTTTGTAGGTAACAAAGAAATTGCAATAGGATGTTAAGTCTATGACATCGAAGAAGAAATCCTTGTGTAAGAGGATAAAAAATAAGAGGAATAGAGAAGTTTGCAGCTGGGAGTGAAGGCATAATGGAAATGAAGTTGCAAGTTGCAGCTATGGTTGAAGAAGTAGGGGTAGAAATAAATTGTCCTTTGGAGGACAAGTTGATGAATGAGGAAAGTGTTGAAGGAAGAGTTGCAACAGTGAGGCTTGAAGAAATCCTTGTGCAAAAGGATGAGGAAGAGAAGAGTGAAGTGGAAGAAGCATGCCTTGTTGGAGGCATGGAAAAAGAGAGCAACCCAAAAGTTGCAACATTGCATGAGGAGAAAATTGAAGTTATAAGTCTTGTAGAAGGGAGACAAGTTGCAGCAGAGGTAAAGTTTGATTGTTGTAATTGTGAAGAATGTGTTAATTTGTATTCAGTTGAGTTTGAGAAATTCGAAAGTGCAAAGATGTTGTGGGTTGAGGTGCAGAATAAGAAAAACCAATTTGTTAGTATGGTGGAGGTGGTGGGGTTATGGTGGGAAATATCCCAAAAAAAAGAGAGCAAGAAGAAAGAATTAGGTGGTGGCAGATGGTACTTGGTGGACACAAGTCCATAAGAGGAAAGAAGAATGGAGTGCAGAGTTGTTGGTAAAGGATGGAAAACATTCTGACAAGATGCTAGAAGAAGAGGAAAAAGAAATAATTTGTAGATATTAGTTTTAGCATAGGAGCATGTTGCAAGTTGTTTGCAACTTGGAAGAGTAGTTCTACTACTCAGCTCTATTTTGTGAACCTATGCTCACAAATGTCTTATTAGGTGCATCTGATGTAGGAGCATCTCAAGCCCTCAAGCTATCTACATCAATTTGTACATAATCAATTATCTTTGTTGTCAATTTTATTATTTCTTGCAGATGTATTTGAGGTCCTTTTATAAACCCCAACTCTTGGTCAGTGTTGTTCTTTCATTGGTATGACATTTTTGTTTGACAGAGCTTTAAAAGGAATTCCCTCAATACCCAATGTAAATTTGTGCATCATTGATGAGACATTTCACCTTCAGAGGGACTCTAAGCATTGTCTTTTCAATCAATCGATGTGAAGGCTATACATCGTCAGCGAGACCTTTCTACTTCGATGAAACTCTAAGAATTGTCTCTTTGATAGTCCAACATGAAGTTGTGCAATTTTGGTGATACCTTCTTACTTCAGCGAGACTCTGAGCAAAGTCTCCCTGACATTTCGATGGACTACATGCCTGTTCAATGAGACATCCCTATGTCAAAGGGAGATCTTTAGCTATCTCCTCAACATCTCAATGGGATGAAGTTGAAGACTATTGGTTTTGATGGTTCATGTGCTCGACAGTTAATCATTGGGAGACCATTTCGTGAAGGAAAAAGGGATTGGAACTATTTTTTCCTATGGTGTGCTATAGGGGGGAAGGTAGGTGAATCAGAGGGAGTAGCATTCACAAAGGAGGGAATAATTGATTGGATTGTAATTGGGGAAATTAATTTGGTCTCTATGAAAATGATTTGTAACTAAATTCTAAATGTAATCTATACTCTATTGAATACAATAAAGGAAAGTTTTTTCATGTTGTGTTGTGTTGAGGTTTTTGCTGCTTGATAGATAGCCTGATAATGCTCTTCAATCTCGACTATGTCAATTAAGTGCCTTTATTCAACAACCATCACATTTAGCTTAACCTAGAGCTCCCCTATTTTGATGTCCAGTCATTCCTTTTGCTATGGGTTCATCCCACAACTATTGTGCCATGGTTCCTCTCTAGCTACAAATAAGTTAATTCCACAAAACATGTACACAAGGATAACTATCACAATTAACTCATAGCATTCCATCAACATTCTATACATATCTTCATATAAACCATATAATACTAATATATTATAACCATAATTCCATCATCATATTTAAGGTTCAAGTCTAAATAATAGATATAAAAGGATAGTATAATGTAGGAGCATTGTCTGAGAAGTGTATTTAAAAGTATCTGAAGATATGCATAAAAACAACAGAAGCTAAGCTATTATATCCAGACCTATCACTCCCCCCAACTAGCCTTTTGCTTGTCCCCAAACAAAACACTAGGGATTTTGATTGTATTGTCAAGCAATTTGTCTTAGGTTCATAACTGTGTTAACTCCCTGAATCTGTCTCAAATAAAAAACTTGATATTTTGAAAGCTTCCTATCCTGATGGTTCTTGCTCTCTCACATTCATCACCTTTCTCCCTAGTCCAATTTTGGATTAGATAGAGGAGAATAGGTGGATGGAAGGTGAGTGATACCCAATGAACTCTTTTGTTAACACCAATTTCCATATACTTGCGTGCCCTCTAAAGCATAGCAGTAAAATTATACACAAAATATGGCTCTTTCTTCTGCAATTCAGGTGCTAAACTATTCCATCTATTTTGTACATTCTTGTAACACTGTTTTCCAATACCTATAGCTAGCATCTTCATTCTTCCATAGTCTACCTCCCTGAGATTCATGATTTTCTTACCTACTCCCTTATGTGCAAGAAGTTTCAGCCATTCATCAATGACTGCATCTCAATCCTTAGCCTCTCTTATGATTGGAAGTGCAATGGAATTCTCTTTTTCTTCATACTCTTCCATAATCTTTCCTCTAAGCTCTATTCATTCCTATAGTAAGAGGCAAGTGCCCTGATGGGTATGTGCAGGATCATCATGGAAAAAATAGGCCCTTAAGTGGCAAAAAAATTAGAAAAATCAGAGTTAGGCAACTTGACGTAAAAATTTGTTTAATTCCATATCTCCTCCAACTCCTTTACATATTCTTCTTTTTCCTTCCTCCATTTCTCCTTTTCATGTGAAAATTCATTAGTCACTTTCCACAATTGGTGGCCAAGCGAGAAGGTTGTATGATAATCAAAAGTTTTGAGAGGAGGGGGTTTCTCAATTGGAATTGCTAGTTCTTTATCCCCTATTTTGGTAATAGCCAGCTGTGCCAACAAATCTAGCTTAGTGCCATGACCATATAGCTATAGCTTCTCCCCCATCTCCTGCATTCTTTATCCTCTTTCCTTTTCCTTCTATTGATAACTTTGTACTAACTCCTCTAGGTGTTTAATCCTATCTAGTGCCTCTTGGAGTTATTTCCTTACATCTCTTTCTTCAAGGTAAACCTCCTCTGCATCTTCAAACTAATCATTACCTTCTTCACAATCTCCAAGAATGGGAAAGGATTTTTTCCATAATTTCTTGGTAGTAAATATATCTTTTGATTTAGAATTAGAAGGTGTCACCACACACCTTCTCTTCTTTGTTGGTATGTTCACATTACGAAGAACATTCCCTTCTATTTCAGACTCAGTTTCTATAATCATAACATTTTACTAATGTTGTTCTTGTTGATTTTTTTCGCCCTAAGGTTGTTCCTTACTCATCTCTTTTCCTTTAGGTCCCCCTATATTCTCCTTTGTGGCCTCTTGTTTCCTCTATCTGCCAAAGTATTTGGGTGTGAGTATTTCTTTTTCAATTTTCCTCTTTCCCTTTTTAACACTCTTTCTCCTCTTCAAAACATCATCCTTTTATTTTATATCTTATCCTTTCTTTTCTTGAATATCCCCCTTTTTTATTTTGAGCATTCTTCTTTCCTTCTTGTTTAGAGGGTGTAGAGGAGGTAAATGCACCACCTTTCTGACCCTTAGATTTCTATGATTTTGAAGAAGGTAATTCCTCAACTAGTTGTAGCCTAGATTTTAGTTCTTCAGGATCCTCATTCTCACCTTGGCTACAGGTAGGAAAAGCCACAGGTGAGACATGGGGTTTTTCCTCTTTAGGCTCATTTTGAGGCTGATTATTGGGTTCATTTTGAGGTTTTGCATCCTCAGGTACTACGGGTGCATCCAAAAAACTATTAATGTCTATGCATTCCTTGAAATCTTCCCACTACACTTGTGGGTATTGAATTCTTAAACTCCTTTTTATCAACAAGGTAATTAAACAGTGATGAGAGAGAGAGGTATCAATTTTTTTCCTTTGGTATTCTAAGGCCATCCATTTCAACAAGTTATACAAAATTTTTGGTACATTTGCTAACCTATTATGCATGAGATGAATAAGTAATTTGAAATGAACTATGTACAAAAGATTTTTCCTATCATCACAGTTGATATATCTAACAATGTAAGAGGCACATCTCACCCACAACCATGGGAGAGAAAGTCTTTCCATACCTTGTGACGAGGAGTCTAACTCTTCTCCTCGTATGAAAAATTCTTCATTGGTTGCAATTGCGTCAACTCATGCTGGAAATTCCACCCTTGTTCTTGGTAGTCTTGTAACTTGTGTAATGGTAGTTTCTAAGGTGTCTACTGGCAATCCCTTTACCATGGCTTTGTCATATTGATGCATATCCAAAAAACTTCTTTTCAAGTCATCATTAAATTCCATTAATTTTAAGAAGTAATCGAGCTAACCAACCATTGTAAAAATGGGTAGGACTGTTGCATCCTCCAAAATTTGTTGGTCAGCTATTGGCTCCCTTCTTATAACATCTCCTCCCATCCTCACTTACTTCTTTGCTCAATGCACTAAATTGAGCTTTGGAAATTTCCACTCAATCTTTCCTACCACCTTCAAACTTCTCTTTCACCTTCAAAAACCCTTAACTTCCTTTCTATTTTCTTGTATATCCCTAATACCATGCCATACTACAAGTTTCCCTTCTCAGTAGTAGCTTAATCCAAGCTTATAGATAGGTTCTAAGTTTGAGTCTCGACTCTGGTTTAAACTTAAGCTCAAGTTCTCAAGGTATAAAATTTGGCAATTTGGGAATGGCAACAAAAAATGAGATATAAATTAGAAGGTTTTTGCATGTCATTTCTATTCATTGATTTTAATTTAGGTGGTTGATGTGGAAAAGACTGATTGAGAAGACTAACTAGGTTGTACCCTCCCCCCAACTTAATCGATGAAGTGACCCCACTTCACGTTTATGATTTGGGGGTGGTTTAAATATGAAATGATGGTAATTAGTGATACAATATTTTGCATGCGTGGAGCAATCTAAAAAATGTAATGAAAGTTCAAAGAAGACTAAAATAATTATGATAGCGTACTTGAAGTACCATCTTGAAGAAATAACCATTCACCACAAATGGAAACTAAAAGGAATATATCTTTTTTTTAATTTGGTGTGATGGATATTAACTGCAAGTTAATGAATCGTGGGTGATGAGCACAAATGATGGGATGGGTATTATAGGTGTTACAGTTTGTGTTCTTTGCAATGTTGCAACACTTTTTTTAGATTATTAAGAGCTTCCTCATAACTTTCACCATAAGTAGTGAAGTCATCTGTGTATATCTCCATGTAGTCATGTGCATAATAAGAAAATATGCTAAGTAATGCTCTTTGAAAGGTAGTTGGAGCATTGCATAAGCCAAAGGGAAACACAAAATAAGCATAAGTCCCCCAAGGACATGTGAATGTAGTCTTGTCCTGATCCTCTGGAGAAATTTTAATCTAGTTATAACCATTGAAACCATCAAGAAAAGAAAAGTACTTATTCCTCGCTAGAGAATCAAGTACTTGATCTATAAAGGGTAGAGGAAAGATGTCCTTCCTACTGGTTGTATTCAATTCCCTATAGTCTACACAAAATCTTCATTTCCCACCTTTCTTGGGAACAATTACCAAAGGTGATATCCATTCACTATTTGATATTTGATAGATAAAACCTGCATCAAGGAGCTTTTGTAGATCATATTTCACTATCTCCCTCAAGGAAGGATTCATACATCTCTATGGTTATCGAATGGATCTATAGCCATCATTAATATATATCATGTGCATACATAAATTAGGATCTATGCCTTTCATATCATGGTAATCCCATGCATATGATGTTGAGTTTGTTTACAACACTATTTGATGACTCTTGAACTGATGAGAGATCAAGGCTTGGTATGATGGGTAGTCATTATTGAGGTAGTAATGAATGAAATAGCTATGATATCTCTTCTGTAGAATTGGTGTGTATAATACTTTGCAAGGAGTCTTGTAAGCATATGAGGCAGTATTGTTGTTGTGGGCTCCTGCCATAGTTATTTTGGATTATGTGAGAAATAAGCTTGTCTTCATCTTGGTCATCCAATAAGGGGTTGTGCTCTCTATTCATCAATATCTACAGAGAATAGTTATCATCCTCATCTCAATTGGGCCAAATATTTTTCCCAAGGTCATCATAAGGACGGTAGATAAAGAACCAAGTTCTTAGTGATTTTTGCATTGGATGTAATCATTTTACCATACCTACAACTTATGAATGCATTGGATGTAGCTAGCCAAGGCCTGCCTAGGATGAGTGGGTAACCTACAAGATTAACTTTGGGTTGTAGCACTATGAATTTTGTAGGATATTCTCAAGAATCCAATGCAATGACTAGGTATTCAATAATTCCCTCAAGCTTGACTGTGGATCTATTAGCTAGATATAAAATAGTTTGTGTGGGCCTGAGATTGACTAACTAAAGCAACTGCATTGTTTCTTTTGTCATGACATTGATTGTTGCCCCCAAATCTATCAAAGTATTCTTAATTAGGGTTCCATTAATCTTAACATCCACTATTGGACTACCAAGATATGTATTCTCAGGGATAGTAATGTTCCCTAACACGATGTCTACAAGATTTCCCAAGACATGGACTATTTGAGGATCTTTTCCTTTTCTACCTAGTTTCTTAAGACATAAATCCCTTATAGTTTTGGTATAGATAGGGATGGCTTTGATAACTTGGATAAGTGGAATCTTTATGCTCACATCTTTTAGTTGACCTAAAAGATCTATCTCAACCTATGTGTGATGCTTTTGGATAGCTAGGAATTTAGGAAAAGGTGGCTTAGGACTTGAGGTAGATTGGTATTCCTGATTTATCTAGAGCCTAAACTGTAGGTTCCTCATCTTACATTTCTATAATTTGGGGGATGAAGGTCCAATAAGTTATTTTCCAAAGGTGATTTATCTAAAGCCTAAACTGTAGGTTCCTCATCTTACATTTCTATAATTTGGGGGGACGAAGGTCCAACAAGTTGTTTTCTTGATCTGAGGTGTACATCACTCATCTCTACCACATAGGTGGGGTATTGCATAGCTTTGTTAGTATAAGCCTGTTGAAAAGGCTTAGTGTTAGGGATATGTGTAGGTTGGGTAGGTACTTGTGGTCGCTTGAGTGGATGATTTGTAATATTTTATGGGGGAATTAAAGCTTGTTGTTGTGGTGCAGGAGGGAGCATAGGTTGTTGATAGTTCATATTTTGATGCTTCCATTGTTGGCCTTTTTGCAACTAAGGTTGCCATTGATTCTATTGGGTTGGCCATTATGGATTATAATTGGAACCCTTAATTTTTTTTCGTGGCTGGAAGGGTTTGGATGCTAGTTCCAATTTGGTTGAGCTTGTGGCCATTGTTGAGGGTTCTGCCACTAGTTTTGGTTTGCTTTCTAGGGTTGAGAGTTCCAAGCATAAAAGTTTTGATTCCCAATAGGAATGGATGAATTGAAGCTAAGGGGGTCTTGTGTCATACCTTGTCTTTTCTTCCATGCCCTCCTTTGTGCTATATAGAAGAGTTGTCCATCATCTCCCTCAATTGGCTAATAATTAGGTTTCTCAACTTTATCTTGCTGGATACTTGTCACTCTCTTGCATTTGCAATTTTCTTTTCTTTTCTTATTGATTGGATAGTATTTAGTGAGCATAGCCTTAGCTTCCTCGTACTTCTTAATGTGGAGAGTATCCAATTGAGTTACCAATTGGATTATAATGTCCTCCTTCATGTTGGCCAATAAGTTACTTAACTCAATTTTTGAAACTCCAGTAGATGATTTACCAATAGTAGATGTTCTATCTCCTCTTGGCCTCTTAGTAAAGGTCCTAAAATCATTCCTATAGGCCTTACAAATGTCTAAAAATGGTAGTTGGGAAATATCTCCTTGATGAATGAGGTTCAGTGCATCCATCCAGTCATCATTGACTCCCCTCAAGAACACTAACTTGAGGGACTCTTCTAACAACTTGTTTTGTGGGTTTTTTTTTAAAGAAAACTGAAATCTCTCCACATAATCTTCCAAGGGATCATCATCTTTTTGTGACATTTTGAAAATTTCATCTTTCCTCCTATTAGGTCCCCTACAATAATCTTGAAGCTTTTCTAGGAACAAGGTTTTCATGGTGTCCCAATCAGGAACAACATATTGGCCTAATCTCATGAACCACCTTAAGGATTCACCCTTTAGAGTTGTAGGGAAGAGTTTGATCTTGTGAGCATTAGTTGTATAATCATAACTGCAGCATAGGATATCAAACTCAAAGAGAAAGGTATTTGGGTCCTCAGTCATTAACCCATAAAAGACTGGTAAGGCTGAAGGAGGAATGTTCTTCAACACTATAGCTCTTTCCTGGTTAGTGATAGGGAACGAAAATGTTTCCCATTAAGGATCATCATCCACTGCATCTCCCATGGTGTGGTATGTTCCTTTTGTACGTGTACTTGTTGTTGGTGATAAGGAAATTTCTTCTTCAGTATTACCTTCACTTTGAGTAGTAGATTCACCAATTTATGATATAGCTACTTGGCATGTAGAGGGAAGGAATCTACATAAGGGGTCTCTTTTCCTCCACATACATGTAATATAGCTTTATAATTTAGTGGTCCTACACAGTGTTAGTGTATTTTTGGTGTTGGAAAAGGATTATATCTATAGTCTCAATGATAAAAATAAAAAAGAACTTAACTAATGGAAGCTGTAAAAAAAAATCCATGAAGATAGCACCATCTCTGAAAATAACACCAAAAATGTAGAGTCTAATCTAATGTATTGTAAACTTGGTAGAATCTACACAATTCATAGGTTCAACTAACTGAATAGTCCACTCCACATTGCTCAAGACTACATTAAATTTTCAAACCAAGGCTTGTAAGCTTATGACGGTGCAACATTATATATTCCTTCAAAGACTCAAAACTACTTAAACTTTATTACTTAAGTTATTCTACTTGCAAAAACTCATAGAATTGCAAAATAGTAAAAGCATAAATTAGAACTAGTTGATATGGGTACCTACAACTTATACTACGACTAAACTGTTACTAATAAAATGTTGCAATGAATCAAGACTAATAAAAACTAATGACTCAACTAAAGTAACCTCTGGAGTACTACTGGTTAACCATTGCATGCATTTTCATAAGCATTCATTAACAATAAGCAAGATATGAAATTCTAATTAACTTGCATATGATTCATGAAGTAGTAATGAAATGATAACATTTATTAAACATAAATAAATAATTGGAAAAATGAAGTGAGGAACAATACCTTGAGTGGCCTACTCAAGTAACTATTCTCACTTTAACTGAACCCAAATCTAACTAATAGATTCTACACATTTCATAAGATGAACTCCATTCATTATATATTCATGAAGATTACACAAGATCTTTCAGAGATTGTATTCAATCATTTTTAATATTTCGTGTCTTGAAAAATGAAAGGTAACTGATAACATAAAACTGAAAAACCAACTAACTATCCTACGGATTCAACCAATAGCTATATACAAGCTTGAGGAAGTCTTATCTGAAACAACTACTTAACCGAAACCATTAACTCCACTCCCAGATATTTGGAGCATAGAGTTAAGAATGATTTATTCAACCTATAACTGAAAAGGAAAAGGAATTCTAATAGGACTAAAACTCTACTAAAATAGAATTGCATGTAAACATAAAAACATTTTTCAAAATCGTATAAGTGAAGGAGACCTCTTATTCAACATTTATTAACTAGTTATAATAACACCATGTTCAACCTTCATCAAGTGCCTTTATTCAACAAACACCACATTTAGCTTAACCTTGAGCTCCCCTGTTTTGGTGTCCAGTCATTCCTTTGGCTATGGGTTCATTTGGAAACTATTGTGCCATGGTTTCTCTCTAGCTGCAAACAAGTTAATTCCACAAAACATGTACACAAGGATAACTATCATAATTAACTCACAGCATTCCATCAACATTCCATACATATCTTCATATAAACTGATGAAGGACCAATCTTGGCTCTACCCCTCTCAAGCTCAAACTCACACAACACAAGTTGACACAAAAAAATGAAGAGAACAATTTCTTTTATTAATAAAATGACATGTTACAATATTACATGCCATCAAATGGGATTTAATTACATTATCTCCAAATCTTCCAACCAGGAACAAATTTTCCTACAACTGACTCTCACAAATCTAGCCTCTTGTTCTAGTAAGTTCTCTCTTCTTACCAACATCTTGCTTCAAATACTCTGCCACCACCTCTCCTCTCTCTTCCCAGTCTTGGGCTATCTCTTTATACTTTACACCTTCATCATGTCAGCCTTGGAATTCTTTCTTCTCTACTATCGTAGTATCCATTGTCATCCAATAAGCTTTCAAAACTACCATGTTATATCATTATTAACAACTCCACCAAATTGACCAATGAAAATTTATTCCACAACAACGATGTGGAATTTTTGAATATCGCTCTGCCAAGTGTCGTAACCTAACTCGCCATCCACTGCATTGACTGTCTTTGTTCATCTACCACTTTCAAAATGTTGAACAAACTTTCTTCAAGGTCCTAGCGACATGTCAATGTTTCACCAATAGGAAGGCTATCAAGTTGTCAAAGAGACATTCTTCCAAGTCCTGCCAACACCACTCTATCTCATCGATAAATCATCCTTATGCCAACACCGTCTGATCTATCCCATGCAATCTGTATCATTTCTCACTGACCTTGCAGATCTTTCTCAAGCTCCACCAACATCTCAACGAGGCTAGCAGGCTACTATTGTGTGTACACTTCTGACATCACCATCCACCATGGTCACCACTAGGTTGGTTCCTTCCATGTGTTGTATTTTCATTTGTTTATTCCCGCACGTCATTCTGATACCATTTCATCACCACATCACCGCATCATAATCCACAACAAGGATGTGGATTACCAAATCTCTCCATGCTATGCAATGGCTTCATCACCTCTATCACTCATGTCATCATGATTGGGTCCCACTCAGTAGGCTACCCTCTTATCACCATGTCAAAGAGACATTCCTCAATGTCCCGATGATACTCCATTGTCTCACTGACAATGCTTCCCTATGCATCATCGCCCCATTGAGGAAAGTTCTCCCAAACTCCTGCCGATCAATCCATGTCTTGTTGATAAGAAGATTATCAACCTGTCAAAGGGAATTCCTCTGACGTCACACCAAAACAATTTGATCACATCGATATCGCTCTATCACCAGGATAAAGACTAATGTCCCACTGATACTGCACACTCTCACCAATGTAACTCCATTTTACCAACACCATCACTCCATCACTGGAGCAGGTAGAAACCTCCAGTCGGTAAGAAAAAGTATTGCTGACGAACTTGATCAACCCTTAATGAGCGAAATAACATAGATCGATGCAAGATCACTCTTACCCCCTAGATTCTCATGTATTAGACACTAGCATGGATAGGAAATAAATGTTTCATAAACATTTGTGGATCCGATGTTCATTCAAAATCCATCTTGCCACCTTGTTCACCTACACCTTCTTTCTCAATTTTCCCTGTAACTTAATGTCTCTTCCATCCTTCATCCTTTGTCTCTTTCTTCCTCTTTTCGAAGAATTCATATCCCACCAGTATTCATTATAAAATTCTAAAAATCCATAATCATCAATTTCTTCTTCAAAAGAATAATATGACTCATATATTACCTTATTCTATGTTGTTGCTGCAACCACTTGGCAATCATTACTTTTCTCTATAGTCAACCTCCTAGATGTGGAATAAACTCCACTAGAACTGAACCACCCCCTCCAAATGCATCTCCCATTCACCTCTGATCTTCTGGGATTCATCCCACAATAGTCCATCCACCTCCACCAATTTTCATTTGTACTTAACTATGCAACATCATGCAAATCCTTCTTGGAATACCAATCATTTTGAACCATCTCAAAATTATGCATTACCTCCTTCGTTGGTAATAACATTGTACTCTCTGTGTATGCCTTCTAAAATATATTTTCCAGCTACAATCATTTCCTTGTCTGTATTCACACCAATATTAGTTGTGTAATCAAAGGACTCATCCTTTTCTTCCTATAACAAACTAATAGGCACTCTAATTCCCTTATCACATAGAAAATCATCCACTGATGCCAAGGGGAGATCATCAATCATCCCAACATTCTTCCCTTCAGTTCCTTCCTTATTTTCAGTGGTAGTACCTTTCACTACAAAAATACTCATTGCTTCAATATCTCCTTCTACCTTACTCTTATCATACTCAAAACTATTACAAAAATTAGATGCTACCTCTTTCTTCTCCATCATTATCTTCACTACATCAAATGCCATTTTCTTTGTTGTTGCATTGAACAACTTCTCTATCTCTGTGATCTCTTCCTCAAGAAGCTCTTGGTCTCCATCAGGTTCTTCATCAAACACTAGGTCCTCATCCTCAACCGCTACAATTCTTCCTTCATTAGCACTCTTTTCTTCAACCATTGCCACTTGGGTTTCTTTTTCTTCAAGGTCCTCCATTTCTCTCCACCTTTTAGTGGTTTCTACCACCTCTGGAACTTCATCCTTTAGTCTCAGGTTCTGGTTCCTCAACCTACACATCCTCTTCCTCAGAATCAAATGCATGACACTCTATTGCAGCCTCCTTCTTTTCTGTAGTCAAAACATCATTAGAAAGATAACATTTATCTTCAGGTTTTGGCTTGTTTTGTTTCCACCCTCTAATGTCATCCTCCAATTCATTCAGTTTCTGTTGCATATCTCTTATTTCCTTTTCCCAAAATCTCCTTTGGATTTCCTCTAGTCTGGGAATCCTTAGAATCCATCTGATGAAAATTCCCTTTCTCCTTTCCATTTTGCAATCCTCCCAAGCTGTAATCAACACAAATATTAAACCTTCTTGTCTCACAAATGTAAACTTCCTCCCATTTGACGATCTGTTTACAAATCTTCAACACCTTCATATGTTATCCACACACTCTCAATGCTCTAATAAAGCTTCAAACCCTTAGGTCTACATATGTGAACTTCCTCACATTCGACGATCTATTCACAACTTCAAGAAATATCTCATTTACACAACTATCCTCTACCCAACAAAGACCCTAGAAGATGCTTCCTCTACCCACTCTCTCTTAGTGGAGGAAATCTACACCTTCTATCTAGCTTTATCTCTATTGGAGGATAGGGTTATAGACCCTCTTTCATGAATACAAAAAACATGCTTTCCATAACTCTTCTCAGCTCATCACCCGTAGGTCTTCTAGCTTCAACCCACACTCATAGGTCTTGCTGCAATTTCCTCATGTTTGTCACTCTATTATAGACTCAAGATAACTAGCTTTGATACCATTGATGAAGGAGCAATCTCAGCTCTGCCCCTCTCAAGCTCAAACTCACACGACAACATAGGTTGACAAAAAAAAAAAAATAGAACACTTTCTTTTATTAGTAAGATGACATTACAACATTACATGCCATCAAATGGGATTTCATTACATTATCTACAAATCTGCCAACCGGGAACAGATTCACCTACAACTGACTCTCATGAATCTAGCCTCTCGTTCTGGTCGACTCTCTCTTCTTACCAACCTCTTGCTCTGGCTACTCCACCACCACCTCTCCTCTCTCTTCCTAGTCTCAGGCCATCTCTTTATATTATGCACCTTCATCATTTCAGCCTTAACATTCTTTCTTCTCTGTTGTCATAGTATACATCATCATTCGATATGCTTTCAAAACCACCATGTTGTTATATCGTTATCAACAACTCCACCAAATTGACCAATGAATATGTATTCCATAGCAACGATGTGGAATTGTCAAATATTGCTCCACCAAGTGTCATAACCTAACTCGCCATCCATCGTGTTGACCATCTTTGTTCATCTACCAATTTTAGAATGTCAAAAAAAATTTCTTCAAGGTCTTAGCAACATGTCAATGTTTCATTGATAGGAAGGTTATCGGGTTGTTGAAGAGACATCCTTCAAATTCCTACCGACACCTCTTTGTCTCATCGATAAATCATCCTTACACTAGCACCGTCTGATCTATATTGTGCAATTTGCATCGTTTCTCGTTGACCTCGTGGATCTTGCTTGGGCTCCACCAACATCTCAGTGGGGCTAGTGAGATATTTCCACGTGTACACTTCTAACATCACTAGATCCACCATGGTCACCATTCGGTTGGTTCCTTCCATGTGTTTTCTTTTCATTTGCTTAAGTTTGCATGTCATTCTAATACCATTCGGTTGGTTACTTCTCATGAACCTGATTTGCAAGGTCTTAGCTAGTTGGAGGAGGTTCCTTTCTACTGTATAGTAGAGCTTGAAGCTGATTTATCAGATGAAAGTTTGTTTCAAGAGGCTTTGATTCATTGTTTGAACTTTTTCCTTCCTTCGTTGAAGAGGACAAGCCTAAGTTGGAGTGTACTTCATTGGATGATAATGATGAGTTTGAACTTGAGTCAACTATCCCTAAGAGCCTTCCAAGAGTTGATAGATTTGATGAGTTGTTAGCCTCCCTAGTGGAAGAGGATTGTCTATTGACCATGGAGGAGGAATCAACATGGTAACTTATTATGCAAGGTGAAGGTAATGTTTTTTCTAAGCATTCAAATTATTTTCTCTATAGTCCAAAATTAGCCATGAAGCAGTACAACCATGAAAAATAGGAAGAAAGAGAAGCAACTGGAAATGACAGTTCAAAGTTTGTTCATTCTAGGGGTTGTCCAATCAAATATTTAGCCATTTTGGAGGCCATTGAAGCACCAATAGTCAGTATTACACCCAAACATGAAGCTATAGTGGAAGATGGAATCAAGAATGTACTTGCAGCTGAAAAAGAGTATGTTCAACTCACTTATCCTCTTTTGAATGGAAATACATATGATCCGTTTGATGAGGTATGTGAACTTTTTTATCTCTTCCAAGGGATAGTGCATCAACTTGTTGAACATTTTTTTGTCTCATATTTTCTTAGTCGTCCTCAAGTATGTAAGCCATTGCATATTGAGAAGGGGTGGCTACTTCAGTCATCCTATATAAATGGTTTTGTTTAAGTGGTTTTGTCTTGCCATTAGTGTAGGGTAGTTTTCAGTTTAGTTGAAGTTTTCAATTCCCTAATTGTTGTTATGCATAGTTAGGTAGTTTTATTTCTAAAGTTTTGGTGTTGAAATAAGTTTCCAAGGTGTCATGCACTGATTTGTTGAGTTACAACAATGTACAAGACTATTTTTCAAGTCTTGTTTGGTTTTCTAAGTGACTTTGTGCCCAATGGATAAGCCTATGCAACTGGTCATGATGTTTAGCATCCAAACATATAGCAAATGTCACCAAAAATGTTACCTATTTTTGCTCCTAGCTCAAATAGGTAGAGCTGATTATGTTTTTACAAAGTGAAAAAAAAAGGTACATCCATTCCCTGCTATGTCATATCCATATGCATAAAGGAAAACATCTAAATACTACATCATCACATTATACATATGCATACAATAGAGAAGAGAAAGAATCATTTTATTCAAAATGTAGTCTTTATTGATAACATAAGTGTTTAGTGTCCCACACAAGCCGTGGGGCTAACTATTTGAATGCAAATGCGGGAAACAATTATACATTTATAGATACAAAAGAGAAAGAATGCACATAAAGAGAAAGGGGACCCATAATTTCCTGAATGACGAATCCTAGTTTCTTTGTTCTGCATCATCTTCAGTCCCTCCCACTTGTCCTGCTTCTAGTTGATGCTCTCCTTGCTGCTCCTAGGTTCCCTACATCTATGTGAGAGAGTGTTGTTAGAGTAATGAGGGATCACCAATAAAATTATGTGCATGCATCTATAAACATATAATCTAATCCTCATGTGAATTAACATAGCTTACATACAATAGATTTCTAGGAAAATAAGAGAGTTATCAAACACATTTATCATATGCTTTGTTTTATCTAACATGTTTGCTTCTTGTGTAGGCATAGGTGAAATCTTTGTTACTATTTTGCTTCATCTATTTTTAGCATGTGGGATAAAATGTGGCTCCCACAAGAGTGGAGCCCAACATGCTATCTTATTGTGTTTTAAAGAGGTGATTCATCTCCTTATGGTTCACTCAAGCAAGCACACATCATTTGTGATAGTGATATTTTAGTCACTGTCATAGGTGACATATTATTTCTCAAGAAAATCATAAAGGATGTATACAATATCATGTATCAAAATAGATTATAGAAAATGCAATGATGTGCTAATCCATGAAAGCACAATATAAAACATGTATATGTGATATCCATCATGTTTGTGAAGCATCGGGAGCTATCATGAGCTATATGGAGCAATTATAGGTAATGAGTAAAAAGGAAGTAAGAATACAACATGCATCAGAAAGCAAAGAATAGAGTAACAATCACTGACATTAAGTATCAAAGATCAGATATAGTGGCAAAGGAGCAATCCTTGGTGTATAATGCATTCATAAAGATAGTGATATGGCTGAGAAGAATGATTTATATTGGAATGGTAACATGAAAAGCAAGACACAAGTGCATTAAAGAGATGAAGAAAAAACATATCATGAGAAGAATCAAAGCAATGAGTAGGAGCAATACCTTATGATTGATTCATGAAGAAACAATGATCCTAATAGCCCTGTATGATATATGAAAGGAGTGCTTTTATGAGTGTTTGCAATAAAAATGATATTAATGTTGGTAACACTAGTCACAAGGGGCAGACAATGAAATATGGTATCCAAGAGCAGTGAACATGGTGATCAAATGATGGTTACAACATGTATAGCTATAATATGTTACTACAACATTAGTATTGAATCATACCAGTGAAACATGAGGATTGCCATAAATAAGAATTCATTACTAGGAGCAGAGGTTTGATGCCAAAGGAAAGGAGCCCTTGACAGTGAAAAATAACACTGTTATGGTTCAATATAGAAGCAGTAATGCCACATATTAGAGAAGCAATGTCCAAGAGGCATTGGACTGAATAGATGATAAGAACACTATTATTTAAAGCTAAAGAGAACTTTCAATGGAGTAATAACAATGACCATATGTGATCAAATAATGCA
This sequence comes from Sequoia sempervirens, assembly GCA_007258455.2. NCBI lineage: Eukaryota > Viridiplantae > Streptophyta > Pinopsida > Cupressales > Cupressaceae > Sequoia > Sequoia sempervirens. The sequence goes on along the minus strand of VDFB02271358.1, from coordinate 339,380,294 downwards.
ATGATGATAAAATAAAAGATTAAGAAACACGATCAACCAAAGAACAAGTCATGAAAATTAAAATCAATGATAATCTACAACATGGTCACTGTTAAATATAGTAAAGGAGAAGGTCATCTCATGTTGTATGCAAAGGTAATGACAGTGATACAGTGCAAGTGAAGCATAGAACAGAAAAATACATTCTTCTAAAGATCCAAAACCATAGAATATCATAAATGATGCTCACACAACATTTAAATGTTCAAAATAAGAATCACAAGGGTTTCAAAGGATGAATCACAACCTATAAGAGAGGTTAAACCCACAATGTCTTTTTTAGTTTTCCTTAAGAAGTCAATGATGCCATAATAACCAATAGTGGCTTAAGCCCAAAGCAACACGGTTTTTCAACAATGTAGCCATGACCAGAAAACTCTTTGTAAAACACTCATAATGCATGAAATATTTAGAATCTATATGAAGGAGAAAACATAAAGAGAGTATACTCATTTTTCTACAAACAGAGATTAGGTTTGAGCTTTTTTATTTTCAGAAATGAATAAAATGACTAAAAAATACTTACAAAAGGCTTATCTTGTTTTTGAAGTCATTGCCTAAAAAATGAAGTTGGAAAATTCCACTATGAGTTCAAATCTACCATTGAAGACCTCTATTGAAACCCTAACCATCGGTCTTGAAGACTTCAAAAGCTAGGTGTAAAAAATGAAATGACTTTTGCATATTTCGCATTGGCTTTTAGTTTAGGGTTTGGAACCCTATCATTTGGCCAATGGCATAAGGTGTTTTTCTTCACCTTTATTTTAAAAATATGTAATAACTAATGCACTGTGGGCTAATAATTTAAGTCTTATTCTTTGTAATATGTTCCCCTCTATATGTTGCATAAGTCTTTCAAAGACTTATTTTTTGCATTTGGTTTCTCACATGGGCCAAGTCCTTCTATTTATTTTTGTATTGATTTAGAATGTAAAGCATTTGAATTCAATGATATTTTTATAAATCATTAAGTCACATTGTTATTTTAAATGCAAAATAGAATACATACCTTATGTATTCCTTGTGATTTGGAGGAGTCTTCATGATTTCCAAGAATAATGGAGTTTAGTTTGAAGCAGTTGGCCAACCAAGGGAGAGCATATAGGGAGGTTTTTCTTGCTTTTTGGAGAGATGGAGAGGATTTAGGCATCATTTTCTTGTGCCTTAATGTTTGACATGGTCAAACTTGACTTCTTAAACACATTAAAGCTCTTTTGGAGAGGATTCAATTGCTAGATTTTTGGCTTTTTGGAGGCATCCAACCCAAAGGAGTTTCTAGATCCTTTTTTGGTGAATTTTTGGAGGGAGTGGGAGATATAGTCACTTTGGTTGACTCATTTGTAGGGAGTTATTTTATGCATTTTTGTACTTAGTGACTTTTGAGTCCTTTTACAGATTTTGGCATACTTTGTAGCTCTTTTGGACATGAATAATAGTGAAGACCTTGGATATCAGTGATTTGGAGTTTTTTCCTTTCTTTTTCTTTGCTTTATTGTGTGCACTTAATTGATTTGATCAAGTTATTTGTGAAGTATTATTTATTTCCTTATAGCTTTGTCTCATGTATAACACCTTTATGCAAAAGGTATGTTAATGCAGGTTGTAATCTGTGTCAGAGATGCAAATGACTATTAGCTGTGAAGTTACCTTCCTCCTAGGAGTTTGAGCATCACAAGCTCTTTGTAAAACACTTATGCAAAGGAATACTGTAATGACTTGTGCAAGTTTTTATTTTTGTCATTGAAGGAAAGTGTTTGTAATTTGATTGTTATGTCCTAGTTTAGTTTGGTGTATCACCCCCTTAGATTCATTTTTTAGTTTTTTAATTTATCCATTTTCTCTTTCCCTTTTCCTTGGCAGAATAGTAGATTAATCTAGGTGATAACCATTTAGGAAGCCGACCTTCTCCGGAGGTTTGATCTCATTTAAGGTACCCGCACCTTGGGATCATTTCCATATTTTCAATAGATTGTTGAACTTCAGGTTCAATAGGGTGCAAATCTAGTTGATAACAATAATCAAGATTTGGTCTTGGTTGTGGCATTCCTATCAACTCCAGAATATATTTCATGTAATTCAAAGTTTGCTATCTTTTGATAATTATGTTATGTAATGAACCTATCTTCTGTATGACCTATTTATGGGTCCCTTGGTAATGTGATAAGAAGATATTTTGTGTGACCTATCTTTTGGGTTTGGTGCTAGTGTGTAAGGCCTTATTGAATATCTCAAGGTTGTTCTTCATGTTGACATGTTTTGTAGTGATCTAATTCAAATTTTATTTGGCCCAACTTGGAATACTATGAAGACATTGTGTCTAGCTAACCTAGGAGATTATGTTGGCATGGGATGGTATACGTAAAGGTTGTTTTTTTTAGATGAGACGAGAAGTGTGGAGTATAATGTGTGCGAGCAGATAAGAGGGTGTGAAGGAGGAAGTAATCTATTTTATAGAGTTTGTGCGAAGAAGTTGTGTAGAAGTTTCTTGATGAAATCTACTGCAGAAAGATATTGTGCTCTTAATTGTAACTAAATTCATGCATATATAGATGCAATTTCATCAGTTCAATTTTTTCAGCGAAACTTTTGTAATCAGTTGTATTATTTTGGCAGTGAGCCATTTTCTATTGGAAGTGAACCTTTTTCTTTTGTTAGTGAGCCTTTCTCTTTTAGCAGTGAGCCTTTATATATTTGGTTGTAATAGCTGGGAAGTGAGCCCACCGACAGTGAGCCTTACCTATAGTGAGCATTTTGGCAGTGAGCCTTCTGTAAAAATCACCTTAACTGGTGTCACCTCAACCGATGTTTTATAATTGAAAATTAGCATTCTCTGTGGTTTTTCCCTTCTTGGATTTCCACGTAAATTTGGGTGTTTATTATGCATGGTGTTGTTATGTGCTTTCATGTTCATTTTTGATAGATGATAATCTAATTGATTTAAGTTTTCTCCAGACTAATTAAAGATAAGAAAATTATTTTATGATAGCTAATTCACCTCCCCCTCTCAGTTATCCATAGTTTTCAACAATATGTTTGGTTTTCTACTTCATGAATGGAGTTTTGGGAATTGGGATTTAGTCAGTTGGTCAAATGAAAAGCTTGTCACTCACAAAATAAAAGAATGCATGAGTAATATTGGAGATTTAAAGGGTCAAAGTGATTCCCTTACAACTTTCTTTGTAGTATTTAAAATAAAAATGAATATGAGACAAAAAATCCAAGAGAAGTAATAATGAAATATATGAGTGATATTACCTTTTTGATATCCATCAATATTTGCATTATGGAAATAATTGAACCAAGAACCACTTGGGTTCTAGAGCTTGGTTATGAAATAATAGATGTAGCGACTGGCTATGTAGAAGTACTATTCAACAATCCCAAAGACCCTAGAGTAAAGCACGATTTGGAAGCTATAAAGAGAAGACAATAAAAGTCCAATAGAAATTCCATAAATCACAAATTAATAGAGAGATCAAAGCTAAAGTTGAATCATATGCCAAAGAGTTTGGTATCTCAAGAGACAAATTTAGGGAAGCTATAGAAAGTACTAGAGCTAATATAAATATAGAAGAGGCCTCTGAAAATTCTAGAAGATCAGTTACCACATCTTTACCTACAGCTTGTATCAAGAGGAGATCCATAGAAAAACCTCTGATAAGGGAGAATTCCCCTCTAGAAGTTCCCGCCATCAGGGTTGTAGCAAAGAGGACCACTAGGAGAGTTAAGCAGAAGGATAGAAGGAAAAAGGAAATTGGTACCACTGAGACATTTGAAGAAGATATGGAAGGAAATATGCATAAAAATGATGCTCAACATGAGCATGAGACTAGTAGATCAGTGGGTGAAGTTGTTGAAACAAACTTCAAAGAATACAACTTTGGATAGGAAGAACAAGTTGGAGAATGGCTAGCAGGAAAGAGTTTGTTGGGAATTAAAGAGAGGTGTACAACTACACATAACAAAGTAGAAGAGAGATTGAAGGATGTTCAAGCTTGTGAAGATGAAGAAAGGAATTTATTCTTACTTTGCATGAAGTTTCCTAATACCACTCAAATTATAAAGGATACTATGAACATAATTGAGACACAAATTAGAAGTGTATCAAACAATTATGACCCTATGCAAGAAAGAGATGATTAGACCAGGAATGCTTTGGTGATCTTACAAGAATAATACTTTAATTTACAGATTCAAAAAGATGAGTTAATCAAACAATTTGAGAAGTTAAGAGACATGGTGAAGATGAAGCACATGCCCATCTCAAGTGCCCTTGTAAATATTGACAAGACTTCAATGATAAATATTACACCTAGTACTCTAGAAGAAGGAAAGGAAATATTGGTAAAGCTTGAATCACAATACGAGTATGTGCAGGATCATCATGGAAAAAACAGACCCTTAAGTGGCAAAAAATTTAGAAAAATCAATGTTAGGCAACTTGACGTAAAAAATTGAATAAGTTATCTATATTATTTCAAAAATATGTAAGAATAGAATTCATAGAAAATTAAATGTAGTTTCTAAACTACTAGGTTTATTTAAAAATAAATAAAATCTATTTGGTGAAAATTTGAAATTTCAATGCAGGGAAAAAATAAGGAGTAGGTGTATGTCTGACCACCCTAACCATAATAAAATGATAATATTTTTTTATAATATTCTATATATAAGTAGAGGACTCATGTCCGGATGTGATGCATATTTTTTGTAATTTTTTTAGTAAATAATTAATTATGAATTTTTATTACAACTTTTATAAAATATAAAAACTTGTATGCGACCACCTTAACTTGGTCAAAAATTCATGAAATTTAATTTTTCTTTTTTAATCATATAGCATGTGAAGCATAGAATGTGACGCATGTTTCAGATTCAAAAAGTGTGATACCGTTTGAAAGTTATAGATGTTTTTCAATCAGCCTATCGATCAGGACTTTAGTCATAATTCTAATAGAAAATGAATAATAATTATTTATTAAATTCAAATTAAAGCATAATTTATATTGGTGGTAAGCTGAGAATCTCCTCTAAAAACCCTTTTCGTTTCATCAATTTTGGGTAAAAAAAAAGTCATCAGCTACATACCCTACAAATACCCATAATATTGCCACTTTTTGGCCCATCATGATCCTGCACATACCCATACATGAAACTAGTAGCAGAAAATAAGCTTTGGGAGGAAGGTAGATCTACTTGGAAAGACATCTTGCAAAGGCTCCAAGAGTCAACATCCTTAGGCTGACAATGTCCCACTCTTATACATTTTCTAAATATTTTAGAATCTTCTTTTTTCATAAATCAAGATATAGAAGTTTCTTTTTGGTTAATTCTTTGAGGGGGAGTCAATACTCTCTTTTAGTTATTTTTTCTCACATATATATGTAAGGAGGAGTATACAAACTTTTTTTGATACCAGTACACCCTTTGCCATTGATGTCAAAAGGGGAGAGTTAGTTGATTTTTTTTGGTAAAAACATTTGGAGAATTGGGGAGAGATACTAGAGAATACTTGGAGAGATATGTGAAAGGGGGAGACAAGATTTTGAATTTTTTTTTTATATCCATGTTGCCATCAACGACAAAGGGGGAGATTGTTGCAAGTTTTTCATTGATGATGCTATTTGGAAACATGAGCATGAGGTGCATATATCGCTTGATCCAGTATTTTCATTGATGTGAACATTGTTATGAACATTCTAACATAGTTTGGAAGTATTCTTTATGACATATGTATGAAGAAATTTGGTCCGAAAAAGATGGTTATACAAGAAATTGGCTAAGTATTTCCTCTTATAGTTTTGTGGCTCAGTGCATTAGTCTCTAGGTCCGCACTCCACCGCAAATTGGTATAACCCTCTGTGATTCTAACTACATATTTGAGATCATTAGATGCAACTACACTCAAGATTTGGTGACATTTTGTGAAGTTTCTCAAAAGATATGTATGACAATGTTCAACCTTGTATACTATAGTCATTCCTTCTAGAGTTTACCCAGTGTGGGAGACTCCACATTTCTTCACGGATAATTATTTTGTTCCACGATGATGAAGATAAGTTATTAGATATCATCTGAATAGGAATTTGAAGCAAGATCAAGCTTTGAGGTCACACATTTGGCGAATTGTATGTACGCATGAAGGTTTTGTGTTTAGGTCTATTTTAGGAAGGGTTGACCTAACACATTTTATGTTTTATGGAGGACAAGCAAGTAACTTTAACTAACGTGGGATTTATATTAGGTCCCTTCTAACCTATCTTGATGTAAATTAAATTTTGAATCAAGGTGAAAATTGTGGATAAAATGTTTTGAGGATGACATGCTTAATTTATGTGTTACTTCTAATTAGGCCGACCTAATTGAAGTTACACTTGATATGAACATAAATAGGAGATTAACTTTGAAGGTTTGGAGAGAAAGAGATGAGAAGCATATGATGATGAAGAGATAGCAAATAAGATGCGAGTATTAAGAGATATATGGCATGTATGGTGCTTCACCTACATGTGTATGATGAAGAATTGAGTAGATTATGAACACAACAGAGTATTGATTCAGAGTAGTGTGAAGATCATGTTGTATCTCACTAGAACTATAATCCAACATATGATAGATGTTATTGTATTAGTTCAAATAGGTTGTATGGCCATCCCTTCTTTGTTCCTTCTCTTTCTCTGTGGGAAGTGAGTTCACTTGGACAGTGAGTCCACTTGGCAGTGAGCCTTTTTTTAATATACTATATTCAGATATAATATATTGTGAGCAAACCCTCACCATGGTTTTTCCTATTTTAGGTTTTCCACATAAAAATGTTGGTGCTCATGTGATGTGATTTTGTGGTTGTCTTCATGATTTCATAAATATTTGAAGTTATATTTATTCTAATAATTGGATGGCTTATGCTTAATTGGTTTAAAGGAATATTGATTCACCCCCCTTAGTGTTTTGGGTTTTCAATGCATAACTATCTTTTTCAAGTTCAACATGCTTCAAATCTTCATCAACCTTGACATTGACACTCTATTACTTTGTGCAACCTTTTGTTGTAGCATTTGTAGGCTTTTCTTTGAGTGGAATATCCAAGGAATATTCTATCATCACATCTTGATTCAAAGCTTCCTAAGTTGTCTTCTTCTCTTCTGATATAGCATTTGCTACTATAGACACTTAAAAATGTCCTAAATGATATCACACACTTGAATTTGATATACTAACACCATTTCAACCTAAAACCCATCGTATTTTCACTTAATTGATTAAATTAGCCTAGCTATTTAATTAATTACATCATTTTTAATCTAATTGACCTAATTAGGTTAATTCACCCCTCTTGCACTAACATTTCATCCTGTTAAATTGAATAAATAAAATTATTTAATTTAATCCCTAAGTCCTCTTATTTAATTAAATAACCCTAAGCTATTTAATTAAATATTATATCACATCCCCCCTTTTTCATTAAATCATTTATTTAATGAATATCATTTAATTCTTCTAATTTTCATAATTGAAACCTTGTTTAATTATCAAATTATTAATTAAATAAAATCCTCCCACTTGCAAGGGAATATTCCTTGAGAATATTCCTCCTTTGCCTATTCCTCCAAAAAGGGAATATTCTCATAGAATATGCCTTCCCCTTTGCACATTAAAATTTGGTTTTAATTAACTAAATGACTAATTTTCCTCCAAAAGGGAATATTCTCATGGAATATTCTCCCCTTTTGCACTCATTTGAAAAAGGGAATATTCCTTTTTTGAAACAAACTTTCAACAAAGCTTCTTGTAAAAGTTTTGAAAGTGTGTAACTTGTTTGGATGAATGTAAGCCCTTGATTAAATATCATCTTGCATCCTCCAACCTTGATGGGAATCCATGATCCATTCCTCCATCTTCCTTCCATTCTGACCGTTGATTGATCCTTTTGATCTTGACCATTAGTTTCATTTTTCCTATTCTATAAATTGAGCTTGCATCTATTGAATAGGGATCCACCTTTTCAGAGAAAACTTATGTTGTTGAAAATAACATCCATTTTAACTCACATTTTATGTTTTAAAATCATTTTAGGTTATTTTATATGCATTTTTCGCTTAGCTTCCATTAATGGCTTCCATGATAACTTAGGTGCATCCATTTAGCATATTTTGAAATTAGGGTTTTAATCTTTTGAATATTGCATGAATTTTGAATAGCTTTGCATACACCCACATTGATCATCATAGCTTTCATCATGTTTTCATACACATCTTTCACCAGTTTCATCAATTTTCTTCAATAAAACTGATTGAAACAAGCTCATTATCCAAGCAATTGGCAATGGGTCGCCATTCCACATCAATGTGACACCACTCCCCAATAGGATAAGTTCCAATGGCTTAGAATAGATTTTTTTGAGGCTTTCATATTTTAATATGTTATTTTTAATGGCTTCTTAGCTTAGTTTACATTCAATGATCTTATTGAATTGATGCTTAGTGGCTTAAGTATGCTTTGAATCCTTATGGATCAAGTGTAGTTAGCCCATACTATGCCATCGATCACAACTACCAAACACTTTGAAGTATTTAATAAATGGTTTTCCATACCAAAATTCATAAGGTGTCTTCTTGTTGTTTACTCTCAAGTGTTGAACTCTATTCAAGGTATATACTTTTGTATGTATTGTCTCTCTCCAATATACATTAGGTAACTTGGCCTCATTTAGCATTGTTCTAGCCATCTCTTTGACTATCCTTTTATTTCTTTAAACCACTCCATTCTATTGCATGAAGTCCTTAATGTTGAATGCTTCCTCTCGATTCCATGCTTCTCACAATATTGTATAAATTCATTTGATGTGAATTATTCACCTCTGTCTGATCTTAAGCATTTGATCCTTTTTCCAATCTCTTTCTCAACCATGGCTCTAAAGATTTTGAATCTTTCAAATGCTTGAGACTTATCCTTCAACAAGGTTACACGTGTCATTCTTGAGTAATCATCAACTAGTAACATGAAGTACCTTTCTCCTTTCAATCCTTTTGTCCTTGTGGGGCCACAAATACTAGTATGCACTAACTCCAAATGTTTTATAGTTGAAACTCTTTTATCTAAAATTTGACCCTTATTTGTTTTCCTTGTTGACATTCCTTGCACATGGTGTGCAGGTTTGGTTATCTTAGGCATGTTTCTCACAAGTCCTTTTTAACTCACTTTTACAAGAATATCAAAATTTACATGGCCTATTCTCCTATACCATAACCAACTCTCATCAATATGTCCTATCATGCAATTTTGACCATTCACCTCACAGAGATTGTAAATATTGCTTTCAATTCTTTTTCCTTCTACTATTAATCTCCCTAATTTTCTTATCTCATAGACTTCTACATTAAATGTGACTTGGTATCCATTTTCACAAATTTGGATGACACTTAGCAAATTACACTTTAATCCTTCAACATAAAGGACATCATGTGTACACAAATTTTAATTTATGCTTGAGGTTCCTTTACCACATATTTTCACATCAGTGTTGTCTCCCAAATTAACAGGTCATTATTTGCATTTACCTAGTTTGATGAACTTTTTCTTATCACCAGTCATGTGCTTAGAGAAACCACTATCTATTACCCACAAATTCTACTTGTTTCCATGAAGTGCAGTTTGAGAAATCATAGATTGTGCAACCTTCTGACCTTTCTCTTTCCACACTTTCTTGGGTTTCTTTTCTGATTCATCTTTCTCTTTAGTAGAGACTTGTGAACATTTTTTCACTTTAGAGGGCATTCTTCTCTTCTTATCCTATACTTTTGGTCTTAATAAATTTTTTCTACATTGTTTGGCTATGTGACCAAAATTATTGCAATTATAGCATATTACATTTGTATCTAACAAAGGAGCAAATGATTTTTTACTAACAAAGTTTGTTCTCCTTTTGGGCACAACACAACATTCACTAGCCCTATAACCAAACTTATTACAAGTGTAGTAATAACCATAAAAATATGAGGAATACCTGGTCATAGCATTTATTTGTGTAGGATGAGTCTAGGTCTTCTTCTATTTTTCTTCTTGAAATATCGCACCCTTGTAAATCCATCTACATAAACTCCCTTTATGTTATGCTTCTTCTTCAAGTCTTTAGGGACTGATTTATTAATCTTCTTATTTGCAAAAAGCTTCTTTTCTCCATCAAGTTTTTTCATGTTAGCAACCTCTCTAGAGGCATCCTTATTTTTTTTCTCATTCTTTTTTCTAGACTTTTCTTTTTCTTTGAATCTATCATATAAACTTGTAGATGCACTAGTAGTAGGGTTCTTTCTTTTCTCAAAACCTAGCAAAACTTTTCTTTTGAAGTCTTTTGTGAGTTAATCAACTTTTTAAGAATATATGAGCCTCCTTTTAGCTTCAAACCTTTTTCTATTTTTTCTATAGCCTTTTTCAATTCTTTTCTCAAAGCCACTATTTTTGCTTCCAACTTAATACATTCATCAAATTTAGATTATCATTTAGATTTGACTACATCTTCTATTCTTTAAGATTCTTAAACTTGTGTCTTTAGGCTAACTATCATCTGATTAGATTCTTTAAGCCATTTGGACAAAATTTTAGTTTCTTTTTGTGCATGTTTCTTCTGCTTTGAGTTCGCCTTTTTTAGCCTTTCAATCTCATCTGGAGCATAGATGAGTTCACCCTCTAGATCCACTTCTCCTTCTTCTTCATTATCGAAATCTTCAATTTCTTCTTTTTCTTGATCCTCATAAGTTGATCCTAATGCCATGAATAGGGATTCATCTCCCTCAACCATAAAGACACAATCATGGTCATAATCTAAGCTATCACTAACATCTGATGGATCACTTTCTTCTTGTGTGTAAATATTTTTCATATTTTTAAAGAATTTCTTCTTCTTTGGGAAACTTGTAGGGTTTATTGTTTGAAAAGTAGGGGTTCTTCTCTTGACTATCCTCTACTTGCTCGAAGTTATCCTTTTCTCTATAAGGGAATTTAACAAAAAAATGTCCTTTCTTACCAAAATTACATCATTTAAAGGGTAACTTACCTTTGTACTTTCCAAAGCCTTTACTTAATCTTCTGACAAAGTTAGCTTCTTCTTTATCATTCTTCTCAGATTCAAATGTAGGTGCTTCAAACTTTTCCTTTTTGGTTGCTTTGAATGTTGCTTCTCTCTTGTAGTTATCAGTGTCTCCTATTCTCATCTCGTAGGTAGTGAAGGTACCATGCAACTCATCAATAGTGGTTGTATTCAAGTTTCTTGATTCCTCTATTACAAATTTTTTAGAATCATACCTAGATGAAAGGGATCTAAGTACCTTTTTGACAATAATAGATTTTTTCATCTCTTCTCCAAGGCCTCTAATTGCACTAACTATTTCATCTACCCTGAGGATGTAGTATTCTATTTTCCCTTCATTCATCTTAAGAATTTTAAACTTTCCTTTGTAAGTTTGTATCTTTGTCTAGTTTACCTTATCATCACCCTCATAGATGTTCTTTAATTTGACCCAAATATCATGGGCTATTTGATAGTGCATCACTTTTACAAATTTTAAATTAGAAAATCCACAACGAATAGCATTTTTTGCCTTGGAATTATTCTCATATGCTTTCTTATTAGTCAAGTCAGTGGGTGGTGTAGTAGGAATAACATATGAATTTACTATAGTTATCCATACATAAAACCCTAAAGATGATAAATATGCTTGCATTCTCATGCCCCAAAAAGCAAAGTTTGATCCATTAAAGATAGGTGCTTTGTTTGAGGAAGAACCTTCTTGACTAGCCATTTGTGTTCACTGTCGAAGATCTACCTAAGCTGATTAAGCTTCTTCAAAGGAAATAGAGCTCTAATACCAATTGTTGGAACACAACTATCTATTGAGAGGGGGGAGGTGAATCAGTAGACCAATTAAATTTTTTATTTTAACTCTTGTTATGTAGATTAAGAAACTATGCAAAGATCACACACAAATACTTATAACACCAAATATACATGGAAAACCCAATCTGGGAAAAACCACATTGAGAAATGCCACTAGGATCTACTATCTTGATCCAACCTCACAATAGAACCTCACTGATTCCAATGTTTAAAGGCACCAACCCTAGGGAGACACTGATCCCCTAATTTAAGAGCACCAACTATAAGGAAGTGCCTACTCCCTAATTTTGAGCACCAACCCAACTATTTGATGGCAACAACCATTAGATTTACAACGAAAGTATGTGGAGCAACAACTCCAGTTACATATGACTCAAATGAATCCAATTCTATGTTAAAATATCAATTTTCAACTACTCAATCTTTGATTTTCTCTACAAAAATTTTCTCTCCTCTCTTCACTCTTCACCTAACACACTAGATGTTCTCATTGAATGCATACACATTACTTTTTTCTTTAGCACACACCATCCTTATACATTTCAATATCTATCTTGGTATAAATCAAACTTAGGGTTTTCTATCATTTTATGCCATTCATGCTTGATCAACCTCTTTTAAATTTTGTGACTATATGTGCATTAATGAAGTCATCCACTTCTTCCAATAAATCATCAAACATATCGCTGGAGTAGTTACAATGAATCAATTTCATTTTTTGTGCCACAATCAAATTTTCTTGATTGGAAGTTCCACCATTTTTCCACCTAGTTTTTGTCAAAACAAATCTTTAAATGTTGGCCATTGATCAAACCATGATTTTTTAGTTAACATTTAAATTCCTTGAGTTACTTCAACTAATCAACAATCGCCATGTGTCACTAATTCACATACATGAACTAGTCAATCCAAGTCCACATAAGCTTCACACAGAATTACTCCATTTTTGGTGACCTTGTCTTTCCTTTCCATTAGGGGCCAGGAGTCGCTAATCTCCCTTACCTTATGCTTGAATTGCATTGAAGACCTTAATGAGTACACCTAAACACCAAAGTATGAGACTCTTTATACCTATCACCAAGGACACATGTCATCTCCCCATGAGCCTGCACTGACCACCACTAGGCCCCACAATCCTTCCACGGAATGGCAAGAATGCATCACTTGTCCCACACTTTCAAGTTTCATCCATCAACCTTACCCTTTTCCACCTTGACACCATTCTCATACCATCACATTGAACATCAAAAATCCAAACTTTGAAATTTCTTTGAGATGTCGGAAGTCAAGGTTTAGGGTTCCTTCATACCCCCTGCATCTCTTTGCATTTACTTAAGGCCTAATCCTTAGCTTTGACCCATGAAGCTCAAAACCACATTTTGGGGTCATAATTCAAGTTTTCTTCATACCCTTTGTTTAACCTTAAGTTAAGGCATAAGCTTTAACTACAACTAGTGAACACCGAATCTTTTTCAGGTTTCAGGGATTGTCTATCCACCATACTTCTTTCTTCAAACATAAAGGTAAGGAGTAAGCCAACAGTCCAAAGCTCGATGTTTGAATCCTTTTAGACTTTGCACAAACTTAAAGGTAAGACGTAAGCCAACAGTTTGAAGTCCAATGTTTGAATCCTTTTATACTTAACTTAACTTGAGCTACCTTTCCTTTGTGCACACGGTAAAGGGTACACCCAAAGTATAAAGTTTGAAACCTTTTAGAATTAGCTCAAAATGACTAACTCCTTCCTTCTTCAGCAAGTGATATAAGGTAATCCTGAGGCCCGAAGCTCAAAATTTTGCAACACTTCAAGGATTTTTTTGCAACTTTAACTGTATCATCCTATGATACCTTTTTGACATCGATAAGCCAACTACCTCCATTATTGGATATCATTCAAATATCCTCTTTTGACATCAATGACAATCAAATTTCCAACATCTTCTTCATCAATTCCACCAAGGTATAAGAGGTAGAAGAGGAAAGAGGAAGCACATACTCAAGAAGTCTCCAACAAAGAATGGGTGATGGAGAAAGTAACATAAGACTTCAAAAAAACTTCAATTACCTACAAGGCTACAAAAGTAGGATTAGTATCAAGATTAGGTGTAATGTCTATCACCCATGTTCTCCCCATAGAGGATACTCTAGAAAAAGTGCAAGAAAATGAAATTGAGGTAGAACCACCAATTATTAAGGTGGTAAAATTAACATACCTCCCTTCTCCTACACCTTCAAAATATGAACAACAAAATGTACCATTTCATCAAGATGAAGAGAGTCAAATAAGTGATCAAATGGATATGAAACTGCTTCACCTAAGGACGCTACTATGAGAGAGGAAAATGTATTTGAATATGATCTTGTGGATACTCGACAACATGATAAAAGGGAGTAAAAAGTCCAATCCAAGCAATAAAAAATAGACATCCCATAAGAGATAGAAGAGTAGGAACATGTGGTGACTATTGAAGAATAACAAGATATAATAAAAAATGTAAAAATATAAGAAGAGAGATAAATCTTCCTTGTTAGAAATAAGAGATAAATGTATTGAAGTAACAAATTAATCTAGTGGAATTCAAGATGAAAGGAAGAAAAATAACCAACAATTGTTTATTAAACCTAAATCCCTTCATGGTTGAAATTAAATTTGAAGAGGAAACAAGTGATATTCCAATAGGCTTTCAGTTGGAATGACATGGTTGTAGAGGTTGAGAAGACCAAACCAAATAAAAGGGCTAGGAATCTCCATACAACCAAGATAAATGAGTTGGGCGAGATAATAGCAGAGAATGCTACTCCCACGATGGATAAAAATGACATAGAAGTGCAAGAGGTAGATTATCAACTATCCACAATCAACCTCAAAAAAATGAGGAAAGAGAAAATAATATCCTTGGATCTAGGCATTGATTCAGTTAAGGCTAGGATGACCAAGAACAAATAGAGCAAGGATGAGCTCAAGGAACAAATCGATTAGATGAAAAATTTCCTGAAACCTAGTTGGTTTCTCTAATGATTGAGTAGGCTACATCATCTGAGGCTCCCATATTGATGACTCACAAAGAATTTGAATCCTTGAATGAGATGAGGAGAAAATCTCAATTTTTTGACAAGTGGATTAAAAATTTTAGGAAGGAACAACAATATGAGAAGGCCTATAATTTATAAGATGAATTGTAGAAACATACTAGCAACCTAAGGGATGAAGATGAAAAGTATAGGCTATACCTAAAATACCTCAAGGAGTAAAGTAAAATGAGATCAAAGGAATAAAATAAGGAATCCATTTTAGGTGATGAGGATGTTAGTTTAATGGATAAAAGTATTAATATAATATCTTTCAAAATGGAGCTTATAGTTGAACACGAGTTGAATCTATTGGAGCTGCATAAAGAGTTTTATGAAAACTCTTCAAATTTTGAATTTTTTGTAGTCAACATCATTATTCTAGATCTTCTCTTATAGGATACACACAAACTCAACACTCTGCAAGCTATTAAAAGAACTTAGGATACCAAGATAGAGGGTGAAATTAATTCAACATAGGAGGTACAAGAAAGCATTCTTGATAGAGTAATGAACATCAAAGCCGACCTTATATGGGTCAAAGATGATGTCCATAGGTTATAAAGTTGAATAACAACAATTTCCAATAGTTTTGAAAATACCAAGTTTAGATTAGGATGGGTCAATGTACCAAATGCATAGTTGATTGCCTAGGTGTTGAAAAATTTCAAAGAGTATAAATGGCTGCAAACTTAGGTTTCCATTTTTGATTCCTTGTTCTTCAAAAAAGGAGTTAATGTAGAGATAACTAGAGATAATTGTGTAAAATCATCCTTTTGCATGTTAACTAAAGTTCTCTTGGAAAATTCCTAAATTAATTGATCTTGCATGTTGAGGACATTGGGTGTTTTGCATGTGGTTTTGGAGGGGATAATATCTCCATCTACCTATATATTGTAATTCTTCTTTCATTGCAATGGTTTGATGGTTGGAGTATTAGATTGGAGGTCCAATAACATATATTTTTTATAAATCACTTCTTCCACCACACTTCATAGTTAGTTTTTTATAAGGATTTGATCTTAGAAGAAGTAGATCCATGTATGAATGTAGTTTTGTTGAGATTGTAGAAGATTTTGGACTCAAAGGAATAATAAAATATATATAGTTTTGTTTATTCAATATTTCTTCCTACATATGAATAATTTGATTTATGATATTACGAGAGATGGATGGTATTTTATGATTTTTTTTGGAATTTCAATGAATGAGTATTGTTATGGACTTTGAATAATGCCCCAAAATCTAGCACCATGGATAAACTAGATTGTGTGTATGTCATAGATTTATTTACTTGAAGTTTATATCAAATATCTCTCTAAATAATGGATAAAGTGGATTGATTGGAATATATATATTTGTATTTTCTCGCATTCCCTGATCTATCTTTTTAATTTTCTTAAGAAACTCTTTTCTTAATATTAGATCCAATTCAAAACTAAAAAATCTCACATAGTTTGAGTTGAAACTAGTAGGCCCCTTAGACATTATAGCCATATTGACCACTTAGCTAGACAACAAAGTTGTGACCCAACTCCCAAGACCATGGAAGGTGATTTATTTTTAAGATCATTACCCCTTTTATAGGGGAGGTAAGGTGATCTATACCCTACCTAAATTGCATGTGTCAAATTGGCCATCAATAGGACCCCACATGCCTTATGAATGTATAAATAAACAATAACATAGAGCAATTAAATATATAGGATTTACATGGTGGATGACACCTTAATTGTAATAGTTATAAATTTTAAGAATTTGGTATTACATAGAGGTTTTGTAAAAATATTTTCCATTTGATCATCAATATAAGAAAATTAGAGAATAATATCATTATTGAAAACTTTTTTCTCATTTGAATTGCCCGTGAACATTAAAATAATTTTTTCTTCGATGTTGAGTATGAATTCTAGTAATCATATTACAAGTTTTCAATCTAAGGTATTTATGGATTGAGCAATTATCATTAATATAATTAGTCAATATTGTAGTTAAAAAAATATGTATGTCAATTTTGTTGGAAGTTTGGAAGTTTGTCATTGATGATGCAATTTGGAAATATGAGCATGAAGTGTACATACATTGGTTGATCCAGTGTTGTCATTGAATTCAATATTGTGATGATCATCCTAGCATAACAGGGAAGTATTTTTGGTGACCTTTGTTCAGTATTAATTGATTTGGAAAGCATGGTTTATTAGGAATTTGGCTAAGTATTTCCTTTGTCACTATTGTGGTTCAGTGCATCATTTTTTGGGCCTACACTTCACCACACATTGGTTTAATTTTCTAAATTCATAACTACAACTTTGAATCCATCAGATGAAGCAACATTCAAGTTTTTGTGGCATTTTGTATAGTTTCCAAGAAGATATGAATAAAAATGTGTGGCTCTGCATATCGCAGTTATCTTCTAAACAATATACCAATGTGGGAGATTCCACACTTCTTCGCGAATAATTATTTTATCTTGGGATGATGAAGATAAGATAATGAATTTTGGTTGAATAAGAATTTGATGGGAGATTGAGTTTTGAGGTAACTTGATTGATGAAATTGCATAAGCTCTTGAAGACTTTGTGTTTTTACCTATTTTGGGCCGACCTAACACGATTGATGTTTTAAGGAGAATAATTGAGAAATTCTATCTTGAAGCCTTTTGGAAAGAGAAGTGAAAAAAAGGAAGAAAAGGAGATGATGGTGTGGATGATTATGATGGTGATGGTGAAGAAAGAGTACGAAAGGAATGTATGATATGTGAATGTCGCAGAGCAAAGAAGATTTGTGACATGTATGGTGAATCACCTACATGTGTGTAATTTAGTGATAATCATATTATATGATGATAATTTTGTACCTCAATGGAGGTGAAATCTGGCATATGATAGATGTTATTGTATCAGTTCAAACAGGCAGTGTTGCCAATCCTTCTTTGTACTTACTTAGTGAGCTATGAGCTCTTTTCTAGACATTGTGTCCTATCAATGAGCCTTTGTAATATCTTATATCTGAATATAATATATTGTGAGCTAACCCTCACTATGATTTTTTCCCTTTTTGGGTTTTCCAAAAAAATGCTAGTGTTCATGTGTCATGCAATTTTGTAGTTGCATTCATGCTTTCATTCTTCATTGTAGTTATTTATATTCAGTTAATTGTATGGGTTGTGTTTGATTGGTTTAGAGGAATACTGATTCACCCCCCTCTTAGTATTCTAGGTGTTCAACAAATTTGACCTCCAAAACTACCATTATTACTTATAGGGATTTTTAAATAATTTTTACATTTAAATAAGAAAATTATAATTGATCCCCTAATCTAGAAATCTTTCTTGTGTGATTAATATGATTATGCCAATAAAAGAGATGTCAATATTAAATGATATCCTACACATGCTAGCATATGCTATTACAACTTGATAACTCAAGGAAAAACAAGGAGGTTTATTCATCAATGAAAATTTTAGATTTTTAAGAGCATAAATGACCAAAATATCATTCTCAAGGGACCATCCTCGACAATTTTTTTAGAAAAATGTTATTCCAACAATATCTAAGATAAAATAAATTTATTACACGTAGTATTTTTGTACTAAATGTACACTATAATATGAATTTTTATGAAAATGTAGTAAGAATAATATCTCATGGATAAGAATTTCCATGTGTTTCAAAAAATATATAAATTGGTAATAAATAGTCCCAAAAAAGAAACTTGTGTTTATAAAAACCATAAAGGAGGAGAAATTATAAAATTGGATGCTAAACAAGTAGGCAAAAATTTACACAATAGTGTATAAGATAAAAACAATTCACACATGCAAAATTTCATCTTTTTAGTCATATTTCTTAAACAATATTAGTTGATCTTATCATTTTAGATAATAATTATATTGAAAGTATTCCCTTAATAAGTTAGAAAAGATGCACTTATCCACGCAATCCTAATTCAAAATTATAGAGGTCAAATATGTTACATCCCATTTTTTAAGCCCTCTAGACTATGTTATACTTTTTCACATTTCAATGGTGGTCCTAAAAACTTGAATTATGATAAATTATGAGTATACTGATGAATAAACATAGTAGATAGATATAGTTTGAAATTGATGATAATATACATTGATTTTTATATTAAATGAAAAGAAATGATATAATTTATATTTTAAAAATTATACTAATATTTTTCAAGTTTCATTAGACTAAATAACCCTTTTGGTTGGATGAGATGGATGTAAGAGATTGTTCTTCCCCTCTAGGATGTAGAGAGAGAGCATCATCGGAGAGAGGGAAGAAAATATGAGAGAAAACCAAGGTCGTCATGGAACTAAGAACACATACACACAATGCTTATATTATAGTTGTTATAAATTGGAATGATTGTTTGAGATGACTATATTCTTTGGTGATTGAGTTGTTAGTAAAATTGCATTATCTTTCAAGTTGCTCAAGTTAATCTACCCTCCTATAACTATTTGATGTATTCATCTTTTTCCTAAAGTGTTTTTTTTAAAGGGGGTAAAGACAGGTGTACATGGAAAATATGAAATATTTTTCTCCTTGATGAAAATAATTTATATAATATTTATACACAATTATTTGATTACAAATAGTCTATTTTGAAAAAGCATTTTTATTCTAGTTATGAATAAGGATAAATTAAGATTAGTTTCTTTATTAAATGTGATTATGCTTCTGTGTAAGTATATATACATACATACATACATACATACATACATACATACATATTTATAGATTTAAATTTTGTGCAAAGATGGAAATTAAGCATATATTGATATCACCAAAAATGGTGGTTATCGACCAGTACTGTCAATTTTTTAATTTCTTAACTCCACATGGTGGAGACCTTGGTGGAATGAAAGGATTTTAGTTCAATTTATGTGAAGTTATTAAGGGTTGTTCTACTGGCATAGAATAGGGAAATGAGGAGATCCTTTTGGAGAACTTAAAAGAAAATTTGGGAGAAAACATAGGGGGAATAAAAAAAGAGGAAAAGAGAGAGGGAGAAGAGAGTAGGGAGCTGAGAAATAAAATTGTGTGTGCAAAATTTGGAGGTTCCATTTGAAATTATTCTTATTAAGTGTTTTAAGCTTTCCTTTGGGCCTTTTTATATGATAAAAATGTTAAAATCTTAGCTTTTGGTTTTCTTATATGATATGTTCAATGTTTTAAACTTATCATTTTGGCCTTGCTATATGATAACAATATTTTATACATAGTATTTTGTCCTTGTTATATGAAAAAAATGTTTTAAACTTAAGTCTTTTGGCCTTGTTATATGATACCAATGTTTTAATATGCTCTTAGCATATCAACCTAGTTATATGATAAGAATATTTTAATCTAAACATAGCCTTCCAGCCTTGTTACATGTTAACAGTGATAAGCCATAATCTATTGGCCTTGTTAAGTAGTAACTAAGGTAGTTTAAGCATATCATCCTTAACCTTGAGGACAGTTGTAATTTTTAAGTCTTTTCAAGGCCTTGTCTTTGATCACAAAGCTAGTATTTAAACAAATGACCATGGTCTGGGATAATGGTAATCTTAAAGCAATATTATGACCTTATTTCTTTGGTGACTTTGTTATGATTTAAACCTATTGACCTTTCCTTATTAAGAATTTTGTTAGGGTTATAAACCCTATTTTAAACACTAAAATTATTCAATAGTAATTAGAATTAAATGTCACAACTCCTCTTAATATTATGTTGTTTATTTTGATAAACTAACTATTGTTTATCTTTTTGTCACATGTTTTTAAATTAATTTTCAATCTAACCATGGCCATAAACGAAGTGTAAGCTAATTAATTAGGCTTAAAGTCATGGCATTTAAAAAAAAAGTTGAGTCAAGTCAACAAAGCACCAAGGAAATTGGCAACATCTACCCACCCATCAGGATTCACATTTGACTATATTTATTAATTAATTGAAAATAAAAAACACATTGTATTCTGATTTTCAGTTAACCTATGCCACCTAGCATAATAACTAAAACTTTTGGCCAATTTGACATAACACTTGTAAATGTGATAGAAAAATGACACAAGTTAATTAGTTACTAAGTGACTATCTAATCATACTCTAAGTCATGGAGATGAAACACATATTTGTGCCACACACCAAGTTCTAGAAATTGCATAGGAGGGAGGTTGCTTCCACATAACTTAGTAAAGTGAAATAGAACTATAGAAAAAATTGTCATGTTTCACAGTTAGCACAGTAATTAAACTTGTGTTTAGGCATGATAAAAGGGAGATCAAGCATAAAATGAATGGAGGGGTCGGTCGAAGGAAACACATAGCACCTTACAAACTTTTACTCTCCTTTTTCATATGAAGTTATTGTTAATCCCTTCCTCCCAATTCCCATCACTACCAAGGATGAAACAGAGGAAAGATTTGAGATCATAGCTGCCAGTAAGAGGAGAGAAAAAGAGGACCAGTGACCCAACTGTTTGATTCAACCTTTGAGTTCTAGGTATGTAGCCTGGTGCTTAGATAGTATGCCTGCTTTGGATACTAAAAAATTATGTTTTATTTTTTCATGATGAATTAAAATATTAGTTTTGTTGCTTAAGGATTTGATTGTGTTTTAGTTTTGTTCTATCAACATTTCAGATCACATTCAATGATCCATCATCAGGATAAAGAGTTAGAAAATGATTTCTCATCCTCTTCAACTCTTTATCCTAATGATGGATCACTGAGTGTGATCCTAAACATTGATGGAACAAAAGTAGAATGCAATCCAATCCAAAAGTAGTAAAACTAATTTCATATAGATTGTGGAAATCTAATTATATTGATTTACAATATGTTGAATGGTCATTGTAGATGCATAAAAATGTCCTCTTAATTATTTTTATCCATTGCATAATCATATCTCCATAAAACCATTAAAATATTAAAAGCATTTATAAGCATTTACTCATAACTATAATCCATTTACATAATCATTTAGTCATTTATCCATTATTTATCCAAATGCATATTTCATTAATTCATTTCATAAATATTTATCGTTTCATTAATCATTAACATATCGATAAATCATTTCATATTCATCCATTTACATAAATCATTCCACTTTGACTATTTGCATGATTATTCATTTGCATTAATCATTAAAATGCATCCATATTTCATTAAATAATTTAAAATTCATAAATCAAATTCCATGAAATTAGCTTAAAATTGCACATTAAATTCATAAATCAATTTCCATGGAATTAGCTCAAAATTGCACAATTTGAGCTTCCAAACATGAATCATGGCATAAATCACTCCACTCATTTCTCATTTCTTATTTTCACATTATGCATTTATCTATAAAAACCTCCTCAATTTTTGTGGATACACATTTTTATTTAAAAATTCAATTTCAATCTCTCTTCCACTCATCACAGCTTCTTGTTGCACTTGTGCTCATAAAAATCTGAGAGCATCAAATGCATAAATAGAGAATCATGGTGAAATAGGAAAACAATGGAGCTGATTTTCCTTTGAATGCATTTATTTTAGTTTTGCATAGTTTAGTTTGCATTTTGCATTTGTATTCATTTGGAAAGGCTTTATTGATGATATGCTGAAATTTTGATTTGAATTTATAGATTAAATCATTTAGCTTCTTCAGTTTTCAGCATTAAACAAATGGTGAACCCGACGCGAACGCTGGATGAATATTTTCACATTTTGCAT
The DNA here is from genome assembly GCA_007258455.2 of Sequoia sempervirens. NCBI lineage: Eukaryota > Viridiplantae > Streptophyta > Pinopsida > Cupressales > Cupressaceae > Sequoia > Sequoia sempervirens. The sequence goes on along the minus strand of VDFB02271358.1, from coordinate 339,357,575 downwards.
GCACACTGATTTGTAGAAAAATTGAAAGAAAAATCTGATATGATCTACATTTTGCAGAGCAACAATTTTTTGACATCTACAGCATATTGACTTCTTCACATATATTTTGCAGGATCAAGAATTCCAGATTTGATATGATATACATTGTCTCATTTTGTAGTTGAAAGGAAAAATATGATATCAATTTCTTTGCAGCAAGTTACATTGTGAAAGCATTTCAAAATACAATAAAAACTTTAATTCACAAAAAGCAAAAAAACAAAAAAACAAAAAAAAAACAAAAATCATTTGCATAATTTTAAAATGTATCAGTTTTGAGCAATTTATGAGCTTGTAGCACAAATCCTTGATTTGAATATTGAATAATGAATAACACCCACAACATTTTATCCTGCAATTTAATTTTGAGTGTCAGTTTTTAGTTTTAACATTTAAATTAGATTTTTAGTTTTTAACATTTAAATTAGATTTTTAGTTTTCAACTTTTAAATTAGATTTTAGTTTTTAGCTTTTAACTTTTAATGTAGAATTAGCTTTTAATTTTTAAATTAGATTTAGCTTTTGTTTTTAGCTTTTAACTTTTAATAGCTTTTTCTAAATTAGATTTTCTTTTTTTTTTTTTGATCTTTTTAAATTTAGTTTTATTTTAGAATGTAGATTTAATATAGATTTATTTCAGATTTAATTTAATTTAATCTAGTTTAGATTAATTTTTTAATTTAGATTAATTTTTAGAACTAGATTAATTTTAAGGCTTAGATTAATTTAGATTAGTTTTAATTAACTTAGACTAATTTTTAATTTAGTTTAGAGTTTTAGTTTCTAATTTAATTTAGATTTTTAATTTTTAGATTTACTATTTAATTTAGATTCTTAGCCTTTTAATTTAGATTTAATTCAGTCTCTAATTTCTCATTTAGTTAGATTATTTTTTATTTAGTCTAGATTTTTAGTTAATAATTTAATTTAGTTTAATTTTTAATAATATAGTTTTAGATTTCTTTTCTTTTAGTGTGGATTTTAAAGTTAGAATTAAATTAAATTTAGATTAAATTAATTTTGTTAGGATTTATGTTAGTTTTCATTTTGGTTAAGTTTTGGTTTTGTGACTAATTTTGTTAACCTGGTTTCTTTTGGTAGGTTCGTTTGGCAAAGAATTGAAAATCAAAACATACGCTTGTCAAAGAAAGGAGGCATGAAACTACTAATGATATTTTGATGCAGGATGTTCATCAAAGACATGATTTTGAAACTAATTGTCTTTTAGATTAAAAAACACTTCAATTGGTGCATTAAAAATGAACAATTATCTTCTCTCACATAGATCTAACTAGGGGGTGAATGAACACTATTTGTTGTGCTTGAGATGGTAGGGTGTATGCTCTCACCTTGTGCAAAACTTGGTGATCAGAAACTAGACCCATCTATTTTATGTGTCACCTCGACTCAATAATCGAAGTATCCTCTCCCCTTGCACACTTGTGTGATCTTGGGTGCAAGAGAAACAGTTATTGACTCTAGGACTTGGGCCTTCCTTGGTGAGAAAAAGTACTCACCCCAAGGTGACTCAAACCGACAATGGAGCTCTTTGGCCGAGCTACCCCGACCAGTATATAAATGTGAATCCTAATGGAAAACTTAGGATTATGAGTGTGAATGTGTCATACGGACCAGATAGTACTCCCCAAAACCCTGTTGACCGTAACCTCTTCAATCTGGAGTGCCTCCTAAATGGAGATTAATCTTGCGCCCCATGTGTGGCCACTCGAACGGGGGTCCTGAATTAAACACCTTTGTGTAGTATCCAACAACCTTCTATTTGCTAGCACAGCACCAGTCAGTGTGAAGGCATCCACATCTTCGCAGTTTTTAGTAGAGGTGATCAATCTGTCATGGGAGTTTCATGGGGGTTGGAAGCTTGGTTGGCCTGAGAAGTGAGTGCACTATAAGAAGGAGACCGTGTGGCCAAGCTTCTGGATTCACACGCTAAGAATATGCGGCTGGGGAAACCCACGTGGAATCTAGTAGATATTGTCCTTTCCAACCTTAGGATTTGTGTTTGTATTGCAAAAATTCATGATTGAAAACAAACTCAAAAACACTTTGTCTACTATGTCCTGCGTGTGTGTTAAAAAATAGACCTCAAAAAAACATCACACCTAGTAACTTCAACACCTCAAAACATTTCCAAAACCATCAACCAAATATGTCTAATCGCTATCCTCCATATTCATCCACGACCTATGAATGAAACCAAAGGATTGAGTATCTTGACCATCATTTGAAAGAGCTTGAAAAACAACTTGAACCCCAACATTTGAATGAAGTGATGCAATCATCTCATAAGCCTTTATCCTCACCCAGAACTACATCATCCAAGTTCAATGTCCATGAATTTCTGCAAAGGCTAAATGAGAAACCTAAATCTATGTCCTCAAACACAAATAATATTGAGCAATCATACCATGTCATGCACCTATCTTCATCTCCCATAAGTCAAAATAAACCTCATGAGTCTTTCACCCAAGTTAACAAATCTATCCAACCATCCTCTCTCATCATACCATCTCCATCCAATGAGTCATGTCAATCTATTAGTCCAAAGCATGCTAGCATAGACTCCCCTAAAAATAAAGATCAAAGTATTCTTTCTATTCCATCCAATGATACCAAAAATCTCCAATGCTCTCCAATATTTGACCAAGATCCCATCTCTCAAGAACCTCATGATGATCCCCTTATCTCTTTTCGTTTCATCCAAGATGGTCTCCTTCCATCTCAAGAAAAAATTATCTTTCCAAATCCTCCTTCCACCTCATCTAATGAATCCATACCATCTCATGATTCCATCATATCCAATGATCAAGATATGATTTCCACAAATTATCAAGATTCCCTTCCTCGTCAAGATCAAGATATACCTCCATTCAAGGATACCCTTTCATTCCATGATGAGGTTCATCCTTCTCATGATCAAGACATGCCTTTCATACCACTTCATGATGATTCCATATCTAATAAAGAGCAAGCTAATCCATCTCCTACACCTCATGATCCTTTTCCAAGTCAAGATCAAAGTACCACATCATCCCCATGTCAAGATCATATCACCCATCCTAATTCTCCTCATGATTACAATCCTCCATAAGAGTCTATCACCCCTATTCAAGCTATACATGAGCCCCTTACCTATCAAATGGGTTCCCTCACTTTTATCCAAGGTGGTTTACTCCAATATCTTTTTATTCCTTCAATATCACATCCACCTCATGATAGACTTGCATCTTGTTTCATAAATAATACATACCCCATTGGCAAACGAATGTGTCAAAGTATGAACTACAAAGGAAAAGGATTAGGCCTTCATGAACAAGGTATCCTAGAACCCCTTTATATCCAAGAAATCCATATTATCATGGCCTTGGTTATACACCTCATAATCAAGACATTGATACCCATCATAAGTCCACAATCCATCAAAATAAACCTAAGTATCCTATTCCATCAAACCTTCCATCTATCCTAGGTACTTATCATATTCCATCAAACCTTCCATCTATCCTAGATCCTTATCCTAGTCCATCAAACCTTCCATCTATCCTTGGTCCTTATCATCCAAACCCTAGTTCATTAACCCTTCAGTCCATATTGGGGCCCTGCATCCCTCCATCTCCTATTCATCAAGAACAACAAAGTCACACATTCTTGATGCCCTCTCAAAATTCTACCTACATTAACCCATCCACCCATTCCATTACTTTTTGAGGTAATTTGGGTGCCAAATGTCAAAAGCTTCCATATCAAAATCCAAATATATCAAAGGATCAACATGTCTCCTCGAAGAGACATGTAAAAATAAAAGAAAATTTGATCCAAAGTCAAAAGAAAAAAATTCAAAGGCCACAAAGGCCCTTTAATCAAAAAGGAAATTTTCAAAAGCCACAAAGGCCCATAAAGAAAAAAGAAGAATCTCAAAGGCCACAAAGGCCCATGAATCAAAAATCAAAGTCAAAAGCTATGTGGATTCCTAAAAGTATCATCTAGAAGCAATAAAATCTAAATTGGCATCCAAATTTGCTAATCCAAAAGCTTCCTCCAATCGTCCATCTAAAAACCTATCGCCTTCCAAATTCATTTTTCCTCCATCACTTCACCACCCTTCAAGGTGTGTGCTGATGTTGATCTTTCCATCCTTTTCGTATAACCATCAACAAGCATTCCAACCTCCTATCCATTATCCAACATTCATCCCCCATTACTCTCCTTTAGTTCAAACCTTTGCATGAGTCCTTAGCTTCTTCCATCATACCATTAAAATACCTACATTTATGAGTCTAATCCTCCTTTCCATGGTTTATTAGAAAACATATTCAAGGGATATTAGCTGTGAAACTTGATGCTTGATTCCTCCCTCCATCTTCCTATCATGCATATATTAGCTTCCATATTCATTTATCCCTATCCATATCATGTCCTCCATATTCCTCTTGCACTCTACACTTGGGGGAAAGTTTCATCCATCTTGCCATTCATATCGATTATCCTCTTTATATTCATCCTTTACCTTTCCACCTTTGATCTTGACAAGGTTAAGGATCTTCTTGAACATCGCATATCTTATCCTATACACTTTATCCATATCCTCTGTACCATATCCTTCACCGTATCCATATTCCACCATCTTATCTTAATGCACCATTTCTTCCCTTCCTTGGTCTTGATGAGGAATAGGAGAAAAATACTTAGGCATTGTGTCCATATCTTATCGATCTTGATAATCCTATTCATTATCCTTCTCCTTGCATTCTTCCATTCCATATCTCCTAGCTTATCAAAATCCATGTCCCATTTCCTTCCTTTGTTCTTGATGAGATTAGGAGAAAAATTACAAACACATGCTTTGTATTTCCTTTTATATCCTTATGTGCTACCATTCCATCATAGTTCACATCTTTATCATTTATCCATGATTAAATTACCTCCAACGTTGGACATCATGTCTCTTTGCAACCTTGAATCTTATCATGCAAATCATATTTAAGCCTAGCTGTAAAACATTATTCAATCCACATACCTTTTGTCAATCAAATATCATCAATCATCAATCTTATCGTACTTAGAGGAATCAATGATCCTAAGTACTTACCATCATCATGCCTTATGGAATCAATCATTCCTGGCATCTTAATCAATCAACCATTATCATCTTTTGACAAAAGATATGTTGCTTGTGTGACATGTTTTGCAGTGAATCTTTCATTTTGATCTATCATTTATCCATGGTTGCACTACCTCTAGTGTGGGGCATCTAGTTTCTTCAATCAGTCATATCACATTTCATTTCACTCCATCTTTAAAACTTCCAAAAATCCAAAAAAAATCATCAAATGTCCTGAAAAAATCCCAAAAAAATGATAAAATGTCTTGAAAAAATCCCAAAAAAAAATGATAAAATGTCCTAAAAAAATCCCAAAAAATCATAAAATGTCTAAAAATCCCCAAAAATGAAAAAATCCCAAAAAAATCATAAAATGTCTTGAAAAAATCCCAAAAAAATAGTAAAACATCCCTAAAAAATCCAAAAAAAAATGTAAAATGTCCTGAAAAAATCCAAAAAAATCGTAAAACTTCAAAAATCCCTAAACAGTGACACTTTCATATCATCACATATCTTTGAACTTCAATCAAAACACATCACAATTGACAATCAAATAGACATTGCAACATATATACCAATCTATCTGGTAGACCCACACAACACGCCTAAACTATGATAAGCATCGGTTTTACAGTAAAGCATGATGCCTGCTTCTTTGTTGATTTTTGCTTGCTTTATGATTTTTATCTTTGGTGACATGTCTTTTAGCTTCTCCAGGACGTCTTTGACTAGAGAGGCGAGGATGGGGCATGTTCACTTGTTTTTTGTTTGTGGATTGTTTCTTATTCACAGGATGACTCATCTTAGGACATGGTTGTCTAAAACCATCGAGGACCTATGAGTCTACTATGGATGAGAGCATTCCTTGTCTGATAGTGTCTTCCATGCAATAATTATTCTGGTCATCTAAGGTTCTTATACCTAGATGCTTATACTTCATTACTAAATAAAAATGCAAACAGCATTCAGATCGTCTAGATGTTCATGTTATATAGATGCTTATACTAATTTGCGACATAATAAGCTCGATGATGATAAAAGCACTTAAAAGGAACAAGAGGCTTTATCACCTTCATTCTCTTCCATCTTGCATTTCATTTTCTTCATCTTTCTTGTCGCAGAGAAATCAATCAATTGCTTAGCTCACTGATATATGTCTCTTGAATCAAATCTCAAATCAATCAACCTGCTTCTCAAAATTTCATGCCCCCTTAATCAATCAGTCAATCCATCATTGCAACACCTTGTCTTGCATAAGCATCATTCTAAATCAACTTCATTAGCTCATCAACCTGGCTATACTGATCATTTCCATCAATTGTTCAGTTATGCCCATCAACTGTGCATTTTCATCAAATGTGCATCTCCACTTTATCACTTGCGCAATATCAGGTATCTAATCATTTTCTATACATCTATCGAGAGATTAATCTTCTTACAATCTGTTCAATCAATCTCTCGAGGGGGCATATCATCCTTATCATCATCCTTACCAGGATATCCTTGGGGCATGTATCAGTTAATCAATCTTTTTTCTTTGAAACAACGCGACAGGCTGCATTGTCTCAAAGAGGGGCAAAATGTAGATGCATAAAAATGTCCTCTTAATCATTTTTATCCATTGCATAATCATATCTCCATAAAACCATTAAAATATTATAAGCATTTATAAGCATTTACTCATAACCATAATCCATTTACATAATCATTTAGTCATTTATCCATTATTTATCCAAATGCATATTTCATTAATTCATTTCATAAATATTTATCGTTTCATTAATCATTAACATATCCATAAATCATTTCATATTCATCCATTTACATAAATCATTTCACTTTGACTATTTGCATGATTATTCATTTGCATTAATCATTAAAATGCATCCATATTTCATTAAATAATTTAAAATTCATAAATCAAATTCCATGAAATTAGCTTAAAATTGCACATTAAATTCATAAATCAATTTCCATGGAATTAGCTCAAAATTGCACAATTTGAGCTTCCAAACATGAATCATGGCATAAATCACTCCACTCATTTCTCATTTCTTATTTTCACATTATGCATTTATCTATAAAAACCTCCTCCTTCTCATTTTTGTGGATACACATTTTTATTTAAAAATTCAATTTCAATCTCTCTTCCACTCATCACAGCTTCTTGTTGCACTTGTGCTCATAAAAATCTGAGAGCATCAAATGCATAAATCAAGAATCATGGTGAAATAGGAAAACAATGGAGCTGATTTTCCTTTGAATGCATTTATTTTAGTTTTGCATAGTTTAGTTTGCATTTTGCATTTGTATTCATTTGGAAAGGCTTTATTGATGATATGCTGAAATTTTGATTTGAATTTATAGATTAAATCATTTAGCTTCTTCATTTTTCAGCATTAAACAGTCATTAACCAAGCTTTCCATAGAAAGTTTTTTGTTGACATTCATTGCTAATTACATTGGGATATTATGACCCAATACTATAGAATTCCAACCAACATTTAAATATATCTTCAAATAGATTAATAACGGTACAAAGACTATGATTTACCTACAAGATGTGCTTGGTTGGTCGATATGTCAACATTATAGGCCTATTTATCATTTAATATGCCTATAGATTGAATTATAGATTAAAAAGAATAGTATTTAAAAATCATTCAATATACTTCTAGTTTGACTTGGATCTGTATATCAATTAGTATGCTTGTAAACTAATGCTAGTGTTTATATGTTATGCAATATGATTCAAGGTTCATGAATGGGTGCAGAGAGTAAGGGTATATTTGTATTTAACCTCCAAAATCATAGACGTTATCCCTAAATTTGCACCATGAAACTACAAGAATATTATAACATTTCATGAGAATGTAAGGTTTGTGAGATGGTTAAATTTATGCCTTAATGACTGTAATATAGTTTAGTCTAAGTCTCATACATAAATCATGCCATAGAGATAGCACAAAACTTTCTCTCTCATGAGTACCTTAGAATAGGATAATTGCAACAGAATGTCTTGAAATTTCAATGTTGTCCTCTCCATTTATTTTCCACCTTAATCTTATCATTTTTGTTTCATGATGGTCACATCTTGGCCTAATGGTGAAGGAGAAACCAGAGGCCCTTATCATTTCATCACAATCTCGTACCCAACTCAGAACACACACACATAGAGATTGACACAACAACTTTCTTTTTCATTTATTTGAAACATATTACAAGATTACAATGCCATCATATGGGCTATCTCACTATGGCCATCTGCCAAATTGCAGATATGAGTCTTCTCTCTCAACTCTACATTTCCCAGATGGAGATCTACTTTCTCCTCGGCTCCACTATCACCTTCAGGCTACTTCGCCACCTCCACTCACACTTCCTTTTCTCCATCTCTCGCTATCTCTATATACTGTATTCCTTCTTCATGTCAGCCTTGATCTTTCCCGCTCTTCATGTCGTAGTTTCCATTATCATCCAATCAACTTCTAAAATCACCAAGTTGTTACATCGTAATCAACACCTCCATCAAGTTGGCCAATAGATAGGTATTCCACAACACTGACGTGGAATACACCAATATTGTTCTACCAAGCGTCACATCCTAACTCGCCATCCACTGTGTTGATCATCCTCATCCATCTCCACCAAAATATTGCCAAGACTTTAGAAGATCTCACCCCGACGCCACCATGTCACACCGACAAGCTTAATTGGATTATTTTTGGAATGTCGAAGAGACATCCACAAAAATCCTACCAACAAGCTTGACTCTTGCCGAATACAAAGGGGGTCACCAAGTTGGGAGGTTTCAAAACTCCAAAACCCCGTGACAACAAAGGGATCGCAAAATCAAAAGGTTTTGGAGCTTCAGAACTCTATGACATGAGTTAGAAAAACTTGGATATTCGCAACTCTCACAACCTTGGCCCTTATTTGAAACAAACACACTACTATTTTTATTGTTTGATGCAAGATTACTCTTTATATGGGAGCATCAAGCACCCCAAGTAGAAATATTGTGAGCATAGGCTCACAATGATGGATTTGAGTGATAGAATCACACTTTCAAGTTGACACCAACCTGCAACAAACTCCTTCGCTATCCAAGTGCAGCAAATCAATCCTTCTTCTGCCTTTTCTAGCATCGTGCTAGAACATGCACCCCTTCTCTCCAACACAACATCTTCCTCTTCTTTCCCCTCATGATATCATGTCCACCAGAGCCCGACCTCCTCCGCCAAATACTTTCCACACTCCTCTCCTCCTTTGTGGGTTCTAACCCACCTCTGACTGTCCACCTCCACCTAAAACAACCTGCAATATCTTCAACCATTTATATACAAAACCACACACCATCTGCAACATCTACATGCTTTGGTTTTCTATCCATCCATTCTTCTATCATTTCATATGAAAATGCAATACCACAAAGTTGTTTTACCTCATTTGTACCCACAACTGCAACATTGAACCTCACTGTGATGTCCTCTACCTCCTCGTCAGCTACAATGTTTTGCTTTTCTCTCTTCACTGCAACATTAAGCTTCAATGTCCACTTTTCCTCAATCATCAACAACAAATCCTCTTTGCCATGCTTCACTAAAACAACCTCTTCATTGCTCACCTCCATCTTTTCTTCTTCTCTCTTCATGCCTTCCTCATGGCATGTCTCTGCTACAACTTCTTCATCGATAGGGGTTTCTATTACTTCTTCTATTTTCCATCTCAGGATTCTTTCTTATTTCTTCTTCTCATTCATCTTTACCACCTTCCTATCACTCTTTCCAACACTCTTTTCTACTTTTCCTCAAACCATCTTCTTCAACGCTTCACACAATTCCTGGAGCCTCACCTCATTCTTTCTTACTTCTTCAAAAACTATTTGTCCCATCTTTTCAATCATCGCATCCTCCACTCTATCGCAATACTTCTCCCAAAATAGTATCCGCACGGGTCTCCTCAACCCAACGCATTTTTCCTGCTACAATCAGTCACTCTACAAACATAAATCCTTCCTGCAACAAATCTCTTTAGGATTCAAGCCCCCTATAGTTGCAAGTCTCTTCTCACCTACAACAATCTATTCTAGAACTCAAACCCTCTATAGTTACAGGTACCACACTCACACAACTATTCTCTACCCAACAAAGATTCTGGAAGATGCTTCCTCTACCCACCTTCTCTCAGTGGATGAACTCTACACCTTCTACCCAACTTTATCTCTACTTAAGGATATCAGTTACATACCCTCTTTCATGCCTACAACAAACATACTTTCACAACTCTTCCAACTCATCACCCGTAGGTCCTATGGCTTCAACCCACACTCATAGGTCCTACTACAACTGCCTCACATTCAAAACTCTATTACAGACTCAAGACAACTAGCTCTGATACCAATTGATGAAGGAGAGACCAGAGGACCTTATCAGACCGTCACAATCTCGTAGCCAACTCAAACCACACACACACATAGATTGACACAACAACTATCTTTTCATTTATTTGAAACATATTACAGGATTACAATGCCATCATATGGGCTATCTCACTACGACCATCTGCCAAATCGTAGATTTGAGCCTTGTCTCTCAACTCTACATTTCCTAGCTAGAGATCTACTTTCTCCTCGGCTCCACTATCACCTTAAAGCTACTCTAACACCTCCACTCACACTGCCTTTTCTCCATCTCTCGCCATCTCTATGTACTATATTCCTTCTTCATGTCGGCCTTGATCTTTCCTGCCCTTCATGTTGTAGTTTCCATTATTGTCCAATCAACTTCTGAAATCACCAAGTTGTTACATCGTAATCAACACCTCCATCGAGTTGGCCAATAGATAGGCATTCCACAACAACGATATGGAATACACCAATATCGTTCTGCCAAGCGTCACGTCCTAACTCACCATCCACCGCGTTGATCATCCTCATCTATCTCCTCCATCGAAATATCGCCAAGACTTCAAAAGATCATACCTCGATGCCATCATGTCACACCGACAAGCTTAATTGGATCATTTTTGGAATATCAAAGAGACATCCACGAAAATCCTACCGAAAAGCTTGACTCTTGTTGACAACAAAGGAGGTTGCCAAGTTGGGAGGTTTTGAAACTCCAAAACCCCACAAAAAAGGTTTAAAAAACTCAGAAACCCTCGACACTGATGAACTCCATCCACTAAGTCGCTAAGTCAAGAAGTTAGGAAATATTGAAACCCCGCGACAACAAAGGGATCACAAAATTGGAAGGTTTCAGAACTTCAGAACTCCATGACATGAGTTAGAAAAATTTGGATCTTACGACTCTCACAGCCTTGGCCCTTATTCGAAATGCACACACTACTAATTTTTTTGGTTGATGCAAGATTGCTCTTCGCCTAGGATGCTCCTGCATCACCTAAACATATAATGAGGATATGCTATGTTACACTAAATTGTGTTAAATGTTTTGAATCACAAAAGTCTTAATATGGACAAAATCCATATCCAAAAAATAATCATGTATAACAATAATCATTACATAAATTATTCGATCAAGAAAATCAACATAATTTAAGAAGCCCTGCTCTACTTAGGTGTAGGTATTTAGGCATGTAGTATAATTCTAGTGTTGACTTGGAAGTTGTTATTAAGATGTCACAAATGTTCACAAATATTAATACTCTAGAATCTCACCTAAAATAGTTAATATTTATTCATATTAGTAGAATTTGTTATTAACATGTCACATACGTTTACAAATATTAATTCTCTAGAATCTCATCTAAAATAGTAAATATTTTTTTATACTAGTAGAATGATACTCAAGCTTAAATAAATGTATGATGAATTGTGATTTGTTTTAAGGTTTTTAAGATTAGAAGATATTTTAGGTAATTACCAATAGAAAATCTTCTTAAGCTGAAAATGTTAGATTAAGAAATAAAAAATAAGAGATTAGGTTGAGGTATTGACATTGTTTCTTAAAACAATAAAAGTAAGATATGAATTACTCAACTAAAATTAAATTGTTTAAATCTATAAATTATGTTGTCATATCAAAATAGTTATCTTCCAAAAAGAGACGTGATTTTAATAAATAAGAAAATTAAACTTATATGCAACCATAGAAATTAGTATAAACTTAAATTAATTATTATTATTGGTTATTAATACCTCGTGTTATTATAACTTGTCCCTAAGAATATTACAAATTATAATACTCTATCTACATAAATTATTATGATGAAGGACTGGTTTGAAACTCTATTAATGAGATACAAATGTTAATAAACATAGTAATAATGTTACGATTTTGTAGTTTTAAATACTTATTCTATGAAATTAAATATTTCAAAAGTCTTTTTGAATATATGTGAATATACCATAATGTTGTTAAAGTATTAGCAACTGAAATTCGTCTTGAAATATTTATTGTTTTTCTAAATAAGTAGTAATATCAAAGTTTCATTTTTAAACATGTTACTAAATGAAAACTCTTTATGGGTATTCAAAATTAAGAATTTGAATTAGAAAGAAGTTATTTTATTTCAATGATATTGTAGATAATACTTAAATAAAAAACTAGGTTTTTTCTAAGTAATCAATAGAGAAATAATGATCTTAAAAGGGTAGCTTAAAATTATTATATTGTTCAAGGCATTTAAAATAATAGAAACCTCAATAATACAAAGGGTCTTTTTAGAAAACTTTACTCATTATAGTTTTATCTCTTGGCACATAACTTTAAATCTTATTATGGGTCTTAGAATTTCTTCTTTTTTAGTTGTAAACCTAAAATAAGAGAAAGGAAAATCCAAAGATTAATTTGAATTTCACAAGAAATGGAATAATGATATTCATCTCAAAAAATGAGAATGAAGTTTAGTTAGACTTGAAACTTCATAAGGTAACCTAGAATCAATTCTTGAAATATCCAAATATGATAGGGGATATATTAGAAGGATGAACAAGAAAACAAGCTAGAAAAATGAAGATTGCAGACTTTCCCAAAATTATGTTAAAAAGGAAATCACCCACACTTGAACTTTGGTCATCTAACATCGAGACCTTGGCGATGACCTTGAAACAATTGAAGAAAAGTAAGGAGGAATCCACCAAAGATAAAAAGGAATAATAATGTATAATTCTAGTCATAAGTATTAAATTTTGCATAAATATTTTTAATAGTTAATTTGGACAACTGTATCTATGCTTGAATACAATGTTATTTTTAGATAATTATTTTCTTATGTGATAATCATCATAATAAGTCATCATTTTTATTTTAGTTTTATCACTAAATTCTATAAAAGGAACTTGTATTTGAGCTTACAATAATAACATCTATAGTTAATAGATATCTTTATGATATACTATTAGTTTATAAAAAGTATATGATATTAAATAGAAACTTATTGATTTTATATTCATTTTTTTTCTCTTGAATTAAATAGACAACCTAGGGGAGACATACCAGTAGCCACCAAGGCTAACTTCATGCATTTGTGCAGAGTGCAAAATAGGTCTGATTTCATTTTTTTTTGGGCTTCTTCGTAAGTGAGTTAGGACCTTAAAAAGAAAAAATTGGCTTCTAGGTATTTAAAATGCGCCTTCTGGAACCCGTAAAGCGAAAGGTACTCAAAAAGGGTGTTTTTAAACCTCCATCCCCTACATCTTTACCACTTCACCAGTACCCATTCATTAGACAACCAATAAAAACCCACAAAAATTTAAGGTGTTTTCAATAGTTTTCAATGTGTTTTATTTTTTTGGTCAACTACATATTCAGTAGTGAACATATATTGGTGTAATTTGTAAATTTTTATTGGAATAATTAAAACAATGTAATGACTAAAATGTAAACGGTTATTGGGGGGTCAGGTGAACAAGGAGTAAACAACAATTGGATCATGGTCGGAAATTGGCACATTTCCCCTAATCAAGAAAGAAAAAATAAAACCAATAGCATTCAATATCAATGATGCCTTTATATCATGTTTACGGGTAATGTCATTGTGCTTGAGCTACTGTATCTATTTCCTAACACAATTGTAATAACAATGTCTGTGGAATCATCCTATAAATTTTTGGGGAGAAATAAGGTACAATTATTGATTTAAAATCCAAAGGATGAGAAATTCCCTTTCAATTGATGACTAAAAACATAAAATAAATTAATTTTAAAGATGTTAATATCGACATAAAATAATTCCAAATAGGATTTTATAATGTGAATACAATCTTGGTTTAGAATTATATTTATTTTTATTGATATGATATTCATCACATAGGTCAAGGGTGACACATCTTATGAGAACATGATTTTAGATGAAATTATGTAACAAACAATGGTCTTATCGACCAATTGTTATATAAGCTTCCCGTCATGAGTGGCAACCACAAAGAAATTGTCTAGGGAATAGAACCTTAGAAAGGGTTGCATACACACTTAAACATTTCATGCCAAACATAGAACAATAAAATAAAACTATATATTTTTTGCCTTGATCCTACTCAAAAGCAAGGTTGTAGACAATTTGGGAAATGAAGTCCATTTTGTTAGTACTCAAGCATTTGGGGATGAGGTTTAGGGTGAGATTGTTAAAGATTGTCTACATAAATATGAAATATTACTAAAGTAAAATATATTCAAACTATACTTGGAAGAATCCCATATTGATTGCTTGATTTTCTTGAGACATTAAGCCAAATTCTGAGGTTGGATTCAATCTTTTGAATATTAGATACATAACCCTAAAAGAAAATGACCTTGGTGCACTTCTAGTGGGAAGTGTGGTCTTCAGGAAAGCAACTCAAGATTGATTAGTCGCGATGAGTCTAAGACTCTGGCTAGAACACATACCTATCTTTTTGATAGATGCCTACCCCATTTTGGGTGGATTCCTATTTCGTATGAACATATCACTAACTATATGATTGGTTGTTGTTTTAAATTTGATAAATACATATCCCATATGGATAAAATTACCCAAGTATATAGTTTATAAATGAACACATATTAATTAGAAAAGAATAGTGGAGTTTTGGGTTAGATGGATTGGGATGTTACATTAAACCCTAATGTAAAGTTAGATTGTTTATAATTGTATTTTTAAAACCTATTGGGAACACCTATAACATTCAATAGATAGTTGGTTTAAATGCTAAATGGAATATAATGAATGTTTAAGATTGTTTCTATTCAAAATCAATCTTCTATAATTTCACTTGACTAAGGATGTATGCATATCTCTGAATATTATCTAGTGGAAATTATAGTATAAGAATTAGGTAAAGCCTCTCAGATTTTCCACAAAGGCAGTGATGGGTACATAATATACATTGCCTTTTTGCTATGATTTCATTCTTGTGTAAGCCAAGTCCACTACGTCCATCATAACCATTTTGTTTCTTGATCTCAAATCCTTTACCATATTGCTCAACTGGTATTCATGCAAGCTCAGTATCTTCTTCATCTTTGTAGATCCATGTAGAAATATCCTTGCCTATGGTCTCTTTCCTTAGCTCACCTCACTTGGTAAAAGTTGTGGGAGGGTTATGAATGATAACCTTAGGTTCCTTCTGGCTAGGACAAGGTTTCCCATAAAATTTTGGTGATGCGAGCAGTTTCCCAATATAAAATAAGCTCTCAATGTTATATTCTCCATGCCCTTGGTCATGGATCTAGACACCACCTTTAGGGATGGAAGTGGATAGAGTGGAAGATGTGGATAATGAAGATGGATCAATGTAATGTGATGAGGCAGATGGAGAGGCTTCCCAATTGATGGGTACTTGATGCTTAGTGGTTCCCTTCATACTACTACAATATTGGAAGGGATTAAGATTGCTTGTTATGGGAACTTAAGGCATTGATGGTATGTTGAAGGGATGAATTTCATGGAATGAATCCATGGGAAACCAAGGAGAAGGTTATATGGTAGGCCTAGATCTAGGACTTGGAATATTTTATTTTGAATGGCTAGTCCAAATCTTATAGGAAGTGTGATCACACCTTTGGAAGAATGCTTAGCATCATCATAAGCCCTTGTGATAATTTTCTTTGATATGCCTATACAAGCTTCAGAGAATCCCAATACTGTGACCAATTTTAGAGTGCATATGTTCGGGGCCACTCCATCATCTACCAAGACTCGTCTAATTTTGTGTTTGTTAATGTAAACCTCAAGGTGCAATGGATTGTTATGGCTAGGTCTTTGTGTAGGAAAGTCTTGTTCAAAAAATGTCGTGTGATGGGTGGTATCCAAGTATCCTACCATGCCCTGAAATTGATTAAAATTTAGGTCTGTGGGGATGGAAGTCTCTTCCAAATATTTGTCCAAAATGACTTTATGTTTGGGAGATATATACGAAGTAACTCAAGAATAGATATTTGTGCAGTAGTCTTCCCTAGATGATCTAGGAGGTTATATTGAGTTTGTGGTTGTGGATTAGAAGTGGCCCCTTGCAAGACCACTTTATATCTTCGAGTTGTAACAACACACTCTAAAATTTTCCTAATGGCAGTGGTAGCGACATTATTATCAAAGGCTTGAATTTTATTAATAGTATACTCATATGCAACTTTGGTATAATTGGAATTATTGTTTTTCTTATTCCTTAAACATAAGGCTTTTCCTGACCCATGGTTTTTAAAGGATATTTGAAAATGGTATGATCAACATTGTCCTCCCTTGTGAATTGTTTATCAATATGTCACCTTGTTCAATGAGATCTTGGATGAGGTCTTTAAGTTTCCAACACAATGATGTCTTATGTCCTTTCATGTGATGGTACTCACAAAAATTATTATCATTCCACCAATTTGGTTTAAAAATTGTTGGTTCATAGTGTCTAACTTTTGGTGGTTGAATGGCATTCGATTGTAATAGTTTCTTCAAAACTAATTCAATGGATTCCCCTAAGGGTGTATATGTTCCCTTTGGTACATGTTTGTTCATGGAGGACCTCTACATTGTTTATTATTTTGTACTTCATTTGTATTTTGGTCATGAGTTGTTGTTTGATTTTTTGGTGTGGAAGGAGCTTTGAGATGAATGGTTGGGTGTACTTTGTTAACCACTTTAGTGTCAACTACCCCAGATCATTAGTGACATTCTTGTTTTTAGACTAAATTTTTCTTTTGTCATTGGGATTGTTTTGATTTTCTTTAAAAAATTGACCAAGCCTTTTGCAAGATCTTTCTCAATGAAGAAACCCTTTTCAATGACATCCTCAAATGTGTTGCACACAATAGATCTAGAGTTGGTGCATTAGTTCTATATTGAGGTTTTCAACAAAGATGGGGACCAACTATTCATCAGGTATGTGACAAGGACATTTGCTAGCCATACTTCACCATCTTTGGAAGAAAGAGGTAAGTGACTCCCCTTCTTTTTGTATGGTTGTACACAATTTCCAAGGGTCATGTCCCTTTCAATGTTATAAATGAAGTGAGTGATAAACTTATCAGCTAGTTCATTACATGTTCTTATCCCTGGAGGTAGATGTGCAAACCACTCTAGAGCTTGCTCCGAAAGGCTACATGGGAATAATCTCATCAAGTAAATATGCTCAAAATCAATGTCCATGCAAGTAATATGGAAAACTCTCACATATTCCACTAGATCTCCCTTTCCCTTATATTTGTTAAAGTTTGGTACATTGAAATGTGGAGGGAAAGGAGGCATATATATGCTTTGATCAAAGGGATAAGGGCATATCTCTTCCATAGAATAAGTTTTCTTTGTCCCACTCACTTGCATATTTGAGATTTTTTGTTGCAATGCTTGCATTTGTTGTGTTAAAGTATCCATGGGTGATGGTGGTATGTTTGGTTGAATTTTCATGAGAGATTTGGCATCGATGTTGAATGTGTTGAGATGATTGTATGATGGGGATGGGTTTTGGTTTTAGAAGTTGGATGTGAATGTCAAGTTTGGGTTGATGTTTTTTTGAAAAGGATTTTGATTACCTTGAACTTGGAAGTGAGATGTAAAAATGGTATTGGTATTGGTATTGGTATTGGTATTGGTATGATATTGTGGTATATTTTGATTCATTGGTTGGTGTTGTGATGTGAAGTTGGGATTTGGATTGACATGTTGTTGTGATAGAGGTTGGTTGGTGTTTAGATTTGACCCAAAGGACATGTTTGTGCTTGGTGTGACAATGAATCCTTCTTGTCTTGTCCAATGGTGGGTTTGGATTTGTGATGTTTTGACCCATGGTATTGGTTGATGATGTAGCATTTTGAGAGGATGAGGTGGTAAATGGATTTTCAAAATTCATACGCATGGTGTTAGATGATGCAACAAATGGATTGACAAATGAGGGAATTTGTCCTTGAGATGTTGTATGTGTTCTTTTGGTCCCAAATGTTGGAGTAGGGGGGATGTTTGTAGTTGTTGCATTGTGTGTAGTTCCTCCAAGAGGCATACTAGTGTGCATTTTTTGTGAAGTGGGATGACTTGATGAAAATGTGTTATGACCTTGACCTTTAGTTTGTGTTGTCCCTTTTACAATTGTGGAAATGTCAAAACCAAAGGGAAGTTTGGAATCATTTTGAGAAAGTTCTAGAAAGTATCTATCGGTATTTTCTTTGAAAAGCTCCTCTATGATGTGCACTACCATAGGATCTTGGGAAGCCTATTCAATTTATTTGGGGGTTAGACCCTGTTCAACCTCATATAATGTAAGATTATCAAATGGATTTGCAATTTTAGGTTATGATGCTTGTGGTTGGTTTGAAGATGCCCCAAAGTTCATGGTGCTAGTAGGATTAAAGTTGGAGTCATTTGAGGGATCCGTATCCTTTCATTTCCTTTGTGACCTTGTGAAGACCATATAAGACAAGTGTGACTTTTATATTTTGAAACTTTTGGAATGAATGCAACGAGGGATGAAGATGTAAGGCAGTAATGATGTGCTATACTATGTTTTTAGGATTTCTAGATATAAAGATGCAAGATAGTAATGCAACTATGCCTAAGCTTGGGATTCAAAGTGGTAATGAGACTATGAATATGCTTTAGGATTTGGATATGCAACTTTGAACCTTAAAAAGGGATGCTAGGAAAACTATGATGAACCAAGGTAACAAATCTAAATGCTAGGACCTCACGAGGATAAGAACCAAGATGATGATAATGATTGGATAAAAGGTGAACCTGAACTAGACACATGAGTTATAGACCCAATCTAAGGATAAGGGTATGTGCAAGATCATCATGGAAAAAATAGGCCCTTAAGTGGCGAAAAATTCAGAAAAATCAGAGTTAGGCAACTTGACATAAAAATTTGAATAAGTTATCTATATTATTTCAAAAATATGTAAGAATAGAATCTGTAGCAAATTGAATGTAGTTTCTAAACTACTAGGTTTATTTAAAAAATAAAAAATCTATTTGGTGAAAATTTGAAATTTCAATGCGTGAGTACTTAAATTCGGGAAAAATAAGTAGGTGTCTGTCAATACGCTAACCACAATAAAATGGTAATATTTTTTTATAAGATTTTAGATATAAGTAGAGGACTCATGTCCCAATGTGATGCATACTTTTTGTAATTTTTTTCCAAGTAAATAATTAATTATGAATTTTTTATTACAACTTTTTAAAATATAAATACTGCAATCGACCACCTTAACTTGGTCAAAACTTCATGAAATTTAAAAATGTGATACCATTTGAAAGCTATAGATGTTTTCAATCAGCCTATCAATCAAGACTTTAGTCGTAATTCAAATAGAAAATGAATAATAATTATTTATTAAATTCAAAGTAAAGCATAATTTATATTGGTGAAAGTTGAAAATCCTTTAAAAACCCTTTTTGTTTCATCAATTTCGGGTAAAAAAAAAGTCGCCAGCCACATACCCTACATATACCCATCATATCACCACTTTCTAGCCCATCATAATCCTACACATACCCATAAGATATGTAAATGTGACAAGGTCAAGACACCCAAATATGTACCTATGGTCTGATCAATGGCCTGATAAGCCTGCTTATCTCAAGACTCAAAGATGATGATGGATGAGCTAAGATAACCAATGTAAACTAGGAGATGCAAGCTAAGGCAGCTAGTAAAATGCAATGAAAGAATTGGATGACCTAAAAAAGTCTTAGATCTGAATGTACAATCACTATCTAAAAGGAAACTAAAAGTTGGATGTATAGGAATTTCCCCAAAATTTTGAAAATTGACAGATGTGGTGTTTCAAGCCACA
This sequence comes from Sequoia sempervirens, assembly GCA_007258455.2. NCBI lineage: Eukaryota > Viridiplantae > Streptophyta > Pinopsida > Cupressales > Cupressaceae > Sequoia > Sequoia sempervirens. Next base: position 339,337,196 of record VDFB02271358.1, on the reverse strand, counting down.
GATGCAGTGCAAAACCAATCAATTGTAGTGTAGAATCAATCAATTGTGGTGCACAAGCAAATGTCAGTTTCTGGCTTCTTAGGGTTTTTGATAGATGTAGTGTTTTAGCTAACAATTGTGGTGTACTATTTGATAATTGCAGTGCTCTATTCAATAGTTGTGGTGTTCTAGTTTTTGGTCTCAAATTGATTTTTTCTAAATGGTTTTTCATTTTAGACAATTTCCAAATTTGATCATATAAACATGTACAAAAACTTAGAAGATAGATTTGGTTGATTTTGACTCCTTGACTTTGTGGTAGTAAGTATTTTACAAGTTTTCTTCCACAAGACTCACCAGGCCTTGGTTCAAAAACAATATAAGTAAGCACAACCTAGCTCTAAGTAGTAATAGGGTTATCTACTAAAGTTGGCTTACCTCACCTTTTGGGTGATTTTAAATCCAAGTACAACGAGTGGGTAACTAGGGTATGCCAAGGTCATGTACCACCTTAACACTCCTCACTTTGAAAGGATGAATCCCAAACAAGGAAGCGTGTCACCTCAACCAAGCACCAGATGTGGTAAGTAACTTCTTGTGACGATGCTATCACAATACACCATATTAGAAGATGACCAAAAAGGTCTTAGGCTTCTAAAACAGTGGTTTGTAGTGGAGGAATTCTAAAGACCACCAAGGTATAGTAGCGATGGGAGACTAAAATTCTAAACCCATGTATGAAATCACCCAGGATTGGAAGGCCCACCCCTATACAAACAATCAAATTGAGCTCACCTTTTAGTTTTTTCCTTTTATATAGCGTATTAGAGGTATATACATTGGGGGTCTTTCCCTGGGTGAAACTCCATAGGAAGGCTCACCCTACTCAAAATAAAAAAGAGAAAGCTTGTGTATTGCTCTTTCTCATCACCCAAGAATCACACGTAGTGCAAGGGGAGAGGATACTCAAGACTATACTATGGAAATATTTCTCATCACCCAGGAATCACACATATCGCAAGGGGAGAGGATACTTTAGCTAAACACACTTTAGGTAATTGACACACCTACATGAAAGTGCACAAACCATAGAAGAAACTTATTCTTTTTAAGCATCAATTCCAAATTTTTTTAATTTAAAAATCATAAACACATAATGGAACTCTACAAGAAATTGGATTAGTAGTTTAGATCAAAAGGTCTTCTCCCAACATCTTCCACATAGTTGGAAATAAAATATTAGTAACCAAAAAGCTCTGTCAGGTAGTGGATGCAAAAAAGAAAAAAATTGAAGAACTCAATTTTATACCCTCTTTTCGCTTGATAGTCAGATGTAGTGCAAAATGGATCAGACACAACTTAAAAAATTGTGATTGTTGTGCAATGATGCATCAAAAGACCTGAAAAATGTGGTGCATGATCCACCAAGTATGACATAGGAAATAATGATTGTGGCTCTAGGAATGTCAACTGCGACATAGTATTCAATGATTGCAATGTTTTAGGGCATGATTGTGGTGCAGCAACCTATAGCTACATAAACACAAAAAAATGACAAAAAACAACAAATATGATGATGTAAGTGATGTAAGTAGACTGTTAAAATGTTAAAAAAATAACTAGAACCCAATAAAATGATTAAAAAGAGCAAGGATTGAATGATTTTGAGATTTTTTAGATGACAATCAAATGTAATGTTTTGAGCGACAGATGCAGTGTGACAAACCTCACATGTATCATGTCGTACAATGATTACGATGTTTGAAAGCATAAATTTGATGTTACATAGAAAAATTGCGTTGCACACCTAAAACTCAAAATTTCTCAAAATTTTCAAAAAAATTTAGTTAGTTCACGTTGGGTTCACCAACTTGTTGATAGGGGAAATTTGAAATAAAGCATAAATCATCAATAGCAACCAAAAAACTACCTAAATCCAAGCCATAAAGACCCTAATCTCACAATGAAGCACAAATATAGAAATCCAAATAATAAAGTAATGCAACTTCAATTCCTATGCCATAGTTGATTCTCCTCCATTGCTCTTCTTCGTTTTTCTTTGTTTACTCTTAGATTTGTAGTATGCAATGTCTTTGATAAGCTTGCTATTGATGTAGCATTATCTTAAGATAATATGATATGAGTGATAACAAAATATTGAAGATTGTGGTTAACCCTGCAATAAGAATGATAACTTTCTTTTATAGAAATCCCAATTCAAATGAATGATAAGGATCAAGAGATGATGTAAGATGATCAATGGATGAACTTTAATTGAGAAGAAAAGAGATAAGGATGGGAAAGATGGACCAAGACTTGAGAAATTAGTTGAGATTTAGGGCTTGGATAAGAATAGATAAATTAAATGATTAGAGCAATTATTTAATTTAGGAAATGGTGGATGAACAATTAAATAATTAAAAATAATTATTTAATTATCTAGAAGAAAGGTGGGATATGAAATATTAAATAATTAAAAACAATTATTTAATTATAGAGAAAAGAAAATGATAAATAATTAAATAAATAAGAACTTATTTAATTATGGAAGGAAAAGGATAATGAATAATTAAATAATTAAAATAATTATTTAATTATAGAAGAAAGGGATGTAAAATGGAAGTGAATAACTAAATAAATAAGAATTTATTTAATTATAGAGGGAAAAGGGATAATTAGATGTAATTTAAATAAATTGACATTTATTTAAATTCATCAAGAGAGGAATAAAGATAAAATGAGTTAATTAAATAATTAAGAATTATTTAATTAATGGAGGAATATGACCTTAAGAAATAATTACATAATAAAAATTATTTAATTATGCAAAAAGAATCAAATTAGTGAGAAAATATTGCTTGTAGGTTCAGGACATTTTTCAGTGTTTACAAGATTCACACATAGTTCTCCTTACAAGGTCTCTCTCAAGGGACATACACCTGAAATTTCTACGTAGAAAACCCCTTGTCCAAATAATAAATAAGGGTAAAGGACATACACCTAAAACTTCTACATAGAAAACCCCTTGTCCAAATAATAAACAAGGGTAATATAATTTTCCACCCAAGGGATTTAATTGAACATAAGCAACTAATATTAATTTTCTTTCCAAACACATCGAGTTTCTATTAAAAGTAAGATTCTCTTAGAAAAAAAATAAGTTTAGGTTTTTTCAAGAATATTATTACCTAATATACATCTCTCCAAGCATGGAGATCCAACCATACCTAGGAACAAAATGCCAAGCAATCCATACTCAATCTAAGAATAGAATATCCATAAAGAGTATACATTTCTGGATAGTAGTAATAATAACATGTTATAATGCAACAATAATCCAAAAGCTTCAATAATGCTCCCAGTGAGGTCCCAATATAGTATGTGTCAATGATATCGAGTACCATAATAATATATTACATCATCCTATGAACAAGGCCATATAAAAGATTATTTGAACATTGAATGACATAACACATTAGTTATAAACTTACTTAAGCATTATTGATACCCTAGTCTTCCCTATGATAGTGGGAATAGTGTATTTGTCATACCATCATCATATCAAGATAACAACTAATGATTTTAGTACTAATAATATTCTAATCCTTCTTATTTTATTTAGCCTGTCGTGCAAATTCATATTCTTGTACTTTTCAAGTTCATGATATAAATAATATTCACTTGTCATACTATATACCAAATATGATCCTAATTGTCAAGTTCACAATGATAAATTTCTAGATAGTAAGAACATCTATCCCTCATGCTTATCAGTTAGCATTCTTCAAGTCTAATAGAACCTTACAGCAAAACAATTTACCTTGCAATATCAAGTTAACAATAATTTCTTTAATATATAAAGTCTATATGAATACTCTACCAAAATCAACACGTGTACTTCAAAATATTGTTCAAGTTAGACAATAATCCATCATAAATTAAGCTATATAGGATATCACAATTGGTGAACTATCATAGTATATTAAATGATATACATATATTCATTTTATGTCATAACATGAATCCTCATTCTTTTGTTCAAACAAAATTGATTTGATCAATAAGGTGATAATGAAAGAATACAAATATCAATCAAAAGTGGAATGTCTTGAAAAATTCTTACATTCTGCTGGAAATATACATTCTACTGCGCCTATTCCCAGTCATGATTGGTCATTCTTACATATTTCTATTGGTTACGGGACAATAACCTGACCAAAATATCCCTGGACAGAATAACCTAGTCACAATAATCTAGGGACAAAATAACCTGGGGTCATAATAACCCAAGCCAAAATAACCCATGGTTAGAATAACCCATGGACAAAATATCCCCATAAGAATATAGAGAAAGGAAAATAAAATTTATAAATTACATGTATGTTGCTAAAATAACTTTATTATTCAAATTTTCAATTAAAGTGTCAAATTATGAGTGATGCCTCTTATATAATCTAAAATGTTATGGTTGTCATAACCATCAACCAATATTTTTAAATTTTCTTTGAGTTCACGGTATTTTTTCCTACTTGGTTGCCCAATGTATCCAACCATATATTTCTCTATTCTATTCTCTTGGAGACTCTATTCTTTTTTCATTGCTTTGATGAATTTTCAGACAGTTGAGTTGTTCAATGCTTGAAGCAATTCACTAAATCCTATGTGTCATCCCTCAATAATGTGGAGCATTGAGAGAAATGGGAAAAACATCCCCGAATAGTGGCATTTGGAAAAGTTTTAGAGATAGCTCCCATGAAACCTAATTCAAAATCAATAAGTATAGAATTTGGGTTTAGATCAGGTTGAAGTTGTTTTAATTTTGCAAGTACTCATGTATAAGTGGTTCTTGTTTTGTTGCTCATAAGAATATAAATGAGTGGAAATATTGCATCAGTTTTCAAGCCAATAATCATGTACAACTATTGAAAAATACTTGGCACTGTTTTAAATGTACCATCACTAAACCAATTTTTAGATTCTTTTAGTAATTGCAAATTATGTGTGGTGGTGAATATTAAAAAATGATTCTCATCATTACTGTCATGAAAAATAAACTCTTCCCCTCTATTGGTAATTGTATATTCAACTAGTAAGATAAGATCTACTAATGTGTGAATATTAAAAAATGATTCTCATCATTACTAGCTTGGTCTAAAATGACCATGGGTTGTTCTGTCCATGGGTTATTTTGACCATAGGTTATTTTGTCCTTGGGTTATTTTGGTCAAGTTATTCTATCCAGGGTTATTTTGGTCGGGTTATTCTATGTTATGCCGATACCATTTCTATTCAATCAAACACACATCTTGAAAATCCTTGTATATCTTCCCACTTGTAACTCAAGGTATTAGAAGTGCATGTCAATTCTAATGTCTACACTCGATCCCACAACAAAGTAAGCTTATAAAACCTATATTTGCTACTAATATTAATGGTTAGTGAACTAAAGATGGGACTCTTAAAATTTAACTCTAAATTTAATTTTATACCCATGCAATCACAATATGATCTTGCATAAAAGTATAAAGATCTCACACAACACCCATTTCATAGCTGAATAGTTGGACAATGTGTAAGTGATTTTACAATACATAATTATTTCACATAGCAAACAAAAATGGCATGGCTTTAGAATCTTACCTGGGGGGACCAGAATTCTGTGTTATGAACACAAGATTTTTGAGCCACTTTCGTTCTATTTGACAGTCACTTCGAAGGAAATGTTGCCCTACGAGTCTGACTAAGATCAGGAGAATCTTGGTGTCATTTTCTTCCTTTCACCTCTCCCCGAAATCTTCGGTTTTATGTGGAGCAAATCCAAACCTTTTTCCATTAGGAGGGATTTATTTAGATTTTGTGTTTACAATAGGCTTGGAATCTTCCACCTGATTTTTAGAGCATGGATCAAATGAAAAATCATACTTTGACGTGTCATCCATCTTGTCCTTTCAGTCCCTTTTTCTCTAGGCATCCATAACCTGTTCAAAACTCTCATTTGAGCATAGGCAGAGAGGCTGGCATCAAAGGTTGTGTAGTCTATATATAGAATTACCAAATACATTTTCCTGAAGTTTCTAAAATCTTTTCCAACGAATCTGTTTCATGAATATCCTACCGTTGATGTAGTCCTCAAAACCACATTTCTCTTCCCCTCTCTATGTTCTCCAAATTAGAATTTGTAGAACACAACAGTTTGAAAACTACAATAACTTATTCATCAACAGATAAAACAAATATAGTTGCAGACACTCAATAGGCTTTTTATAATTATACTAATTATGGTGGCAACCAATTAGAATTGATCAACAGCAAACTGGAACTGGAGACATATCTACAGTTCCTTATTGACACATCTATAATTTTATTTAGAACATATATTCGGACACTACATCCTTCCATATTTCACCATCGACCCCCCTTCTTTTTTCTCTTGTTCGAATCTTCTCCTCTGCTGTGTAGCTTTTAAATCGGCATGAGGAAAATTCATCTGCCAGCAATTCACCGTGGAAAATTCACCACGAGAAAATTCACTGTCATGACAAATTCACCACCAGCAATTCACGGCAAGGGAAAATTAATTCAAGGGAAAATTAATTGGAAACTTTTAATGTGATGAATTTTCCCCTTCCCTCCTCATGTCATTGCTCCAAATGCCCCTGATTTTTCCTTCTTCCCTTTACTTCCATACTGTCTTCAACAAAATTCCTATCCCCTCAGTCTTGATGCATGTTGAAGCTCTTATTATGGCGCAATCAAGAGGACATTTTCAAAGGTTGTTGAGTTTGGAATTTACACATGCCGAATTCCTTAGTGGATGTCCATACTCTCCTCTTTAGTGTGCCTTGTATTTGGTCCCTCATTTCAGTGAATGCTATAGAGGAAATGGCAAGGGTGTCATGCGTCAATGTTAATAATAGATACACCCTTCGTCCCTGATCACCATTCCTCACATTTTTGTCCCTAAAACAAAGCATAATTTTGCAGATTAAAGGGTGGTGAGGGTTTAAAAGCTGCCATGCGCCATTTTTCCCACACGACTTGCCATTTTGGATGGTCGAGGGAAAGAAAACCATACCTGGTCATCCTCTACATACCCACTCCTATTTCTTCATAAAAATACAAGTTGCCTCATGGCATGGAAAGGAGAAATTTTCATCGTCAATGCACTGTCTCTCTTTCCTGTTGGGTCATGATCTTGATACAACTTTTTTTTTTTGTTTTTTATACCATTGACCAAGCAATGTGAAATGGTATTACTAGCATACATATATTAAATATTAATATATATAAAATAAGTCAAATGTTATCTTGTTTGAGGTGCATATTTTTCATCATTAAGGGTATTTTTTATTTAATTTCATAATGTGATGTAATTTATTTTTTTAATAATAAATTCACTTGCAATTGTATAATTTTGTCCTTACATGTTCCAATAATAATATCTATGTTTGATATAAAAGTAGTAGTTGTTTACTCTTATATCTATGTTTAATATAAAAGTAGTAGTTGTTTAATATTTATAACTTTGTAAGTATTTGTTTTTAAGTTTTATAAAGATTAACTTGAAATCATAGGAACTTATATATAAAAAAACATAACATGAACATCAACCATTTGGTTTAAATTAGAACACACATACTTTCAATTTGTTAACAAAAAATAATATAACATAATTTTTCTTAACACATTCTAATAAATAATAAAGTTTATGTATAATAAATAATTTGTAGTTTTTTTAATTGTTGTTAAATAGGTATCTTAAAAAATGCTTACATCTTCATTAACATTCATTTCAACAGTAATATATATATGATTTCATTATATTTCCCATCATTGTTTATTTCAATTGCCATATATAATGCTAGACACTAAAATTTAGTGGAATTCCTCTCCAAACTTAAAATTTAATGTAAATTTATTAGCGATAACTTTGTACTTTCAGTTTGTTAACCATTTGTGTACTGGTAATTGTGCATTATCACTATCGTGAAGAATAGTTCAAACTTTAATTGTCACAATGGACTTGACGACATGCAATGTAGGTATCCCATAGTGTGCATGTAACAACCTGAATGATGGCATGACCTAATGCACCGTGAATATGATGGAGTAGTTGAACTTTAAAGTAGCAAGCAACCATTTCTCAGGTGGTCCCATGTGATAACTAATCTATGATTGTCCTTTAAGAAATCTCATGAATTTCATACTGAGCTCATCACATAGACTGTGTTTTTTAATGGTTACTATTGGCCTGATAGTGACCTTCCAAATGCATCTTGCAAGGTAAAGATCGTGAACCTCATGGTATAGAAAAACTGACTAGGCACAAAAATCTACAATTTCAATTTGAATATTGTTAAATTTTATATCCAAGTTCATTTTCACCTTGGATTCATAGAGAAAGTTAAAGTACATAGCATAATTATTAAAAAAAATTGGTTGTTTTCTAGTTCATTATTTATAATTTTCTTGACCATCTTCTCTCCTAACCAATAACAGGCACTCAACTCCTCTATACAAATGAGGACATTGAATGGAAAACGACAGTGATACTTCGATAACCGAATGGACACCCATGATGTATGCACATTATGTGACATCTTCCTCACCTGTAGGAAAATCATTATTATTTTTTGCATTAGTATTAAATAGGGGAAAATATATATTTTTCAACTTTTGAGAAAATTGCATATAAGAGATTAAACATTAAGCAAATTTATGATATCAAACAAACTCAAAATATATTAAATTCAAGTAGTAAAAAATAATTGAATATGTGAGAAGTATATGAAACATACCAATTTTTAAAATTATGCGGTGAAATATGAAGAATCCACATGGGTAGCAAATGAATTTTAGATTTTCTACAACTCACTAGAAACATTTGAAAAGTATCATAATTGTTTTACATTAGGAAAATTTGTTTGTTGAATTTTCAATGCATTAAACATAGAAGAATTTTTAAGTACCATAACACAAAAAATCATATAAATACATTACATTTAGAAATTTGAGTATAGTCATTGAAACAAAATTGAAGAAAATATATTTCATCAATTATCTTCTAAAATTTTATGTCTATTTTCTTTAGCCTTTCTTTTGGTAAGTTGTCTACCCTTTTTCATGTTTTCATAACGGTCATATGTGAATGGTGGCATAATTCTTATGCTATGTAGAGACTTTACACGAGAAATGGTGACAAATGTCAATCATGTTCTTTCTCTTGGTCCAATATCAATAGTGGCTTTTGAAAGAGTCAAACCCTCTGATTTGTGAATTGTTAATGCCCAAGCCAATCTTAATGGTATTTGGATTGTCCTCCCCCTTTGTATTATTGTAATTGGAATTGTATTTAGATTATGGTCATCAAATGGTATTCCTGAATAGCTGTCAAACTCAACCATTACATATGTTGGTGGTTCTGGTGGACCACTTCCAGGTTTGTATACAATCTTTCAAATATATCCTAAAGCTCCATTTACAAGACCTACTTGTATCCAAAGATTTTAAGTCAACATTACCCTGGCATCTTTACTTATCAATAATTCTAGATTAAGCTCATCATTTGAGCATCCTTCTGCTGCATTAATACTTCATGATTTTGTTGCAAGACTACGTGCAACAGGATGCTTCAATCAGTATAGCATTTTCTTGTTATGTTTATGAACATTATCATTTTTTGAGAACAAATGAGCACCATTGTCAAACTCCTCATTGCTCGTTGCATCAATGGTAATAACAGTTCTTTTCATAAGTAATCTCCAATCATCAATTGTTGGGTTTGCATCTCTAAGATTTGTCAAAAGTTGACAAAATATCTATTGGTGGATGTTTTCTCCATCTTGTCTAAATAATTTATCTAAAGTAACCACAACTTTGAATTCTTCCCATAGAAACCTAGCTCTTTTGTTGCTGTCATATGCTGATCTATCATTAATAGGAGGCAACTGACCCAAATCTCCAACCAAAATTATAGATATACCTGAAAGGTAAACAATGATTTTTTTTAGCTAATATATACCTTCATATCTATATAAACTCCATAACATGAATTACTTGTATTAGAATATAAATTAGTCATTTTTGTTAATCATAATCATTTGTATACCTGCAAAGTTAATGTTTGCAATTTGTGGGAATGTTTGTCGGAGTCGAGAATCTATGTTCTCTAGCATGTTCTGACCTATGAAGCTTATTTCATCAATCAAAATGTATTTGATGTGTATTATCTCTTCTTGAAAGTTTGTTAGCCTTGCTCCTTCTAGTTGAGAAAAATCTCTTATTGGGATTCTCAAATTTGAATGTACTGTGGAAGCGCCAATGTTGAATCCTGCAACTCCAGTTGGTGCAAGTAATAGAAGGGGAGAAGAATTGGGAGTTGCTGCATTTTCAAGAGTTTGTCTAATAGCACCAATTAGATATGACTTTCATGTTCCTGATGTTCCTTGAATCATCATTTGCAAGGGTGGTGGATTTTTATTATTATGGCAGTGTGCCATAATTATGTTGAGTGCCTTCCTTTGTTTATCACTGAGATTTGAATAGTCGGTACACTGTGGTATGTCATCATGTATGAGACACCCATGTTCTCTCATGCTACCAATGAAATTCATTGCTTGATTTTTGTACACTTCACCTTGGTATTCATTACACCAATTTGTTTGTCTAACAATATCTTTTCTACACATAAAAACTCAAAAAAAAACACATTAATATTTCTAGCTAGAAATGTAACTTCAAGCAGGGAAAAATGTACAGGCATACCTTTGAAATATGAAATCCTATAAATCAAAGCAAATAAAATATTCTTTCTGGTTTGTGCATTATATAGAAATGCACACTGTAGTGACTCCATATAAAATAAAAATAACAACTTTAAAACTAAAAATAATACTAAAAATAAAAGTTTTCAAACAACTTTAAAAACAAAGAAAAAGTTTTTTATCTCCATTGCTAAACAACGATATATATATATATTGATTTCAATATATATATATATAGTATTTTTTTATTTTTTTTATTAGATATGCAAGATAATCTTGTTAAAAATCTTCTTAAAATTATAAAAGCATGAAAATATAGAAAATTAATATGTATTTTCTAAAAACGTATATTTTTTTTTTAAAAAATATTCTAAATTAATATGTATTTCCATAACAAATATTATAAAATGATATATATTACTATTAGAAATTAGAATATTATATTATATTTTCTTTTTCTTTTTCTTAAAAATTTCAAACAGTTTTAAAACAACAAAATTTTCTTGTATCTCCATTGCTAAACAAATATATATATTGATTTCAATATATATAATATTGTATTTATTTTTTATTTTTTTTATTAGATATTTAAGATTATCTTGTTAAAAATCTTCTAAAAATTATAAAAGAGTGAAAGTATTGTAAATTAATATGTATTTCCTTAACAAATATTATTAATTAAAAATCATGTAAAATTATATATATTAAAATTAGAATACTATATTATATTTTCTTTAAAATTTCATATATAGTAGAAGTATAAAAAGATGATGATAATGCATGCTTTTAATGGGGAGAATAAAAATGTACACATACACATACTCATTGATGTGAGTGTAATAAGCCTTTTAGCTTAATTATGGTGATGTGACAAAAAGTGCATGAATAAATTTGAGGAAGTAAGGGAAATAGATACCCTGTGAATTTAATTTAATATATATATTTAAAATCTATGTAGATTTTTTTTAAAAATTATACGAATGTACAACATGTAAGAATCTAATTTCTAATTTCAGTATTAAAATTAGAGAAAAATTAAAAACTATATTAAAAGAAGGGAAAGAGATACAAACTTTAGAGAAGAATTAATGAATCTAGTGTTCATTTAATCTAGATTAATGAATCTAGTGTTCATTTAATCTAGAGGATTTAAAAAAAAAATTATGTTAAATTTTTAAAATTCAAATTAATGTAAAATATGTAGAAATATAATTTAAGTATTAAAATTAAATCTAAAATAAAAAATTATACTCAAATCCTAGAGTTGAGGAAGTCAAATAAATATATCTACGAACCTTAGAGAGGAACTAATTTGAATTTAATCTAGACAATTTATTTGGAAATCTATGTATAATTTGAATTTCAGATGAATATAGAATATGAAATCTAAAATTATAAATTCAAACTCTAGAATTAGAAAGTAGGGATAAATACAAATCTAATATTTTTGAAACATTTTTATACAAATTAAAAAATTATACATAAATATCTTCATACTTTTTCTCAGTTGATGTTTGCTCCATTTTTAGTGAGTATGATCACTTAGTCCTATTTTTCCTTGTTCTTTTATTTCTCATTTCTTTCTTTAAAACATTTTTCAAAAATTCTTTACAAGCCAAAAATTGTAAGCACAATTTCTTTTACTAATGATTTCACCTACAAATAAATTAAAAAATGGAAAGATATATTTTTTAAAATATTTATTTGACTTCATATTAATAAACAATTTGCATTAAATTTTTTAAATGTTGACATAAAGATCTTCACTCAAAGTTCCTAAATTACAATTTTTTAAAAATGTTTTAATTTACATGACCTTTGTTTGAGGTTCTTTGATGTGAATTTTTTCAAATATTTTTAGTGCTAAAAAGGACCTTCAAACAAAGGGTCCTTTGAATTGAGATAGTTTTGACTAAAAGTAATAGTATCTTCATTTGAAGAATATTTGATCTCCCATTTTTTTTTTTAAATATTAGTTTCAAATATTGAGTTGGACCTTCAAATTAAATTAGCTTGACAAGATAATTTTTATTATTGTAATTTCAAAATAATCTTTCCAACAAATCTAATTTTGAATATATTTAGTTTACTTATTATATTTATTTTTTATTGTCTAGTGGCTCTTTGTTCCATATAGAAAAATAATAAAATAGCTAGAAAAGCTAAAAAAGCTAAAAATATATATGTACAAGATATTGATGTTTGTGTTTCAACAATAATAGAAAAAGTTAGTTTGGATGCATACATAAAAAAGTTATGTTGTATGGTATAAACTTATGTCTAAATTATAACTAATCTCATTTTAAAAATTTATTAAAATAAATCTATGCATTAAATATTGGTGTTAAAAATTTATGTTTAAGATTTCATAATTTTATTTATTTTATAGAAAAAATTATGTTATATGATATAAATACATTATTTTAAAATATTTTTAATTATAAAAATAAGTTATTAAAAGTTGAATTAAAGTATTCAAAAATTATTTTTTTGTAATATAAAAAAAAATTAAAAAATATTGAAATTAATACAAAATCTCAAAAATTATTAATTTATATTATCTTCAAATTCTTAATGGTTTAGTTGTCATAGATATCATAAAAGTAAAATATTGATTACAAATATTTTTTAATATCACCATATATATATATAAATATGTATAGACATGTAATGAAACATGTGTTCATAAGATTTAGATGTAGTAAACTACTTTAAAATTTAATATAACAGTATATTATTTAACACCATATATTATTTTGTGTATATGCATACCCAGAAAAACATAAAACATAATATGCATGCATTTTTACCATTATTTGAAAAGAAGAAACTACTTCTAATGGAAATTCGGTTTTTAAAATCTAAGATCACTTAGATAATGGTAAATTGGATGTTAAATTGGATTAATAAAAGAAAAATATTATCATATTTTAGTTTTTTCCTCTCTGCAAGTAATACTTATATGCATCCAATTTCAAAATACTTAAGAACAAAATGGAATCCTATGTATATTTAGTTAGAGACACTTAACTAATAGTATTTTTAATCCTAATATTTCTACCAACTCAATAGCATAATATATTATACAAATGTTGGTCAAATTCTCACCTATACATCTCAATCCCTAAAAATTTTCATTATATTTGTAGATATACATCTCCATCCTTGAAAAGTTCCATTATATTTCTAGATATACATCTCCATCCGTTGATCTTTCTTGGGTTTTCTCTGTTGCTTATATATTTGGTCAATCTGTAAACAACTTCCTTACATTCAATTTGACCTTTCTCTTAAGATTTCATTCGATTTCCTTGAGTTCGCCAATTGTTCTTGTTGAATAAATTCATTTAGGGAATTGTTTGGAGTCTTCTTGGCATTCAATGACTATGTTTTCCTTGATTTGAGTTCAATTTTCATTCTTGAAGCCTGGAGTGAATTCTATGATGCATGATTTAAATTACTTTTGCTAAGTTTCAGGTATATTAATGGTATTAAAAGGGATGCCATTCCTCCTTATTTCTGTAGATTTCATTATGCATTGATAGTTGAATTAGGTATTGTGGCTTAGTTTGCTAGTTATTCATGATTTTGGGTTTCAATAAAATCGATGCCAATTATGGATGCAACTGAGGTAGCCGATTATGGGCTTGGCCCATATGAGAAGCAATAACTGTTTGTAACACCCTGTCGTGTAAACCCAAAAGAACAACTAAAACACTACAATTTTTTTTTTGAAAACATAAAGAATAAACACTAAATATACTAATGCAACTAACATAACTAATGATTACAAGTTAAACACCTAAGTCCCTTGGGGTACACGAGGTGACATTACATAATCTATCCCATAACAAAGTTGATAAAAGTAATTATCAATTCTACTAATGTAACTCATTCATTCAAATGTCTTCATTTAAACATTTATTAAAGATAAGCAATAAGACAAGAATGAACCATATAGAAACCATACATGTATTCATAACAAATTGTACTTGGAAATATGAAGAACATATTTTCTCAAACATAACACAACATCAACGATATTAAATACAATTATGGATAAGCATGAACTACATAATGTGATTATACATTACATCATTCTACAAGTATATCTCATTGAGCAATTACTCAAGATTACATCATAAGTATATCCAACACATGGGAGAGTAACATATCATTACACAGTATAATAGAAGTACAAGTATGCATCTGGAAACATAAAAACTATGGATCAAGTTGTCTCTGCAAAACTCTGCATTGAATGGTACAACTGTGATATAGGGATCCCAACGGGGTGTGTAGCACATTCCACCTGACCACCCCCATGCTAGGAGTAGATAAGAAAGGGTCCCTGACCAAGAACATCTAAACAAATACACAAGACTAAGCTCCAACCATGGAAAGCTAAAACACACATAAAGGGAAACATAATATCAAAAGACCACTTCTAGAGGTTAACAACAAAACAACTCAAGGGTATGCTAGAGGAGAGTGTCATTGCATAGTCCTACATGGGTTATCCTGATTGCCTATCTCTAGGCGTCAGCCCCCATCTATGGTTATCCTGACAACCTCTCTAGGCGCCAGCCCCATAGGGTGACTTGTGCGGAACCGTTAACCTCTCATGGAGACGAGGCAACGATCTTTCCAACCACAACCTTCTCGGCCCACCTTTAGTCTGCGTAAGCACTAATAGGTGGTCAAGGCATCCACAATTATCTTGTTAATGTGTAACTACCTACCCCCTAATTAATTAATTAGGTTATCACTTATTACTCAAACTCTAACATGGGTTATCCTGACAACCCCTTTGTGCGTTAACGCCCACATAGAGCCACTCTCCCTAGAATCCCAAAACATAACAACAAA
>VDFB02271358.1:339263130-339321485 GCA_007258455.2 Sequoia sempervirens | reverse complement strand
GCTACTCTAACACCTCCACTCACACTGCCTTTTCTCCATCTCTCGCCATCTCTATGTACTATATTCCTTCTTCATGTCGGCCTTGATCTTTCCTGCCCTTCATGTTGTAGTTTCCATTATTGTCCAATCAACTTCTGAAATCACCAAGTTGTTACATCGTAATCAACACCTCCATCGAGTTGGCCAATAGATAGGCATTCCACAACAACGATATGGAATACACCAATATCGTTCTGCCAAGCGTCACGTCCTAACTCACCATCCACCGCGTTGATCATCCTCATCTATCTCCTCCATCGAAATATCGCCAAGACTTCAAAAGATCATACCTCGATGCCATCATGTCACACCGACAAGCTTAATTGGATCATTTTTGGAATATCAAAGAGACATCCACGAAAATCCTACCGAAAAGCTTGACTCTTGTTGACAACAAAGGAGGTTGCCAAGTTGGGAGGTTTTGAAACTCCAAAACCCCACAAAAAAGGTTTAAAAAACTCAGAAACCCTCGACACTGATGAACTCCATCCACTAAGTCGCTAAGTCAAGAAGTTAGGAAATATTGAAACCCCGCGACAACAAAGGGATCACAAAATTGGAAGGTTTCAGAACTTCAGAACTCCATGACATGAGTTAGAAAAATTTGGATCTTACGACTCTCACAGCCTTGGCCCTTATTCGAAATGCACACACTACTAATTTTTTTGGTTGATGCAAGATTGCTCTTCGCCTAGGATGCTCCTGCATCACCTAAACATATAATGAGGATATGCTATGTTACACTAAATTGTGTTAAATGTTTTGAATCACAAAAGTCTTAATATGGACAAAATCCATATCCAAAAAATAATCATGTATAACAATAATCATTACATAAATTATTCGATCAAGAAAATCAACATAATTTAAGAAGCCCTGCTCTACTTAGGTGTAGGTATTTAGGCATGTAGTATAATTCTAGTGTTGACTTGGAAGTTGTTATTAAGATGTCAC
Source organism: Sequoia sempervirens (assembly GCA_007258455.2). Classification (NCBI taxonomy): domain Eukaryota; kingdom Viridiplantae; phylum Streptophyta; class Pinopsida; order Cupressales; family Cupressaceae; genus Sequoia; species Sequoia sempervirens. The sequence continues at coordinate 339,320,492 of VDFB02271358.1, read as the reverse complement.
AAATGTTCACAAATATTAATACTCTAGAATCTCACCTAAAATAGTTAATATTTATTCATATTAGTAGAATTTGTTATTAACATGTCACATACGTTTACAAATATTAATTCTCTAGAATCTCATCTAAAATAGTAAATATTTTTTTATACTAGTAGAATGATACTCAAGCTTAAATAAATGTATGATGAATTGTGATTTGTTTTAAGGTTTTTAAGATTAGAAGATATTTTAGGTAATTACCAATAGAAAATCTTCTTAAGCTGAAAATGTTAGATTAAGAAATAAAAAATAAGAGATTAGGTTGAGGTATTGACATTGTTTCTTAAAACAATAAAAGTAAGATATGAATTACTCAACTAAAATTAAATTGTTTAAATCTATAAATTATGTTGTCATATCAAAATAGTTATCTTCCAAAAAGAGACGTGATTTTAATAAATAAGAAAATTAAACTTATATGCAACCATAGAAATTAGTATAAACTTAAATTAATTATTATTATTGGTTATTAATACCTCGTGTTATTATAACTTGTCCCTAAGAATATTACAAATTATAATACTCTATCTACATAAATTATTATGATGAAGGACTGGTTTGAAACTCTATTAATGAGATACAAATGTTAATAAACATAGTAATAATGTTACGATTTTGTAGTTTTAAATACTTATTCTATGAAATTAAATATTTCAAAAGTCTTTTTGAATATATGTGAATATACCATAATGTTGTTAAAGTATTAGCAACTGAAATTCGTCTTGAAATATTTATTGTTTTTCTAAATAAGTAGTAATATCAAAGTTTCATTTTTAAACATGTTACTAAATGAAAACTCTTTATGGGTATTCAAAATTAAGAATTTGAATTAGAAAGAAGTTATTTTATTTCAATGATATTGTAGATAATACTTAAATAAAAAACTAGGTTTTTTCTAAGTAATCAATAGAGAAATAATGATCTTAAAAGGGTAGCTTAAAATTATTATATTGTTCAAGGCATTTAAAATAATAGAAACCTCAATAATACAAAGGGTCTTTTTAGAAAACTTTACTCATTATAGTTTTATCTCTTGGCACATAACTTTAAATCTTATTATGGGTCTTAGAATTTCTTCTTTTTTAGTTGTAAACCTAAAATAAGAGAAAGGAAAATCCAAAGATTAATTTGAATTTCACAAGAAATGGAATAATGATATTCATCTCAAAAAATGAGAATGAAGTTTAGTTAGACTTGAAACTTCATAAGGTAACCTAGAATCAATTCTTGAAATATCCAAATATGATAGGGGATATATTAGAAGGATGAACAAGAAAACAAGCTAGAAAAATGAAGATTGCAGACTTTCCCAAAATTATGTTAAAAAGGAAATCACCCACACTTGAACTTTGGTCATCTAACATCGAGACCTTGGCGATGACCTTGAAACAATTGAAGAAAAGTAAGGAGGAATCCACCAAAGATAAAAAGGAATAATAATGTATAATTCTAGTCATAAGTATTAAATTTTGCATAAATATTTTTAATAGTTAATTTGGACAACTGTATCTATGCTTGAATACAATGTTATTTTTAGATAATTATTTTCTTATGTGATAATCATCATAATAAGTCATCATTTTTATTTTAGTTTTATCACTAAATTCTATAAAAGGAACTTGTATTTGAGCTTACAATAATAACATCTATAGTTAATAGATATCTTTATGATATACTATTAGTTTATAAAAAGTATATGATATTAAATAGAAACTTATTGATTTTATATTCATTTTTTTTCTCTTGAATTAAATAGACAACCTAGGGGAGACATACCAGTAGCCACCAAGGCTAACTTCATGCATTTGTGCAGAGTGCAAAATAGGTCTGATTTCATTTTTTTTTGGGCTTCTTCGTAAGTGAGTTAGGACCTTAAAAAGAAAAAATTGGCTTCTAGGTATTTAAAATGCGCCTTCTGGAACCCGTAAAGCGAAAGGTACTCAAAAAGGGTGTTTTTAAACCTCCATCCCCTACATCTTTACCACTTCACCAGTACCCATTCATTAGACAACCAATAAAAACCCACAAAAATTTAAGGTGTTTTCAATAGTTTTCAATGTGTTTTATTTTTTTGGTCAACTACATATTCAGTAGTGAACATATATTGGTGTAATTTGTAAATTTTTATTGGAATAATTAAAACAATGTAATGACTAAAATGTAAACGGTTATTGGGGGGTCAGGTGAACAAGGAGTAAACAACAATTGGATCATGGTCGGAAATTGGCACATTTCCCCTAATCAAGAAAGAAAAAATAAAACCAATAGCATTCAATATCAATGATGCCTTTATATCATGTTTACGGGTAATGTCATTGTGCTTGAGCTACTGTATCTATTTCCTAACACAATTGTAATAACAATGTCTGTGGAATCATCCTATAAATTTTTGGGGAGAAATAAGGTACAATTATTGATTTAAAATCCAAAGGATGAGAAATTCCCTTTCAATTGATGACTAAAAACATAAAATAAATTAATTTTAAAGATGTTAATATCGACATAAAATAATTCCAAATAGGATTTTATAATGTGAATACAATCTTGGTTTAGAATTATATTTATTTTTATTGATATGATATTCATCACATAGGTCAAGGGTGACACATCTTATGAGAACATGATTTTAGATGAAATTATGTAACAAACAATGGTCTTATCGACCAATTGTTATATAAGCTTCCCGTCATGAGTGGCAACCACAAAGAAATTGTCTAGGGAATAGAACCTTAGAAAGGGTTGCATACACACTTAAACATTTCATGCCAAACATAGAACAATAAAATAAAACTATATATTTTTTGCCTTGATCCTACTCAAAAGCAAGGTTGTAGACAATTTGGGAAATGAAGTCCATTTTGTTAGTACTCAAGCATTTGGGGATGAGGTTTAGGGTGAGATTGTTAAAGATTGTCTACATAAATATGAAATTGTAGACACCGAAATTTGGTCTAGGCCTTCGACTTTAATATTCTTCGTAATTCGTATTCTTCACGGTCATGATTAAATAATGTCAATTATTTAATTAATTCACCTTAACATTAATTCTTCTATTGATTAAATAATCTTAATTATTTAATTAATTCATCTTAATATTAATTCTTCTATTGATTAAATAATCTTAATTATTTAATTAATTCATCTTAATATTAATTCTTCTATTGATTAAATAATCTTAATTATTTAATTAATTCATCTTAATATTAATTCTTCTATTGATTAAATAATCTTAATTATTTAATTAATTTATCTTAACATTAATTCTTCTATTGATTAAATAATCTTAATTATTTAATTAATTCATCTTAACATTAATTCTTCTATTAATTAAATAATCTTAATTATTTAATTAATTCCCTTTCTTTATTCTATCGATTAATTAAATAAATGCTTTTTATTTAATTGTAACTAATAACCTCATCCTTCTTGTTAAATTAAAATAGAATTCTTATTTAATTTTATTAACATCATATTTCAACTATAATTAAATAAATTCATTATTTATTTAATTATTCATTTAAAATCCTTCATCATTTAGGTAAAATAAATATTATTTATTTAATTATTCTTCAAATAGTCTTGAATTAAATGAATTATTTGTTCGTGAATTATATTTAGCAGCATTCTTCTATGTTTTAGATAATTATGTGAGTTATCTAAGTATTCGCACTATAGGCTAGGCATCATTTTAAGTAGTTGTGGTTCTCGAGTAATCTCTTAAAATCAAATCATTCAAATCTAGATCGGTTCTAACTCATTTGTGTGTACATGCGGATTAATTAAATATTCTTATTTAATTAATTAAACCTTGTGCGTGCATTCAAACATGAGTTGATTTAATCAATCTTTATCTTTGTCATGCAAAGATATTTCTTCTGTTTTGAATGCGGTGAAGATTAAATCATTAATTTAATCTTTAATTCTATTTCTAATTAAGATCCTCATGTCATCACTGTCAGTTATCAGAATGCATGTCTAATCAGTCAATCTCAACCATCCGTTGATCTTTCGATCTTGGCCTGTCGTTCGAATAATCAATTTTCTATAAATTGATTTGTCATTCTTCATTCCAATCTCTCTTGCGAATTTTATAACTTTTGAGAGCACTTTGTCTTGAATCTTCGATATTTTGCTAATCACTATCTTAGACTATACTTGCACGAACTTGAAAATCTGAGGGAAATTATACTACACAAGCAAAATAGAGAAGGGCAATTGAGATGAACCATGGAAATACGTTTGAAAATTGGTGAGATTGTTCTAGTTTTAATTATGTTTTTACTTTCCCATGTTCTTTGTTGCTTAACGAATGAATTTGCATTTTAGATTTTAGTATTGTATGCATGTGTGCTTCTAATGATCTTCTTTGTTGTCTATTGTGCAAATCTTTTATCTGGCATTACATTTGGTGAACCCGACGTGAAGACACCATCTTCACGAATCCGTAGATCTTTTAATTTTGGTTTTTGCAGATTTTTCATACGGAACGACGCATCTGACAATTCTTGAACCGCATCTGACAGAGAAATGACGCATCTGACAATTCCTGAACCGCAATTGATTTCCCGAGCCGCAACTGAAATAGAAACGACGCATTTGACTAGTAACGAAGTGACGCAATTGACTAGTAAAATTTTATTTCTGCTTTCGGCAATCTGGAATTTTCAATTAATTTTCGTGTTACTGATATTTGATTTTCAACGTGTGGCCATTTGGAGTTAACAAGCTTTTGCAGGATGATTGACGAAGACAATATTGAAAATTACTAATGAGATCTTCTGCAGGACGCTTGTCGAAGACCCTAGTTAAATTTTGAAATAGATTGTTTGGTAGCATAGCAAATCTTTCGTTTGGTTAAAATTAACAAGTGTCTCGTGTTTGGTGCGAAAAGCAAGAATGCGAGGATTACCCTTCGACTTGGTATATCAAGTATCCTCTCCCCTTAGCATCCGATGCGTCCCTAGGTGTAAAGAGAAATGGTTACCAACTCCTAGAACTTGGAGCTGTTGTTTTGAGGTGAGGAAAAAGTACTCACCCCAGGATGACCTCAAACCGTAGCACCCGACACTGAGGGACTTCCAATCGGTATATAAAGTGGGTTCTTGGGGAAACCCCAAGAATCACGAGTGTGGTTCCGACGAGATGGATCCGAAAGGGGACTCGCGCCGTATGGATCACACCCCACGAACGGAATGCCTGTACTAAATACCTTTTGTTTTAGAGACCAACCTATTTGTGGCCATTGCTTGGTATAGTGCAGGGTATAATATCATGCCCAAAGATTACTCACTATTGATCCCCTTGAGTAGAGATAGCAGTTCTTGGGAGGTCATTACCCAAGAATTCAAAATTGGTGTGCTCGAAAGACGTTAATGAGCCATGGAGGGGAGCCAATGCCACCAAATTTCTAAGCTATCTGCTCTCGAGAAGGAAAGGTGTTCATCACCAATCCGGGGTATTTGGGTGGGCTATACCAAGTATACAAACCCTAGGCCTTTGGCCTATTAGGATGTGCTTGTTTGTTATCACTTTAAACGTTCTTTGAGTCCAAAATCGAAACTAAAAACAATTTGTCTTACGATTGTCTTTGATTGTCCAAATTTGATCACCGAAAACGAAGTCAGTTTAAATTTCATGTCACTGAAAATTCACAGAGAGTCGCAACTATTCACCAAAAACTCGCATCTGATTTTTAGAGTCGCATCTGTTAAATTTTGAGTCACATTTGTTAATTTTAGAGTCGCATCTGTCATTGTCAGTCGCATCTGTTAATTTTAGAATCACATCTGTCATTGTCAGTCGCATCTATTAAGATTGAGTCGCAACTGTCAGTTTGGCTCGCATTTGCTTTGAAAAACCGCATGCGTTATGTTCTGAGTCGCACCTGTTAGTCAGAGTCGCATCTGTCGGTTTAGACCGCAACTGTTAAACTTGAACCGCATCTATGAGATCCTGCGACGCATCTGTCTAATTATCAGAAAACCAGAATTCACAGTCACTGTCTAGTCAACACGAGTATACCAGTTTTAGTTGTCTTTACACAAACAGTCCTTGAACAAAAACCTGAAACGATTTGCTCAATTTTGCATCCTTTAGGTTCATTTAGTCATTACCATAGTTGTCTTCATTCAGAGTTTAGTTTCATCTTAGATTACATATTACCTTGCATTAAACTTCTAGGAAGGTCACTTTTACAAACTTTAGGACTAGTTCACCATCTACACTCTAGAAAAGTCATAGTGTCAACGAAACTTGTCATTGAACCTAGTCTTATCATTTTATCCTTTGTCCTACAGAGAGTCCCCCTAGCTCATCAATCTAGTTAGGAAACTCAACTTGTCTTTGATCCTCATCCTACATTGGTTCCTTGACTTAACTAAATTGACGCCTTGGTTAGAATTTAGGTAGTTGGTAACCTCGTCTCAGGTTCACAAAATTGATTACCTTTGAAGCTTGCTTAGAATTTGCATACTTAGATATTGTCATCCTAGACTAGCGTCATATTAGACATACCTTATTTGCATAGAAAATACCAAAAAAATAGCTACATTAATTCCTTATTTGCACCTAGAAAATCCAAAAAAACATAGCTTAGGTTGCATACCTTAGACCTCATATCACATACCTTAGTCATTCTCCATCTTTCATCATAACCTTACCACCATGTCTGCAATTTACCTTGATATGCGTGCTAGTCAAGTTGAATACCAGTTACTCTGTAATGGTCAATTCCAACAAGCCATAGACTTCAAAAGACAATTTATCCAATCCAAATGCCAATCAACGTCAACCCATGGTCAACTACCCACATATCATTCCTACCAACAATCCATAAGTCCTAGTCCTCCATCCATCTACCCTCATTATCAAGAGTCCCTTAGCATAATCCAAGCCATGAATCAACAACAAACGCCCACTTATCACCCTTATCCTAACCATGACAAGGGAAACCAACCTTCCATTAATCCCTTCCAAGTTTCCATGTCCTACCCTAGTCCTTCATCCACTAATTCCTTCCAAGCCTCCATGTCCTATCCTAGTCCTTCATCCACTAATCCCTTCCATGCCACTCCATCTCACTCTACATTTAGTCATGACAATACATCTATTCATGGTCTTTAAAGTCACATCCGATCTACTAAACTTGAGGATACATGTCAAATGGAAAGTCTAAAGCATGACTTCGTGGCTTCACCTTCATGTCAAGATCAAAGTAGGCTATCCCACGACCCTATCTTTAAGTCCATCCAAGAAGTCCTTCTAGATAATCATGGCATCCAAAATACACCTATCCTTGATCAAGATTCCATTCCCAACCATATCATTCAAGATAAACCCATCTTTGATCAAGACACTATTATTGAGCAAGAAGTCCAAAATGATCCACTCCTTGACCTTTATTCCATTCATGATCAAACATTTGAAGACGACCCTATCCAAGTACCAAATGCATCCATTTCCCAAAATGAGACACTTGCCTCCTTTGAAAACATAGATGATATTCCTCTAGAACAAGAGTCTCCTACTCTAGATATATTTACAAATGATCAAGCTATAGCTGAGTTCATTGGACTCTATGAAAATGACCATAAAGATGGTTTCAATATCGACTTGGAAGCACCAGTAGAATCCTCTGAATCTGATATGTCACAAAATCACACCAAAGATATCCAACATGTCAATGAAGATACGAGATCTTATCAACTAGGATCATCCACTTTTATCAAATCATGCTTTCTTGTAGATGAGGAGATTCCAAGTAATAGTTTCCACAAACACAGTGATGGGTTAGCATCTTGCTTTCAAAACAAAAAATACCCCATTGCAAACAGAATTTGTTAGAGCATGCAGTATCAAGGAAAAGGACTAGGCATACATGAGCAAGGAATTCTAGAACCAATATAGTTTCAAGAAAATCCTAGACATCAAGGTCTTGGTTATCCTTCAGTCAGCAAATCTAATGATGTTAATGGTACCTCCTCGATATTGGGGGAAACTTTATCTGATACAAACATCAAAATGGAGTCCATGAGTAGTTCTTACCATAAGGTCGTTGCTAACACTCCTTCCATCCATAACATAAATTGTCATTCCAACACGAATAAACCTTTCATTTGGAACCAACAAAAACAAAAGTTTTACAAAGTCAAAGTTCAAAATCAAATATCAAAGGCCATTGAGTTAATCAAAAATCCAAGTGGACAAATAAAGTTAAAATGGATCCCAAAGAAAAATGGATCAAGCAAAGAAAATAGTTCAAAAGTAAAAGTCAATCAAAATGTGGAGCCACAAGAAAAGAGGACTCCCACATATAATAAATTTCCACCTCCTTCAAAATGGTCATCATACAAGGCAAATGAAAGTTATGGTTCCAAATATTATCCCAATCTAAAACCCAGTCTCCATCATCCATCACCCCAAGTTTGGCAAATGAAAATTCCTACATCTAAATTGCCAAACACGTCTCCCATCATCCGTCATAATCCTACATATCGTCTAAAGTCTAAAAATCTTACGTCACAAATCCGTCGCATCTTGGCAGCAACTCTTTATTGTAAGGACTCCCATGGCACTCTATCACGATGTGCGTATTTTGATAAGGCCAACTCTAGTGTCAACAAGGATCACAATGACATCAATCAATTGTATGCAAGTGCTATGATCCTGACAAGGCAACTACTTCATCAAGGTTATTATTGGCATATCATGGCACCAGTCTCTACATCAACACCATCAATGGATTCGGCACAATCAGTGATCATCTAAAGCATCAAGGCCATCCAAAAAAAGAAAAAAAAAATTCACTTTGATGAAAACCTGGCAAACAGGCATCTTGGTGACACCAAAAAGAAAAACAAAAGTCAAGAGAAAAATTTCGTCCAATAGTGAAAACCATTCTTATGGCGCTTTGGATAAGTACCATGATGAAAACCTGGCAAACAGGCATCATGTGTAAGAAATTATCTATGTGGACTATTACACTTGGGGGCAAGTTGTCTCATCTCCCATACCCTTCTTCATATGACATTTCCATCTATCCATCTTAGCCCTACCACTCATGCCCATTTTTCCACCTACTTTGATCTTGATAAGGACTGGGGTGCAAACATAAATCATGCTTTGGAAAAACTCTTGACATGTCTATCCTTTGGTCATACACTATCCATGAAATATCATGTCATAGCCTTCATATAATTTTTCCAAATGAGTTATCCTATACGAAATACCTATCGCATGCCTTGGTTTTTCCCTTGTCAATGGTCTAAGGATCTTCCATCATACCATCTAATCCTGAAAAGTCATTCCAAATGTGACAAGTCCAATCCATACAATCTTTCTATGCATCCTAGTGCATCATTCAAAACATTCCTTTGATTGTTTCTAGCTTGGCTGCAAACCTTGATCCTTTAGTCACATTATCGTCATCCTCATGTTGTTTCGGGATGTGTCCTTCCCATGTCAAACAACATCGTCACCATCCTCGTCACCTTTCAATTGGTTTTCAGCTTGACTAGGGGCAAGATCATGGTTGTCCTTGGATTCTTGTGCATGCTTGCTTGGTTGCTTGTAGGAATCATTTCCCTGTACATAGTCCACTTCCTTGTACATAATCCATTACCCTGTACATATTCCTTATCCTTGTACATAGTCCTTATCCCTGTACATAGTCCTTATCCCTATACATAGTCCACTACCCTATACATACTACCTATCCCTGTACATATCTTTTATCCTTCATATCCATCGCTTGTATAAACCATTCGTAATAAGTGGTAGTCTTTCCCATAACTTGGAACGATTGACATAGAGAGCATTTTATATCCCCCATTTTACCCTATTCATAGTCAATTGGTCTTATACTCGACTGGGGGCACACATTTGACATGTGTCATATTAGTTCTTACATTGGTTGTGTTGAAGACGTAAAACTGTGGAAAATCCATAAACGTCGCAAAATGACCTGAGAAAACACAAAAACATTGGAAAACTTCAAAAGGACAAAAAAATCAAAACATTTCGAAAATCCAAAAACAGAGTCAGAGTCAGTCGCACTTGTCAGTCTTTGTCGTTTGTCGAACTACGTTGCCTCTGCGACTGGACGTAGGCAAGGCCATCTACCGATGTGCCCCTAAGGCATTAGGTTAGTCCGTTTAAGTTTGTTTGTATAAAATCATGTGTCAATCCACGTGTCTATATGACAAGGTCATTGGTTGTGTCGAACTACGAGGTCTCTGCGTATATAACATAGGCAAGGCCATCAATCGATGAGCCCTCGAGGCCGCACTAGGTCAGTCCATTAGGGTTCGTCGCATTCACTTTCACACACATCTTTTTTTTGTAGTCAGTCTTGTCGGTCAAGTCAAGTCGAACTACGAGGTCTCTGAGTGTATAACGTAGGCAAGGCCATCAATCGATGAGCCCCCGAGGCCGCACTAGGTTAGTCCTTTAGGGTTTTTCATCACACACAGTCAATTGTCCACGCATTGTCTCAAGTCATGCCTCAATCTAGTGAACAAGTCAGCAATGTCTCTAAGTCAAATCAAACAACTGGCCAAACAAAACAATTCAAAACAGATCAACCAACAGTCTGCTACAGGATGTGTCCTTGGAAACAGACGTTATCAAAACAATCAACCTATGTCTTATACAGGATGAGTCCTTCCTGCATAATCGATAAGGTCAAACATAGCCTTATACAGGTTATCATATCAACGGCATCTGACTCAACGTCTTATACGATACATGTCTTTCTGAAACCAAGCTTCATCATGCCTTATACAGATAGTCATAACATCGAAACTAGACTCAGTCTTATCCGGTATGTGTATCTCCTGAAATCAAGCTCTATCAATCAACAAATCAAACAAACAAATCATGTTTTGGCAAATATTTTACTGGCTTTTTGACTTTATGGCTTATTTATCTTATCATTTATCTTGAATTGATGACTGGGATTCATGTTACTAGCTTTCTCAAGGATGTCCCATGAAGGATTTAGAGAAGCAACGATGTATCAGAATTCTATTTCTTTGACTGCTGTTTGTCGACTGCTTTTAACTTTGATTTTTGAGTCATGTTACTAGTTTCCTCAAGGATGTCCCATGAAGGATTTAGAGGAGCAATGACGTCTCATGACCTGGCTTTTACTTTGTTTGATGTCTGTGGTGTGTTTTGACAAAAAGACTGGGGCAACTTGTGTCCTTACTATGAGTTAACGACACTCCTTGTTTCGACTGCCTGTTGTTAGCAAGTGGATGACCTTGCACACCTTGATCTATGTCATATCATGGTGTTTTTCTCCATTTGTATTAGTCCCGCCCAATGATGATAAAGTGTAATACCTTTTGTGATACAACGAAATATCGAAGATTGCTAATACTAGCATCTATCTCCTGTCTTTCGTTCTTTCTCGATCTTTCTTTCCGCACTAACACTTATTCTTTTCTACATCTTCACCACCCTTATCTATTTTCCTCTATCCTTTTTTTCTTTCATCGTCTAGTTCTCTCGTCAATTTTGAGAGCACACTCATGTTCTTTGAACCCGCCTGTCCTCCTGAGGGGGCATACCTTCACCTGTTTTACACTGGGGCATGACTAGGCCATATTTCTTATCGATCTTCTTTGACACAATGCCTAAGTGACATTGTATCAAAGAGGGGCAAATGTAGACACCGAAATTTGGTCTAGGCCTGCGACTTTAATATTCTTCGTAATTCGTATTCTTCACGGTCATGATTAAATAATGTCAATTATTTAATTAATTCACCTTAACATTAATTCTTCTATTGAATAAATAATCTTAATTATTTAATTAATTCATCTTAATATTAATTCTTCTATTGATTAAATAATCTTAATTATTTAATTAATTCATCTTAATATTAATTCTTCTATTGATTAAATAATCTTAATTATTTAATTAATTCATCCTAATATTAATTCTTCTATTGATTAAATAATCTTAATTATTTAATTAATTTATCTTAACATTAATTCTTCTATTGATTAAATAATCTTAATTATTTAATTAATTCATCTTAACATTAATTCTTCTATTAATTAAATAATCTTAATTATTTAATTAATTCACTTTTCTTTATTCTATCTGATTAATTAAATAAATGCTTTTATTTAATTATGTTACTAATTAACCTCATCCTTCTTGTTAAATTAAATAAATTCTTATTTAATTTATTCTTTATCATATTTCAACTATAATTAAATAAATTCATTATTTATTTAATTATTCATTTAAAATCCCTTCATCATTTAATTAAATAAATATTATTTATTTAATTATTCTTCAAATATGGAGTCTTGAATTAAATGAATTATTTAATTCATTAATTCTATTTTAACGCATTCTTCTATATTTTGATAATTATGTGAGTTATCTAAGAATTCACTTTTACTCGACTCGACATCTATTTTAATCGCTTAGTTAACTCTTGCTTTGATGTCTAGTGGTGTTCTCGAGTGCAATCCTCTTCACAAATCATTCAAATCGTCTAGTTCTAACTCAATTGTGTGTACATGCAGATTAATTAAATATTCTTATTTAATTAATTAAATGTTGTGCATGCATCCGAACAAGAGTTGATTTAATCAATCTTTATCTTTGTCATGCAAAGATATTTCTTCTGTTTTCGAATACCGAACTGAAGATTAAATCATTAATTTAATCTTTAATTCTATTTCTAATTCGAATCACTCATGTCATCACTGTCAGTTATCGAATGCATGTCTAATCAGTCAATCTCAACCATCCGTTGATCTTTCGATCTTGACCTGTCGTTCGAATAATCAATTTTCTATAAATTGATTTGCCATTCTTCATTCCAATCTCTCTCACGAATTTTATAACTTTTGAGAGCACTTTGTCTTGAATCTTCGATATTTTGCTAATCACTATCTTAGACTATACTTGCACGAACTTGAAAATCTGAGGGCAATTATACTACACAAGCAAAATGGAGAAGGGCAATCGAGATGAACCATGGAAATACGTTTGAAAATTGGTGAGATTGTTCTAGTTTTAATTACGTTTTTACTTTCCCATGTTCTTTGTTGCTTAATGAATGAATTTGCATTTTAGATTTTAGTATTGTATGCATGTGTGCTTCTAATGATCTTCTTTGTTGTCTATTGTGCAAAGCTTTTATCTGGTGTTACAGAAATATTACTAAAGTAAAATATATTCAAACTATACTTGGAAGAATCCCATATTGATTGCTTGATTTTCTTGAGACATTAAGCCAAATTCTGAGGTTGGATTCAATCTTTTGAATATTAGATACATAACCCTAAAAGAAAATGACCTTGGTGCACTTCTAGTGGGAAGTGTGGTCTTCAGGAAAGCAACTCAAGATTGATTAGTCGCGATGAGTCTAAGACTCTGGCTAGAACACATACCTATCTTTTTGATAGATGCCTACCCCATTTTGGGTGGATTCCTATTTCGTATGAACATATCACTAACTATATGATTGGTTGTTGTTTTAAATTTGATAAATACATATCCCATATGGATAAAATTACCCAAGTATATAGTTTATAAATGAACACATATTAATTAGAAAAGAATAGTGGAGTTTTGGGTTAGATGGATTGGGATGTTACATTAAACCCTAATGTAAAGTTAGATTGTTTATAATTGTATTTTTAAAACCTATTGGGAACACCTATAACATTCAATAGATAGTTGGTTTAAATGCTAAATGGAATATAATGAATGTTTAAGATTGTTTCTATTCAAAATCAATCTTCTATAATTTCACTTGACTAAGGATGTATGCATATCTCTGAATATTATCTAGTGGAAATTATAGTATAAGAATTAGGTAAAGCCTCTCAGATTTTCCACAAAGGCAGTGATGGGTACATAATATACATTGCCTTTTTGCTATGATTTCATTCTTGTGTAAGCCAAGTCCACTACGTCCATCATAACCATTTTGTTTCTTGATCTCAAATCCTTTACCATATTGCTCAACTGGTATTCATGCAAGCTCAGTATCTTCTTCATCTTTGTAGATCCATGTAGAAATATCCTTGCCTATGGTCTCTTTCCTTAGCTCACCTCACTTGGTAAAAGTTGTGGGAGGGTTATGAATGATAACCTTAGGTTCCTTCTGGCTAGGACAAGGTTTCCCATAAAATTTTGGTGATGCGAGCAGTTTCCCAATATAAAATAAGCTCTCAATGTTATATTCTCCATGCCCTTGGTCATGGATCTAGACACCACCTTTAGGGATGGAAGTGGATAGAGTGGAAGATGTGGATAATGAAGATGGATCAATGTAATGTGATGAGGCAGATGGAGAGGCTTCCCAATTGATGGGTACTTGATGCTTAGTGGTTCCCTTCATACTACTACAATATTGGAAGGGATTAAGATTGCTTGTTATGGGAACTTAAGGCATTGATGGTATGTTGAAGGGATGAATTTCATGGAATGAATCCATGGGAAACCAAGGAGAAGGTTATATGGTAGGCCTAGATCTAGGACTTGGAATATTTTATTTTGAATGGCTAGTCCAAATCTTATAGGAAGTGTGATCACACCTTTGGAAGAATGCTTAGCATCATCATAAGCCCTTGTGATAATTTTCTTTGATATGCCTATACAAGCTTCAGAGAATCCCAATACTGTGACCAATTTTAGAGTGCATATGTTCGGGGCCACTCCATCATCTACCAAGACTCGTCTAATTTTGTGTTTGTTAATGTAAACCTCAAGGTGCAATGGATTGTTATGGCTAGGTCTTTGTGTAGGAAAGTCTTGTTCAAAAAATGTCGTGTGATGGGTGGTATCCAAGTATCCTACCATGCCCTGAAATTGATTAAAATTTAGGTCTGTGGGGATGGAAGTCTCTTCCAAATATTTGTCCAAAATGACTTTATGTTTGGGAGATATATACGAAGTAACTCAAGAATAGATATTTGTGCAGTAGTCTTCCCTAGATGATCTAGGAGGTTATATTGAGTTTGTGGTTGTGGATTAGAAGTGGCCCCTTGCAAGACCACTTTATATCTTCGAGTTGTAACAACACACTCTAAAATTTTCCTAATGGCAGTGGTAGCGACATTATTATCAAAGGCTTGAATTTTATTAATAGTATACTCATATGCAACTTTGGTATAATTGGAATTATTGTTTTTCTTATTCCTTAAACATAAGGCTTTTCCTGACCCATGGTTTTTAAAGGATATTTGAAAATGGTATGATCAACATTGTCCTCCCTTGTGAATTGTTTATCAATATGTCACCTTGTTCAATGAGATCTTGGATGAGGTCTTTAAGTTTCCAACACAATGATGTCTTATGTCCTTTCATGTGATGGTACTCACAAAAATTATTATCATTCCACCAATTTGGTTTAAAAATTGTTGGTTCATAGTGTCTAACTTTTGGTGGTTGAATGGCATTCGATTGTAATAGTTTCTTCAAAACTAATTCAATGGATTCCCCTAAGGGTGTATATGTTCCCTTTGGTACATGTTTGTTCATGGAGGACCTCTACATTGTTTATTATTTTGTACTTCATTTGTATTTTGGTCATGAGTTGTTGTTTGATTTTTTGGTGTGGAAGGAGCTTTGAGATGAATGGTTGGGTGTACTTTGTTAACCACTTTAGTGTCAACTACCCCAGATCATTAGTGACATTCTTGTTTTTAGACTAAATTTTTCTTTTGTCATTGGGATTGTTTTGATTTTCTTTAAAAAATTGACCAAGCCTTTTGCAAGATCTTTCTCAATGAAGAAACCCTTTTCAATGACATCCTCAAATGTGTTGCACACAATAGATCTAGAGTTGGTGCATTAGTTCTATATTGAGGTTTTCAACAAAGATGGGGACCAACTATTCATCAGGTATGTGACAAGGACATTTGCTAGCCATACTTCACCATCTTTGGAAGAAAGAGGTAAGTGACTCCCCTTCTTTTTGTATGGTTGTACACAATTTCCAAGGGTCATGTCCCTTTCAATGTTATAAATGAAGTGAGTGATAAACTTATCAGCTAGTTCATTACATGTTCTTATCCCTGGAGGTAGATGTGCAAACCACTCTAGAGCTTGCTCCGAAAGGCTACATGGGAATAATCTCATCAAGTAAATATGCTCAAAATCAATGTCCATGCAAGTAATATGGAAAACTCTCACATATTCCACTAGATCTCCCTTTCCCTTATATTTGTTAAAGTTTGGTACATTGAAATGTGGAGGGAAAGGAGGCATATATATGCTTTGATCAAAGGGATAAGGGCATATCTCTTCCATAGAATAAGTTTTCTTTGTCCCACTCACTTGCATATTTGAGATTTTTTGTTGCAATGCTTGCATTTGTTGTGTTAAAGTATCCATGGGTGATGGTGGTATGTTTGGTTGAATTTTCATGAGAGATTTGGCATCGATGTTGAATGTGTTGAGATGATTGTATGATGGGGATGGGTTTTGGTTTTAGAAGTTGGATGTGAATGTCAAGTTTGGGTTGATGTTTTTTTGAAAAGGATTTTGATTACCTTGAACTTGGAAGTGAGATGTAAAAATGGTATTGGTATTGGTATTGGTATTGGTATTGGTATGATATTGTGGTATATTTTGATTCATTGGTTGGTGTTGTGATGTGAAGTTGGGATTTGGATTGACATGTTGTTGTGATAGAGGTTGGTTGGTGTTTAGATTTGACCCAAAGGACATGTTTGTGCTTGGTGTGACAATGAATCCTTCTTGTCTTGTCCAATGGTGGGTTTGGATTTGTGATGTTTTGACCCATGGTATTGGTTGATGATGTAGCATTTTGAGAGGATGAGGTGGTAAATGGATTTTCAAAATTCATACGCATGGTGTTAGATGATGCAACAAATGGATTGACAAATGAGGGAATTTGTCCTTGAGATGTTGTATGTGTTCTTTTGGTCCCAAATGTTGGAGTAGGGGGGATGTTTGTAGTTGTTGCATTGTGTGTAGTTCCTCCAAGAGGCATACTAGTGTGCATTTTTTGTGAAGTGGGATGACTTGATGAAAATGTGTTATGACCTTGACCTTTAGTTTGTGTTGTCCCTTTTACAATTGTGGAAATGTCAAAACCAAAGGGAAGTTTGGAATCATTTTGAGAAAGTTCTAGAAAGTATCTATCGGTATTTTCTTTGAAAAGCTCCTCTATGATGTGCACTACCATAGGATCTTGGGAAGCCTATTCAATTTATTTGGGGGTTAGACCCTGTTCAACCTCATATAATGTAAGATTATCAAATGGATTTGCAATTTTAGGTTATGATGCTTGTGGTTGGTTTGAAGATGCCCCAAAGTTCATGGTGCTAGTAGGATTAAAGTTGGAGTCATTTGAGGGATCCGTATCCTTTCATTTCCTTTGTGACCTTGTGAAGACCATATAAGACAAGTGTGACTTTTATATTTTGAAACTTTTGGAATGAATGCAACGAGGGATGAAGATGTAAGGCAGTAATGATGTGCTATACTATGTTTTTAGGATTTCTAGATATAAAGATGCAAGATAGTAATGCAACTATGCCTAAGCTTGGGATTCAAAGTGGTAATGAGACTATGAATATGCTTTAGGATTTGGATATGCAACTTTGAACCTTAAAAAGGGATGCTAGGAAAACTATGATGAACCAAGGTAACAAATCTAAATGCTAGGACCTCACGAGGATAAGAACCAAGATGATGATAATGATTGGATAAAAGGTGAACCTGAACTAGACACATGAGTTATAGACCCAATCTAAGGATAAGGGTATGTGCAAGATCATCATGGAAAAAATAGGCCCTTAAGTGGCGAAAAATTCAGAAAAATCAGAGTTAGGCAACTTGACATAAAAATTTGAATAAGTTATCTATATTATTTCAAAAATATGTAAGAATAGAATCTGTAGCAAATTGAATGTAGTTTCTAAACTACTAGGTTTATTTAAAAAAAAAAAAATCTATTTGGTGAAAATTTGAAATTTCAATGCAAGAGTACTTAAATTTCGGGAAAAATAAGTAGGTGTCCTGTCTAACCACGCTAACCACAATAAAATGGTAATATTTTTTTATAAGATTTTAAATATAAGTAGATGACTCATGTCCCAATGTGATGCATATTTTTGTAATTTTTTTCCAAGTAAATAATTAATTATGAATTTTTTATTACAACTTTTTAAAAATATAAAAACTCGTATGTCTGACCACCTTAACTTGGTCAAAACTTCATGAAATTTAAAAAATGTGATACCATTTGAAAGCTATAGATTTTTTTCAATCAGCCTATCAATCAAGACTTTAGTCGTAATTCAAATAGAAAATGAATAATAATTATTTATTAAATTCAAAGTAAAGCATAATTTATATTGGTGAAAGTTGAAAATCCCCTTTAAAAACCCTTTTTGTTTCATCAATTTCGGGTAAAAAAAAAGTCGCCAGCCACATACCCTACATATACCCATCATATCACCACTTTCTAGCCCATCATAATCCTACACATACCCATAAGATATGTAAATGTGACAAGGTCAAGACACCCAAATATGTACCTATGGTCTGATCAATGGCCTGATAAGCCTGCTTATCTCAAGACTCAAAGATGATGATGGATGAGCTAAGATAACCAATGTAAACTAGGAGATGCAAGCTAAGGCAGCTAGTAAAATGCAATGAAAGAATTGGATGACCTAAAAAAGTCTTAGATCTGAATGTACAATCACTATCTAAAAGGAAACTAAAAGTTGGATGTATAGGAATTTCCCCAAAATTTTGAAAATTGACAGATGTGGTGTTTCAAGCCACAGATGCAGTGCAAAACCAATCAATTGTAGTGTAGAATCAATCAATTGTGGTGCACAAGCAAATGTCAGTTTCTGGCTTCTTAGGGTTTTTGATAGATGTAGTGTTTTAGCTAACAATTGTGGTGTACTATTTGATAATTGCAGTGCTCTATTCAATAGTTGTGGTGTTCTAGTTTTTGGTCTCAAATTGATTTTTTCTAAATGGTTTTTCATTTTAGACAATTTCCAAATTTGATCATATAAACATGTACAAAAACTTAGAAGATAGATTTGGTTGATTTTGACTCCTTGACTTTGTGGTAGTAAGTATTTTACAAGTTTTCTTCCACAAGACTCACCAGGCCTTGGTTCAAAAACAATATAAGTAAGCACAACCTAGCTCTAAGTAGTAATAGGGTTATCTACTAAAGTTGGCTTACCTCACCTTTTGGGTGATTTTAAATCCAAGTACAACGAGTGGGTAACTAGGGTATGCCAAGGTCATGTACCACCTTAACACTCCTCACTTTGAAAGGATGAATCCCAAACAAGGAAGCGTGTCACCTCAACCAAGCACCAGATGTGGTAAGTAACTTCTTGTGACGATGCTATCACAATACACCATATTAGAAGATGACCAAAAAGGTCTTAGGCTTCTAAAACAGTGGTTTGTAGTGGAGGAATTCTAAAGACCACCAAGGTATAGTAGCGATGGGAGACTAAAATTCTAAACCCATGTATGAAATCACCCAGGATTGGAAGGCCCACCCCTATACAAACAATCAAATTGAGCTCACCTTTTAGTTTTTTCCTTTTATATAGCGTATTAGAGGTATATACATTGGGGGTCTTTCCCTGGGTGAAACTCCATAGGAAGGCTCACCCTACTCAAAATAAAAAAGAGAAAGCTTGTGTATTGCTCTTTCTCATCACCCAAGAATCACACGTAGTGCAAGGGGAGAGGATACTCAAGACTATACTATGGAAATATTTCTCATCACCCAGGAATCACACATATCGCAAGGGGAGAGGATACTTTAGCTAAACACACTTTAGGTAATTGACACACCTACATGAAAGTGCACAAACCATAGAAGAAACTTATTCTTTTTAAGCATCAATTCCAAATTTTTTTAATTTAAAAATCATAAACACATAATGGAACTCTACAAGAAATTGGATTAGTAGTTTAGATCAAAAGGTCTTCTCCCAACATCTTCCACATAGTTGGAAATAAAATATTAGTAACCAAAAAGCTCTGTCAGGTAGTGGATGCAAAAAAGAAAAAAATTGAAGAACTCAATTTTATACCCTCTTTTCGCTTGATAGTCAGATGTAGTGCAAAATGGATCAGACACAACTTAAAAAATTGTGATTGTTGTGCAATGATGCATCAAAAGACCTGAAAAATGTGGTGCATGATCCACCAAGTATGACATAGGAAATAATGATTGTGGCTCTAGGAATGTCAACTGCGACATAGTATTCAATGATTGCAATGTTTTAGGGCATGATTGTGGTGCAGCAACCTATAGCTACATAAACACAAAAAAATGACAAAAAACAACAAATATGATGATGTAAGTGATGTAAGTAGACTGTTAAAATGTTAAAAAAATAACTAGAACCCAATAAAATGATTAAAAAGAGCAAGGATTGAATGATTTTGAGATTTTTTAGATGACAATCAAATGTAATGTTTTGAGCGACAGATGCAGTGTGACAAACCTCACATGTATCATGTCGTACAATGATTACGATGTTTGAAAGCATAAATTTGATGTTACATAGAAAAATTGCGTTGCACACCTAAAACTCAAAATTTCTCAAAATTTTCAAAAAAATTTAGTTAGTTCACGTTGGGTTCACCAACTTGTTGATAGGGGAAATTTGAAATAAAGCATAAATCATCAATAGCAACCAAAAAACTACCTAAATCCAAGCCATAAAGACCCTAATCTCACAATGAAGCACAAATATAGAAATCCAAATAATAAAGTAATGCAACTTCAATTCCTATGCCATAGTTGATTCTCCTCCATTGCTCTTCTTCGTTTTTCTTTGTTTACTCTTAGATTTGTAGTATGCAATGTCTTTGATAAGCTTGCTATTGATGTAGCATTATCTTAAGATAATATGATATGAGTGATAACAAAATATTGAAGATTGTGGTTAACCCTGCAATAAGAATGATAACTTTCTTTTATAGAAATCCCAATTCAAATGAATGATAAGGATCAAGAGATGATGTAAGATGATCAATGGATGAACTTTAATTGAGAAGAAAAGAGATAAGGATGGGAAAGATGGACCAAGACTTGAGAAATTAGTTGAGATTTAGGGCTTGGATAAGAATAGATAAATTAAATGATTAGAGCAATTATTTAATTTAGGAAATGGTGGATGAACAATTAAATAATTAAAAATAATTATTTAATTATCTAGAAGAAAGGTGGGATATGAAATATTAAATAATTAAAAACAATTATTTAATTATAGAGAAAAGAAAATGATAAATAATTAAATAAATAAGAACTTATTTAATTATGGAAGGAAAAGGATAATGAATAATTAAATAATTAAAATAATTATTTAATTATAGAAGAAAGGGATGTAAAATGGAAGTGAATAACTAAATAAATAAGAATTTATTTAATTATAGAGGGAAAAGGGATAATTAGATGTAATTTAAATAAATTGACATTTATTTAAATTCATCAAGAGAGGAATAAAGATAAAATGAGTTAATTAAATAATTAAGAATTATTTAATTAATGGAGGAATATGACCTTAAGAAATAATTACATAATAAAAATTATTTAATTATGCAAAAAGAATCAAATTAGTGAGAAAATATTGCTTGTAGGTTCAGGACATTTTTCAGTGTTTACAAGATTCACACATAGTTCTCCTTACAAGGTCTCTCTCAAGGGACATACACCTGAAATTTCTACGTAGAAAACCCCTTGTCCAAATAATAAATAAGGGTAAAGGACATACACCTAAAACTTCTACATAGAAAACCCCTTGTCCAAATAATAAACAAGGGTAATATAATTTTCCACCCAAGGGATTTAATTGAACATAAGCAACTAATATTAATTTTCTTTCCAAACACATCGAGTTTCTATTAAAAGTAAGATTCTCTTAGAAAAAAAATAAGTTTAGGTTTTTTCAAGAATATTATTACCTAATATACATCTCTCCAAGCATGGAGATCCAACCATACCTAGGAACAAAATGCCAAGCAATCCATACTCAATCTAAGAATAGAATATCCATAAAGAGTATACATTTCTGGATAGTAGTAATAATAACATGTTATAATGCAACAATAATCCAAAAGCTTCAATAATGCTCCCAGTGAGGTCCCAATATAGTATGTGTCAATGATATCGAGTACCATAATAATATATTACATCATCCTATGAACAAGGCCATATAAAAGATTATTTGAACATTGAATGACATAACACATTAGTTATAAACTTACTTAAGCATTATTGATACCCTAGTCTTCCCTATGATAGTGGGAATAGTGTATTTGTCATACCATCATCATATCAAGATAACAACTAATGATTTTAGTACTAATAATATTCTAATCCTTCTTATTTTATTTAGCCTGTCGTGCAAATTCATATTCTTGTACTTTTCAAGTTCATGATATAAATAATATTCACTTGTCATACTATATACCAAATATGATCCTAATTGTCAAGTTCACAATGATAAATTTCTAGATAGTAAGAACATCTATCCCTCATGCTTATCAGTTAGCATTCTTCAAGTCTAATAGAACCTTACAGCAAAACAATTTACCTTGCAATATCAAGTTAACAATAATTTCTTTAATATATAAAGTCTATATGAATACTCTACCAAAATCAACACGTGTACTTCAAAATATTGTTCAAGTTAGACAATAATCCATCATAAATTAAGCTATATAGGATATCACAATTGGTGAACTATCATAGTATATTAAATGATATACATATATTCATTTTATGTCATAACATGAATCCTCATTCTTTTGTTCAAACAAAATTGATTTGATCAATAAGGTGATAATGAAAGAATACAAATATCAATCAAAAGTGGAATGTCTTGAAAAATTCTTACATTCTGCTGGAAATATACATTCTACTGCGCCTATTCCCAGTCATGATTGGTCATTCTTACATATTTCTATTCAATTAAACACACATCTTGAAAATCCTTGTATATCTTCCCACTTGTAACTCAAGGTATTAGAAGTGCATGTCAATTCTAATGTCTACACTCGATCCCACAACAAAGTAAGCTTATAAAACCTATATTTGCTACTAATATTAATGGTTAGTGAACTAAAGATGGGACTCTTAAAATTTAACTCTAAATTTAATTTTATACCCATGCAATCACAATATGATCTTGCATAAAAGTATAAAGATCTCACACAACACCCATTTCATAGCTGAATAGTTGGACAATGTGTAAGTGATTTTACAATACATAATTATTTCACATAGCAAACAAAAATGGCATGGCTTTAGAATCTTACCTGGGGGGACCAGAATTCTGTGTTATGAACACAAGATTTTTGAGCCACTTTCGTTCTATTTGACAGTCACTTCGAAGGAAATGTTGCCCTACGAGTCTGACTAAGATCGGGAGAATCTTGGTGTCCTTTTCCTCTTTCCACCTTATCTTGAGAGGGTATTATGCAATGTGGATTTTACGAAATGCGCTACCATCCCCGAAATCTCTGGCTTTATGTGGAGCAAATCCAAACCTTTTTCCATAAGGAGGGATTTATTTAGCATTTGTGTTTACAATAGGCTTGGAATCTTCCACCTGATTTTTAGAGCATGGATCAAATGAAAAATCATACTTTGACGTGTCATCCATCTTGTCCTTTCAGTTCCTTTTTCTCTAGGCATCCATAACCAGTTCAAAACTCTCATTTGAGCATAGGCAGAGAGGCTGGCATCAAAGGTTGTGGAGTCTATATTTAGAACTACCAAATACATTTTCGTGAAGTTTCTAAAATCTTTTCCAACGTATCTGTTTCATGAATATCCTACCGTTGATGTAGTCCTCAAAACCACATTTCTCTCCCCCTCTCTATGTTCTCCAAATTAGAATTTGTAGAACACAACAGTTTGAAAACTACAATAATCTTATTCATCAACAGATAAAACAAATATAGTTGCAGACACTCAATAGGCTTTTTATAATTATGCTAATTATGGTGGCAACCAATTAGAATTGATCAACAGCAAACTGGAACTGGAGACATATCTACAGTTTCTTATTGACACATCTATAATTTTATTTAGAACATATATTCGGACACTACATCTTTCCATATTTCACCATCGACTCCCCTCCTTTTTTCTCTTGCTCGAATCTTCTCCTCTGCTGTGTAGCCTTTAAATCGGCATGAGGCAAATTCATCCGCCAGCAATTCACTGTGGGAAAATTCACCGCCAACAATTCACTGTGGGAAAATTCACTGTCATGACAAATTCACCTTGAAAATTCACCACCAGCAATTCACGGCAAGGGAAAATTAATTGCAAACTTTTAATGTGATTGATTTTCCCCAGTAATAAATTACTGATGGTGAATTTTCCTTGAAGTAAATTTGTCATGGCTGTGAATTTTCCTAATACCCTTTAAATCATCCCATATCCTTCTTTGATTCCTCCTTCCCTCCTTCCCTCCTTCCCCCCTCATGTCATTGCTCCAAATGCCCCTGATTTTTCCTTCTTCCCTTTACTTCCATACTGTCTTCAACAAAATTCCTATCCCCTCAGTCTTGATGCATGTTGAAGCTCTTATTATGGCGCAATCAAGAGGACATTTTCAAAGGTTGTTGAGTTTGGAATTTACACATGCCGAATTCCTTAGTGGATGTCCATACTCTCCTCTTTAGTGTGCCTTGTATTTGGTCCCTCATTTCAGCGAATGCTAGAGGAAATGGCAAGGGTGTCATGCGTCAATGTTAATAATAGATACACCCTTCGTCCCTGATCACCGTTCCTCTCATTTTTGTCCCTAAAACAAAGCATGAATTTGCAGATTAAAGGGTGGTGGGGGTTTAAAAGCTGCCATGCGCCATTTTTCCCACACGACTTGCCATTTTGGATGGCCGAGGGAAAGAAAACCATACCTGGTCATCCTCTACATACCCACTCCTATTTCTTCATAAAAATACAAGTTGCCTCATGGCATGGAAAGGAGAAATTTTCATCGTCAATGCCCTGACTCTCTTTCCTGTTGGGTCATGATCTTGATACAACTTTTCTTTTATTGTTTTTTATACCATTGACCAAGCAATGTGAAATGGTATTACTAGCATACATATATTAAATATATATATATATATATATATATATATAAAATAAGTCAAATGTTATCTTGTTTAAGGTGTATATTTTTCATCATTAAGGGTATTTTTTATTTAATTTCATAATGTGATGTAATTTATTTTCTTAATAATAAATTCACTTGCAATTGTATAATTTTGTCCTTAACATGTTCCAATAATAATATCTATGTTTGATATAAAAGTAGTAGTTGTTTACTCTTATATCTATGTTTAATATAAAAGTAGTGGTTGTTTAATATTTATAGTTTTATTAGTATTTGTTTTTAAGTTTTATAAAGATTAATTTGAAATCATAGGAACTTATATATAAAAAAAACATAACATGAACATCAACCATTTGCTTTAAATTAGAACACACATACTTTCAATTTGTTAACAAAAAATAATATAACATAATTTTTCTTAACACATTCTAATAAATAATAAAGTTTATGTATAATAAATAATTTGTAGTTTTTTTAATTGTTGTTAAATAGGTATCTTAAAAAATGCTTACATCTTCATTAACATTCATTTCAACAGTAATATATATATGATTTCATTATATTTCCCATCATTGCGTATTTCAATTGCCATATATAATGCTAGACACTAAAATTTAGTGGAATTCCTCTCCAAACTTAAAATTTAATATTTTTATTAACAATAACTTTGCACTTTCAGTTTGTTAACCATTTGTGTACTGGTAACTGTGCATTATCACTATCGTGAAGAATAGTTCAAACTTTAATTGTCACATTGGACTTGACGGCATGCAATGTAGGTATCCCATAGTATGCATGTAACACCTTGAATGATGGCATGACCTGATGCACTGTGAATATGATGGAGTAGTTGAACTTTAAAGTAGCAAGCAACCATTTCTTAGGTGGTCCCATATGATAACTAATCTATGATTGTCCTTTAAGAAATCTCATGAATTTCATACTGAGCTCATCACATAGACTGTGTTTTTTAATGGTTATTGTTGGCCTAATAGTGACCTTCCAAATGCATCCCGCAAGGTAAAGATCGCGAACCTCATGGTATAGATGAACTGACCAGGCACAAAAATCTACAATTTCAATTTGAATATTGTTAAATTTTATATCCAAGTTCATTTTCACCTTGGATTCATAGAGAAAGTTAAAGTACATAGCATAATTATTTTAAAAAAATGGTTGTTTTCTAGTTCATTATTTATAATTTTCTTGACCATCTTCTCTCCTAACCAATAATAGGCACTCAACTCCTCTATATGAAGGAGGACATTGAATGGAAAATGACAGTGATACTTCGATAACTAAATGGACACCCATGATGTATGCACATTATGTAACATCTTCCTCACCTGTAGGAAAATCATTATTATTTTTTACATTAGTATTAAATAGGGGAAAATATATATTTTTCAACTTTTGAGAAAATTGCATATAAGAGATTAAACATTAAGCAAATTTATGATATCAAACAAACTCAAAATATATTAAATTCAAGTAGTAAAAAATAATTGAATATGTGAGAAGTATATGAAACATACCAATTTTTAAAATCATGCGGTGAAATATGAAGAATCCACATGGGTAGCAAATGAATTTTAGATTTTCTACAACTCACTAGAAACATTTGAAAAGTATCATAATTGTTTTACATTAGGAAAATTTGTTTGTTGAATTTTCAATGCATTAAACATAGAAGAATTTTTAAGTACCATAACACAAAAAATCATATAAATACATTACATTTAGGAATTTGAGTATAGTCATTGAAACAAAATTGAAGAAAATATATTTCATCAATTATCTTCTAAAATTTTATGTCTATTTTCTTCAGCCTTTCTTTTGGTAAGTTGTCTACCCTTTTTCATGTTTTCATAACGGTCATATGTGAATGGTGGCATAATTCTTATGCTATGTAGAGACTTTACACGAGAAATGGCGACAAATGTCAATCATGTTCTTTCTCTTGGTCCAATATCAATAGTGGCTTTTGAAAGAGTCAAACCCTCTGATTTGTGAATTGTTAATTCCCAAGCCAATCTTAATGGTATTTGGATTGTCCTCCCCCTTTGTATTATTGTAATTGGATTTGTATTTAGATTATGGTCATCAAATGGTATTCCTGAATAGCTGTCAAACTCAACCATTACATATGTTGGTGGTTCTGGTGGACCACTTCCAGGTTTGTATACAATCTTTCAAATATATCCTAAAGCTCCATTTACAAGACCTGCTTGTATCCAAAGATTTGAAGTCAACATT
This sequence comes from Sequoia sempervirens, assembly GCA_007258455.2. Taxonomy (NCBI): domain Eukaryota; kingdom Viridiplantae; phylum Streptophyta; class Pinopsida; order Cupressales; family Cupressaceae; genus Sequoia; species Sequoia sempervirens. The sequence continues at coordinate 339,293,061 of VDFB02271358.1, read as the reverse complement.
ACCCTGGCATCTTTACTTATCAATAATTCTAGATTAAGCTCATCATTTGAGCATCCTTCTACTGCATTAATACTTCATGATTTTGTTGCAAGACTACGTGCAACAGGATGCTTCAATCAGTATAGCATTTTCTTGTTATGTTTATGAACATTATCATTTTTTGAGAACAAATGAACACCATTGTCAAACTCCTCATTGCTCGTTGCATCAATGGTAATAACAGTTCTTGTCATAAGCAATCTCCAATCATCAATTGTTGGGTTTGCATCTCTAAGATTTGTCAAAAGTTGATGAAATATCTGTTGGTGGATGTTTTCTCCATCTTGTCTAAATAATTTATCTAAAGTAACCACAACTTTGAATTCTTCCCATAGAAACCTAGCTCTTTTGTTGCTGTCATATGTTGATCTATCATTAATAGGAGGCAACTGACCCAAATCTCCAACCAAAATTATAGATATACCTGAAAGGTAAACAATGAATTTTTTTAGCTAATATATACCTTCATATCTATATAAACTCCATAACATGAATTACTTGTATTAGAATATAAATTAGTCATTTTTGTTAATCATAATCATTTGTATACCTACAAAGTTAATGTTTGCATTTTGTGGGAATGTTTGTCGGAGTCGAGAATCTATGTTCTCTAGCATGTTCTGACCTATGAAGCTTATTTCATCAATCAAAATGTATTTGATGTGTATTATCTCTTCTTGAAAGCTTGTTAGCCTTGCTCCTTCTAGTTGAGAAAAATCTCTTATTGGGATTCTCAAATTTGAATGTACTATGGAAGCGCCAATGTTGAATCCTGCAACTCCAGTTGGTGCAAGTAATAGAAGGGGAGAAGAATTGGGAGTTGCTGCATTTTCAAGAGTTTGTCTAATAGCACCAATTAGATATGACTTTCATGTTCCTGATGTTCCTTGAATCATCATTTGCAAGGGTGGTGGATTTTGATTATTATGGTAGTGTGCCATAATTATGTTGAGTGCCTTCCTTTGTTTATCACTGAGATTTGAATAGTCGGTACACTGTGGTATGTCATCATGTATGAGACACCCATGTTCTCTCATGTTGCAATGAAATTCATTGCTTGATTTTTGTACACTTCACCTTGGTATTCATTACACCAATTTGTTTGTTTATCAATATCTTTTCTACACATAAAAACTCAAAAAAACACACATTAATATTTCTAGCTAGAAATGTAACTTCAAGCAGGGAAAAATTTACAGGCATACCTTTGAAATATGAAATCCTATAAATCAAAGCAAAGAAAATATTCTTTCTAGTTTGTGCATTATATAGAAATGCACACTGTAGTGACTCCATATAAAATAAAAATAACAACTTTAAAACTAAAAATAATACTAAAAATAAAAGTTTTCAAACAACTTTAAAAACAAAGAATTTTTTTTTTATCTCCATTGCTAAACAACGATATATATATTGATTTCAATATATATATATATATATAGTATTTTTTTAAAAAAAATTATTAGATATGCAAGATAATCTTGTTAAAAATCTTCTTAAAATTATAAAAGCATGAAAATATAGAAAATTAATATGTATTTTCTAAAAACATATATTTTTGTTTTTTAAAATATTCTAAATTAATATGTATTTCCATAACAAATATTATAAAATGATATATATTACTATTAGAAATTAGAATATTATATTATATTTTCTTTTTCTTTTTCTTAAAAATTTCAAACAATTTTAAAACAACAAAATTTTCTTGTATCTCCATTGCTAAACAAATATATATATTGATTTCAATATATATAATATTGTATTTATTTTTATTTTTTTTATTGGATATTTAAGATTATCTTGTTAAAAATATTCTAAAAATTATAAAAGAGTGAAAGTATTGTAAATTAATATGTATTTCCTTAACAAATATTATTAATTAAAAATCATGTAAAATTATATATATTAAAATTAGAATACTATATTATATTTTCTTTAAAATTTCATATATAGTAGAAGTATAAAAAGATGATGATAATGCATGCTTTTAATGGGGAGAATAAAAATGTACACATACACATACTCATTGATGTGAGTGTAATAAGCCTTTCAGCTTAATTATGGTGATGTGACAAAAAGTGCATGAATAAATTTGAGGAAGTAGGGGAAATAGATACCCTATGAATTTAATTTAAAATATATATTTAAAATCTATGTAGATTTCTAAAAAAAATTATACGAATGCACAACATGTAAGAATCTAATTTCTAATTTCAGTATTAAAATTAGAGAAAAATTAAAAACTATATTAAAAGAAGGGAAAAAGATACAAACTTTAGAGAAGAATTAATGAATCTAGTGTTCATTTAATCTAGATTAATGAATCTAGTGTTCATTTAATCTAGATTAATGAATCTAGTGTTCATTTAATCTAGAGGATTTTAAAAAAAAAATTATGTTAAATTTTTAAAATTCAAATTAATGTAAAATATGTAGAAATATAATTTAAGTATTAAAATTAAATCTAAAATAAAAAACTATATTCAAATCCTAGAGTTGAGGAAGTCAAAGAAATATATCTACGAACCTTAGAGAGGAACTAATTTGAATTTAATCTAGACAATTTATTTGGAAATCTATGTATAATTTGAATTTCAGATGAATATAGAATATGAAATCTAAAATTATAAATTCAAACTCTAGAATTAGAAAGTGGGGATAAATACAAATCTAATATTTTTGAAACATTTTTATACAAATTAAAAATTATACATAAATATCTTCATACTCTTTTCTCAGTTGATGTTTGCTCCATTTCTAGTGAGTATGATCACTTAGTCCTATTTTTCATTGTTCTTTTATTTCTCATTTCTTTCTTTAAAACATTTTTCAAAAATTCTTTACAAGCCAAAAATTGTAAGCACGATTTCTTTTACTAATGATTTCACCTACAAATAAATTAAAAAATGGAAAGATTTATTTTTTAAAATATTTATTTGACTTCATATTAATAAACAATTTGCATTAAATTTTTTAAATGTTGACATAAAGATCTTCACTCAAAGTTCCTAAATTACAATTTTTTAAAAATGTTTTAATTTACATGACCTTTGTTTGAGGTTCTTTGATGTGCATTTTTTCAAATATTTTTAGTGCCTAAAAAGGACCTTCAAACAAAGGGTCCTTTGAATTGAGATTGTTTTGACTAAAAGTAATAGTATCTTCATTTGAAGAATATTTGATCTCCCATTTAAAAAAAAAATATATTAGTTTCAAATATTAAGTTGGACCTTCAAATTAAATCAACTTGACAAGATAATTTTTATTATTGTAATTTCAAAATAATCTTTCCAACAAATCTAATTTTGAATATATTTAATTTACTTATTATATTTATTTTTTATTTTCTAGTGGCTCTTTGTTCCATATAGAAAAATAATAAAATAGCTAAAAAAGCTAAAAATATATATGTACAAGATATTGATGTTTGTGTTTCAACAATAATAGAAAAAGTTAGTTTGGATGCATACATAAAAAAGTTATGTTGTATGGTATAAACTTATGTCTAAATTATAACTAATCTCATTTTAAAAATTTATTAAAATAAATCTATGCATTAAATATTGGTGTTAAAAATTTATGTTTAAGATTTCATAATTTTATTTATTTTATAGAAAAAATTATGTTATATGATATAAATACATTATTTTAAAATATTTTTAATTATAAAAATAAGTTATTAAAAGTTGAATTAAAGTATTCAAAAAAAAAAAATTGTAATTTAAAAAAAATATAAAAAAATATTGAAATTAATACAAAATCTCAAAAATTATTAATTTATATTATCTTCAAATTCTTAATGGTTTAGTTGTCATAGATATCATAAAAGTAAAATATTGATTAAAAATATTTTTTAATATCACCCTATATATATATATATGTGTGTGTGTGTGTGTGTATAGACATGTAATGAAACATGTGTTCATAAGATTTAGATGTAGTAAACTACTTTAAAATTTAATATAACAGTATATTATTTAACACCATATATTATTTTGTGTATATGCATACCCAGAAAAACATAAAACATAATATGCATGCATTTTTACCATTATTTGAAAAGAAGAAACTACTTCTAATGGAAATTCAGTTTTTAAAATATAAGATCACTTAGATAATGGTAAATTGGATGTTAAATTGGATTAATAAAAGAAAAATATTATCATATTTTAGTTTTTTCCTCTCTGCAAGTAATACTTATATGCATCCAATTTCAAAATACTTAAGAACAAAATGGAATCCTATGTATATTTAGTTAGAGACACTTAACTAATAGTATTTTTAATCCTAATATTTCTACCAACTCAATAGCATAATATATTATACAAATGTTGGTCAAATTCTCACCTATACATCTCAATCCCTAAAAAGTTTCATTAAATTTGTAGATATACATCTCCATCCTTGAAAAGTTCCATTATATTTCTAGATATACATCTCCATCCATTGATCTTTCTTGGGTTTTCTCTGTTGCTTATATATTTGGTCAATCTGTAAACAACTTCCTTACATTCAATTTTACCTTTCTCTTAAGATTTCATTCGATTTCCTTGAGTTCGCCAGTTGTTCTTGTTGAATAAATTCATTTAGGGAATTGTTTGGAGTCTTCTTGGCATTCGATGACTATATTTTCCTTGATTTGAGTTCAATTTGCATTCTTGAAGCCTGGAGTGAATTCTATGATGCATGATTTAAATTACTTTTGCTGAGTTTCAGGTATATCAATGGTATTAAAAGGGATGCAATTCCTCCTTATTTCTATAGATTTCATTATGCATTGATAGTTGAATTAGGTATTGTGGCTTAGTTTTCTAGTTATTCATGATTTTGGGTTTCAATAAAATCGATGCCAATTATGGGTGCAACTGAGGTAGCCGATTATGGGCTTGGCCCATATGAGAAGCAATAACTGTTTGTAACACCCTGTCGTGTAAACCCAAAAGAACAACTAAAACACTACAGTTTTTTTTTTGAAAACATAAAGAATAAACACTAAATATACTAATGCAACTAACATAAATAATGATTACAAGTTAAACACCTAAGTCCCTTGGGGTACACGAGGTGACATTACATAATCTATCCCATAACAAAGTTGATAAAAGTAATTATCAATTCTACTAATGTAACTCATTCATTCAAATGTCTTCATTTAAACATTTATTAAAGATAAGCAATAAGACAAGAATGAACCATATAGAAACCATACATGTATTCATAACAAATTGTACTTGGAAATATGAAGAACATATTTTCTCAAACATAACACAACATCAACGATATTAAATACAATTATGGATAAGCATGAACTACATAATGTGATTATACATTCATTCTACAAGTATATCTCATTGAGCAATTACTCAAGATTACATCATAAGTATATCCAACACATGGGAGAGTAACATATCATTACACACAGTATAATAGAAGTACAAGTATACATCTAGAAACATAAAAACTATGGATCAAGTTGTCTCTGCAAAACTCTGCACTGAATGGTACAACTGTGATATAGGGAGCCCAATAGGGTGTGTAGCACATTCCACCTGACCACCCCCATGCTAGGAGTAGATAAGAAAGGGTCCCCGACCAAGAAAATCTAAAAAAATACACAAGACTAAGCTCCAACCATGGAAAGCTAAAACACACATAAAGGGAAACATAATATCAAAAGACCACTTCTAGAGGTTAACAACAAAACAACTCAAGGGTATGCTAGAGGAGAGTGTCATCGCATAGTCCTACATGGGTTATCTTGATTGCCTATCTCTAGGCGTCGGCCCCCATCTATGGTTATCCTGACAACCTCTCTAGGCGCCGGCCCCATAGGGTGACTTGTGCGGAACCGTTAACCTCTCATGGAGATGAGGCAACGATCTTTCCAACCACAACCTTCTCGGCCCACCTTTAGTCTGCGTAAGCACTAACAGGTGGTCAAGGCATCCACAATTATCTTGTTAATGTGTAACTACCTACCCCCTAATTAATTAATTAGGTTATCACTTATTACTCAAACTCTAACATGGGTTATCCTGACAACCCCTTTGTGCGTTGATGCCCACATAGAGCCACTCTCCCTAGAATCCCAAAACATAACAACAAATTCTAAGGGATTGTACCAACAAGAACATTGAACCAAAAAATAGAACAACTGCGAGGAAAAACCATCTCGCTAAAGATCATGTAAATCAACTCCCTTTTCAACATCATACCCGTTGGGTTTATGGGACACGTTCAAACCTGTCAAGCAGGTGGAGTCGATGTCTAGTACCTTCATCCTGCATAGAAACAAACATCAAGTAGCATGTAAATCTCCATTGCAGACACACGATGAAAGGTAATCGCGGGGTAGCAGGGCACTTGCAAGGAAGTGATGCCACTTTGTCCTTTCACCAAGACTCACTAGCAAACACAGGTATGTGCAGGTTAATGGTGGGCCAAAAAGTGGCAGTGAGGAAAAAAACACGTCTTTCAGAAACCATAGTAGCATAAAATCACAACATCACCACATATATTATTAAAGAAAACCATAACATAACCATATAACATAATCACCATGAAATGTATCATCAAGCATCATAAGTAATGTCAAGTGCAGCAAACCAACCAAACTATGAATTCACACACAACCAAAAGGGTGAATTGATCACCATCACAAACCAAGTACAAAATCCACACAAAAGAGTATCAACAACATGAGGGGTATTACACTGTTGATTGTTGTGTGGAGAGGGCACCTTTGTTCCCTCTAGATTTTGTTTCATATTGCCAGCCAATTTCATTCTCTTTAAAAGAAAAAAATCTGATTTGCTTGTAGAAGCGGCTGTAGAGTGTTCAATGGGAGGGAAGATTTATTGTTGGCAACCCTTGTATATGATAGATGAATCTTTTGTTTCTTGGAAGATTTGTCTCTTAATTAGTAATCAGCTTGTATGCCAGCCCTAGTTAGCACCCAGTGCAAGGGTGTTAGCATTCGATGCTTTTTTTTCTTTGGAGCCTTGACTCCCCTAGACTCTAGTGCCATTTGTTCCCATTCATGTCTGCAGATTTGATCTTTGTATGCAACCATTCGCTTAAGGTGTTTAGTGGATAGAGTTATAATTTCGATCTTTATTTTAATGAATATATATATATATATATATATATATATATATATATATATATATATATATATATATATATGTATATATGTATATATATATATATATATATATATGTATATATATATATATATATATATATATATATATATATATATATATATATATATATATACATATCTATATATGTATATATATATATATATACATATCTATATATGTATATATATATATACATATCTATATATGTATATCTATATATGTATATATATATATATCTATATGTATATATATATATACATATCTATATATGTATATATATATACAATAATATATATATATGTATATATATATCTATATATGTATATATATATATATGTATGTATTTATTTATATATATGTATGCATAAGTATAAATCAGAATTTAAAATAAAAAACAATTTGTTTTTGTATTGAAATATAGATAGAATATGTTTTATATGGTTTCTTTCATTATTTAAATGACTTCTTAATGAATGAATAAATAAAATGTAATTGATTGTTTATTATTCTTTGAGTAATACATTGAATGTATTCATGCATTTAAAGGTTGATTTTTTATGGTTTCATTTTGATGTATCTTCCTCTTGAGTTATTTTGACTTGAGGAGATTTTATTCATTGAAATCGTGTTGGAATTCATTTGGGAACCCATAATGTTTGAGTTGACCTCAATTGTGAGTTCTTAGGTAGTTGGTTTTTAGGCTTCCAGAGGTGGGGAAAATGTTGCTTTATAATGGGTTCTTCATGTTGGTTCTTTGTGAACTATTGTTCTTATTCTTGATTTGATTTTGTGGTTTTTAGCCTTGCACTTGGAAATTTCCTTATCATGGAGATCTAGCATGAGATTATGCATGCCTCACTTGATGTATTTACAAAATTTTATTTGGCTTTGATAGTTTGTGCAAGATTGGCTTACCCAATTTGTGTTTTGAGGCTTTTGTTGCTAGTAGGGAGAGTGGCTTCCCATGAGGGTCGGAACCCTAAGTGGTGTCCAGAGTAACCCATGTGGAAGTTGAGTTAATCAAGTGATAACCTAATAAACCATTATGGGGTGGGTAGTAATCATACTAATAAAAAGATAATGGATGCCTCTCACATGGTTCAAGCACTCGTATAGGCTTGAGATGAGACGAGAAGGCCTGGAATTGTAAATCAACCACCTTGTCTTCATGAAAGGTGAGTTGATTTCGCATGTGTAAGAATGGGGGTTGGGGATTGGCTAAGGTTGCTAGGGTAACCCAAGATGGGGGTCGGTAACCTATGAAGATCCACATTGGGTAACCCATATCGAGCCATGTGATGACACTCTTCCCTTTAGCAACCTTGTATGTTTGTTGTTTCCCCCTTGTTGTTCATGTACCTCTAGAAGCAGATGTTCCATGTGTTTGTTGTTGCTTTTGTTGTGGAGTCTTGTTAGCCCTGTTCAGTTGTCTACTTTATGTTGTGGGTCCTTCTTGTCATCTACTTTCATGCGGGGGGTGGGGGGGGTGTGGGCCTTAGGGTCCACACGGTCAGGTGGAATGTGCTATGCACCCCATTGGGTTCGTAGCCGAAGATTGAGATGCATGGAAGTTGTACCATTTGCAGTGAATCTAGAGCTTCACCGAAGTTGGAACCAGTAATGACACTATGTATACATTCATTCTAGTTGTGTCACTATATGTTATTGATGTATCATTCCCATTTATGTTGGGAAGCATTGTTGTACCATTGTAATCCTTGAACAATGTAACTCTTATAATGAATGTATTGAATATATTCTTGATATTCTCATGTGTTCCCAGATGGATGCTTATCATTTATGTAATGTAATGGATGTTGTTTGCTCATTCTATATTGTTATTTTAATATGTATACTTGTGAGTAGAATTTCATTGTCATAGGAATTGGATTATGTTAGAGGTGTTTGAAATGTAATGCAGCCATGTTACCCCAAAGGACTTAGTTAGTTGATATATATGTATGGTTTCATTACTATTGTTATATGTTAATGTACTCTTCATGTTATTTCTTACTTTAAAAAAAAAATTGTGTTATAAATGTTGATGTTATATTGTCCTTTGGGGTTTGTGTTGTAGTTCGTTACATCCTTCAAAGGATATTATATTCACTGTTCATCCAATCATGAAACCTTGAATCAATGATACCACTATTGATGCGTTAGCAACAACCAAGGATGATTCGAGTGAATGGTATGATGCCATATATAATTATATAAAAGATGGTACCATTCCCGAACCTATAATAAATAACACCCGTGCTTGTTTAAAACAATTAGCCACCAAGTACATCATTCTTGCCAATGTGTTATATAGAAGGTCCTTTGATGGAATTTTACTTAGATGTCTTATGGATTTTAAAATCAATATGGCACTCAAGTAGGCTCATGCAAGTAGTTGTGGCAGTCATTTTGGAGCAAAGACCCTAGCACAAAAATTAATTTGTACCTGGATACTATTGGAAAAATATGGAAAAGGATTGTTATGCGTATGCTAAGCGATGTCACAAATGTCAAGAACATAGAAATTTATTTCATGCTCCTGCTTCTGAGCTCCATGCCCAAATCCATATTTGGTCGTTCTTTGTATAGGGGTTGGATATAATTGGAAAAATCTCACCACCATCGGACATATGTTTATCATAATTGCAACTAATTACTTCATGAAATGGGTTGAGGCTATTCCTCTTTGATCTACAACCACTGAAGTAATATGTCGATTCATCCTAGAACACATAATTGCTTGTTTTGGACTCCCTTCTACATTAGTTTCTGATAATGGAACACCATTTAAGAATAATGATGTGAAGAAATTCTTGGAGACCTTTAATATTCAACATTGTTTTTTGACACCTTATTACCCACAATCTAATGGTCAAGCTGAATCAAATAATAAAGTCCTTGAATTTTTTTTGAAGAAAATAGTTAATAATAATCACAGGGACTGGCACACACAATTGCACTATGCACTTTGGGCTTACCGCACAAGTGTTCGATCCTCCATTGGAGCCACACCTTATAACCTAGTTTATGGTACTGAGGCAATCATGCCCTTGGAGTTAGAAATCCCAACATTACAGATTGATCTTCAGGGTCTGGTTGACAATAACACTTATAAGGCAGAATGATTACACCAATTTGAGATGCTTTATGAACAACACATTAACGATCTTGAGCATCTCCAAGCTTATTGCAAAAGGAAACAACGCTATTACAATATCAATGTTATCCCTTGCACATTTCACAAGGGGTACTTAGTTCTATCTACAAATTAGCGTAATGTCAACATCGACGCTAATGAAAGACGAAAATTTAGTCCTAATTAGTTAGGACCATATATAGTCGAAAAAATATTTGGGTTTGGTGTGTATGTCTTAACCAAACTTGATGGAACACCCCTTAAGGAGCCAATCAATGTTGCGCATTTACATTGGTATTATGTCTAATCCCTTTTGAATAGTATGAATTATAAAGTAGTGTTGGTAAAGTTATGGGGTCTTATCCTATATGCTTTCACATTGCTTCATTCTCAACAAAGCAATCATGTGTATGTCTTGAGCACTAAAGTGATTATTTAATTTATAATTACTTTAGGTTTCATGCTATTCAAATTCATTTTGTGTGTTATGATAAATTACATTTGATTTAGCATAACATACTCAATCATCATGTTGTATCTAAAAAGAAACAATAATATGTTTTAATTAGATCACATAAACTTTGTTAAATCATGAAGACATTAATTAAGTAATCTTGCAAAGGTTATTTAATTAATCACATTTCCATTTAACATTCAAACACAATAAGATAACTCACAAAACATCAAATGCAAGCTTATATATATATATATCCAAATTTTTATGTACATATCATCATAATATACAACATCACCAAGGTCTGTGAGAACTAGATCCCTTAGGCTTTGGTGCTTGTATTTGGTAGCTGGACGTCGGGAGACGGTCGTATGTGATCGTGACCGTGCTCCGCCAAACCTAAGTGTAAATTCTAGGCCTTGTATCCATCCAAGGGCCACTCGATGCTCATCTGCTATTTGCTCCCTCTCTTCCTATAGTCATTATACCTCTACCTATAGTCTCTCCACCTCTGTTGGAGTCTAGGATGGCTATCCTGCAATCTTGGCTCAGTGGAGTCATCTCCTCACACTCCCATACGCTACATGTAGCCTCACAAATGAGCTTAGTGACTTTGGATCCTCCTCCACGATAGATTGGGGCACATAATCTAGGTCCATCTCCTCCTTGTCGATGGATGCAAACACTATCTTTGCAACATCCTGATGATAGAACTCTCGCCAGTCTCTCATTGCTCTTGCAAGGTAGAAACAATGCACAATCAATAAGCATCATCATGATATATATATATATAGAGAGAGAGAGCATAAGCACTAAAGTACATGCATAAAATCAAATATCATCACCTATATCTCTGGTAGGCTGAGCAATCTCAAAATTATCTTGTGTAGGGAGCATGGAGGATGTGCTAGCCTCTCCTCAACTATGAGTACTGGTGCCTATCGTAGTTGCTGCTCGTGATCTCGTCATACAGATGGAAGAAGGATATCCCCACTCATGTCGATCTACACTTGCTGCCTCATCACTCTCACTCAGGAGTGGCTCCTCCTCCTAATCCTCATTGTACTTGATTATAGTAGAAAGGTCGTACAACGTGGTCATGACGACCAAATAGAAATCTATCTATCTACATCCTCCTCAATTGTCTAGTATAATCTGGTCACTATAGTGTCAACTGATAAGGTCTCTAAAGAATCTCATCCTCCTCTAGTTGGTCAAATCGCACTCTCCAAAAAATCAAATCACCATACTGCCACAATCGCCATATAGGATAGCTGAAAGCCCGAGGATACCCTACTACTGTCACACATGGGAAGTTGACTGGTCTAGTGTATGTAATATGCTCAAGGCACCACACCTGTTGAAGCATGCAGTGCACCATACTATCCACCTACCAAAATACAAATTGCCCAAGATCATAATACAGATGTGCCAGGATACACTGACCCCAGATGTATACTATGCGATGCTCTGTCATCCCTTGAATCAAATGGACTAGTCCTCCCTCGAGTTGCATTTCATGCCCATCAGGGATGAGAACTAGTGCTACCGTGTACATCATAATTCATCAAACCACTAGTGCCCATGAATACAATAATATCAGTAGATCAATCCACCCTCTCACCCAATAATCATGAATTGGACCATCTAGACAATATGCTAAATCAACCTTCTACTCATGAAAGGTGCAGTCTCTACGGAAACATACTCGCTCTCCTCAAATTAGAACACAGAGAATTCAGTGTACGTCCTCTAAGGTGATTGTCATCTCTCCCGTCAACAAATGAAATGTGCATGTAGCTATGTCCTAGCACTTGCAGAGAGCCATCAACATAGCATCATGGTACCTCATGGGGGGCATGAGGTACGCCCAATAGATTTCCATGGCCTGAAGATGCTCTGTCTCCTCTACTAATAGTTATGGGGCTAGATCTCTCAAGAAACTCAACTATCCCCCCTAGTCGCTACCATGATTAGGTGGGTACCTATCAAAATTACACAAATATGCTCTAAAAATCATCTAATATCTTCAATTTTTACGTTATTCACCATGCAAGTGTAGTAAATTCCATCTAGTGTGATTTCCCAAAGGCCCTAGACACTTTAGAACCCTTTTGAGACACTTCGCGAAGAAATGGGACACTTTGCATACAAATAGGACACTACGAGAAAATGGGACACTTTACGAACCTTTTTTTCCAAGATCCTAAATTAACCTAGATACGCATAAAAATCATTAAATCATAGTAAAATCACTAACCAAAGGTAGAAAAATTGACTCACCTCATGCTGACACTCCTCATGTGCCACCTGGTCTCGGAGAACGTCCAATCGCATAGGTCTGTAATCCCATCTGCTCGGCATTTTTCCATCTCACTTGTCACTCTCAAGCTACAAGAAGGTAAAATGAATAGTAAGTGACCAAATACTTCACTTTTACCTCTTTTAACTATTTCCATTCTTTTTTTTACTATGCATCACATTAGGGTTTTCCTATCTTAAGAATTAATAGAGTACTTTTTATTCAAACCATCATATCTAGTTCTAGGGAACTCCGATTTCAACGTCGTTTGATGTGGAATCATGATTCTGCACCCGACATCATAAAATGTCTATCGTTATGTGACATGGTACTTGTAAATTTCCTACAATGGGTAAGTGCAGTGCCAAGATGGTTCCCAAAAAGGGGGCTTAAGTGGCCACTTTTTTTCTGAAATCAGGAAATGCTGACCTTGGACATGAAATTGAGGATAGTTACACTCAAAATTTTGAGATGGAACAAAAACAAGGATTGAAGTGCTCTGAGTCTAATTTCTAAACTAATAATTTATTTTAAAAATGGTTGAGATTAAGGGGTTCAAAAGAGGGATGTACACAAATTGGTGTTATTTTTGTCAAAAAAAATAACATAGCAACTCTTGTACGACCCTATCATGGTGAACTTTTTTGTAGTATTTTTAAAATTGCTACGATCATAAGTTAGCTAACATTATCTAGTTGACACAATTTTTCTATTTATTTTTTAATGAATATTTTATTTTTTACTAATTTTCTAAGCGGGCACTTCCTAAAAAGAAGAATTTTGGCCATGCTCCCCCTACAAATTTTGAAAAATAATTGATTTTTTTTTAAAAAAAAAAATTGTAGAATGGAGTCTAGTTTCTAAAAATGTGATTTATTTGAAATTTTGATGAACGGTTAATTTATAACAAAAAAACACCAAACACTACTTTTTAGCAAAAAACAGACATACAAACAAAAGAAATTATGGATGAAAGGCTTAACATTGTCATAAAGTGAAAAAAATTACATCTCTAGATAGCTAAGAGAGAACCTAACATTACCAATATGTTCGATTTTGTTGATATTGAACCAGATGCAATCTTGATGGTGAGCACGGACCCGATTATGTGAAAAATTATAGAATTTGCAAAAACATGTCTCTGGCCTCGTTGGGAATGCCCTCCAAGCCTTTTGGTTTGTATTCCAAGGAAAATACTTTCACTTTTTTCTTTGTTTTTAACGTAAAATAATGTGAACGTGTTATAATGCGCTCGTGTTATAACGCGCTCATGTTATAACGCGCTCGCATTATAATGCGCTCGTGTTATAACGCGCTCGTGTTATAACGCACTCACGTTATAACACGAGCATGTTATACTGTGCTCACGCTATGAGTTTTAAAACTTTTTTTCAAAAGTGGCCACAAAATTGCTACCCGACTTCATGCACCCACCCCAATATGATACTTCTTTTTTGATGTGGCTAGATTTCTACCTTGATCCCACCTTCGTAAAGCAAGTAGAATCAAGGAGGGGCATACATCTACCCTCGAATTTGATCTCTAGAAGTTATCTTAAAAGGACTTTTGGACAACTAGCGGATTTGTGTTGCAGGATGTGTTTCCTAATGTTGTGGTGTTGCAAATAACTACACTAGGGGCTTCATTCTCCCATCTTTTGAATGAGTATCCTTTTATAGTAAAGCATAATGTTTAGAGTACTTTAGCTTACATATGCACATAGAGTCATATGGGCCCACTAAAGTGGTGGCTTAATTTGTCACCAAAAATTGTATACTCTTGAAGAAAGAAACAATTTTGCAATTAATTTGGTCCTATTTTAGACACCCTTACATCAATCACCCCTTAAAAACCTACATTTGTAGGCCCCTAATGCTCATGATTTTGGACTTTAAAGCCTATTTTACTCACAAATTGCACAAATCCCGACAAGAAACATTCAAACCACTCAAATTTCGTGAAACCCACCTCAAAAATCCCTGGTGGGACTAAGTCACCCAAGGTGGCGACTTAGTCCCTTTTGAGGTATTTTCCACTTTTGAGCAGGAAAATCACTGACCTAATTCAAATATTTGAGGGATGTTGGCTTGTGAAGTTAAAATAATGAATAATTCAGTGTTAATGCCTATAAATAGATGTTTTTAGGTCATTTTTTACATCTCCTAGTCATTTTTACAAAGCAAATTCAAGATTCAAGAGCCAAATATCTTTCACAAGAAGATTCATTAATCTTTTTACAACAAAGTTGAAGCTTTAGGGAAGCAAACTAGGGTTTTTATAAGTCTTCAAGCTCACTTTTGGTTCAAGATGTCACATTGAAAAGGGTTGATCATGGATGCCTATAGTGAACCATGGAGAAATCTAGGTTGAGGAGATGCAACTAGCCATCAAATCACACCTAAAGACTTGTTTTCAAAGTGATTCCATCTTCCATTTTCTCTCTATCTTCAAATTTAAGGTTTGGATGTCATTTACATTCATTTAAAATGTTGTAGGTTTTCTTGGATTGAAGTCTTGCATCATTCAAGTTCCATTTAATCATCTTCTTCTAGCACATTAGAATAGGGTTTTGTCATACTTCATATTTTCCTAGTCTTAGACACACTTAGGGATAGGGTTTTATGCAGGTTTTATCTCTTCCAAAGTTTAAATACCAACTAGGGGTTTGACCAAGGAAAACCCCCCATTAGAAAACAAATTATCTTCTATTTTGCAGGGTTTCTCAAAGATTCAAATCATCTTCATTTTGTTCTATATTGCATTTATTTCATCATTTTGCATATCACAATGTGTTTTCCAGCACTTTGCATTTCTTAGGATTAGCATCAATAAATCATTTATTTTTCAGTTTGTTGCATTTAGACATCATATTTAGGAACATTGCATCCCCTTTACATTAAGCTTGAGTGTAGACATTAGCATTTTGGGCCCATTTTCTCTCCTAGGTGAAAAACCTAGAAGAGTTAGAGAACCCTTGGGTAACCAAAATCATTGTCCATAGGTTTAAAGAGTTTAAGGCTCTAGTGGAAAACCAAACTAGGAGGAAGATCAAGATACTAAGGTATGATAATGGAGGCGAGTATACTTTGAATTTCTTCAAAGATTTTTGTGCTCAGGAAGGTATCAAGAAAGAGCTGATAGTTCCATACAACCCTCAACATAATGGGGTTGTTGAACAAAAAAATAGGTCTATAGTTGGAGCAGCCAAGGCCATGCTTGATGATCAGGATCTGCCTTGGTTCTTATGGGTAGAAGCTTGTAATACAACTATGTATTTGTAGAATAGGAGCTCACACAAAGTGTTGGGAAAATTGACTTCAGAAGAGGCATTCACTAGTAAGAAACCAGATTTGGGGCACATTCACATCTTTGGATGCCTTGTGTATTGTCACATTCCTATGGAGAAGAGAACCAAGTTGGAACCAACTATAGAGAAGCGTATCCTTGTTGGGTATAGTGAAACTTATAAGGCCTATCGTGTTTACATTCATTCCCTCAGGAAAATAGTTGTTTGTAGATATGTGAAGTTTGAGGAAGAGAGGGCTCTTCCAAATTCTAGCAACTTGATGAATGAGGAGGAGTGATCACCCATGGTTGAGGCAACACAAATTCCTCAAACTTCAGTCATGCTTGCTAGAGAGCAGAGCAAGCAGGCCAAGAAGACTGATCAAAAGGAGGAACAAATAATTCCTCAACCTTAGATTCCTATTATTGAGAAGAGAAGAAACAGGGCGGCTGAGCAAACACTGAGAGAGGTCCAAGAATATGTTGGTGATCCATAGGATTCAGTCAGACTGAGAAAAGTTCCCAAACATTATTCTGAGTATGTGGAACTTATGAGTAAATTAATTGAAGTAGAGCCTTCTAGCTTTCAAGAGGCATGCAAGCACCAAGTATGAAGGGATGCCATGGTGGAAGAGTATTCTTCCATCATGAGGAATAATGTGTGGGAGGTAGTACCATGACCAGAAGGTAAGTCTGTGGTGAGCTCGAGATGATTGTACAAGATTAAGCATGTTGTAGATGGTAGTGTGAAAAAGTTCAAAGCCTAGTTTGTAGCTAAGGGGTTTTCTTAGAAAGAAGGGACCGACTATGATGATACTTTCACTCCAGTAGCCAGGTACTCATCCATAAGAGTTATCATTTTTGTAGTAGTACAAATGGATTGGAGGATTCACCAGATGGATGTAAAGACAACCTTTCTCAATGGAATAATTGAGGAAGGTATTTACATAGAACAACCAAAAGGATTTGAAGCACATGGGAGGGATTCTCATGTATGCAGGTTGAGAAGAGCATTGTATGGGCTCAAGCAAGCTCCTAGAGCATGGTATTCACATATTGACAGTTACTTGCAAACTGTGGGCTTCGTCAAGAGAGGTAGATCTGAACTTGTACTTTGTTCAGGTGAAGGGTGAACTTCTCATAGTGTTGTTGTATGTTGATGACTTGTTTCTCATAGTGTCAGAGGAGCTCATAACACACTGCAAGCGAGATCTTGCAAGAGAGTTTGAGATGGACTTGGGTTTGATGCACTACTTTATGGGATTGGAGTTGTGACAGAAAGAGAGAAATCTTTCTTGGACAAGGGAAGTACTTACTTGATATCCTGAAGCGATTCAGGATGGATCTAACTATAAGCCCCTGTCCACACCACTTGTGACCAACTGGAAGAAGATTGATGCTTCCAGATCAGAGATAGTGGACCCAACTTTATGCTGACAATTCATAGGCTCTCTTATGTATCTGGTCAACACCAGGCTAGACATTTGTTTTGTACTGAACTCACTTAGTCAGCTTATGGTGGAACCTAAACATGTGCACTGGATTACTGTGAAGTATGTTTTTAGGTATCTTTGAGGCACATTTGATTATGGGTTGAAGTATGTTCAGTAGGATGGAGTGAAGTTTGAGGGGTTTACCAATGTAGATTGGGTAGGTAGTACGACTGACTGGAAGAGCACTTCAGGGTGCAGTTTTAGTTTAGGATCAAGAGCAGTCTCTTGGTACAACAGGAAACAGAAGTCAGTTGCACTAAGTTTTGCAGAGGCCAAGTATATGGTAGTCAATATGGCTACATCTGAGGCTATCTAGCTTTGAAAACTTCTAGTTGGGCTCTTTGATCAGGATCTAGATCCTATAGTCATTTATTGTGATAATCAGAATTGTATTGAAAACTCTCTAAGAATTCGGTGTTTCATGACAAGTCAAAGCACATTGAGATCAAGTACCACTTCATCAAATATTGTGTGGAGAAGGGGACAGTGAAGCTCCAATACATTCCTATAGATGAACATATAGCAAATATCCTAACCAAGGCCTTGATGAAGAGTAAGTTTGAATTCTTTAGGGATAAGTTGGGTGTTGTGTAGAACACCTTCCTCGCTAAGAGGGAGTGTTGATTTTTGTAGCTCAAAAGGTGGAATGTGGAGTTGTTTTAAAGCAACTCGAGTTGGATTTTCAACAACAACAATTTTTTTATTTATTCATAGAATGTTTTTGGGTTTGTGAAGTTGAGATAAGATCGAGAGTGATTTTATGTGTGAGTTAGTTGAGTAATGTAAGGAAAGTCTATTTTCTTGCACATTGATGTAAATCAGCAGGGCTATATATATGTAAGATTGTTGTAGCAAACTTGTATGGTATTCTGGAAGAAAAGTTTGTTGTTAGACTGAATAAAAGATCTAACATTTGCAGGTTTTTCCCCACTCTGGGGTTTCCTAGGTATATCTATGTTATTGTCTTTTTGTGATTGGCTTCTTGTATTTGCTTCCACCATTATTAGTTGTTAATTAACTCAATGTATTAATTGTTATAAATTAGATTTTTTTTTTTGTGCAATTAATTTTTTGTTGGGTTATAAGAAATTAATAGTGGCCACTTGAACATTTTTATCATCAACATATCTTCACTTTTGGTTGTAGACAAAAGAAACTGAGCTAGTTCTTCAAACAGTTCAATGAAAAATATTTGAGCATCGAGGAAATGGGAAATCCCATAAGTACAACTCAAGATCAACAGAATAAAACTTGAAATTGATCAGTACCATATCATGAGAAATAAATCCTTATGAGTGCATGAACTTTTCTAAACTTATCCTGTATTTTTAGGATGCAAAGTCATTCAAAGGCTTTTTTGCATTCAAATTTATTTAGCAACTTTAATCTTTAAACTAACATTTTTTAAAGAAGTAATTATGATTTAGCTTTATATTAAGCATGTCCATGATCTTCTCAAAGAAGATCAAATAGCCAAGACATTTTTCTTTTCATTTGGCTTCTAAATATTGGTGTCTTAATCTATCTAGTAATTGACCATGTTTTAACATTTGTTGTCTCTGCTGCTTTTCCTATGGATGAAGTTGAACACATTTTTCCCTGGTATGGAGATTTATTTTACTCCTTTTATCTCTTCAAGCATATCTTTTTAGGAAAATAGCCATTCTTGGGGCATACTTTCTAGATTAAATGCATATGTAGACTACTTGAATAATTAAAAAAAAAATTGTAAAGCGAATTGCCGAATCTATAACTCTCAAATTTTGCATGAATTTAGCATCGTTATCCTACTTTCTTCCATTTTGGCGTGTATATTAAATGTCTTACTTACAAATATACAGAATCTAGAGAACTTACAACTTGAACTGGATTTGTCAGACACAATCAGATTTCACTGTACGGTTTATAGTCCAATATATTAGCTTGCATAGAACAATCACCTGGGATTCTACTGGTTTATGTTAGCATAGTATATGTAATTTTTTACAGCCGTATATGTTCCATTTGAATTATTAGTTGTTAGGATTCAGGTAACAATACCTGGTGAGAGAACCTGTGGTATTGTGGAATTACAAAACTGGACAATATGGCAAACATCAAGAGATGTATGCTTTAAAAGTCGTTTTTATTCACTTTCAAAACAAGATTTATACATTTGTATGAAATGACATCATCATCTGTATCATTGCACTGATAATTATATTAGTATCTAGTTTGTAAGATGGGCCACTTTTTGTTACTCCCAAAATTTTGCTTGCGTACATACCACTGGTAATGCATATATAATACCCCATTCAAATCTCAAACCAATAGACTATAACCCAAATCCTTCTTTGTATCGATTGGTGCATATCACGTACCAAAATCCTCAATTTTACCCAGAGACTAGTGTTTTAAGATCACTGTAATCGAGTCATAATTATGAAACCTAGTACATAGGCAGAAGCTGTAAGTTCAAGAAATCCGAGCTCATGCATTTAATTTTGATGTAGATCTAATTTATTGATTTATAGCCATGTCTAATTTTAGGTTTCATTTTTTATTTAATGGTAGCATAACCCACAATTGTTTTGTTTGTGCATCCCTGGGAGTTTGATTTAATGTGTGATGGCTTATCTGTATTATTAAGTTTTTATGATGGTTATGGACTATAATTTTGATGATGACTATATATATTGTTTCAATATTTGAGGGTTCATAAGCTTGTGTGCAAGAAAATCTTTGTTCTGAGACTGATCAATCTTGAAGTTATACAATTTTGCAATGACAGCAATTGTAAAGCATTGTGTACTGCTTAGCTAATTCTCTAATAGTTTGTTAAAGGCATTGGGAAAATTCACCGCCAACAAATTCTCATGGGTTCAAGGAAAATTCACCACCAGCAATTCACCGCCACTGAAAATTAATCACAAACTTTTAATGCGATGAATTTTCCACGGCAATGAATTGCTGGTGGTGAATTTTCCTAGAATCTTTATTAAAGTAATCCATAGAAACAATATAACAAATCTGGAACTTATCAAACCACTAAAGTCCTGAATAATGTAGAGTAATCATTCAATTTATATATATTTTTTAAACTATTTAACACAAAGGACAAATTCAATACCAAATTGCATGAAATCAATTGCAGTAAAATAAAGTAAATTGTAGTCATCTGATAATTATAAATCACTAATTTAAGAAAACAAAGAAGAGGAGGACTTCATTTCAATTAATTATGTAGAAGGGTATCTAAAATAGCACATATACTAACAAGAAAGGGGAATATGGTGGAGCACAAGTGCGAGCAAGGGCGGGAGAAAAGGAATTTTGAAATTCAAAGCAATGGGAAAGGAAAGGGAGCAAGATCAAAAAATCTATAGTCGAATCAGGAGCTGGAGTCGTGTCAGAAGCAAGGTAAGGATGACTAGGATGATGTGGACTCCGAAAACAAAATACAGGTGGAACCTGGGGGAAAGGAAAATCCAAATATTAACCCTGCAGCATCATCCACCGGTAAAAACAAGAAAGCTAAAGGGCGTGTGGGGACCACAGATGGCACTGGCGGTAATCGCAAACCCTGGACTTCTCTGTTCGGGGTAAAACCTAATGGAAAATCTTCTTTTCCTCTAGTGCAAAATATTTCGTCTCTAGTAGGAGGTAAGTTTGCTATCTCTATTCCAAATCAGCTCATTGACCATAATATAGCTTTAATGGAACGAACTCTGGTAGGAAATTTTATGGGCCCTAGACCAAATATTGAAGTGGTCAGGGAGTTTGTTAAAAATAAATGGAGAACTAGTGGGAAAGTTTTTGTTGCTGCTCTTCCAAAGGGTTTTTTTGCATTTGATTTTACCTGTAGAGAGGACATCATGGAAGTTAGAAGTGGAGGTCCTTGGGTGATAGGGAAATCATCCCTAGCTCTAAAGAAGTGGTCATCCAACTTAGATCTTTCAAACTCCATCTTTGAGAATGTCCCAGTTTGGGTTAGACTTCCAAGCCTGCCCCTAGAGTACTGGAGTGAAGATATCTTTCATGGTATTGCGAGATCCTTTGGGGAGCTCCTCTCTATCGATTCAATGACAACGGCAAGAAAGAGACTGGTCTTTGCTAGGATATGTGTGGGTGTATCCCAAGAAGCAGATCTTCCATCTTCAATTGAGATTCAATCTAAGCTGGGTTCTTGGGTGCAAAATATTGAGTTTGAAACCATCCCGTTTGTCTACTTCAAGTGCAGGAAATCTATTCACTGGGGAAAAAAATGCCCTCTAAATGCCACCTCAGAGAAAGAAAAACCAGCAAGACCTAGAAAAAGGGAGTGGAAAAAAAAGAATGATTTAGGAGGAGAAAGGAAGGATAACAAAGAGCAGGTATTGGAAAATAATGAGTCTGATACTCAGAGAATCTCTCCAGAGATTGAAGTGGTTATGGAATCTAAAGGTGAGATCCCTTTTGATCATCATTACATGAATCTTGTTAATACATCCTCATCTAAGGAAAGGGAGTCCGATGAAGAAACCTTAGTTGGAGATGGAGATCTGAACCTTTCTACCTCCTTATCCCAAATGATAGTCCCTTCTGATAGAAACAAAGTAATCTTGAGTTTGGAGGATATTCCTAATGAGGGTTTGTACTTGGAACTGAATATTCCTTTCCCCTCCCCGTCTCTTGATAATCTTCCCCCTCAAGGAGTAGTGTATGTGTCGGATCCCAACTCCCCAGATAGGGTTTTGGAGTCCCTTGAAAATCTGAATCACTCAGTAGCTCTGTCCAGTAATATCTTGTCTGATCAAAAGAACGGTAACATGGACACTTTACCTTGGGAACAAAGGATACCAACTAATAAGGACTGGGAGTCCAGTAGAGAGACGAATAGCCAAGAAGAGACTGATAAAGAGGAGAATATTTCAAAGAAGAAAAAAGAAAAAAATACTCAATGGAAGACCCCAAGTGGCATTTCTACCAGGTCAAGAGTCAAGGTAGACTGTGGAGTAGTAAAGAACTCAAGAGGTAAAAAGTCTTCAAAAAAGAAAAGAGAGTTGAACAGTTTTCAGGATATAGTGGATGGTTCTTAGAAAACCATCCCAGAATGTCTTAACTCCCCTAGTATCTAATGAAGATTATGTCCTGGAATATCAGGGGACTCAATAGCCCCCACAAGCAGGATGTTCTCTGCAATTTCGTAAGAGATCACAAGCCGGATATTCTTCTAATTCAGGAAACTAAAATGCCAAAGGAGAAAATTGAAAAGATGAAAGTTTTTCAGTATTACAGTAACTAGGGGAATAACTCGAGTGGAGCTTCTGGAGGCATTGCGACTTTTTGGAATAGCCACATAATCAGAGGTGATCCGATCTTGGAAGGTACTTATCATATAGCTAGTAGATTTACTCATATAAGAGATAACTTCAGTTGGATTCAAGTGAATATATATGCTCCTAATGGAAAAGGAATGAGAAAATCTTTTTGGTTAGAATTAGCTGCCTTCAGGAGGATTTTTGATAGAGAAGCTTGGATTGTTATGGGGGATTTCAACACTCCCCTAATGAATGGAGAAAAATTTGGGGGATCCCAGATCAATCTGGAAAGCAAAGAGGATCTTCAAAATTTCATTGACAATCAAGGATTGATCGATATGGATCTTCAAGGAGCCTCCTTTACTTGGTCTAATCACAGAAAGGGGTCGGATCTCCTATAGGTCAGATTAGATAGATCTTTAAAATTTCCAATCATTGGTACTTTGACTATTATTGCTCCCTTAGAGCTCTTACTAGAATAGGTTCTGATCATTTCCCTATCAGCTTCATTGCGGATCCAATAAAAAAGAAGAGGAACACTCCTTTTAGATTTGAAAAAATGTGGATCTCTCACCCTACTCTTAAAGAGGAAATAAGGAAATGGTGGAATATAAGAATTAAAGGAACTGCCATGTTCAGATTTGCTAAAAAGTTAAGGGAAGTGAAATGCAATTTAAAAAAATAGAAAAAGGATTCTTTTGGGAATATCTTTAGGATTAAGTTTGATCTCCAGATGGAATTGGGAGAAGTTCAATTCAAAATTCAGAAGGAGGGTTATTTGAATGACACCGAGGAAAAAGAGAATGAGATCCTTACGAAGATGCATGACATAATTGGAAAGGAAGAGGAGTTCTGGAGACAAAGATCTAGAGCTCTTTGGTTATCTACAGGAGACAGAAACAACAGGTACTTTCATCTTTCGGCTTCAAAACACAGAGCTGTAAACAAAATATCTTAAATTGAAGTGAATGGAACCAGGTATGAGGAGGAGGAAGATATTTGAAAGCAGGCGAGTTCCTTCTTTAAACACCTTCTCTCAGCCAGTGAAGAAATAAACCAAAATGAGCAGGATTAGTTAGTGGAAGCTATACCAAGAATTATCAACCAAGAAAATAACTCTTTTTTGACTTCTATCCCCACCAATGAGGAAGTCAAGCGGGCTATCTTTTCCTTTGAAGGGAGTAAAGCTCTGGGGCCTAATGGTTTCCCTTTATTTTTCTTTCAATGGCTTTGGGAGATTGTTGAAGAAGATGTGGTTAATGCTGTTAAAGAATTTTTTGGCTCCAGAAATCTTCTAAAAGAATTAAATGCTACCTTCTTGGTTCTTATTCCCAAGAAACCTGGAGCTAATAATTTTGAGGCTTTTAGGCCTATAAGCCTATGTAATTCCACATACAAAATCATCTCCAAGGTCTTAACCTCTAGATTCTTAACTCTTTTGCCTTCCCTGATTTCTCCTCAACAGAACGGCTTTGTCCCTAGTAGACAAATTCTTGACTCTATTGTTACGGTTCATGAGAATATTCACTCCCTTGTTGAGTCGAAGACTGAAGGATTTTTATTAAAGATCGATATTTCAAAAGCCTATGATAGAGTTGACTAGACTTTCTTACTTAAAATCTTAAAGGCTTTTGGTTTTTGTAATAGGGTTATACAAATGGTAGAACAACTTGTGTCCACGGCTTCTATATCGATTATGGTCAACGGATCCCCTACATCCTTTTTCCAGAGCACCGTGAGGTCCCATGATCCCATTCTTCCCATTCATGTTCCAGTGTAACCAAAGTCCAATGACTGCCCCAAACCTACCCAGTTGATGACACTATGCTTATGGGTAAAGTCACAGTGGCTGAAGGAAAAATCATAAAATAGTTGCTTGATAAATATGGGAGAGTTTCTGGACAGTTGATCAATAATCAAAAAAGCTCGAGCTATTCTTCAACACTTCAGATCATAGATAGGCTAAAATTGCTAGAATTTTGGGTTGCAAAGTGCATTCCTTTCTTGCCACCTACCTTGGTCTACCCTTAAGTTTGAAACCTCTAGAGTCATTTTGGCTCTCGCTGGTTGAAAGATTCAACAAGAAGCTTGCGGGCTGGAAAGGAGCCATGCTAAGTCAAGCCGAAAAACTTCAGCTCCTCAAAGCCTCTCTCCAGAATCTGCCTATCTATGCCCTAAGTCTATTTAAGATTCCTACTAAATTTGTTGATGCCATTGAAAAAATTCAAAAAAGATTTCTATGGTCGGGTGTTGAGGAAAAAAAAAGACTTCCCTTAATTGGTTGGAATCTGGTTTGTAGACCTAAAAAGTCTAGAGGACTAGGTTTAAGAAGAATCAGAATAGTTAACAAAATCCTCCTTGCTAAACAAATCTAGAGAATCTCCTCTTCTTCTGGGGACTGGATTGATATCTTTGCTAGCAAATACTTTGAAAACAATTTCTCTTTCATTATTAAGAAGGACCTCCACCTTCTTCCTAGAGGGTCAACATGATGGAATAATATAATCAATGAAAAAAATATTGTGGATGATGGTATTGGATGGCAAGTCAGAAATGGTCATCATACTAGATTTTGGAAGGACAAATGGCTTTTTAAGGAGCCCATTATAAAAATCAACTCCTTCAGTGAATGGGCAGAGACCTGTAAGGAACGGTTTGGAAATTATGTGAAAGATTACAGAGCGAATGGAAAGTGGGTGGACTTGTGCAGTGTTAGTCAGAATTTGGCTCCTATCCAGTCTTCCCTTATGGCTATTAGACTTAATTCTGAGCAGCTGGATGACTGCGCGGTTTGGATAGATGATCCCTCTGGCAATTTTTCTGTGTCTTCTGCTTTTGCTAGGATTACTTCTCTGGACCGTCCTCCCTTCTGGTCTAAGGCTTGGTTCAAACATTTGATACCAAAATTTAATATATTCTTCTAGATCCTTCTCCAAAACAAGGTGCTTACGATTGATAACCCGTGTAAACACGGATTTCAAATTCCTAATAGATGCTTTCTTTGTAAGATGGAGGTTGAATTTCCTTCACTATTCTTTTGCTACTTCTATTTGGGGAAAAACCATTAGGTTATGGCACCTCCCTTGGGTCTTCCCTTTTTCCATTGAAGACTTCTTCACTCAATGGAATGCTCTGATAAGAAATCCTATGCTCAGGTATTTTCGGGATTTAACATTCCCTCATGTTGCTTGGGGCCTCTCGAAAGAACACAACAAGAGAATTTATAGAGGTAAAGAAGCCTCTGAGGATATAGTCTTTGATAAAATTGTTAGATTTTTGAAGGAAAATTTCAAAGCTTTGGTCCAGAAGGAAAGCATATCCTTGAAAGCAGAGCACTCGCTCTATGACCTTACTATTGCTAAGGAGTGGAACATAAGTCTAGTTTTGTCTAGAACCACAAGGAAAGCCAAGAAGGACAAAGAGGGTGTTTGCTGGTCTTTTCTGCCAAACGGTTGGATCAAAGCTAACTTTGATGGTGCGGCAAAAGGTAATCCGGGGGTGGCAGGCTGTGGTGGAGTTATAAGGGATTCCTTTGGCAATTTCATTGGTGCAATGGCCTCTCCTCTTGGTTCCCAAACTAATCATTTGGTGGAGGCTGTTGGAGCTTTTCACATCATAAATTTAGCCCAAAGTCTTAACATTAAACATATGTGGCTTGAAGGAGATTCCAAAAACATAATCGACTACCTTAAGGGCAAGTCTCCCCCCTCATGGACCATTAAGTCATGGGTTGAGGATGCCATATTGACTTTGGCTAAATTTGATAAAGTTAAAATATCACATGCTTACAGAGAAGCCAATGCTGTAGCGGATTTTTTCGCTAACGAAGGAGTTAAGAGTAAAGATGTGCGTACCTGACTTAATACAAGTGATCTAAACTCTAATGTTTGTGCCCTATTAAATTATGATAAATCACATGGAAAAGTGATGTGTTATCCCTTTAATGAAGAAAGGTAAGACCTTTCACATCACAATCATTAGATTGTATAGGATCGATCCCAGAGGCTTAATCTGCAAGAAAGCTCCACACGCATTGTGGGTTCTTAGATGTGGCGGGGCCAATTTTAGTAAAGATTTCGTTTGGGTCTACCCCACTGTTTCGACTGAAGTGGGAGGAGATAGAAAGCGAATTGAGCTGGACAGCTATGAAACACACATAAAAATGCTAAGGCCTGGGAAAAAGTTAAAAGCGGAGGGTTGCTTCCTTTTCTGGAGAAGCTCCATGGCTCCACCCAAGAGTCTATAGACCTCTTTGTTAAAAATTGGAATAATGATAACTTGACCCTGTTTGGTAGGAATGTTGAGCTCAGTGAAAATTTAATTGTAGATGTTATAGGCTTATCTACTGAAGGGAAGAAGTTTTTTAGGGACAGGGTTTTTTCTGATGAAGTCGTGATCTGATTTCCTAAAAAGGACAAAGAAAGGTTAAGTCTGGTTAAAATTGCTAGCAGCTACTTCGATGTTGACTCCATAAAGGCCATTTGGAGGAAGGTTCTGCGGGTCATCATGGAGTACATTACGATGGATAGGAGCTTCACCAGAGTCTATGGCTACCACTTTGCTCTTCTCAACCACTTCTGCCACAAGGTTAGGGTCTCTCTTCCCTATTATCTTTTATGTTCCTTGAAGAAAAGCTTGGAGGATAATAAGAAAAACCCCAAAAGATTCCCCATCTTGCACACGGGGTTAATAAGGCTGATTGTCGAACATTTCCAAAACATGCCTACCCCCGTGATCCTGGAAATTACTCCTAACTCTGAGAGTGACGACACGAAGCCCAGTGGCTCAGAGTATCTACCTAACTCTAGTCTGGCTAGAAAAGACCTTAGCTTGCATGTTGGCCCTTCTAGGAACAAAAACCCTACTCCCCTTTCTGGTAAAGCCTATTGTGAGCTTGAGCCTGATAGCCCCTCCCTTTGGAATAGCTCCATTCACAAGAAACCCTAAGCTAAAAGCCTTGTTTCCTATTTTGAAGAATCCTCTGATTCAGAGGAGTCTGATGCCAACAAAACTGAGTTTAGCGCTAAACCTCTGCCGGATAAACATGCTAAAGATGATTCCCCTGTTATTCCTAACCCTGAGAAAACTTATCCTAATACCGGTGATGAGCCCTCTCTGAATGTTCTGAACCTTGCCAAAACCAATTCTGAGTCCCACTTCAAACTCTTGGAATGGACTTTCACCGAAATCAATGAGTTGAAAATAAAAAATTGGGCTTTTCAAAGTAAGATCGAAGAGCTGGTTGCTAAAATTGCTAAGATTAAAAAGAAAGATGTGGACAGGGCGGCTCAAGGTCACAGTAACAGAGATATAGATTCCAAGGTTGATTATATAATGAATACCATCAAAACCATCACTGAGCAAAATAACCGAATGGAAAGACACAATGCCATTATCATTAACGCAATGAGTGAGAAGTTTTACAAAGCCCAATAGGGGTCTCTAGTGGTGGATCTGGAGGAAACAAAGGACAAAATCCAAGATACAGACGCGGGCATTTCCAAAAGAACCAGAGCCAACCTAAAGCGCAAGGGCCCCCATACTTCTAGGATGATTCAAACTTTTAAAAAGGGATTCAATGGCATGCAAAAGTTGGAGGAGGAGACAGAGTCTGTCCTCAAGACTCTGAAGTAACAGCTGGGGTTTTTGTGCTTACTTTGTTGTTCTTCTGTTTTGACCTTTCTGGTTTTGTTCGTATGGTTATTGCTGATCTTTTCTAGGGCAGCTAGTTTTTTTGGTTGGACTTTTTAGTCCTTTCTTCTGTTTTGTAAATGTTGTGGTTTTGGGTCCCTGTAAAACCCGTTTTACCCTTTTATCAAAAACATCTTCGATCATTAAGCTAGTGTTTTCAATTTGTTCGAGAATTTTGCTACAGTGCTCCAAAACAACTCTCTCACATTTGTCCATAATGGTTTCAACAACATTGTTTGAGTTTAAAAAGCTATGTGGGCTTGAAACAATGATTTCTGATTCATTTTCTGAAACATCCATAGTATCAATTATCTGGTGTTCAAAGTGGAATTCAATAAAATTAAGGTTAGTATTTAGGAATGATAAGAATAAAACTATTCATAATATGTTTTCAATTTGATTGATTTAAAATAATTTCATAAAGTTATTGAATATGATGAAGTTAATCATTCTTTTATAAGCATGAAGGTGAATATTCAATGGTAGCAATATCAAGTAATTCATCATCATCGAGCTTGTTAAATAATAAGCATGAATGTCAATAGTGGCATACTATGATGGTTAAATTGTGGTGTTGTTATTCTTTATGTCAAGGTTTAAACCCCATTGGGTGTTATTTTTTATTATTTATATTGGGGTGAGTTCTCTCATTGGTGACCTCACCATTTCATAGCTTCAAGTCAAAAGTGTTTACCCCTATACAAAAATAAGGTGCAATAATGAGAGCTAAATGAAAAATGTATGTGAATTGTTGTAATTGAGAGAAAATAGGAACAAATAGGGATAAAAACATAACAAAAAGCTAGCACAATAATGCTTTCCACTTGTTAGCATGTAATTGTATTAAAAACATTCCCAAAGTTTGGTACAAAATTAAATGTGAATCAACATGGGTATTGCTATTTTCACCATTATATTTTTTGTGCTTTAAGGTTGGCACAAATCTATCAAGAGTATGTATGATGCAAAGAAGGTGAATCTCACCCTCACTTCTCAAACCCAAAAGATTTTGCACAAATCATAGTCAAACAACCAATTAAATTGACAATTTCATTTTTCAATCAATTTCAATCTAAAACCACAATATATTGAAATCATAGATCA
>VDFB02271358.1:339228212-339263030 GCA_007258455.2 Sequoia sempervirens | reverse complement strand
TTGTAGCAAACTTGTATGGTATTCTGGAAGAAAAGTTTGTTGTTAGACTGAATAAAAGATCTAACATTTGCAGGTTTTTCCCCACTCTGGGGTTTCCTAGGTATATCTATGTTATTGTCTTTTTGTGATTGGCTTCTTGTATTTGCTTCCACCATTATTAGTTGTTAATTAACTCAATGTATTAATTGTTATAAATTAGATTTTTTTTTTTGTGCAATTAATTTTTTGTTGGGTTATAAGAAATTAATAGTGGCCACTTGAACATTTTTATCATCAACATATCTTCACTTTTGGTTGTAGACAAAAGAAACTGAGCTAGTTCTTCAAACAGTTCAATGAAAAATATTTGAGCATCGAGGAAATGGGAAATCCCATAAGTACAACTCAAGATCAACAGAATAAAACTTGAAATTGATCAGTACCATATCATGAGAAATAAATCCTTATGAGTGCATGAACTTTTCTAAACTTATCCTGTATTTTTAGGATGCAAAGTCATTCAAAGGCTTTTTTGCATTCAAATTTATTTAGCAACTTTAATCTTTAAACTAACATTTTTTAAAGAAGTAATTATGATTTAGCTTTATATTAAGCATGTCCATGATCTTCTCAAAGAAGATCAAATAGCCAAGACATTTTTCTTTTCATTTGGCTTCTAAATATTGGTGTCTTAATCTATCTAGTAATTGACCATGTTTTAACATTTGTTGTCTCTGCTGCTTTTCCTATGGATGAAGTTGAACACATTTTTCCCTGGTATGGAGATTTATTTTACTCCTTTTATCTCTTCAAGCATATCTTTTTAGGAAAATAGCCATTCTTGGGGCATACTTTCTAGATTAAATGCATATGTAGACTACTTGAATAATTAAAAAAAAAATTGTAAAGCGAATTGCCGAATCTATAACTCTCAAATTTTGCATGAATTTAGCATCGTTATCCTACTTTCTTCCATTTTGGCGTGTATATTAAATGTCTTACTTACAAATATACAGAATCTAGAGAACTTACAACTTGAACTGGATTTGTCAGACACAATCAGATTTCACTGTACGGTTTATAGTCCAATATATTAGCTTGCATAGAACAATCACCTGGGATTCTACTGGTTTATGTTAGCATAGTATATGTAATTTTTTACAGCCGTATATGTTCCATTTGAATTATTAGTTGTTAGGATTCAGGTAACAATACCTGGTGAGAGAACCTGTGGTATTGTGGAATTACAAAACTGGACAATATGGCAAACATCAAGAGATGTATGCTTTAAAAGTCGTTTTTATTCACTTTCAAAACAAGATTTATACATTTGTATGAAATGACATCATCATCTGTATCATTGCACTGATAATTATATTAGTATCTAGTTTGTAAGATGGGCCACTTTTTGTTACTCCCAAAATTTTGCTTGCGTACATACCACTGGTAATGCATATATAATACCCCATTCAAATCTCAAACCAATAGACTATAACCCAAATCCTTCTTTGTATCGATTGGTGCATATCACGTACCAAAATCCTCAATTTTACCCAGAGACTAGTGTTTTAAGATCACTGTAATCGAGTCATAATTATGAAACCTAGTACATAGGCAGAAGCTGTAAGTTCAAGAAATCCGAGCTCATGCATTTAATTTTGATGTAGATCTAATTTATTGATTTATAGCCATGTCTAATTTTAGGTTTCATTTTTTATTTAATGGTAGCATAACCCACAATTGTTTTGTTTGTGCATCCCTGGGAGTTTGATTTAATGTGTGATGGCTTATCTGTATTATTAAGTTTTTATGATGGTTATGGACTATAATTTTGATGATGACTATATATATTGTTTCAATATTTGAGGGTTCATAAGCTTGTGTGCAAGAAAATCTTTGTTCTGAGACTGATCAATCTTGAAGTTATACAATTTTGCAATGACAGCAATTGTAAAGCATTGTGTACTGCTTAGCTAATTCTCTAATAGTTTGTTAAAGGCATTGGGAAAATTCACCGCCAACAAATTCTCATGGGTTCAAGGAAAATTCACCACCAGCAATTCACCGCCACTGAAAATTAATCACAAACTTTTAATGCGATGAATTTTCCACGGCAATGAATTGCTGGTGGTGAATTTTCCTAGAATCTTTATTAAAGTAATCCATAGAAACAATATAACAAATCTGGAACTTATCAAACCACTAAAGTCCTGAATAATGTAGAGTAATCATTCAATTTATATATATTTTTTAAACTATTTAACACAAAGGACAAATTCAATACCAAATTGCATGAAATCAATTGCAGTAAAATAAAGTAAATTGTAGTCATCTGATAATTATAAATCACTAATTTAAGAAAACAAAGAAGAGGAGGACTTCATTTCAATTAATTATGTAGAAGGGTATCTAAAATAGCACATATACTAACAAGAAAGGGGAATATGGTGGAGCACAAGTGCGAGCAAGGGCGGGAGAAAAGGAATTTTGAAATTCAAAGCAATGGGAAAGGAAAGGGAGCAAGATCAAAAAATCTATAGTCGAATCAGGAGCTGGAGTCGTGTCAGAAGCAAGGTAAGGATGACTAGGATGATGTGGACTCCGAAAACAAAATACAGGTGGAACCTGGGGGAAAGGAAAATCCAAATATTAACCCTGCAGCATCATCCACCGGTAAAAACAAGAAAGCTAAAGGGCGTGTGGGGACCACAGATGGCACTGGCGGTAATCGCAAACCCTGGACTTCTCTGTTCGGGGTAAAACCTAATGGAAAATCTTCTTTTCCTCTAGTGCAAAATATTTCGTCTCTAGTAGGAGGTAAGTTTGCTATCTCTATTCCAAATCAGCTCATTGACCATAATATAGCTTTAATGGAACGAACTCTGGTAGGAAATTTTATGGGCCCTAGACCAAATATTGAAGTGGTCAGGGAGTTTGTTAAAAATAAATGGAGAACTAGTGGGAAAGTTTTTGTTGCTGCTCTTCCAAAGGGTTTTTTTGCATTTGATTTTACCTGTAGAGAGGACATCATGGAAGTTAGAAGTGGAGGTCCTTGGGTGATAGGGAAATCATCCCTAGCTCTAAAGAAGTGGTCATCCAACTTAGATCTTTCAAACTCCATCTTTGAGAATGTCCCAGTTTGGGTTAGACTTCCAAGCCTGCCCCTAGAGTACTGGAGTGAAGATATCTTTCATGGTATTGCGAGATCCTTTGGGGAGCTCCTCTCTATCGATTCAATGACAACGGCAAGAAAGAGACTGGTCTTTGCTAGGATATGTGTGGGTGTATCCCAAGAAGCAGATCTTCCATCTTCAATTGAGATTCAATCTAAGCTGGGTTCTTGGGTGCAAAATATTGAGTTTGAAACCATCCCGTTTGTCTACTTCAAGTGCAGGAAATCTATTCACTGGGGAAAAAAATGCCCTCTAAATGCCACCTCAGAGAAAGAAAAACCAGCAAGACCTAGAAAAAGGGAGTGGAAAAAAAAGAATGATTTAGGAGGAGAAAGGAAGGATAACAAAGAGCAGGTATTGGAAAATAATGAGTCTGATACTCAGAGAATCTCTCCAGAGATTGAAGTGGTTATGGAATCTAAAGGTGAGATCCCTTTTGATCATCATTACATGAATCTTGTTAATACATCCTCATCTAAGGAAAGGGAGTCCGATGAAGAAACCTTAGTTGGAGATGGAGATCTGAACCTTTCTACCTCCTTATCCCAAATGATAGTCCCTTCTGATAGAAACAAAGTAATCTTGAGTTTGGAGGATATTCCTAATGAGGGTTTGTACTTGGAACTGAATATTCCTTTCCCCTCCCCGTCTCTTGATAATCTTCCCCCTCAAGGAGTAGTGTATGTGTCGGATCCCAACTCCCCAGATAGGGTTTTGGAGTCCCTTGAAAATCTGAATCACTCAGTAGCTCTGTCCAGTAATATCTTGTCTGATCAAAAGAACGGTAACATGGACACTTTACCTTGGGAACAAAGGATACCAACTAATAAGGACTGGGAGTCCAGTAGAGAGACGAATAGCCAAGAAGAGACTGATAAAGAGGAGAATATTTCAAAGAAGAAAAAAGAAAAAAATACTCAATGGAAGACCCCAAGTGGCATTTCTACCAGGTCAAGAGTCAAGGTAGACTGTGGAGTAGTAAAGAACTCAAGAGGTAAAAAGTCTTCAAAAAAGAAAAGAGAGTTGAACAGTTTTCAGGATATAGTGGATGGTTCTTAGAAAACCATCCCAGAATGTCTTAACTCCCCTAGTATCTAATGAAGATTATGTCCTGGAATATCAGGGGACTCAATAGCCCCCACAAGCAGGATGTTCTCTGCAATTTCGTAAGAGATCACAAGCCGGATATTCTTCTAATTCAGGAAACTAAAATGCCAAAGGAGAAAATTGAAAAGATGAAAGTTTTTCAGTATTACAGTAACTAGGGGAATAACTCGAGTGGAGCTTCTGGAGGCATTGCGACTTTTTGGAATAGCCACATAATCAGAGGTGATCCGATCTTGGAAGGTACTTATCATATAGCTAGTAGATTTACTCATATAAGAGATAACTTCAGTTGGATTCAAGTGAATATATATGCTCCTAATGGAAAAGGAATGAGAAAATCTTTTTGGTTAGAATTAGCTGCCTTCAGGAGGATTTTTGATAGAGAAGCTTGGATTGTTATGGGGGATTTCAACACTCCCCTAATGAATGGAGAAAAATTTGGGGGATCCCAGATCAATCTGGAAAGCAAAGAGGATCTTCAAAATTTCATTGACAATCAAGGATTGATCGATATGGATCTTCAAGGAGCCTCCTTTACTTGGTCTAATCACAGAAAGGGGTCGGATCTCCTATAGGTCAGATTAGATAGATCTTTAAAATTTCCAATCATTGGTACTTTGACTATTATTGCTCCCTTAGAGCTCTTACTAGAATAGGTTCTGATCATTTCCCTATCAGCTTCATTGCGGATCCAATAAAAAAGAAGAGGAACACTCCTTTTAGATTTGAAAAAATGTGGATCTCTCACCCTACTCTTAAAGAGGAAATAAGGAAATGGTGGAATATAAGAATTAAAGGAACTGCCATGTTCAGATTTGCTAAAAAGTTAAGGGAAGTGAAATGCAATTTAAAAAAATAGAAAAAGGATTCTTTTGGGAATATCTTTAGGATTAAGTTTGATCTCCAGATGGAATTGGGAGAAGTTCAATTCAAAATTCAGAAGGAGGGTTATTTGAATGACACCGAGGAAAAAGAGAATGAGATCCTTACGAAGATGCATGACATAATTGGAAAGGAAGAGGAGTTCTGGAGACAAAGATCTAGAGCTCTTTGGTTATCTACAGGAGACAGAAACAACAGGTACTTTCATCTTTCGGCTTCAAAACACAGAGCTGTAAACAAAATATCTTAAATTGAAGTGAATGGAACCAGGTATGAGGAGGAGGAAGATATTTGAAAGCAGGCGAGTTCCTTCTTTAAACACCTTCTCTCAGCCAGTGAAGAAATAAACCAAAATGAGCAGGATTAGTTAGTGGAAGCTATACCAAGAATTATCAACCAAGAAAATAACTCTTTTTTGACTTCTATCCCCACCAATGAGGAAGTCAAGCGGGCTATCTTTTCCTTTGAAGGGAGTAAAGCTCTGGGGCCTAATGGTTTCCCTTTATTTTTCTTTCAATGGCTTTGGGAGATTGTTGAAGAAGATGTGGTTAATGCTGTTAAAGAATTTTTTGGCTCCAGAAATCTTCTAAAAGAATTAAATGCTACCTTCTTGGTTCTTATTCCCAAGAAACCTGGAGCTAATAATTTTGAGGCTTTTAGGCCTATAAGCCTATGTAATTCCACATACAAAATCATCTCCAAGGTCTTAACCTCTAGATTCTTAACTCTTTTGCCTTCCCTGATTTCTCCTCAACAGAACGGCTTTGTCCCTAGTAGACAAATTCTTGACTCTATTGTTACGGTTCATGAGAATATTCACTCCCTTGTTGAGTCGAAGACTGAAGGATTTTTATTAAAGATCGATATTTCAAAAGCCTATGATAGAGTTGACTAGACTTTCTTACTTAAAATCTTAAAGGCTTTTGGTTTTTGTAATAGGGTTATACAAATGGTAGAACAACTTGTGTCCACGGCTTCTATATCGATTATGGTCAACGGATCCCCTACATCCTTTTTCCAGAGCACCAAAGGTCTAAGGCAGGGTGATCCCATCTCTCTGATTTTATTCACTATTATGGTTGAAAGTCTTGGCAGGAACCTAAAAAAATTGGTTGACTTCAATCTTCTTTCTGGTCTTAAACCTTCCTCAGGAAATCTGGTGTGTTCCCATCAACAATTCATTGATGACACTATGCTTATGGGTAAAGCCATGGTGGCTAAAGGAAAAACCATAAAACAGATGCTTGATAAGTATGGGAGAGCTTCTGGACAGCTGATCAATAATCAAAAAAGCTTGCTATTCTTCTTCAACACTTCAGATCATAAACAGGCTAAAATTGCTAAAATCCTGGATTGCAAAGTGGACTCCTTTCTTGCCACCTACCTTGGTCTACCCTTAAGCTTGAAACCTCCAGAGTCATTTTGGCTCTTGTTGGTTGAAAGATTCAATAAGAAGCTTGTGGGCTGGAAAGGAGCCATGTTAAGTCAGGCCGAAAAACTTTAGCTTCTCAAAGCCTCTCTCCAGAATTTACCTATCTATGCCCTAAGCCTATTTAAGATTCCTGCTAAATTTGCTGATGCCATTGAAAAAATCCAAAAAAGATTTCTATGGTCGGGTGTTGAGGAAAAAAAAAGACTTCCTTTAATTGGTTGGAATCTAGTTTGTAGACCTAAAAAGGCCGGAGGACTTGGTTTAAGAAGAATCAGAATAGTTAACAAAATTCTCCTTGCTAAACAAATTTGGAGAATTTCCTCTTCTTCTGGAGAGTGGATTGATATCCTGGCTAGGAAATACTTAGAAAACAATTGCTCTTCCATTATTAAGAAGGACCTCTACCTTCTTCCCAGAGGGTCAACATGCTGGAATAATATAATCAATGGAAAAAAGATTGTGGATGATGGTATTGGTTGGAAAGTTAGAAATGGTCATCATACTAGATTTTGGGAGGACAAATGGCTTTTAAAAGAGCCCATTATAAAACTGAACTCCTTCAACGAATGGGCAGATACCTGCAAGGAACGGTTTGGAAATTATGTGAAAGATTACAGAGCGAATGGTAAGTGGGTGGACTTATGCAGTGTTAGTCAGGCTCGGGGTCCTATCCATTCTTCTCTTATGGCTATTAAACTTAATTCTGAACAGCTGGATGATTGTGTGGTTTGGATAGATAATCCCTCTAGCAATTTTTCCATGTCCTCTGCTTTTGCTAGGATTACTTCTTCTCTAGACCGTCCTCCCTTCTGGTCTAAATTTTGGTTTAAACTTTTAATACCAAAAATCAATATATTTTTCTGGATCCTTCTCCAAAACAAGGTGCTTACGATTGATAACCTGTGCAAATGTGGATTTCAAATTCCTAATAGATGCTTTCTTTGTAAGATGGAGGCTGAATCAGTGTGTCACTTATTCCTTCATTGTTATTTTGCTGCATCTATCTGGGGAAAAATCATCAGGTTATGGCACCTCCCTTGGGTCTTCCCATCATCCATTGAATACTTTTTTACTCAATGGAAGGCTCCGACAAAAAATCCTATGCTCAGATCTTTTTGGGATTTAACATTCCCTCATGTTGCTTGGGGCCTCTGTAAGGAATGCAACAATAGAATTTATAGAGGTAAAGAAGCCTCTGAGGAAATTGTCTTTGATAAAATTGTCAGATTTTTGAAGGAAAATTTTAATGTTTTGGTTCAGAAGGAAAACATGTCCTTGAAAGTGGAGCAATCGCTCTATGACCTTACTGTGGCTAAGGAGTGGAATATAAATCTTGTTCTGTCTAGAACCTCAATGATAGTCAAGGACAGAGAGGGTATTTGCTGGTCTTTTCCGCCTAACGGTTGGATCAAAGCTAACTTTGATGGTGCGACTAAAGGTAATCCGGGAGCGGTGGGCTGTGGTGGAGTTATAAGGGACTCCTTTGGCAATTTCATCGGAGCAACGACCTCTCCTCTTGGCTCCCAAACTAATCATTTGGCGGAGGCTGCTGGAGCTTTTCACATAATAAATTTAGCCCAAAGTTTTAATATCAAACATCTGTGGCTTGAAGGAGATTCCAAAAATATAATCGACTGTCTTAAGGGAAAGTCTCCCCCCTCGTGGACCATTAAGTCATGGATTGAGGATGCCAAATTGACTTTGGATAAATTTGATAAAGTTAAAATATCACATGCTTATAGAGAAGCCAATGTTGTAGCGGATTTTTCCACTAACGAAGGAGTTAAGAGTAATGATGAACGTATCTGGCTTAATACTAGTGATTTAAACTCTAATATTTGTGCCCTATTAAATTATGATAAATCACATGGAAAAGCGATGTGTTATCCCTTTAATGAAGACAGATAAGACCTTTCACATCACAATCATTAGATTGTATGGGACCGATCCCAGCGGCTTAATCTGTAAGAAAGTTCTGCACGCTTTGTGGGTTCTAAGTTGTGGCGGGGCCAATTTTAGTAAATTTTTCGTTTGGGTCTACCCCACTGTGTCGGTTGAGATGGGAGGAGACAGAAAGCGAATTGAGCCAGACAACTATGAAACACACATGAAAAATGCCAAGGCCTGGGATAAAGTTAAAAGCGGAGGGTTGCTTCCTTTCCTGGAGAAGCTCCATGGCTCTGGCTAGGAGGCCATGGACCTTTTTGTTAAAAGTTGGAATAATGATAACCTGACCATGTTCGGTAGGAATGTTGAGCTCAGTGAAAATTTAATCGCTGATGCTACAGGCTTATCAACTGAAGGGAAGAAATTTTTCAGGGACAGGGCTTTTTTTGATGAAGTCGTGATTAGATTCCCTAAAAAAGAGAAAGAAAGGTTAAGCTTGATTAAAATTGCTAGCAGCTACTTTGATGTTGATTCCATAAAGGCAATCTAGAGGAAGGTTTTGCGGGTCATCATGGAGTACATCACGGTGGATGGGCGCTTCGCCAGAGTTTATGGCTACCACTTTGCTCTTCTCAACCACTTCTTCCACAAGGTTAGGGTCTCTCTTCCCTATTATCTTTTCTGTTCCTTGAAGAAAAAGCCTAGAGGATAATAAGAAAAACCCCAATAGATTCCCCATCTTGCATATGGGGTTAATTAGGTTGATTGTCGAGCATTTCCAAAACATGCCTACCCCTGCTAACCTAGATACCACTCCCGACTCTGAGAGTGACGACACGGAGCCCAGTGACTCGGAGTATCTCCCCAACCCTAGCTCAGCTAGAAAAGTCCTTAGTTCGCTTGCTGGCCCTTCTGGGAACAAAAACCCCACTCCCCTTTCTGGTAAAGCCCGTGATGAGCCTGAGATTGATAGCCCCTCCCTTTTGAATAGATCCTTTCATAAGAAACCCCAGGCTAAAAGTCTTGTTTCCTATTCTGAAGAATCCTCTGATTCGAAGGAGTCCGACGCCAACAAAACTGTGGTTAGTACTGAACCTCTGCCGGAAAAACATACTAATTATGATTCCCCTGTTACTCCTAACCCTGAGAAATCTGACCATAATATCAGTGATGCGCCCTCTCTAGACTTTCCGAACCTAGCCAAGGCCAAGTCTAAGTCCCTCTTCAAACTCTTGGACTGGACTTTCACTAAAATTAATGAGTTGAAAATTAAAAATTGGGCCCTTCAAAGTAAGATCGAAGATCTGGTGACCAAAATTGTTGAGATTGAAAAGAAAGATGGGGACAGGGGGGTCCATGGCCATAGTAGCAGAGATTTTGATTCTAAGGTTGATTATATTATGAAGACCATCAAGACCGTCGCTAAGCAAAATAATATAATGGCTAGACACAATGCCATTATCATTAACGTTATGGGTGAGAAGCTTGATAAAACCCAGCAAGGGTCTCTGGTGGTGGATCTGGAGGAAGCTGAGGACAAAAGCAAGGACACGGACGTGGGCATTTCCAAAAGAACTAGAGCCAACCTGAAGCACAAGGTCTCCCCTACTTCTAGGATGATTCAAACTTATAAAAAGGGTGTCAATGAAATGCAGAAGCTGGAGGAGGAGATGGAGTTTGTCCTCATGACTCTGAAGTAATGGCTAGGGTTTTTGTGCTTTCTTTTCCTCTGTTTCATCCTTTTTGGTTTTGTTCGGTTGGTTGCTACTGATCTTTTCTTGGGCAGCTGGTTTTTGCAGTTGGACTTCTTAGTCCTTCTTCTGTTTTGTGAACTTTGTGGTTTCGGGTCCCTGTAAAACCCATTTTACCCTTTTATCAAAAACAAGAAAGGGGAATGTTAATGGCCTAACTTATTCCAAATACCTCTGGAAAATAGTGCAGAGGTTCTCAAACTCCCGGATTAATGGATATATGTGGGAGTTTTTCTTTCAAATCATCTAGTTGGTCTTTTGCATTTTTGTCATAAGTTATTAGCCAACTTGAATCATCTTATAATCTTGTTTTGAAATATGTTAGTAGCATTGAATGAGAATAGTAGTAGTTATCTCCATCAACAAATGCATATGAAGATCTTAGATATTCATTAGACTTATGTTTTATTGAGAAACAACTCATGGTTCTACGGTAAAGATTCTTAATATCATCTTTGATTATTTGACCATAGAAATTTCAATGGTTATTTAGGAAATTGATAGTATTTGATTTATTTGGAATAAAATGTTTTATGTTTTGTTTATTTATTTATAAAATCATATATATTATTAGTCAATATGAAATGTTCTAATTTTGAAAGGTGATTAATTTTAATTGGATTTGTTCAGTTGAATTATTATTATGGTCACCGTCATTACACATTCATACTAATTGGTTCGTACTTATAGCTTTATAAAAAGGTGTGCATTTAATTGATTATTCTAGTGAGGAAAATTATGTTCAGCTAGTGTACATGAAGTAGTATGTTCATGTCCTCTAACCAACCAAATTTAGACAAATGAAAACTAAGATAATAGTAATTGATTACTCATATAATGATATCAATCATGAATTTAGCACTAAAGTATATATTTTTAAATAGCATTTATTTCAAATATTTATCTAAAATAATAATTTTGTATATAGATCTTGCTTTTATTTAAATATTAATACTCTAGAAAAATTCAATAAATATAAGAATTTAATACTTAGTATTCTATTGAATATTTGTAAAACTATTATCGATTTCAATTTTGTTTTAAATTTTTAAATAAGTTTTACAAAACCAAAACCATTTATAGGGTTTAGTACTAATGATGCCTCTAGTTCATATTTACAATTCAAGTCATTGTGATTGAATTATTGATCTATAGCCTATTATAGCTACAACAATTAAATATGTAGCATTGTTCCTTTAAATCATTAGGGAGAAATAAGGACATCTTATTATGTTAATTAAATTTGAGTGAGTGAGAAATCTTCCTCAAATAAATAAAACTAATTAATGATAGTTTTGTAATAAGGTAAATCATCATTATAGAATGTAAAAATAAAGTTTTACTTGAAATTAGGAATTATGTATCTAAAATAAAAATAGTAAACAAGTCTTTGTCTAAATGACTAAGAACTTAATGAATCAATGCTTCCCTTAGTGGGTAGCAATTGAAGACAAACTATTCAAAGAAAAAGAGTCATAGATGAAAAGTAGAACTACCTATATTACACCTTGCTCTAATGGATACAAGTGTATAGGAAGTTTAGTTAAACAAAGAAGGTTCCCAATATGTAGGATTTTTTAAGATTCCACAAGTCAACTTGTGCTAAAATTTAAAGAATCTAATATATAATCTAAGATAAAAATTTTAATTTTTTTGTTTACTTAAATATATCCAGTAGATGGATTTGCTTAATTTATCAAGGATTAATGTCAAATTTTAAGGTGAGATTAAAACCTTTCTAATATATATACTCCTAAATGGCATTGATCTTGATATACTTTCATTAGGAAAGTATAGTCTTCAGTGAGTGAGTCTAGATCCATTTGGTTTTGACAAGTCAAAGTCTCTA
This sequence comes from Sequoia sempervirens, assembly GCA_007258455.2. Classification (NCBI taxonomy): domain Eukaryota; kingdom Viridiplantae; phylum Streptophyta; class Pinopsida; order Cupressales; family Cupressaceae; genus Sequoia; species Sequoia sempervirens. Next base: position 339,250,970 of record VDFB02271358.1, on the reverse strand, counting down.
TCTAGAGAAATACACTTATCCCAAATGAATAGATGAATGTCTTATATGGATAGACGAGAACATGTCATATATGGATAGATGAGTACATATCCTATATGGATAGAAGAAAACCTAAGTATACATCTAAAATAATGTGTATTATTTTTGGTTTAATTGATAATAAAGAAAAAATTGGATACAACCTAGAGGGGTAAACTATAGGAAGATTTTCCGATTGTGGCATAGTGTGATGGTTAAGTTGTGGTGTTGTTCTTTCCATCAAAGTTCAAACCCCACTAGGGTGTTATATTTGAGTGTTTATATTGGGGATGAGGTCCCCCATTTGTGACCTCACTGATTCATAGCTCTAGGTCAAAAGTACTTTCCCCTTAAAAAAATTATAGGATGATTTATTTCATATGTTCTTTAATTTTGGTCATTTCATGCACTCTCAAGGAGATGGAATAATTTTCCTCTCCTTCAACCTATTGCAGCAACTTGTACATAGGTAGCTCACGATTAACTTGCATTGTTTCTTTGAAACTTTGAAAACTAATTCAATTGGGCTCGTACCAATAGGATTCTTGTACGCTACCTTATCTTCCCAAACAATAAACTTAATCTTATCATCTCATCTCTTCTTGTTTGAATCTAGTGTGTTTTTAATGATTGTCATGATGTATGTATTACGATATTTAGCTTGATCATTATTTTATGGATGATAAGGAGAAGAATGTGTTAAATTTTCCCATATTTACAAAATGGATCAAGAAGGTCATAAGATCTAACACACATCATATTATCAAAAAATATCCTTGTGGGCATACCAAACCTCATGATTACATTATCCAAAAAGAATTCATTCACTACTTTATATGTAGCATTTCAAGTAGGGATTGCCTCCATCTATTTGGAAAATTGGTGTATAAATACTAGAATCCACTTGCACCATTGCTTCTTTTTTTCAACAATATTCCCAATAAAATTAATGCCCCATTATTGAAATGGATCCAAAACTAATATAGATATGAGGGGAAGGGTAGCTATAAAATTTATCTTCCTTGAAAATCTTAGGCATGTGTTACATATCCTAATAATTTTGACCTCATATTTGAAAAATGTGTACCACTAATATCTTTCTCTAATCACCATGTAAGCAGTAATATTTGACATAATATTTCCCCCTCTTATATGTCTCCATTCTTATTTTTTACTATGAAAAGGTTGGATACTATAAACTTTTAATTGACTTGATTATACAACCATCTTTTAGCTTCATAAGTTCCTTTTACATTTGGGGGGCTAGTGTGGGGTTTATGGATTTTTTTTTGCATGAATGAATTTGTATTAGGCTTTGTGGGAGTGATGTTTCTAAACAAGTCCCCCTTTATGATTTTAGCTCATCATACAACCATACAAAACATTTCTTAAAAATTTTCAACAAGTTAATCATATTTTCTTCTCTAGTAGTTTCAATCTTTTACCAAGGAGGTATTTTTCCACATCGTGTCAAATTGTGATATTGCTATCAGGATGCAACTGTGTAGTTTTACAAGTCAAACTCATTGACCCGTGCTTCATGAGTAGTGGTTCACAAGAACCCATCCCTCATGATAATGTATGGTCCACTTAGCACTCATTGCATCTAGGTGATGCTCACAGAGATGAAGCATTGAGCCTTCTCGAGAGATCACCCATCCTAGTACTACTCCAGCTCAAGCTCGATTAACCACAGAGTTTCCCCAAGGTTAAGCCCACTTAGCTTGCAACCCCATAAGTATCCTTGACTTCCACAATTTAAATTGAAATATATAACTGAAACACTCCCACATAATACAATAATTATATCTCTTACAACTACTTATAAGAAAATGATGTTCTTACAAATCCAATATGTAATCTTCTTCAACTTATTAAACCCTGAAATATCAAATCTGTTACAGCTCATAAACATTTTTTTTATTAATTGAAGAACAGTTCTTTTATTCATCCTCGCCCAATCCGCAAGAGCTCTGAAATATCGAATCCATCAGATCTCATAAATATTTTTTTAATTCATCCTCGCCCAATCCGCAAAGTCCAGCGAACCACAATCGTCTTATCTCTGGATTGTCTATTCATCGCCCACTAACAACGCAATAGTAATATACTAAGATTTCAATCGAAGTTCACTCAGGCAAGTACCCAATTAAAATATGTTTTTCCTATGATGGGCAGGCTGAAAATGGTAGATCAGTACAAACATTTCTTTGAAAATTGTTTAGTTCTCTAAGGCCCAAAAACACCATGTACAACCTTGAAAATGGAAGCTGGCCAATGACCATATCCAGTAATGGTGTGCTGCATTTCTTTTTAACAGTCATCCCCACGTACATCATTTTTGTTTGGGTATTTTACGATATTAACTTTTCATAAACCATCTACTTTCTAGAATTGAAAAAGCTTGAAAGGTCCAAACTTTCACAGACCGTCGAAAGTGTTGTCTTAAATCAATGTAGCTAAAATGTAGTTATGCATGGTGTAGAATGATAAAGATTCATTCCCATATATAGTAACTATTTTACAGCATTGAAACTTCAGTGCACTCTGCTTTAAAGCCAAGAAAGGATCCAAATTTATTTAAATCCAGACATGTGAACATACCAATTAACTAGTGATTCATAATACATAAAAACCTACAACCACCCTGCAACTAATTCAATTGGAAGTAAACAATTCATATAATAGACTGTACAAAGATAATATTCAGACGCTTTTTTATTTTATTAGTTAAGTTAGGACAAGTTAAAAAGAGACCATCAAATCAATCAAATTTGAATAACATTAAAACAAGAGACAATAGGAGGCACTGGCAATGTCAGACTAGACATAAAAAACAGACAAACCCAAAAAGGACACAGTAGACAAACAGCACTAAAACAGCACCCTTCACAATCTAGACAGAAAACTATCAGATCTTGTAGTTAGCAACCAAAGAATCCCAGTCTTTGGTCAGATTTTTCAGTTTATCTTCCCATTGCCTTGTCCCTTTTCCCTTTTCATCATTTTCAGTGAGGATTGGTTTTCCTCCTGTGAATGCTTAGCTCATTAAGTTCAGCTTGGAGAGTGACCACTACTGAAACCACCCTTCTCATCATGACATCAATAATCTTAACCATATCATTCATAGCCTTGATCCGAGCCTTGTCCCTTTTCATCATTTTCATAGAAGATTGGTTTTCCTCCTCCTGTGAATACTTACGCTCGGTAAGTCCATCATGGAGAGTGACCACTCCTGAAACTATCCTTCTCATCATGTCATCAATAATCTTTAGCCTTTTCCATTTTAAAAAGTTTGTTCTAGTAACATATTATCCTACCTCACATTACAACTATCACATATATGATCCTTACCATTCAGGTCTTCAAACTTTGTCATTCAGACAAGAATATCTTCCAAGATATCGATAATCTCAGCTAATTTGTCATTTTCTTTGGACTCCATCCCATCATCCCCCATCTTGTAATCATCTGAATCTTCACTTTCCCTATCAAGGTCCTCAATCTTCTCGTCATCATCCTTCTTAGTGAAGAAAGACAAGAGTGTCATCATAGACATCAAGAGCATCATGAGAGGGCTGAAAACCTCCTTCATCCTAGCTCATCTCTTCCACCATGCTAGGAGAGTCAAAGATAATATCCTGTACAGTAGCCTCAGTATTCTGAACACCATCCTTATCACCATGACCCCTCCCTTTACTGGCATCAAGAGAGAAATCTTAGCTAAGCGGGATAATATTCAGATGTTGTGCCAAAGTCTGTCGATAATTTCAGAGCCCTTCGTACAAGAGAAAAGAGAATAGGCCCTCGTACCGGTGCTCCTATACACTGCAAATAATTTCTCTTTTCTAGACAATTTAAAAGAGGCCAGTTAATTTTTTCATTTTGTATTTGTTTTGGTGTTTTTAGTCATGATCAATAAATTTTTTTTAGGATTCTGTTGATTATTTCAATCTCGGTTGCAATTGAGTAGGTTAATTAAGCTATTGATCAATTAAAATCAACCTTGGGATCTATAGCCAAAGAAGTTTTGGATTGTTCAAAATCCAGAAGACTGCTTGTTAAAATGTTATATATAATATGCGTAGGGATTGTGGATTCTTTCAACGAAATTCCGTAAGTACACCTGCCTTGAATTTTGGCACTACCGGCTCACACCCACCCACCTCTTTCTTTTTGTGGTTAATTTGTTTCCGATTATTAAAAGGAATAGAAACCTACCCAACTGAAATTCTTCGGCAGACATACTTGAGCTCATCTTAAGTTGATGTAATTGAAAAACATGGAGAATTTTAACCTAAGAATCAAAAATTTTGTAGTATATGGGGTTCCCAATTCTTTCCATACCAATTAGAATGCCGAAATTCAGGCATGGTGGTCCCTAGTTTGGTCTTTTGATTACGGATTGGCATCTACAAGTAGCGGGACTTTGACAGTGATTATTTTTTGTTAGACCAGGACAGGTCCTATTGGACCTTAGGTTTCTTGCACTAATCAGGCTAAACCTTTTACTGGCCGAGATTGGTTCAGTGAGTCACTAATTCGTTATCTTTTGCTTGACCAAATGGTCCATCTAATGGAGATCTGAGCTGGCTAAGTGGATACCCATGATTTTCTTTGGCTGTTTTTCGATAAAGTCAATTCTGTTTTTTTCTTTGGAATAGCATAATCCAACAACCATGCATAACGTGACTCTTTTTTCAAAATTATTTCAGGGATTTCCCTTCCGTCGTTTGATGAGAGGTTTTATAATACAAGGCGGAGGCATTTCTGCTCATGATGATACAGAGGGCAAGTTGATTAATGGATTGAATTTTGAGGATGAAAAAGGTTATCTTGAAACATGAGCGCAAAAGGATGCTATTGCTAGCAAACTCTGGACCTAACACCAATGACTCACAGTTTATGTTCATAACATGGACCTCCCATCTAGATGGAAACCATGTGGTATTTGGAAAAGTAATAGAAGGAAGTACTAAGGGCAATTAAAGACACTATTACAGACTATGACAACGATTGTCCCACTGTTGATATCATAATTGCACTGTGGAAAGATATTCGAGAGTGAAGATGATGGCATAGTTAACTTCTTTTAAGGATGAGACAAATATTCAGACAACGATTGTTCCACAGTTGATATCATAATTGTACTGTGGAAAGATATCAGAGAGTGAAGATGATGGCATAGTTAACTTCTTTTAAGGATGAGACAAATATTCAGACAACGATTGTCCCACAGTTGATATCACAATTGCACTGTGGAAAGATACCAGAGAGTGAAGATGATGGCATAGTTAACTTCTTTTAAGGATGAGACAAATATTCAGATTGGTCGCGTGATCTGGATGTTAAATATGTAGAGGTGTTATAGTGGATATTGTTAGATAAATTTTGTATTAAATTTTCTACTATAAAGAAGAATTTTATTGTGTTGGGGTTTTTATTCAAAAGAATTTTTTTAAGTGAAAATATTACATATTATCTTTTTTTTTCTATGCATTCCGTTATTGTTTCAGATCGTTTATACATCATTTCTATTATGCAAGTTTATTGAGCTTCTTTTTTTTCCACAAGAATCTACAGTAAACTCTGCTAAAATATTTAGATTTAAGAATGAGCACTTTAAACTTTACATTTATTTTTTCCAATTTTATTTTATAATCTTTCCTCTTAAACTTTGAATTTAATGTAACAGTTTCTTAAAATAAGTATATTGATTTTTGAGATCTTGTAAGAACAATAATTCAAGGCATTTAATTTTAGATCACAAATATTAAAAAATTCAAATTTAAGCATAAAAGTTAATTGGTTTATTTATCAAAATTTTATCCCTTATTTTCCAGGTTTTAGAGTAGTTGCAATGAAAGTAAATAATAAAGAAGCTATAATAGGCATAGGTTTTGCACAATCCACGAAGTATTAGGAATGAGCACTTCAAAGTGATTTTGCAACTAAATCTTGCATCTTAAGGCCTGAATTCAATGTAACAATTTAAAAAAAATAAAAATTAATCTATTCCACCATTCTAGACTATTGTTTTTAGATGTCAATTATAAAAGTTATCAGTTTATTTATTAATTTTTTATTATTTATGGGTTTTGGTATGTTGTAATTAAAATAAAAAATAATGAATTTATGGTAGATATATATTTCTTAAATTCATAAAATTATTATTGAAAGTATTTTTAAATTAAATCGTGTATTTTTTACATTAACTATTTAGATCACATTCAATAATCTATCATCAAAATAAAAAGGGTGATCCCAAAATAGTGGTTTACAATTTTTGTCAAACTGGACACTGAAATTATTATTTTTAACTAAATCTTCACATTCGGGCACTTATAGCGGCTAAACCATGAGGAATTTGAAGATGATGCAAACTAGAGTCTCGTCACATTTTGTCTATAAATTCTAAAAATATTTTTTTCAAAATTTTTGGAATCAAATTGTACTTATTTTTCCATCTTCCACGAAACTGACTTTTTTTAGAAAACAACATTTTTAAAAAGGGACGCACACCATATAACGCATAATTTTTTTTCCATGAAGGATAAAATTCTAATTATTTTGAATTTATATTTGTAACTCTGATATCTAGTGCTTCCATTTGGTTAGATAGCTTTTTATTGAATATTTTTTCCTTAATCAAGTTTTGAAGTTAAACTAATTACAATTCAGACATTATAATGTGTAATATTTTTTGTATATATCGAAATTCAATTTTATTTTTTTGTTGGATCAAGGACTTCAATATCTAGTGCACTCATATTTTTTAAATTTTCTTTTTGATAATCTGCTATTTTTCCACATGTGCAAAACATAGACCTTCATTTTTGATGAAAAACCTATCTTTAATAAAACTAAAAAAACAAATACATAATAAAACCAAAACATATTAAAATTATATTCGTTGGATAGCTCGTTCCAAGGACTACCTAATTCCAGTTGGGTTTGTGAAGATCCTTCCATTTTCATCCTCAACCCGAGCTCTGAAGTGCCAAAATTTAGGTTTTTTTTTGTGTCTCAAGGGGGATGAGGGATAAGGGGGGTTCGTACAAACCCCTAGGGGTTCGTTCGAACCAGGGTTCATTAGAACACCTTCAAAGGGGTTCAGGGGTTCACTCGAACCCCTTTTCTATGCATTTTTTTTTGGTTTTTTGGTGGTCAAAATTCAAAGGGGTTCAGTCGAACCCTAGTTCGGACGAACCTCTAATGGGTTCGCTCGAACCTATAGGTTCATATGAACCCCCAAAATCACTTTTCTTGCTTTGGGGTCATTTTTTGTGAGTTTTCCTTCCTCACTTGAATTGAAAACCACTATTGTGGCTTCACCCAAAATAAACTTTGATATACGTGTAATGTTGGTAAGATTCAAGTTGTCTACCAAAACTCAAAATCTTGTATCTTATACCCAAAGAGATGAATCCAAATGTAAACCCTGAATGGATTTTGGAAGAATATAAACTCTTCAGATCTGGTAGCTTGTTAAAGAGAATGGTTGTAATTTAATGTATGCAATACAGTTTTTATTTTGGGTTGATGCTTGAATCTTGATATCTCTATTTTCAATGTGTATGAATGCATATTAAGTTTGAACATTAATATTATTCTAAATAGTTTTGACACGAGGCACATCTCTATGATGCGAGCTATAGCTTTCGGTTGATATTTAAGTCCAACATGAGATTAGTTGTATTTTGCTTGAATTTCCCTAGGCCTTGTTTGACATTAAATATACCAAGCGCCTCACAGCATTCATGTTTCCAAAGAGTAAGTTTGGTTCATTTGATGTGTAATATATCTAATTATCTAACTAAAAGGTGGTTATAAGGCATTTTTTGTATGAAAAATGCATGTTTGTAAAGAGTGATAAGAAAGTGCATATATAAGAATTATAAGGTGTAAATTGTAAATCTTATTTTGTTTGATCATGGTTTAAGATTAAGATTCATCAAATTAAGTATCTATTTTTGTTGGTATAATTGGTTGAGCTTGCATCATGAGATCTAATTTGTATAAAGATGTTATTTTATCTTTATTCATTAAAATTGACAACTCAAAAGAAGCTAATTAAGTAGCAAAGTGTTGGACCTTTATATACTTTTTTGCTCAGTCTATTTTGCTATGACATGAAATAGATAGGTTACAAGATCAAATACCCAATGCCTTAGCACATAAGAAAGATAAGTTAAACAAAATATAAATTCTTCTAGCACTTATATACAACAAACAAGTGACAAAAGAGAAAAATATTACGTTGAAAATCAAGAAAACTTATGTTCCTTATTCTCTTCTGTTGCATAAGAAAAATATTGTCTCTAAGTCAAATAGTGTTATGTTAAAACCTATATCTAAATCTAGCAAAATATCTAGTTCCATTGTTTCTTAGTCAAAACCCAATGTGCAAATTTAGGAGTCTCAAAAAACAAACAAGGGAAAATGTGAACTCAATTATAAGGGTTTTAATGGATTTTATATTCTAGAGTATTCAAAACCTATCAAATTTACATTTGAAGGACTTATGAATACACATAAATTTTAATCTTCCTCTATTAGTGTCAAATTGGCTCAACCAAAATTGTTTTCTTATAATAATCATCATGGTCATCCATCAATTTCATCTTTTTACCTAAACTCGTTTTATTTATGTGGTCATCATATTCATGATTCTTCTCATTTTTTCAAAAGAACATGTGTCCAAACCTATGTTATTTGTTGCAAATCCTTTTTTTAAGCTAGTTCTTGAGGAGACATTCGATCCTTCTTTGGATACTACAATTGTGACACCTTTGATAGAGATTGAGCTAAATGTTACAAATAAACTATGTCAAGAGTGTTTTTGAAGCTCCTATTTGTGATGGTAATCATCTTCTTCATAGCGTTGTGGATTCAATATTTGTTAAAGATTCCTTCTGGTTTAATTTTTTATCATTTTTTTTTATGATGTTGATGCACTTGTCCTAAAGGAGTGTTTCTAGTCTTTTCACAATTGTAGCATTAGTGTGCTTCCCTTATAGAGGGGGGCTTATTGGTATTATCCTCTCTCATCTACTAGTGGAATCTTGTGTAGGTTTGATTGGAGACTTTATAAAGATGATTGATGTATGCTTCAAATGTTTTGTAGATTCATTGATTATGTCCATTGTTGGTCTATTTCAAATTTTTCCTAAGTTGTTATTTTTTATGGCTTTGGGGATTGTTTGGTCTTAAATATTGAAGAGTTGAGGATGGGTTGTATAACAAGTCCCATGTAGATACCCTATTTAATTGATATTTTGAGATTGTAGACTAAAGAGTTTTTTAACATTGTAGATAGAGGAGATTTTTTTATGACTACGCATTATCATGATTTGGAGTATCAATGATGAGTGTACCTCATCAATGGTCAATTTTAGCTTGATCATCTTTGATTTAATATCCCCTTTCAATAAATTTATGTTGGAACCAAAATTCCTTTTCCCTTTTCATTTAAATGATAAGCTAAGCTTGATTGGTCTAAACCATCTTGGTCTTAGGATCTCTAAGTATAGTGGTTTTTATGTCCAAACTCCTATGAGTGAGTTTTTTGTTGTAGTTTTGGAATTTGTCATCCCCTTTTCCATTAAACTCTACTCTTATCTTTTTTCTTATTAGTGTTATATAATTTTCCCTATCAACATGCACTTATTCCAACCTCTTATTTCTCTTTCTCTTGTTAGGTCATCAAACTTATTTATCCTTGCATGAATTTCATTCATCCCTTATCTTTCTCTTTGATTTCCTTCAGAGTATTGGATTTCTTCCTACAATCATACCTTCTGTTCAAACCATGACTCCCCAATTCCTAATTAGTGGTATGAATCTTGTATAGTATCCTTGATTCTCAAACCCTAACACTCCCACCATTTTCTTACTATTCTTCCTACTTACCCGTAAAGATATTTTCTCACCCAACAAATTTATTTTTTTAATTATTTTGGCATGGATTCTCATGTTTTGTGGTATCGAAAGGGGAAGACACATGTGCTTCGTTTGTTGAGGTGGTTACAACCCTAGCCCCTTGGTTGCCATGAATCTTAGTCATTATTTGACTGGGAACTCATTTTGGCTATAGATATTCATGTTATCAAAATTTCGATGTGTTCCTAGAAAGGTTAATCTATTTTCCTTAATTGAAACTCCAAAAAAATACTCAGGGAATGTGATACTCATAGTGTTAGAATTGAGGACAAAAAAAGTTACATATATAGAGAACTAAAGGATGAAGACCTTTTTATCTATAGGCCAAGGATGAAAACCCTTTGACTTAGTGAGATGACCTCATCTAGAGGTTGATAGAGGACCATTTTTTATGGATTTGATTTGCATCATGCCAAGTATGTTGGTAGACTACTATAAGAAAACCATAGGTAATTCTCATAATATTTGCTATGAGTATAGTCATTGTACTAGCTACTATCATGATTTTTGTTTGTTGTACTTGTCATGTGATTAAATATAATACTATTTAAAACTTATCTTGGGCATGAGAGTTTTATAATATATTTTTATTTTATAAAATCTAAGTTATTAATATTTTTAAACTCATGATGAATTAGGATTTTTGTCACATTAGGTTTTAAAATTAAAACTATCACATCTCAAATTTCTACTTACATTTAATAATGTTAAATTATTTAAATATTTATGGAAAATGAAATTTATTAGTTTTGACTTATGATAAATTTACATATGATTTCAATTTCATTTGAAATATATTTATATTCATATGATTGAATATGAAAGATGAATTTTATGATGTGAAATGGAATCTTTTCGTTACGAGCATTGGTTAATGGTTACTGATGAAACTATGCAAGTGCAAGTGCATGAATGCAAGAACACCTATTAATGACCAAGAACATGGTTGAGGTAGGAGTATTTATCCAATGATGATCAATAAGCATGAGGGAATATAGAATGTGCACACACCATTGAAAATCATAGCATATGTATTTAACTTGCAATTTGTAGACATCATTTTTCTTGTGTGAAATGTATGAATGATTAAATAGGTAAGCTTATAGAAAAAAATTTATTGAAGCATTTTTTTTATCTTCTCTATTCAATGTTAATTTCATTTTAAGAATATAGTGAATAATTGTAGCAAAAATACTATGAGTTGTTAACCAAATTCATACACAAAACATATAGCTCCAAATACAATATGATAGCACAAAGTCTATCAATACTAAATCTGAATTCCCCTTCAATAATGAAATATTATGCCACTTATAAACCAATTTCAAGATAATTTGACAAGAGAGACATAAGAACACTCTTACATACAACAAATGTGCTCCAAAGTAAAATTTGGAGGCCTCAATCTGGTTCTTTTATTGATCAAATTTCAATTTGTGCATTCAACACAAATATTGCAAGTATGCTCTTCAAAATGGCAATGTTTTGTTTCAAAAGTTCAAAAGGTCCTTTACAAAAGAAACTCCCTCATACATATTGTTGGCCTCCTCTAATGGTTCAATAACTAAGCCCCTAAAGTTGTAACTTAGAGATTAGATATCTTCACTAAGTAGTTATCTTGCTCTTCATGAAGGTTCATTTCATTGTCAACCTAGGGACGTGAACTTGAAATGGGTCAGCACTATATGTGCACTAGGACTCAACTATAGTCATCCTTATCCTACAACTAGAAAGGAAACAGTACAAAAAATAAAATGCTAGAAAGGAATTAACATAAGTGTTGAGCATGAATCAACAACAAAACTGAGCATCAACAATTGAACTGAAATGGATGATAGAAATAGAAATCTTAGCAAATAGACAAGAAACTACTCTATCTGCCTTGGCTATAGGAACAGAAACAAAACAATGTTCCAATGGCTATAGGAATAGACAACTGCTGAGACCGAAACTAATTACTAAATAGAAAAGTAACTATTAAACTAAATGGATGGAATTCTCACCAATTGGGCCCCCTTGAATGAGTCTTCCCTAAGCTAACTCAGATGCAACAAATCAAAGTATCATTTTATTTACCGAAAACATGATTACATCATATCAGCAATAAGACTGTATTACTTGAAACTAAAAATTCAAATACAATCTTAGAACATCCAACCTTGTGAAAAGGGACATCCGGTCATTATTTATAGGAGAAAAAATTCTAACTAATTCCTAACTAGGAATTTGACTCCACCAGAATAGGAGGATGCCATTTATTGAAAGCATGAAAAAGGGGGAGGAAGTTATGCATGAGCCAGATTTAGTCAATGCAGACTTGCCTCAACAAGGATCCAGCACAACAACACCCCCTAGATTTTCTCAACTAATAGACATGATCATTTAAAGGTAAGTTACAACTTCTACACAAGCTGGGAGTTTCCCTCCATTGGAAGTTTTCCCTCCATTGACTTCTTTAATGACCATCTATTCAACTTCTTTAGCAACCATCCATCTGGCATGAACTCCTTCCCTCTTGCAATATTCATTTATATTTGCATCTTGATGTGAACCTACATCATGAAATTAGTGTGCACAAAAAAATTGTGTATCCATAATCACCTTAGAATAACATCCATTCAATCACATGTAAGATTAACATAAATATATCACATAGCAAGTTAATATTATCAAAAGTCACAAGGATAAGTTCATGCCCAAGGTTCATAATTTTAGGGAAATAACATAGAGAGTGTCAATAAACAAGTGCTAAAGTCTATGGTAACAAAAACAAATATATGATAAACCCTATCAAAATTGAGCCATTCTTTGGACTCATCATCTCCCCCCCAACCTAATGACCTACTGTTCCTCTAGTAGAGGGAACTCTATTCCTTTTCCTTGTTAAAGCTTTGAAGTCACCAATTGCTACATGTCCTTGATCAGTATCTGTAGTATCTGAATTTGAATCCTAGTAGAACCCCTGCTTGTTTTCCAATATGCCCCACCTTGGCCTTTCTGTATCTACATCATATTGATAGTTTTTGTAATCTGCTACTAGCCACAATAGGACGGGTGGCTGAAATATCAATGGGAGCTAATAGTGTTGCTTCATCCTCCCAAGGTCCATGTACCTAATGCTTCTTTTGCAAGCTGCATAGTAATTCTATAGGGAATGGGGTTCAACTTGTTTCGACTGATCTCAAAGATCATTCCATCTCTGTGATATATACCCCAACACTATTTTCCTGTAGTAGCAACTATCTACTCATATTCCTGCTATGCTTCCTCCCTAGCAGGCATGATCTTATTTTTGTACTCTGGATTATAAAGAATTATGTGCCATGTGTAGTAAATTTCTGAAGGGTTACTTGATTCAGTTGTTAGAGACAAGGGGGTATGGAGCTCTCTTTCTCTATATATTTTAAATTGTTGCCTCCAGCTAATTTCATTTTGGATCCATGACATGAATTCCCTCAAGTGAATATCCCCAATGTATAACAATCGATTCCAATCATGGTCATTAGGAACAACATAATTATGCAAGTATAATTCGCACAACAAATTTTTAAATTCAAGAGGAGAGGATTGGTAGGCTTGGATAAATTCATGTGGTGTTTCAATGGAAGGGCTTAAGTTGGAAATGACCTTTGACAACTTGAAAGAAAGATGTCGCTCCTTTAAATGCAGTGCATATATCCTTGGAGGAATTCTATATGCTATCATTTGAGGTACTAGAGCCACCACATTATAGATATATTATCCTTTAATGTAGTAATCTCTGCATTGTTTTCCTCAATTTCTACATTTTTCTTATTAACTTCTTCCTGTAGCTTGAGTCTTTCTTTATTCCACCCTTCCTCTTTCTTTTCCATTTCATTCCATGAGTCCAGGGCTACTGATTCCCATGAAAAGGTAGGAGTTTTATGTTTTCCTACTAGGATCTTTCCTTGCACCAGCTCATGCCGTTCAAATTGCTCCAATTGTAGTGGTTCTTGTTGTTCATCTTGCTCTGGTTGTAGTGGTTCCTAATTTTCAACTTGCTCTGCAACAACAACAAGTTTTGCTAATCCCATGTTTGCTTGTTCCTCATAATCTTCTTCCACTTCTCTATTTACCTGCCCCTTAGGAGCTTTTGTCTCCTTCCTAGGTGTCCTTCTAAGTCTAGGGCTCCTTTTTGGAGGCATATGAGTAGCTGGCTCAATTGGTTTTGATTTCTTTTGAGAAATTTAATGTTTCTCAGTGACTGCAAGATGACCAGTGGCATCAGCTTTATGTTTCCTAGGGCTAGGTTTTACTTTTTCTGATGTTTTCTTATTAGCCTTCCCTCTTCTAATTTCTGCCTCTCATTTGTGCTTCCTCTTTTTGAATGGAAGCCCTTGTATGAACTGGAGTTTTAGGGAGAACATTGACATTAGGGTTCGAGGATGAACTTTCTTCATCCGAATACTTTGATTCAGAGGAGCCAATTTCTACTATTGATTCTACTGCAAGAGGGTTTGTGCTAGGGTTTGTGCCAGAAATTGAAGCTCTAGGAGTGGTTTTAGTACTAACCCTACGAGCTTGGGGCTGACCTCTAGGAACCACATTTTCTAATTTGAACTGATCAATGCTCAAAAATTCTTCCCGTGACATACCAGACACTTCTTACAAAGATTTTTCTACTAACAATTTAATCAAATAGTGATGGGAAATAGAGTTTTCCCTACCTTTTTGTGTTTCAGATGCCATGATTGCAAGAAGGTTGTACAACACATTTGGGGTTTTCATTCTCCTGCCATGTCTCATGTGGTTTAGAAGCTTGAAATGTACAGAATGAAGGCATGATTGGTAGCCCTCACAGGTAATATATTTGATAATGTAGACAACAACTTGTTTCTATTTTTCTGGCAGAGAAGTTCTCCTTGTTCCTTGTTTGTCTACCACAAGTGGAGGATCATTAGGCTCAGTGAATTCTGCCCTAATTGACCTAGCATCCTTAGAAACAGGGTAGGGTTCTCCTTGAGCAGGAAACCATGTTACTTCAACAATCCTCTCTTCAGTAACTATAACTTCTAGCCCTTTCACCATTGCCTTACCATCAAAGAGTTTTTGTGCAAATTCCAGAGCAATTTCATCATTGAAACTATCTAGTTCGAGAAAGTAGTCTAACCATCCACAATTTATGAATTCGGCCAGAGAGAGTGCATCCTACAATATCACCTGATGAACTGTAGGTTCATTTTTTATCATCTATCCTCCCATTGCTTGTACTCACAATCTAGAAAGAACCTCTACAAAATATTCTTTCGTGCAATCCTCCTTCTAGAAACCCAATTTATTTTTGCTTCCTTCAACTCTTCTCTAGTGCTAACGCCAATGTCGTATGACTCTTCAATTTACCTTTTTGGTGACATTATGACTATGACTAAGGCATGAAGGAAGAAATTAAGGAGGGAAATCATCAAATAAAATGGTAGTGGTAAGTGTCATATCATACATGCAAGACATCATTTCAACTATATCATTTTAAAATTGCTCCTTTCAAATTTTATGCCATGTATGACACGTGGACACGTGGGTTCACACCACCAACCTAAATTAAAGCATGTGTCCGCACAGGATGGGATGTAATTATGATGTGATAGGGAAAAGTACAAATGTGTGCTATGTGAAATATCAATATTAATATACAATAATTAAACAAATGCATTTAAGATAATTAAGATACATCAAGTATGCATGTACCTAAAAAATTTGGAGTGTCGTTTGCAAAGAATGTGGAAGGAAGTATTGGTTACTTTAAAATTATAGTTGAGCTATTAAATGAAGTGATGATGGAGTGAAGTGATGGTGGAGTGAAGTGATGGTGGAGCTATGGAAGAGAGAGAATGGATGGAGATGGATGGGTGGATAGATTTATTGATGGAGAATTTGGTTCCCACAAAAAGTGGAAATCTTTATTATGATTGCATGCATACCTTGACTAATCAGAAGGATGGACACTAGGTTCACTTCCTTTGGCTGTAGGAACTTTAGAGGTCTGGTGTTGAATAAACTTTTACATGAATTCTTCTTTGGAAGTCGGTTTATGGTATAACCTAAGACAGTGACTATTGACCAGGAGCTTGAATTTGACAGGACCAATGGTTATGAGTTGAACAACACCATTGGAGAAGACCTCTAAAACTTCATATGGTCCCAACCACCTAGTTTGCAGTTTGCCCACATTGGACATCTTTATACCTGGAATCATAAAGAAGTGTCTAGTCACCTGGCTAGAACTTCTTTTCCTTGATGTATTTGTCATGCTATCTGACTCTTTGGTTTTGCACCATCTCAGTATGATGGAGAGCTAATTTTCTCATGATCTCATCTAAAGCATTCAATTGCATGATCATGTCCTTCTGTGCCTTAGAAATATCCATCCCAAGGTCTAGTGTTGTCCTAAGAGTTTTATGTTCAAACTCTATAGGCATCATGAATGTTTTTCCATACAGTAATTCAAAAGGAGTAAAACTAGTGGTTGTTTTCCAAGTGGTTCTATAAGCCTAGACAACTTCTAGAAATCTATTTGTTGAATCTTTTATGTGAATAGCCACTATTTTGGTCAAAATAGCCTCTATTTCCCTTTTTTTTTACCTCAGACTGGCCATTGGCTTGAGGGTGATAGGGTGTAGATTTCCTATGCCTTACATTATATTCATTGACTAATGTCATGACGAGATTTGATGTAAATTGAGTCCCTTGATCTATGACTATCTCTCTAGGAACTTCATAACATGTGAATATTTCTTCATAGAGGAATTCTACAACTTTATTATCTTTGACATGTTTCATGGATTTGACTTCAACCCACTTAGTCAAATAGTCAGTGCAAACCAAGATGTAATATTTTCCATTTGATGGTGGATCAATTGGACCTACAAAATCAAGTCCGCATTTATCAAATGGTGTGATAACTACTTGGGGGTATAGAGGCATCTCATCTGATTTAGTTGGTCAGCCCATCCTCTGGCATCTTTCACACTTCCTAGTGTACTTTCCTGCATCCTTATGAACTGTGGGCTAGTAATACCTTGTAGTAAGAATATCTTCATGGTTGTTTTCTTGGCTACAAAATTCCTTCCACATGGTTCATTATGACGTGCATGTAGTATATCATAGGTTTCATCCTCTCTTACACATCTTCTTATCACATGATCTAGTCCAGTATAGAATAAACAACCTACAATCCATGAGAATGGAAACATTTTCTCAATAAGAACCCTTCTTTCTTTTGGAGAGAAAAGAGGGGGAACTCTCCCTGTAACCAAATAATTGGCTATATCTGCATACCAAGGTGTGTGCACAATGATGGAGAACAAAATTTTCATTAGGAAAAGATTCATCAATGACTTGAGTGTCCTTTGATGTAGTCAATCTAGAGAGAAAGTTTTCCACAACATTTTCCTTACTTGGTTTGTCCACAATGGTGATATCAAATTCATGCATTAACAACAACCACCTTGCTAGCCTTCCTGAAATCAAGGGCTTGTTCATAAGGTATCTTATAGTTGCATGGTTTGTATGGACAAAGATATGATATCCTGTGATATAATGCCTGAACTTGTTGAAAGCATAAATGACTACCAACATCTCCTTCTTTGTCACTTTGTAGTTAAATCATCTCCTTGTAGGTTCTTGCTGACAAAGTAGATCACATTCTCAATCGCTCCCTCCTTTCGTCCCAAGACAACCCCTATAGCATAATCAGATGCATTTGTGTGAATATGGAAAGGGAGTTGCCAATTGGGGCCTTTGAGAATAGGGGCATGGGTTAAGGCTATTTTTAAATCAGAGAATGCTTTATCACAATCTTCTGTCCACTAGAACTCAACATCTTTAGTTAGGGTGATCCCACAATAGTGGTTTATAATTTTTGGCCAAACTAGACACTAAAATAAATTTGTTTAACTAAATCTTCACTTTTGGCACCTATAGTGGCTAAACAGTGAGGAATTTGAAGATGATGCAAACTAGAGTTTTGTGAAATTTTTTTCTATAGATTCTAAATATATTTTTTTCAAAAAAATTGGAATCAAATTACTTTTTTCCATCTCCCTCGAAAACTAGTTTTTTAAGAAAACAACAATTTTAAAAAGTGACGCTCACCATATAACACATAAATTTTTTCCATGAAGGATAAAATTCTAATTCTTTTGAATTTAGATTTGTAACTCTAATATATAGTGCTTCCACTTGGTTAGATAGTTTTGTATTGAATATTTTTTCTTGAATCAAGTTTTGAAGTCAACCAATTGTACAATTTAGACATAGTGCGACCGTATAACGCGTAAATTTTTTTGTATGTATCGAAATTCAATTTTTTGTTGGATCAAGGACTTCAATATCTGGTGCACTCATATTTTTCAATTTTTTTTGATAATCTGCTATTTTTCCACGTGCAGAATAGAGAGCTTGATTTTTGATGAAAAACCTATGTTTAATAAAACTTAAAAAAAAAAATACATAATAAAACCAAAAAATATTAAAATTATAGTTGTTGGATAGCTCGTTCTGAGGACTACCTGATTCTAGTTGGGTTTGTGAAGTCTCCTCCATTTTCATCCTCAACCCGAGCTTCAAAATGTAAAAATATGGACTTTCAAACTGCCTGAGGGGGAGAATGAGGGAAAAGGGGGGTTCAAGCAAATCCATAGGGGTTCGCTCGAACCCTAGTTTGAGAGAACCCCCTTTCCTTTTGCATTTTATTTGTTTTTTTTGGGCAGGAAATGCGGGGCTAGTATTTAATGGGTTCGATCAAATCCTAGTTCGAGCGAAGCCCTTATGGGTTCGCTCAAACCTACAAGTTCGTTAGAATGCCTAAAACTAATTTTTTTTGGATGGGGTCATTTTTTGCAAGTTTTCCTTCCTCACTCGAATTGTAAACCACTTTTGTGGGTTTACCCATTAGAAGATTATAAAGTGGTGCTGCCATCTTACTAAAATATTTTATGAAGCACCTATAGTATCCTACATGTCCCAAGAAGCTTCTAACATCTTTTTACTTGACAAGAATAGGAAGATTGGTAATTACCTCAATCTTGGCTAGTTCCACTTGAATTCCTTTCTAAGAGATATAATGGCCAAGGACTACTCTTTCCTACATCATCATGAAGCATTTCTCACTGTTCAAGGATAGATTGTGGTCCTCACATCTCTACAAAAAATTTCTTAGGTTTTCTAATGCTTCTGCAAAATCAGTACCATAAGTAGTAAAAGCATCCATGTAGATCTCCATACAATCATGTGAGATATCTAATAATATACTAATAACTTCTCTTTGAAAGGTTACAAGTGAATTACATAAACCAAATGGGAGTACTGAATAGGCATAAGTCCCTCAAGGATAGGTAAAATTTTTCTTCTCTTGATCTTCAAGTGTAATATGTATCTGATTGTAACCACTGAATCCATCTAGGAAGGAAAAATACTACTTACCTACAAGTGAATCCAATACTTGGTCTATAAAAGGAAGGGGAAAATCATCATTTTTTGTGGCAGAGTTTAGTTCTCTATAGTCAACACAAACTCTCCATTTACCTCCCTTTTTAGGTACAATTACCAAAGGGGACACCCATTGGATGTCATAGATAAGGTAGATAAATCCTATATCCAATAAATTTTGTACTTCCCCTTTTACAATCTCCCTCAATGTAGGGTTGATTCTCCTTTGTGGTTGCCTTATTGGTGTGCAGTCATCTCTAATTACGGATCCTATGAGTACAGAGTTTGGGATCCAATCCTTTCATGTCATTGTAATCCCATACAAATTCATGTTGATGTATCTTCAATAGGTTTGTTAGCGAGAATTGTTGCTCTTGACTCAGCTTGTTAATATTCAAATGTTTCTCCTCTAAAACTTGTACTTATGTGGTCAACTCCATCATGGATGTTTCACTGATTCTTGGAATTTTTAGTTCATGCGGTAACAATGTATGAAGCATATATGTTGCTACAGGAAATCCAAGTGTAGGAGAAGTGGGCAGAAGTGTCTACAATGGACATGCAAAAAATGATTCATGAGTTTGTGATTCTTCATGCACTTCACAATGGTTCTGAATTATATGGGATAATATTTCATCTTCTTTTTGAAGTTACATAAAAGGACTTATTCCTATCATCATGATTTGTCCTACTAAATTTACTTCCTCGGCCTCTTCTCCAACATGTGGCCATATGGGGTTATCCATATCATGGGATGGTTGAGCAAGAGGATAGAGGACAACATTTTTAGTGCTTCTCCCATCAGAAATAGTTGTGTACCCTGACCGACATCCAATGTAAGCATTTGTTGTAGCTAACCATGGCCTAAGCAGGATAATGGGATACCCTCCTACTGTAGCTTTAGGGGAAAGGATCATGAAATATGATGGATATTCCTAAGAGTCTAGAGTAACAACAATATATTCTACTATACCATCTGATTTGATAGTGGAAGTATCAGCACGCTGTAGGATAGTAGGATTAGGTATCATATTTGCAACATTCAGTTGTTGTAGGATATCCTTAGTCATCATATTGATCACTGCTCCCAAGTCTATTAGAGCATTCTTTACTTGGATTCCATTGATGATGAGTCCAACTACAGGACTACCTGGGTCAATATATTTAGGAACAATGACTTTCCCAAGCATGATATCTACTAGCTGCCCCACCACATGAATGGTAGTGGGGTCCTTCTTTTTCCTCCTTGACTTTTTGAGACGTGTTTCCTTGATTGCCTTACTATATATGGGAACATCTTTTATGGTCTAGAACAAGGGTATCTTGACACATATGTGTTTCAACTAATCTAGAATATCAAAGGTTGTTTCTTTCTTCTCTTCCTTTTGTTTGACAACTTCTAACCTTTGAGGAAATGGTGGGTCTTGATCAGACTGTTGGACTGGTTCAAGATTCTTGGGTACACTTGACTGGGCAAGGATATTAGATAGATTATGATGCTCCTCTTCTTCCACAGGAAGCTCGGTTATCATAGGAGTGGAAGGAAATGACAAAGTGGTTCCTGAACATAGAATAATATCACTCACACTCACAACATATGCAAGGAATTCATTAGGATCTGCAGAGTATATTGGTTGTTGATGTGGTTTATTATTTGGGTTAGTTGTGGGTTGAGCTAGTAATTGAGCAGGTCTAGGTGTGTCAGAGTTTGAGCTAGTAGGAGGAGGCATTATGGCAGGCTGTTGAGGCTTTGGAGGTGGTTGCATGTAACTAGTCACCTAGTTTGGCCATTGATGTCCTCCCCTCCATTGGGATGTCTGCTATCAGTCTCCTGGAGGTTGATGTCAATTCCCCGAGGGGTAAGTGCACCAAGATGGTTCCCAAAAAGGGGGCTTAAGTGGCAACTTTATTTTTGAAATCAGGAAATACTAATCTTGGACGTGAAATTGAGGATAGTTACACTATTTTTTTTGAGATGGAACAAAAACAAGGATCGAAGTGCTCCGAGTCTATTTTCTAAACTACTAATTTATTTTGAAAATGGTTGAGATTAAGGAGTTCAAAAGAGGGATGTACACAAATTGGTGTTTTTTTTTTCAGAAAAACATAACATAACAATTCTTGTATGACCCTAGCATAGTGAATTTTTTTGTAGTATTTTTAAAATCACTATGGTCAGAAGTTAGCTAATAGTATGTAGTTGATGCATGGTTTTTTTGATAAATTTTTAATGAATTTTTTATTTTTTATTAATTTTCTAAGTGGACACTTCCTGAAAAGAAAAATTTTGCTCATGCTGCCCCTACAAATTTTGGAAAGTAATTGAATTTAAAAAAAAAAAATTGTAGAATGGAGTCTAGTTTCTAAAAATGTAATTTATTTGAAATTTTGATGAACAGTCAATTTGTAACGAAAAAAAACACCAAACACTACTTTTTGGCAAAAAAGAGACATACAAACAAAAGAAATTATGGATGAAAGGCTTAACATGTTCAGAAAGTGAAAAAAATTACATTGTTGGATAGCTAAGAGAGAACCTAACATTACCCATCATGTGTTCGATTTTTTCTATATAGAACCAGATGCAATCTTGACAGTGAGCACGAACCTGATTATGTGAAAAATTGTAGAATTTGCAAAAACACATCTTTGGTCATTGGGAATGCCCTCCAAGCCTTTGGGTTGGTATTCCAAGGAAAATATCAATCCTAAGGCTTGGGTATTCCCAAAGTGAGATATAACGCAAGCATAGTATAATGCGCTCATGTTATGTCTTCCTTTATGTTAAATGCCACTCTATTGAATGTATGCTGATATATTTGTATGTTTGTATGTACATGTATGCTTGTATGTCATGTATGTATGTATGCATGTATGTATGTATGTATGCTTGTATGTATCAATGCATGTAAATTGTATGTATGCATATATGTATGTAAGATTGTATCTACACATGTATGCATGTATGCTTGTATGGATGTTGGATTGTATGTATATATGTATTACACTTGTATGTATGTAAGTATGTATGTATTTATGTATGTCTTTAGAGGGAGGGATAATTTTAAGAGAGAGAGAGAGTCTGGAGAGAGTGAGAGGGACTTAGCTAGGTAGGGTTGGAGAGAGAGAGAGAGAGATAAATAATTGAGAGAGAGGGAGAGATGGTGAGAGAGAGAGAGAGTCATGTAGGTAGGGTGCCAAAGGGAGAGACTTGAGAGTGTGAGGGGGGTGAGAGGGAGATACTTGAGAGATAGGTATTGAGAGGGAGTGCAAGAGAGAGGGAGTGGGAGAGAGAGAGTGTGAGTGAGAGACTTGAGAGAGGGAGAGGGTGTGGGAGGGAGTGACTTGAGA
>VDFB02271358.1:339211755-339228112 GCA_007258455.2 Sequoia sempervirens | reverse complement strand
TTATCTACTTAGGGTGGTAGGGAGAGACTTGAGAGAGGGGGAAGGGGTGGGAGGGATAGAGCTGAAAGAGAGGTAGAGATGGAGAGAGAGAGAGAGTTATCTAGTTAGGTTGGTATGGAGAGACTTGGGATAGATGGGGGGGAGAGAGTGTGTGAGAGAGAGAAATACAAAGGGAAGGAGGAAGGTTGGAAGATTAAGAGAGAGGTAGAGATGGAGAGAGGTAGAGAGAAGTATTTAAGGAGAGATAGAGAGGGGGAGGAGGGAGGGAGAGAGATAGAGAGAAGTAGAGAGGGGAGGAGGGAGGGATAGAGGGAGAGAGAAGTGATAAAGAGAAATGAGAGAGGAGAGAGGAGGAAAAGATGAAGTGAGAGATCGAGAGAGAGGAGGAGGGTGGAGGAGCAGGGTGGAAGAGATGGATAGTTAGAGAAGCAGAGAGGAAGCCGTTGGGATGAAGGAAGATAGAGGAGGAGGGAGGAGGGGAGAGAGGTAGAGAGGGATAGTGGGTTAGGATAGAGTGAAGTAGTAGGAGGGAAGGTGGGTGGGAGGAAGGAAGAGAGAGAGAGGGGGGAGATAGAGAATTAGAGAGGGAAGGAGGGAAGGAGGAAAGGAGGGAGGGATGGATGGGGAGAGAGAGGTTAGATAGATAGAAGTATAGAGGGAAGGAGAGAGTGTGAGAGAGAGGTCTACAGCATAAGGGATAAAAAATGAGTGAGATAGAGAGAGAAAGATGATATAATTGTTGATTACTAAAATTTGACCTCCTGATTACTGAAATTTGACAAAGTCTAAAATTTTTGAGTTCTTCCAAAAACTAGAATTTGCATTATAACTCCTAGAGATATGAAACCACTCTCAAACATCCTGCCTATATACATGAAATATAACTTAAAGTATAAGAAAGTTAACGTCCATATGTAAATGTCAACTTATATTTAAATGTTTATTTCATGTATATAGTTTCTCTAAAAGATAACAAGAAGAAAGAGACAAGAAAAAGAGAAGAAAAAAATTTCAATGTAGACCAAAATGCGAGCATGTTATAACACACTCGAGTTTTGGAAATATTTTTTTTATTTCAAAAAATGCACATTTTTTTAACTCAAAATGCATGCATTTTTTTAACTCAAAATGCATGCATTTTTTGAAATTTAAACCATAACACGAGCGTGTTATAACGTGCTCATGTTATGGCTTGGCAATGACCGATCCTAGGCTCGGTCATTACCAAGCCATAACGTGAGCATGTTTTACTATAACGCACTTGCGTTTTCGCTATTTCGAGATGAAAACATAAATTGGCCACAAATTTTCTACCCATCTTCATGCACTTTCCCCTAGAATTGTTGCCACTTGGGTGGAGAGTTTTGGTAATTGGGCCAAGTATTTGGAGGGTTGTTCCAAGGCTAAAGTGGATAGCCTCCAAAGTTGGATGGGTATGGGGGTTGCCATTGATTAGTAGATGCATAAGAATTGAAGTAAGGTCCACTAAAAGATAATGGATCTAGTGGCATACCTTGTCTTGGAGCCCATGGTCCTCTTTATGCAATGTAGAAAACTTGATCATCATCAACATGAACTAGCCTGAATTCTGGTGGAATTTTCTTGCTGTCAATGTTGGCTACCATTTTGAATCTACAGTCCTTCTTTTCCCTACAATGAGGACAATATTCTACCAACATTTCCTCTACCTCCTCTTGTTTCTTCTTTCCTTGAAGAGTTTCTAGCTAAGTGGCCATATTGTTTATGATATCTTGCTTGAAATCTGCCAACAAATGAGTGATTTACATCCTTGAAACTCCATTAGTGGAGGATTTACCCATAGACGATTGGTAACCTCTTCCTTTCTTTAGATCTTCCCTGGAGTAGTTCAGACACATCTTCTTAATATCATCATAGGGAACTTGGGTGATATCTCCTCCTCCTATCAGGTCTAGAGCATCAAAGTAAGTTTCACTGATCCCCCTAAGGAAGAGAAACTTTTGAGACTCTTCATTGAGTGCATGATGTGGAGATTTCTATAGGAAAAATAGGAACCTTGAAATATAGTCCTCCAAACTTTCATCTTCCTTCTACTGCATCCTGGAGATAGCATCTCCTCTCATATCACTGCCCCTATAGTATTATTTATACTTCTAAAGAAACTTTTTTTTCATATCATCCCAAGTCTCTACAATATTCCTACCTAAGCTCATAAACCATCTTAATGCAACTTCTTTCAAGGTGGTAGGAAATAATTTAAGCCTATGAGCATCAGTAGTATAATCATAGCTTCTGCAGAGAATATCAAACTCAAACAAGCAAGTGTTAGGATCTTCTGTCACAAGCCCATAGAACATAAGAAGAACTAAAGCAGGGATGTTCTTGAGATTATCAACTTCATTTTTGTGGGTGATAGGAAATGGAAAAAATGGTTGGTTAGGTCTATTTGGATTTTGACCAGCCATGTTTGCTTGATGGAGTGCCAAATCAAATGGATTCTCAATCAGGTTTTGGACAACTTGCTCTCCAAAGGAATTTTCAAAACTAGTCAAATTGGGAAATGCATTAGTAAAAGGATTTTCCTCCTCTTCTTCTTCGTCTCTTGGCATATTTTGAACTCAACTAGTTGGTTATCATGATTAGGGTCATTATGAAGGAATCTCCCATGAGCATCACTTCTCCTGCCTCTATGCATGTAGTATTAACTCAGTATTAGCCAACTCACACAAAAAATTGGTGAAAGAATAGTAGATCATTACTTTTCTCAAATGAAGGGTATGCTAAGAAAAACTTTGGAGATACTAAAACAAGAAATAAACTAGAAATGACTTCAAATAACTTCCTATTTTGACACCATCCCTGACAACAGTGCCAAAAATGTTGGCCTCCTCTAATGGCTCGATAACTAACCCTCTAAAGTTGTAACTTAGAGATTGGATATCTGCACTAAGTAGTTATCTTGCTCATCATGAAGGTTCATTTCATTGTCAACCCAAGGACGTGAACTTGAAATGGGTCAGCATTGTATGTGCACTAGAACTCAACTGTAGTAATCCTTATGGACTACAACTAGAAAGGAAATAATACTGAAAAATAAAATGTTAGAAAGGAATTAACATAAGTGTTGAGCATGAATCAACAACCAAACTGAGCATCAAAAAATGAACTAAAATGGATGAAATAAATAGAAATATCAACAAACAGATAGGAAAATACTATGTCTGCCTTGGCTGTAGGAACAGTGATGGAACAATGACATAACAATGTTCCAATGGCTATAAGAAAAAACAACTGCTAAGACCGAAACTAATTACTAAATAGAAAAGTAACTATTAAAATAAATGGATGGAATTCCCACCAAGTGGGCCTCCTTGAATGAGTCTTCCCTAAGCTAACTCATATGCAACAAATCAAAGTATCATTTTATTTATTGAAAAAATGATTACATCATATCAGCAATAGGACTGTACTACTTGAAACTAAAAATGAAAGTACAATCTCAGAACATCCAACCTTGTGAAAAGGGACATATGATCATTATTTATAGGACAAAAGCTTCTAACTAATTCCTAAAGTTAACTAGGAAGTCAACTCCAACAGAATAGAAGGATGCCATTTATTGAAAGCATGAAAAAGGGGGAGGAAGTTATGCATGCACCAGATTTAGTCAAAGCAAACTTGCCTCAATGAGGATTCAACACAACAACAACCCCTATATTTTCTCAACTAACATGCATGATCATTTAAAGGTAAGTTACAACTTCTACACGAGCTGGGAGTTTCCCTCCATTGGAAGTTTTCCCTCCATTGACTTCTTTAATGACCGTATATTTTACTTCTTTAGCAACCGACCAACTAGCATGAACTCCTTCCACCTCACAATCTTCATTTATATCTGCATCTTGATATGAACCTCCATGATGACATTAGTGTGCACAAAACAATTGCACGTATCTATAATCACTTTAGAATAACATCCATTCAATCACATTTAAGATTAACATAAATATATCACATAGCAGGTTAATATTATCAAAAGTCACAAGGATAAGTTCATGCCCAAGGTTCATAATTTTAGGGAAATAACATAGAGAGTGTCAATAACTAGGTGCCAATGTCTATGGTAACAACCACAAATATATGATAAACCCTATCAGAATTGAGCCATTATTTGTACTCATCACATATAGAGGAGAGTGGAGAGCTAATCTAGGAAAACAATAACTAATTTGAATTATTCAATAGAAGAGTTTGATTTGACTTAGGACTTCTCTATTTTTACATATATTACATTTCAAAAAAAAAAAATGTAAAATATCAAAAATTAATTACATAAAGCATGAAAAATACTGAAAAATAAACTAAAGCATGTTCAACTTTCTTCAGAATCTTTCTCCAATAAATCTTCATACTTCTTCATGATTGCTTGAACTTCTTCATTATTTGGACTTGAAGTATGCTTGGAGATAGCAAGGACTCTAATGATTGAATCATTCACAATGTTACCAAATTTCTCACGCCTTTCCAAAAACACCTTGAGGTTATCTAAGGTCAATTGAATATCCATCAATTTGTCCATCAAAGCCGCAGAGAATGCTTGATCTTCAAATTCTTTTTGGATAATAGATGTGAATTCTTGAACAACTTCATTTGAGGAAAGGATTTTTCGATTATCATCAAGTAGTTTACCAGGCAACTCCTTAATTTTGTGGACAAGATCTAAATCAATATCCTCGCTGACTTCACAAGCATCCTACAAGTCCTTGCTCAATTCCTTGATGATGTTCATTTTGTGTATCATTATTTCCTTTACCTCTACAAACATCTCTATTGGTAATATCCCAACTTCCACCAAGGTAACAAGCTTGATTCTTTTCATCTTGATCCAATATTCCAAAATGTCTTATATTTCCTACTGCTCCTAAGAAAATGTATCAGAAGTTTTATCTAAATATGATCTTATGCTTTCCATGTTTCCCGTTCTCTCTACAAAAGATCTTAGGAGTTGTGTTCCCTATGTTATCATTCTATCTAGAAATTCATTGACTACTTTACCTATTGAATGTACCTTCCCCACTTTTTGAATAATTTTTTCTTCAATACTTATGGCCACAAGATCTATAGACTCTAAAGATTGGGTAATCTTCTCGAGCACCGAAGTTAGTTGTTCTTCTTTTTCCTTAAATATTGATCTTTACTCTTCTTTACCTCATTAAATTTCTTGATGAGAGAATTCAAGGTATCTTGGACATCTTCCTTAGCAGTTTCATGATTCACCTTCCCTAACTCAAATATTGTAATAGAATATTTGGAAACATCCACATCCTTAATTGACTTGTCTAGAGGAGGTTTTGCCACCTTTGCATACTTGTTTCTTGCTTTATCAACCAATAACTTGGAAAGAGTCTTAGCCTTTACAAGTTCCAACTGTGTAAAGTCAAATTTGTCTAGAGAGACAACTTGCTTCTTTCTTTTCAGTTTCTAAGATGAAAACCATGGGGGAAGTGGAGAAGCAATTTCTTCTAGAATAGTAGTCATCGCTTGCATTGATGTGGTTTCACTCACAAAAGTTGTTACAATAGGACAAGTATTAGTCAAAACTGCACCAAGAATTTCTACAATTGTAACTCGAGTAGTCTCAGTCATATATTGTTCTGAATCAGACTAAGAAGTTACATCAAAAGAACGTGATGATAGACTTGGAAAAGATGTAGGAGACTCCAAAATATTTTCAAAACCATGTTTGGGACTATTAAATCTGTCCATGAAGATGGGGATGAATGAACTGATTGGATAGACATGGTTGGAGTAATCATAATAGTAGGAATGACCTCAACAACTTGGTAAGTAAAGAATGTCCAGTAGAAATAGTGGGAGGAATGGGAATAGACACAATAGTATCAAAGGGAGAAGAGGAGACAAGTGGTTCCTCAGAGATATTCTCATGAGGAGATACTCATTTTCCCTCATGTTCTTCTTCTTCTTGCTCTTCCTCTTGGGTTGATGCCTCTTCTTCCATAGTGGACGGTCCTTCAGTTGCTTGACCCTTATTTCCTTTCACAAAAAACTTGTGTTTTTGGCCTGGAGGTCTTACTTGAACTAGGTAAACCATCCTTGTTCTTCATCCTCAACTTAGATTTCTTACCTATAGGACTTTCAGGTTCTTCTTCCTTTGATCCAGTAACAAAGCATTTCAAATGAATCCCTTTCTCTTCTAACCATACATTTGTGTTAGCAAGGATTGGTTCAAACCTTTCTTTGATTGATATCACTTCTTTGTTTGACCATTGGATGGTTGTTAGAGGAGATCCTACAATATTATTCCTCTCATAGGCAAGGTCTAGGATGTTTCCATAATCCTCCATACCTTCAAGAATATGTGCCAAATCAATATTTTTAATTTTCTCCAAAGTTAGTCGATAGTAACTTCCATTTTTCTTATCTCTTCTTATGTCCTTTGATCTACCCATATATCTTCAATTCTATGCACATGGGTGTGAGCTTTCTTAATTTTTTCCTTCATCCCATAGTAGTCAAAATGACTCCTTCTAAAAGTCTTCAAGTAACCCACTATATCTCAAATTCTATGGCCTTAGCTCTTGGAGATGTTTGAATGGAATACCTACCAATCATGAGGGTAAACCTGAAACCTGGTTTATGTGATTCCATTTGCTTGATATGGATGGCCATTATTTTTCTACAAAGCTCCATTAAGACAATTTTTTCACTAGGGTATCTCGGGAGCATGTATAGATAACCCACAAAGCAACCAACTCTCAAGTAGGTGAATGTGGGGAACTACAAATATAAACAACCATACTTGTTTACCACAATCCATGCTTCATCTGAAACCCTTTTCTTCTCCAAATCAAGATCAAATGAACATAAGAAAGGAGTGAAGAAAGCACCATTAACTCTTTAGAAATGATGAATGCTTCCATCAAGAGTTATCTAAGGAAAGTATTTGAACATTGGAGTTACCCTTCTATTGTCAACCCAGGAAAATTTCTCATTGCAACAGCAACATACACCAAATAAAATGTCATGTAGAACTTAAGTGAAGTATGTACTTTGATGAATTGCTCATGAATTGCATCACTAATTTGTTGAGCCCAAAGGATTTGGTGTTTACCATGCATTATGATCTTAATGTACACATACATCCATTCTTGAAAGGTGGATGAAGTAGGTAACCCTTTTCACTCTACTAAGAAGAGTGATCAAATCATTAACTTCTTCAATGAAATCACTACATAGAAAGCTTTTAGGTCACCTAGAAACACTTGAGTGTGGATTTTTCAACCACTTACTATTAATCAGTCTTTTGCAATTATTTGTACCTTTCTCATATTCCTCTTGTTAGTAACATCTACATATGAATCAATATGCTAGGACATAAGAAAGCTTTATCAAAGAACTCTAGATCTAACCTTATAACCATGTTTCCATTGGCACCCCTGACACTTCAATCATCTTTATTGTAATGTGCTCCAACTTGGAGAACGAATTCAGGATTATGTGTAGCTACAAGGAAAGCTACTACCATCTGCAAATGTTGTTATGAACTAGATGCCTCATACTAGTATCTAATGGTTGCTTCTAAGTCCTTTCAATAAATTTGGACATATCAACATCTCTGATTTTAGTATCCTTTATCTCATCAATGTTTGAGGATACTATAATGTCCCCTAGTTAAATTTATCCTAGAAACATAAAATGCACAAGTTAGGACATATAACTTATTTTACTAACACATCATTTTGATTATATAAGTTGCCTTGAAGACCTGCATGCATCATGTATTATTAAATAAGAACATAATTTCTTGTTCATGATTAGATCATCTCAAATTGCACATTTTCAGAATAAAACAAATGAAATGCATTATCATCTCGTGCATAAACTAACATGATCATATATGACTTATTACTCTTGATCAGAATAAATATTCGCCTTGTTTCCTCTTTCCTAACCTCTTTGGATGGTAGATTTACTGTGCAAAGGGCATGCGAACGATCTCAAATTGGACTCCCTCAAGGTGTTCCACCTATCTTGGGACTGTCCATCAATGGATCGATTTGCCAGCCTTTCCCTCCACAAACTCCCTATCCTTATTGAGTGCTAGCGAAAGGGAATTTTGGCCCGAAGTCTATTCTTCAAGGTAAAGTCATAACAACTCAATACGACACAACAATTGTTGTAAGCAACATTATTGTGGCTTTGACAAATAACATTCATTAACCTGTATATTGTCTTACATAGTATAGTAGACTTAATCAATTGACCTATATGATTAATGATTGTAGCAGACATTTAATTTGACTCTCATAATATATTTGATCGGATCTACAGATCAACACAAATTTATGCATACATAGTTATTGATTTTAATATGTCATGAGTCAGTCACCATGTTGTACTTACTGACAGGAGAATTTGAATCAATTTCAGAACCTGCAATATGGTCTAGATGTGTGAGGAACTTACCTATGTTCGTAGCGTTGGACTGGTTCTCAAGGCGTGTTCTTACAACTGACCGAGCTTCTTCTTTCCACACGATTATTCCAAATTATACATAATATATATTTATTTAAATATACTTATCTATTCTTAACATGTCATAACCATACTATCCATTCTAATCTATATCCAATATAATCATAAATCATATTACGCTTGAATATATTTATAACTGTTAACTGAGATGTAACTCAGAGATGTATTTGACATCTAAATCTACTGTGCTTACCTTGTATACACGAGTAACAATAACTCTTATTTAAATATATTTAGAATACACACCTCTCTGTTCTTGACGGGATCCACAGCACCTCCCAGCTGCTATTTTATTCCCCTTGTCTTCCTACCAATCACTGTACTCTCTTCCTTCCATGATTGTGTATAAGATAGATAATATGATTGATATGATTTCTCACAAAATAGTTATGACAGAATATATATCAATAATTCACCATTAGTTGTCTTCATTCAAATTGACATATTAGTAATGCTAATAAGAGTTAATAGTAACATGATTCCAGAATTTATACCTGCCAGTATAATCTATTTCATCCACATAAGAGTTCATAATGTACTAGCCGATTATTGTTTTATTCCATAAATTATTTTCTAAGACTTTATTTGTATTCCTAATATATTTAGGAGACTGATTATTGGTATTCAGAAATGCTTACAGTCTTATTGTGGTTTGATCTGCAGAAGTCTCCTTTAATCCTTTCAGCCACGATGATATGAGTATAAATAATAAAAAAGCACAGTGATAGAAATCAGAAATATATTTGTGAATGGTTCACTGGGTTTTCTCAAGTGGCCAACATACCATACTCTTTCTATCCTTGACCGCAGTTCCTCCTGACGTCTTTCTTTATTCTGCATCTCTCATGGAGGGTCCAATCTTTAGTAACAACTCGATTCCCTCCTGCATCAGCGTATGGGACAAGGTACAGGAGCGACCTGTCCAAGTGCGTCCCTCTTCTCTATTCTATATTTTCCTCTTTGCTTCTTCTTACCATTTATATCATAGTGCCCGAATAGATAGGACGTGCCTCTTGATGAGAAAAGTATACTAAACGGGTCATGCCTTTTAGTTACCTGTTTATTATTATTATTTGCTGGCATATCACTCACTTCCGCCTTAAACATTGTCGACTCTACTCAAGGCTACCATTACTAAGGTTTAGTATGACTATCGAGCCCTTCCAAGGAAGTGAATGTCGGCAAGCTTCCCAATTTTGATCATTTTGCTTCGGGTCTGAGAATTACGCAAGGCACGATAATTCCAAGACTTGGGCCTCTGATGATTTAAAAGTTCAAGGCTCCTTCTAACTTTGGCTCAATTACTCATGAGAAAGTATATATAATCGGGAAGGGTTTCTTTTTTTTTTTTTGTTATCATTTGCCTCTGTTCAACAACTCAATGTCATATAATATAATACAAAGCTTCAGACTAGCCCCCGTCCCTTTTGTAAAGTCACAATATTATATTTTGTGACCATACTTGTAATTATTTATATTCAATAATTATATATGATATGTTTATTATCTATAAGTTGATTTTGTAACTTGTTAGCTTAATTTTATATATATTTGTGTATCTACTATATCGTAGTGATTATACTATCTAATTTTCTAATATCTATGTTTTAATATCAATAATATTATAGTTGTAATTATAATATGGTTTTGACAATTATAATTATATCAAATGGTTAATATTCTTAATATGCAATTTTGGGGACATGATAGATACTGAAGTTGGTGAGAAAACACCTTGGTATTTGAACTTCATGGGTTTGGATTTGCTCAAAGAAGGATCTATCATCTGAAGAGTAATTAGCAAAGATTGTATCTTCTTAGGAAGTTAGATATGAAAATCTTGGAATGCGTGCACAAAATAATTGCATTACAAAGTTCATTATTTCTCAATGTTAGAAAAGGTTGCATGATTAGAAATTGCAGTAGTGGGAAGATTCTAAGCACTTGCATGAGCTTGGAAGGCTTAAAAGCACGATGGAGGTGAAAAATAGAGTGAAAGTGGACAATTTGGCAAGTGAAATGCAAAACAAAAAAATTCCCAGTGTTAGCAAAATTTTGCAATTTGGGTGTAAGGTCATTGAATTTCAACACCATTGCAGGTGGTTTTGATGCGTCATATGTAATTGTGCTAAAATTCAACATATATGCAAGTGGACGTGAAGTTTGCCATGTACAAAATGTGTTGCAAGGTTGGCAAAAAAAATTGACCCTACGTGGGAAGATCTTTTTAGTTCATGCAAAGTCGCTAAAAGTCAATGAACTTGCAAGTGGGAAAAACATTAGTTTGTGCAAAGTCAAAAAAATTCTCCAACTTTGCATTTTTCAAAAAGAGATATTTATGCACAAGCAGTGAAAAACCCCACTTGTGCATGAAACTTGAAAGTTTTTTTTTATGCACAAGCATCAAAATTTGACGCTAGTGCATATTCAAAGGGTAGAGCCTTAAATGTTCAAGTGGTAAAAATTATCGCTTCTACATTGAAAAACACATTTAAGTCTATGTAGAGTCAGGGAAAAAATCTTGACCATACACAAGATGGGTAAACCATATGTTGAGGCAGCTAAAAACCCTGACCTTACATGTCACAAACTTAGCAAGGACATGGGATTGAGCTTTATGTTTTGGCAGTGATTTTCACCGCATTTACAAGGGAGACCAAAACCTTTTTGTAGTGTTAGGAAAAATCCCTGATACATCAATGTTAAAAAGGTGAGCCTCGCATGTATCCACGGTGTTTTCCGGCACCATTATAAGAAGGTTTACATGGGAAAAAATACCAAGTATTTGGTTTTAAGAAATGCTCTGAGCAATGTGGGGTTTTATACCCATGCTACACAAAGGCATGATGATGTGTTTGTGAAGAACATTCCACCATTAAAACCAAAAGATGACCTTGAACAACACAAGTCCAAAAATGTTGACATTTACATAGGGCTACCGACAAACAATACAAAAAAGCCCACAAACCCTAGAGTGGGGGTCTAAGGGTATGAAACTAGGGTTTTAATCAAGGAGCACAAAACATTGCAAACATAGATTTAAAAACCCTAGCTATAAAATAAAAATGATTACTTTACAATGGAAAATGAATGAAAAACTTAGAACCACATACCCAGAATACGAAGGAAGATGATGAAGAAAATTTGGACAAAAACCCTAGTTTGAATATGTGGAAAATTTGCTCACAAACCACACGCCAACAAACTCAAAGGCTTATTGAATGTGCAGAAGCAAAGAGAGGATAGCAGAGCAATCAAAATGAAAATGAAACAATAAAATTGATTAAAAACTCAAATTTATTAAAAGCCCTCCCAAATGCAATTAAAACTTGCATTTATGATTAACTCGTGTGAACTTTGAGGTTCTAAGTTGCTAAAAATTCCCACCTATGCAACTTTAAAAGTTTTGATAGATGACATGTAAAGTCAGTGAATTTCACCAACCTTCCAATTTTATTTTTTCATTAGGAATACAGGGGCACTAAAATTTAGTGCTCTTGTACAAGCGAAAAAATTTCTAACTTTAAAAATGAAATTTTGCAACTTGGTTTATTTTGCAAATTTTGATGAACCCAAAATGGTTAATACTAACAATGATGTTCCAAGGCTAGGGAGCCACGCATGAGGGTGAGTATAATTTTCCTCGTTTTACATGCTTGGAGTACGTGGGTTATGAAACAGACAAGTTTCGTAGGGGTTATCCCACGAATTGAGCTCAGTTGAATTTGAGGGTAACAATTCTCAAGGATGCTTGGTCTAGTGAGAGCCTCCACATTATACATTCTATTGGGTGATGTCAAAGAAGAATCAAACTTTGAAGACATGATAGCAATGTCATCAGTTGTAGTATTTCTAGTTGTATCTAACCACTTGATATTAAAAGAGTAAAAAATTTCCATGGTGCCCCACACAATATTCATGTGCATTTTTAATCTCATCTCCTTGGCTACATATAAACCTCTAACTTTGGATATAAATAGTTTTGAATCTCCATGAGAGCTTAAGCATCTTATACCATACCTAGAGGCTATGTTCAAATCAAGTAGCAAGGCCTCATATTCAACTACATTGTTAGTGCATTCAAAACTTTATCTAAAGGTAAATAAATAATGTATTCTAATGGATGAAATCGAAAGAATACCTACACTATTACCTCCCTTAGACCAACCACCATCAAATACATTACCCAAATATTATTATTTTTAGAATAAATAGTGAGGATATGAAGCGGGGTCTACATGATTAACAATATTGTTATCAAAGAGCCCAATGAAATCATTTATCCCAACTTATAGATAGAGTGACTCATTCTTTTATAATCGTATGTCCTCAAAATTTGCAACATATTTTTTTTCTTGTGCAATTCGTCCTCTTTCATGTAAGAGTATGGTGGCATATGGCAAGTCCATCTAGATATTTCTACCTACTTTCTTGACAACAAAATGTTCCATTTAGTTGGATAGTCAAAAATGATTTAATGTCCTTTATGAAACACTTATATCAAGGTATGTAGCAAGTTGAACTTTCACATAATTAATAACCCCTATACCATTGAATTCTATTTAATTCATTGTATAAAATTTAAAATAATATTTAGAAACCTTAAAACCTAACTTATTCATAATTTTAGTGGCATTTCATTGTTTGAGCCTCCATGATCTAACATGTAATTATAGACCAACCACCCTTTTATCAACAAGAAGATAAAAAGTGGGTTAATAATCACTTGACTACTCACAAATTCAATGCCAAGGTAGACCTCAGGTGTCTCCTATATTCTGGCTTCAACATTGGCATCTCTCTAAATTTCAAAAGGATGGTCAAATGTGAAAACAAGACACAAAGAATTAATGTATTTGACTAGATGGAAATACCTTTCAAATAATTCATTATATCTAGTGG
Organism: Sequoia sempervirens; assembly: GCA_007258455.2. NCBI lineage: Eukaryota > Viridiplantae > Streptophyta > Pinopsida > Cupressales > Cupressaceae > Sequoia > Sequoia sempervirens. Next base: position 339,214,675 of record VDFB02271358.1, on the reverse strand, counting down.
ACTACAAGTGGGGTATGAGATTTTTCTTTTGAAAAATGAAGCATAATCTCCTTAACATACCCATGTTGAACCTGTGTCTAGCTCTAGGTATAGGCTCTTTAATTTTTCTACATAAACCAATTCAAGAGACCCACTATTCTAACACATGACCCTAAAAAATAAGAGATCTCTTACCTCACCCAAATTTTATATAGGTTCACAACCAATCACCTTATGCCAATCTTGAACTCCAATTATAAGTCTATAATAAAGAAAATATAACAATACAAAATGTTTACATCACTCGATTTGTAGATTACAAAAAACCACAATGAAAATTCTCCAATTGCATGATCAAAATAAAATCTAGGAGCTTACCACGACATCATGATTTACATTGTAACCATAGTTTAATTAAAATCCTTAAGACCTCTCCATGACAACAAGCTATCCACATCCTCATAATAATGAAGATAACCATCCTCTACTAGTAATACAAGGAACTATCAAAAAACTCTAACTAAAATTATATGAGATATAATATAAGAGATTTTCATGCCACCAACATCCATCACAAAGTGATAGATCCATCTGACTACCAAATATCCCACTCAAATTGATCTTTAGCTACACATGAAATCATGGAAAACATCTCTTAGTTGAAGATTAGCCATAGCTCTCACAAAATCAAAGATCTCAATTGCAACATCTCAAGCTCCAAAAAGTTAAAGGTAAAGATCTAGAATATCTAACAAAGAAGATACCACTAAATATGTAATTATACTATGCTCTCACTGTAATGGGATTAGGGGTCTCTCAATATATCATAGTTAGCTATTTCAAGTTCCAAAGTTTATTTTTTTTAGGTTCTCCAAACGTGATCCATCTTAATGTCTCTCTACAAAAAATATACCAATGCACCATGATGGCCCAAAAAGGCCAACCAAATAACATTTATGAAACTCCATGGAACCTTAGTAGTTTACAATAAAACCCTACTATACACAAGACACTATCAACACTTTTAAGATATGTGGATATAAATAGCCCACATCCAAGTTCTTGCAACCTATAGGTACAAACAACCCACAAAAAACATAACTAATAGATCTCAAATAATGTAACATTCAAATTCAACACCATGTTGATAACATTCAAATAGAGACAACTAGAGATAACATGTAGATTTTCCACAAATCCACCATCAACTCAAATCTAGGTCCAACTTGTCACAAATCCATAATAAAGTAACCACAATTTAGGAATCTAACAAGCAACCACCACAAAAATGTTAAATGGTAAAATACATACTAATACTTTCACGTTAAAAGGGATGTACAAATAACATCATCAAGAAATGCACAAAGCATGCATGAAAATCTATAACTGTCTCCAACCAAAAAACCTTGAACAATAGTCTCTTCACAGATCTACAAAACCATAAATTTTGATTAGCATGTAAAACCTCCAAAATTACACATGCAAATCTAAATCCATTTAAATAGTGAGAAACCTACAAATCTAGAAAACATTAAATTTATAACCCAATACAATGGAATATCATAGATAAGCATGTAACACAATTGTTAAAAAGGAAATCTACAAAACCCACAAATTCAAACAACATCAATCTACAACGTGCAAGTATGTTTATATTTGAAAGGATTAGAGCATTGTCTAGAAAATCTAGGCTTCCAGAAGACCAATTTCACAACCATCACCATACACATTCAAACAAAAGAACTATTTTTTCTATGAGCTTCTAAGTCACCAAAAGACCAACTCCACAACCTACATTCACTCAAGGGCTAATAATTGAATTCCTTTATGTAATTAAGGATTGAAACCATAGACCCAATGTAAGCACTCAAATAGTAGTCAACATGGCTAAAACTTTATCATGTGACTAGGGAGCCAAAAAGAAGCACCAAATATAAACACTCTTTTCATTGTACATGACCACAAGATAAAGGAACACAACCACCATGCCAAAGGGTAGTCTTATTATACTCACCAAGAGTTCTAGGTCACAACCATATAACATGAAACCATATGACCAACTACAAGATCTTTGAGCTTGAGCATTCAATGCCTAACATTGGTTTCATTGAACATCTCCACCATTTTACTATAGCTTGCCACATTATTTTCTAAAACTTAAACTAGGTCCATTATAAAATTTCATTAAAACAAGGATCAATAATCAATTAATTCCTTCCTATAGATTCTCACGAACTTGTCAAACACAAAAAATTCAAAATAGAGGAATACCTGAAAATCAAATACCATGGCTTCATCACAACAAACACATGTAACCCACATTCAAAAACATGCAATCACATTCAACATATAAAATCGTCTCAATGATATTAGCAAATATTAAAAAAAAAATATGTAAACCCCCTTAGCACTTAAACTTAAAAAAAAAAGCTTAACTAATATTTACATGCAAGTTTACCACATTAACCTTTCAAGAGAATATTATAGAAATCAATCTATAGACATTTCAATAGTATGTTGGTATGTAAACAACACTTAGAAAGGAACAAGAGAGATAGAATTAAAGAAGCAACCACAAGAAAACAAGAGACACATATATATCCTAAGAAAAATTTAGCCTCCAAAGCACTACACAACTCAAAACATTGCAAAATAAATATGCATACAAAACATTCATAGAGTTTTTCTATGCAATAGTTTAATGAGATCGGCACTTTTGCTCTTCTTGAAGAAATTTGACAAATTAACTCTACAATAAACATTACATACATCCTCTATTCTATATCTCAAATATATAGACTTGAGGAGGCTCAAACACCACAAAACAACAATATGACTAGCCCAAACAAGATCCCAAAATATCATAACATGTATTCACATTAATTTCGCTTGTGTGAAACCACTCTAAAATAGAAAATAACTCATACATAAGTATCCTTAA
>VDFB02271358.1:338781494-339205287 GCA_007258455.2 Sequoia sempervirens | reverse complement strand
TTCCCATTCTTTTTTAGAGAAGAATTTATGTTCCTAGGGGAGAGTATCCATGAACCCATTCACACAAGGCGAGGAGCTACTTCTTTTGAGAGAGCTTACCTGGCTGGGATCCGAATAAGTGTCTTTAACGACTTCAATAGGAGCCACATCCGATCTGGAATCATCTACTGGGTTATTTGCCTGAATCGGGGATACGATCAAGGGAATGCCTACCTCCAGAGAGAGGCCCTGAATTGGAATATCGTCCAACCCTGGCATCGTGAGGTCTCGACCAAAGGGGCTCATTATTGAGGCAAGAGAATCTTCCTCCTTGCTTAGGGCTAAAATCCCAACATCACATTCCACCCTTACCTCTTTGTCCTGAGAGTCAGAGTTAATCTCCGGTATCAAAACTTGGGGGATCTGGAAGGCGGGGCCTTCTTTTCCAGCCTCACTCGAAATATTATCAAGAGAATCATCCACCTTTCCCAGGGCTAAGTTCCCACCATTGCATTCCACCCTTTCCTCTTTGTCCTAAGAATTAGAGTTAAACTCCGTTACCAAACCTTGGGGGATCTGGAAGGCAGACCCTTCATTTCCAGCATTACCCGAAGTGTTATCAGGAGAATATGCTTGCTTTCTCACTGACGCCATTGCTAATTTTTCTCCCTGCTTCTTTTTCCATACCACTTTTGAAGCCCTTTTAGGGTCTTCCATTTCTTTTACTGCCTTAAGGGGGCATTGCTTAGCCCAATGACCAAATTTTCTATAGTTGAAGTAGGCAAAAGGAATGGTCTCAAACTCAATAGCCTGCGACCAAGAACCAAGTTTCGAATGGATCTCCACAGAGGAGGGGAGATCCACTTCCTGAGAGACACCCACACATATTCTGGCAAACACCAGTCTTTTTCTTGCTACTGTCATTGGGTCAATCGATAGTAGTTCCCCAAAGGAGCTAGCTATCCCCATAAAAACGTCCTCGTTCCAGTATTCTAAAGGAAGACCATGAAGCCTGGCCCAAACTGGAACAGTCTCAAAGATGGAGTTCGTTAGATCTAAATTTGAAGACCATTTCTTAAGTGCGAGAGTTGATTTCCCAATAACCCATGGTCCTCCACTTCTAACTGCCTTAATGTCTTCTCTGTTTGAGAACTCAAAAGCAAAGAAGCCTTTTGGGAGAGCCTATTTAAAATATAATGTTTCTCTTACAAATTTATATTGATTTTGATATTTATCCATTAATCTATCCCCTTCTTCTTCAATTATTTAAACTTCTTTTTCTTCCTATAAAAAATGTGGCTTAAGGATTTTAAGATGTTATTATTTGTTCTACTATTTTCTATGTGGTTTTCCCTTCCTTGGATTTTTTGTTGCTTGAATGTTCAATTAGATTCCTCATTAATTCATTCAACTCTTTTGGGACTTGATCTTAAATCTGAAAAACCCTTTGGAAGAACACCTAGTTTTTTTCATCTATCATTTTCTTCTTTTCCTTAACCTTTTTAGGCATATCTTCTTCTCATATATCTAAAATCTTAGTGTTAGGACCTTCATATGATCTCTATTCTTGTCTATATGTTGATAGAATCTTCTGCTATGATACTACTATAATAACCCTAATGGCTATTATGAGCTAATTATATTTAGGTATTTGATTAGTTTTAATAAGATCTAATTAACCCATAAGTTTTCAAAAGAAAAACCTAATACTTAACTCTAATGATTACTTTTAATTTTAATATTAAAACCTAATATGACAAAAATTCTAATTCATTATGAATTTCAAAACATTAATAACTTTGATTTTATAAAATAAAAAATATAGATTATAAAACTCTCATATGCCAATAAATTTTAAATATTATTATATTTAATCACATGACAAGTACAGCAAACAACAACCATGATAGTAGCTAGTACAATGACTATACGAGTAGCAAATATAATGAGAATTATCTATGGTTTTCTTACAGTAGTCTACCAACATACTTGGCATGTTGTGAATCAAATCTATAAAAAATGGTCTTGAGGTCATCTCACTAAGTCAAAGGGCTTTCATCCTTGGCCTATAGATCAAAGGGTCTTCATCCTTTGGAGACGTAATTTTTTTTAATCCTCAAGTCTAACACTACGAATAACACATTCTTTGAGTTTTTTTTTTTTTTTTTGATTTCAATTAAGGCAAATAGATTAACCTTTCTAGGAACATATCCAAATTTTGATAACATGAATATCCATAGTCAAAATGAGTTCCCACTTAAAAAAATAGAAAAACTTAACTGGCCTCTTTTAAATTGTCTAGAAAAGAGAAATTACTTGCAATGTGTAGGAGCACCTTGTAGTGCAGAGAAGCACTGGTACGAGGGCCTATTCTCTTTTCTCTTGTACGAAGGGCTCTGAAGTTATTGACAGACTTTGGCACATCTGAATAATATCCTGCTTAGCTAAGGTTTTTGCTGCTGATGCCAATAAAGGGAGGGGTCATGGTGATAAGGATGGTGTTCAGAATACTGAGGCTACTGTGCAGGATATTATCTTTGACTTTCCTAGCGAGGTGGAAGAGATGAGCGAGGATGAAGGAGGTTTTCAGCCTTCTCATGATGCTTTTGATGTCTATGATGACACTCTGTCTCTCTTCACTAAGAAGGATGAGGAGGAGGAGATTGAGGACCTCGATAGGGAAATTGAAGATTTAGATGATGACAAGATGGGGGATGATGGGATGGAATCCAAAGAAAATGACAAATTAGCTGATATTATGGATATCTTGGATGAAATGATGAGAAGGATGGTTTCAGGAGTGGTCACTCTCCAAGCTGAACTTAATGAGCTAAGCATTCACAGGAAGAAAACCAATCCTCACTGAAAATGATGAAAAGGGACAAGGCAATGGGAAGATACTCTGAAAAATCTGACCAAAGACTGGGATTCTTTGGTTGCTAACCACAAGGTCTGATTTTTGTCTGTCTAGATTGTTAAGGGTGCTTTTTCAGTGCTATTTGTCTACTGTCTCTATTTTCGGTTTGTCTGTTTTTGATGTTTGGTCTGACATGGCCAGTGCTTCCTATTGTCTCTTATGTCTCAGACTTGATTGATGGTCTCTTTTAATTTGTGAGGGACTGGGACCCTTTTCCTAGCTAAACTAATAAAAACATCTGAATATTATCTTTGTACTGTCTATTATATAAATTGTTTACTTCCAATTGAATTAGTTGAAGGGTGGTTGTAGCTTCTTATGTATCATGAATCACTAGTTAATTGGTATGTTCACATGTCTTGGATTTAAATAAATTTGGATCCTTTCTTGGCTTGAAAGCAGAGTGCACTGAAGTTTCAATGCTGTAAAATAGTTACTATATATAGGAATGAATCTAAATGTCATTCTACACCATGCATAACTATTTTTTAGCTACATTGATTTGAGACAACACTTTCCACGGTCTGTGAAAGTTTGGAACTTTCAAGCTTGTTCAATTCTAGAAAGTAGATGGTTTATGAAAAGTTAATATCGTAAAATACCCAAACAAAAATGATGTAGGTGGGGATAACCGTTAAAAAGAAATGCAGCACACCATTACTGGATATGGTCATTGGCCAGCTTCCATTTTGAAGGTTGTACATGGTGTTTTTGGGCCTTTCAGAGAGGACTAAACAAATTTCAAAGAAATGTTTGTACTAATCTACGATTTTCAGCCTGCCCATCATAGGACAAACATATTATAATTGGGTACTTGCCTGAGTGGATCTTGATTGAAATCTTAGTATATTTACTATTGCGTTGTTTGTTTGAATTGACATAATCCAGAGAAAAAGACGATTGTGGTTCGCTGGACTTTGCGGATTGGGCGAGGATGAATTAAAAAAATATTTATGAGATCTGACGGATTCTATATTTCAGAGCTTTTGCGGATTCGGCGAGGATGAATAAAAGAACTGTTTTTTATTTCAGGGTTTAAGAAGTTGAAGAGGATTACATATTGGATTTGTAAGAACATCTTTTTCCTATAAGTAGTTGTAAGAGATATAATTATTGTATTATGGAGGAGTGCTTCAGTTATATATATATCAATTTAAATTGTGGAAGTTAAGGATACTTATGTATGAGTTATTTTCTATTTTAGAGTGGTTTCACACAAGCGAAATTTATGAGAATACATGTTATGATATTTTGGGATCTTGTTTGGGCTAGTCATATTGTTGTTTTGTGGTGTTTGAGCCTCCTCAAGTCTATATATTTGAGATATAGAATAGAGGATGTATGTAATGTTTATTGTAGAGTTAATTTGTCAAATTTCTTCAAGAAGAGCAAAAGTGCCGATCTCATTAAACTATTGCATAGAAAAACTCTATGAATGTTTTGTATGCATATTTATTTTGCAATGTTTTGAGTTGTGTAGTGCTTTGGAGGCTAAATTTTTCTTAGGATATATATGTGTCTCTTGTTTTCTTGTGGTTGCTTCTTTAATTCTATCTTTCTTGTTCCTTTCTAAGTGTTGTTTACATACCAAAATACTATTGAAATGTCTATAGATTGATTTCTATAATATTCTCTTGAAAGGTTAATGTGGTAAACTTGCATGTAAATATTAGTTAAGCTTTTTTTTTAAAGTTTAAGTGCTAAGGGGGTTTACATATATTTTTTTTAATATTTGCTAATATCATTGAGACGATTTATATGTTGAATGTGATTGCATGTTTTTGAATGTGGGTTACATGTGTTTGTTGTGATGAAGCCATGGTATTTGATTTTCAGGTATTCCTCTATTTTGAATTTTTTGTGTTTGACAAGTTCGTGAGAATCTATAGGAAGGAATTAATTGATTATTGATCCTTGTTTGAATGAAATTTTATAATGGACCTAGTTTAAGTTTTAGAAAATAATGTGGCAAGCTATAGTAAAATGGTGGAGATGTTCAATGAAACCAATGTTAGGCATTGAATGCTCAAGCTCAAAGATCTTGTAGTTGGTCATATGGTTTCATGTTATATGGTTGTGACCTAGAACTCTTGGTGAGTAGAATAAGACTACCCTTTGGCATGGTAGTTGTGTTCCTTTATCTTGTGGTCATGTACAATGAAAAGAGTGTTTATATTTGGTGCTTCTTTTTGGCTCCCTAGTCACATGATAAAGTTTTAGCCATGTTGACTACTATTTGAGTGCTTACATTGGGTCTATGGTTTCAATCCTTAATTACATAAAGGAATTCAATTATTAGCCCTTGAGTGAATGTAGGTTGTGGAGTTGGTCTTTTGGTGACTTAGAAGCTCATAGAAAAAATAGTTCTTTTGTTTGAATGTGTATGGTGATGGTTGTGAAATTGGTCTTCTGGAAGCCTAGATTTCCTAGACAATGCTCTAATCCTTTCAAATATAAACATACTTGCACGTTGTAGATTGATGTTGTTTGAATTTGTGGGTTTTGTAGATTTCCTTTTTAACAATTGTGGTTACATGCTTATCTATGATATTCCATTGTATTGGGTTATAAATTTAATGTTTTCTAGATTTGCAGGTTTCTCACTATTTAAATGGATTTAGATTTGCATGTGTAATTTTAGAGGTTTTACATGCTAATCAAAATTTATGGTTTTGTAGATATGTGAAGAGACTATTGTTCAAGGTTTTTTGGTTGGAGACAGTTATAGATTTTCATGCATGCTTTGTGCATTTCTTGATGATGTTATTTGTACATCCCTTTTAACGTGAAAGTATTAGTATGTATTTTACCATTTAACATTTTTGTGGTGGTTGCTTGTTAGATTCCTAAATTGTGGTTACTTTATTATGGATTTGTGACAAGTTGGACCTAGATTTGAGTTGATGGTGGATTTGTGGAAAATCTACATGTTATCTCTAGTTGTCTCTATTTGAATGTTATCAACATGGTGTTGAATTTGAATGTTACATTATTTGAGATCTATTAGTTATGTTTTTTGTGGGTTGTTTGTACCTATAGATTGCAAGAACTTGGATGTGGGCTATTTATATCCACATATCTTAAAAGTGTTGATAGTGTCTTGTGTATAGTAGGGTTTTATTGTAAACTACTAAGGTTCCATGGAGTTTCATAAATGTTATTTGGTTGGCCTTTTTGGGCCATCATGGTGCATTGGTATATTTTTTGTAGAGAGACATTAAGATGGATCACGTTTGGAGAACCTAAAAAAAATAAACTTTGGAACTTGAAATAGCTAACTATGATATATTGAGAGACCCCTAATCCCATTACAGTGAGAGCATAGTATAATTACATATTTAGTGGTATCTTCTTTGTTAGATATTCTAGATCTTTACCTTTAACTTTTTGGAGCTTGAGATGTTGCAATTGAGATCTTTGATTTTGTGAGAGCTATGGCTAATCTTCAACTAAGAGATGTTTTCCATGATTTCATGTGTAGCTAAAGATCAATTTGAGTGGGATATTTGGTAGTCAGATGGATCTATCACTTTGTGATGGATGTTGGTGGCATGAAAATCTCTTATATTATATCTCATATAATTTTAGTTAGAGTTTTTTGATAGTTCCTTGTATTACTAGTAGAGGATGGTTATCTTCATTATTATGAGGATGTGGATAGCTTGTTGTCATGGAGAGGTCTTGAGGATTTTAATTAAACTATGGTTACAATGTAAATCATGATGTCGTGGTAAGCTCCTAGATTTTATTTTGATCATGCAATTGGAGAATTTTCATTGTGGTTTTTTGTAATCTACAAATCGAGTGATGTAAACATTTTGTATTGTTATATTTTCTTTATTATAGACTTATAATTGGAGTTCAAGATTGGCATAAGGTGATTGGTTGTGAACCTATATAAAATTTGGGTGAGGTAAGAGATCTCTTATTTTTTAGGGTCATGTGTTAGAATAGTGGGTCTCTTGAATTGGTTTATGTAGAAAAATTAAAGAGCCTATACCTAGAGCTAGACACAGGTTCAACATGGGTATGTTAAGGAGATTATGCTTCATTTTTCAAAAGAAAAATCTCATACCCCACTTGTAGTCCACTAGATATAATGAATTATTTGAAAGGTATTTCCATCTAGTCAAATACATTAATTCTTTGTGTCTTGTTTTCACATTTGACCATCCTTTTGAAATTTAGAGAGATGCCAATGTTGAAGCCAGAATATAGGAGACACCTGAGGTCTACCTTGGCATTGAATTTGTGAGTAGTCAAGTGATTATTAACCCACTTTTTATCTTCTTGTTGATAAAAGGGTGGTTGGTCTATAATTACATGTTAGATCATGGAGGCTCAAACAATGAAATGCCACTAAAATTATGAATAAGTTAGGTTTTAAGGTTTCTAAATATTATTTTAAATTTTATACAATGAATTAAATAGAATTCAATGGTATAGGGGTTATTAATTATGTGAAAGTTCAACTTGCTACATACCTTGATATAAGTGTTTCATAAAGGACATTAAATCATTTTTGACTATCCAACTAAATGGAACATTTTGTTGTCAAGAAAGTAGGTAGAAATATCTAGATGGACTTGCCATATGCCACCATACTCTTACATGAAAGAGGACGAATTGCACAAGAAAAAAAATATGTTGCAAATTTGGAGGACATAGGATTATAAAAGAATGAGTCGCTCTATCTATAAGTTGGGATAAATGATTTCATTGGGCTCTTTGATAACAATATTGTTAATCATGTAGACCCCGCTTCATATCCTCACTATTTATTCTAAAAATAATAATATTTGGGTAATGTATTTGATGGTGCTTGGTCTAAGGGAGGTAATAGTGTAGGTATTCTTTCGATTTCATCCATTAGAATACATTATTTATTTACCTTTAGATAAATTTTTGAATGCACTAACAATGTAGTTGAATATGAGGCCTTGCTACTTGATTTGAACATAGCCTCTAGGTATGGTATAAGATGCTTAAGCTCTCATGGAGATTCAAAACTATTTATATCCAAAGTTAGAGGTTTATATGTAGCCAAGGAGATGAGATTAAAAATGCACATGAATATTGTGTGGGGCACCATGGAAATTTTTGACTCTTTTAATATCAAGTGGTTAGATACAACTAGAAATACTACAACTGATGACATTGCTATCATGTCTTCAAAGTTTGATTCTTCTTTGACATCACCCAATAGAATGTATAATGTGGAGGCTCTCACTAGACCAAGCATCCTTGAGAACTGTTACCCTCAAATTCAACTGAGCTCAATTCGTGGGATAACCCCTATGAAACTTGTTTGTTTCATAACCCACATACTCCAAGCATGTAAAATGAGGAAAATTATACTCACCCTCATGCGTTCCCCCCTAGCCTTGGAACATCATTGTTAGTATTAACCATTTTGGGTTCATCAAAATTTGCAAAATAAACCAAGTTGCAAAATTTCATTTTTAAAGTTAGAAATTTTTTTGCTTGTACAAGAGCACTAAATTTTAGTGCCCCTGTATTCCTAATGAAAAAATAAAATTGGAAGGTTGGTGAAATTCACTGACTTTACATGTCATCTATCAAAACTTTTAAAGTTGCATAGGTGGGAATTTTTAGCAATTTAGAACCTCAAAGTTCACACGAGTTAATCATAAATGCAAGTTTTAATTGCATTTGGGGGGGCTTTTAATAAATTTGAGTTTTTAATCAATTTTATTGTTTCATTTTCATTTTGATTGCTCTGCTATCCTCTCTTTGCTTTTGCACATTCAATAAGCCTTTGAGTTTGTTGGCACGTGGTTTGTGAGCAAATTTTCCACATATTCAAACTAGGGTTTTTGTCCAAATTTTCTTCATCATCTTCCTTCGTATTCTGGGTATGTGGTTCTAAGTTTTTCATTCATTTTCCATTGTAAATTAATCATTTTTATTTTATAGCTAGGGTTTTTAAATCTATGTTTGCATTTTTCAAAGTTGTTTGCAATGTTTTGTGTTCCTTGATTAAAACCCTAGTTTCATACCCTTAGATCCCCACTCTAGGGTTTGTGGGCTTTTTTGTATTGTTTGTCGGTAAACCCTATGTAAATGTCAACATTTTTGGACTTGTGTTGTTCAAGGTCATCTTTTGGTTTTAATGGTGGAATGTTCTTCACAAACACATCATCATGCCTCTGTGTAGCATGGGTATAAAACCCCACATTGCTCGGAGCATTTCTTAAAACCAAATACTTGGTATTTTTTCCCATGTAAACCTTCTTATAATGGTGCCGGAAAACACCGTGGATACATGCAAGGCTCACCTTTTTAACATTGATGTATCAGGGATTTTTCCTAACACTACAAAAAGGTTTTGGTCTCCCTTGTAAATGCGGTGAAAATCACTGCCAAAACATAAAGCTCAATCCCATGTCCTTGCTAAGTTTGTGACATGTAAGGTCAGGGTTTTTAGCTGCCTCAACATATGGTTTACCCATCTTGTGTATGGTCAAGATTTTTTCCCCGACTCTACATAGACTTAAATGTGTTTTTCAATGTAGAAGCGATAATTTTTACCACTTGAACATTTAAGGCTCTACCCTTTGAATATGCACTAGCGTCAAATTTTGATGCTTGTGCATAAAAAAAAACTTTCAAGTTTCATGCACAAGTGGGGTTTTTCACTGCTTGTGCATAAATATCTCTTTTTGTAAAATGCAAAGTTGGAGAAATTTTTTGACTTTGCACAAACTAATGTTTTTCCCACTTGCAAGTTCATTGACTTTTAGCGACTTTGCATGAACTTAAAAGATCTTCCCACGTAGGGTCAAATTTTTTTGCCAACCTTGCAACACATTTTGTACATGGAAAACTTCACATCCACTTGCATATATGTTGAATTTTAGCACAATTACATATGACGCATCAAAACCACCTGCAATGGTGTTGAAATTCAACGACCTTACACCCAAATTGCAAAATTTTGCTAACACTGGGAATTTTTTTGTTTTGCATTTCACTTGCCAAATTGTCCACTTTCACTCTATTTTTCACCTCCATCATGCTTTTAAGCCTTCCAAGCTCATGCAAGTGCTTAGAATCTTCCCACTACTGCAATTTCCAATCATGCAACCTTTTCTAACATGGAGAAATAATGAACTTTGTAATGCAATTATTTTGTGCACACATTCCAAGATTTTCATATCTAACTTCCTAAGAAGATACAATCTTTGCTAATTACTCTTTAGATGATAGATCCTTCTTTGAGTAAATCCAAACCCATGAAGTTCAAATACCAAGGTGTTTTCTCACCAACTTCAGTATCTGTCATGTCCCCAAAATTGTGACGCTAAAGGTAACAAAATTGCATATTAAGAATATTAACCATTCGATATAATTATAATTGTCAAAACCATATTATAATTACAACTATTATATTATTGATATTAAAACATAGATATTAGAAAATTAGATAGTATAATCACTACGATATAGTAGATACACAAATATATGTAAAATTAAGCTAACAAGTTACAAAATCAACTTATAGATAATAAACATATCATATATAACTATTGAATATAAATAATTACAAGTATGGTCACAAAATATAATATTGTGACTTTACAAAAGGGACGGGGGCTAGTCTGAAGCTTTGTATTATATTATATGACATTGAGTTGTTGAACAGAGGCAAATGATAACAAAATAAAAAAAAGAAACCCTTCCCGATTATATATACTTTCTCATGAGTAATTGAGCCAAAGTTAGAAGGAGCCTTGAACTTTTAAATCATCAGAGGCCCAAGTCTTGGAATTATCGTGCCTTGCGTAATTCTCAGACCCGAAGCAAAATGATCAAAATTGGGAAGCTTGCCGACATTCACTTCCTTGGAAGGGCTCGATAGTCATACTAAACCTTAGTAATGGTAGCCTTGAGTAGAGTCGACAATGTTTAAGGCGGAAGTGAGTGATATGCCAGCAAATAATAATAATAAACAGGTAACTAAAAGGCATGACCCGTTTAGTATACTTTTCTCATCAAGAGGCACGTCCTATCTATTCGGGCACTATGATATAAATGGTAAGAAGAAGCAAAGAGGAAAATATAGAATAGAGAAGAGGGACGCACTTGGACAGGTCGCTCCTGTACCTTGTCCCATACGCTGGTGCAGGAGGGAATCGAGTTGTTACTAAAGATTGACCCTCCATGAGAGATGCGGAATTAAGAAAGACGTTAGGAGGAACTGCGGTCAAGGATAGAAAGAGTATGGTACATTGGCCACTTGAGAAAACCCAACGAACCATTCACAAATATATTTCTGATTTCTGTCACTGTGGTATTTTATTATTTATACTCGTATCATCGTGGCTGAGAGGATTAAAGGAGACTTCTGCAGATCAAACCACAATAAGACTGTAAGCATTTCTGAATACCAATAATCAGTCTCCTAAATATATTAGGAATATAAATAAAGTCTTAGTAAATAATTTATGGAATAAAACAATAATCGGCTAGTACATTATGAACTCTTGTGTGGATGAAATAGATTATACTGGCAGGTATAAATTCTGGAAACATGTTACTATTAACTCTTATTAGCATTACTAATATGTCAATTTGAATGAAGACAACTAATGGTGTTATTGATATATATTCTGTCAAAACTATTTTGTGAGAAATCATATCTATCATATTATCTATCTTATACACAATCATGGAAGGAAGAGAGTTTAGTGACTGGTAGGAAGACAAGGAAAATAGAATAGCAGCTGGGAGGTGCTATGGATCCGGTCAAGAACAGAGAGGTGAGTATTCTAAATATATTCAAATAAGAGTTATTGTTACTCGTGTATACAAGGTAAGCTTAGTAGATTTAGATGTCAAATACATCAATAAGTTACATCTCAGTTAACAGTTATAAATATATTCAAGCGTAATATGATTTATGATTATATTGGATATAGATTACAATGGATAGTATGGTGATGACATGTTAACAATAGATAAGTATATTTAAATATAGATATATTATGTATAATTTGGAATAATCGTGTGGAAAGAAGAAGCCTGATCAGTTGTAAGAACACGCCTTGAGAACCAGTCCAACACTACAAACAGAGGTAAGTTTCTCACACATCTATTCTCCTATTAGTAAGTACAACATGGTGACTGACTCATGGTATATTAAAATCAATAACTATGTATGCATAAATTTGTGCTAATTTGTACATCCGATCAAATATATTATGAGTCAAATTAAATGTTTGCTACAATCATTAATCATATATGTCAATTGATTAAGTCTACTATACTATGTAAGACAATATATAGGTTAATGAATGTTATTTGTTAAAGCCACAATAATGTTGCTTACAACAATTGTTGTGTCGTATTGAGTTGTTATGACTTTACCTTGAAGAATAGACTTCGGGCCGAAATTCCCTTTCACTAGCACTCAATAAGGATAGGGAGTTTGTGGAGGGAAAGGTTGGCAAATTGATCCATTGATGGACAGTCCCAAGATGGGTGGAACACCTTGAGGGAGTCCAATTTGAGATCATCCGCATGCCCTTTGCACAGTGAATCTACCATCCAAAGAGGTTAGGAAAGAGGAAACAAGGCGAATATTTATTCTGATCAAGAGTAATAAGTCATATCTGATCATGTTAGTTTATGCACTAGATGATAATGCATTTCATTTGTTTTATTTTGAAAATGTGCAATTTGAGATGATCTAATCATGAACAAGAAATTATGTGCTTATTTAATAATACATGATGTATGTAGGCCTTCAAGGCAACTTATATAATCAAAATGATGTGTTAGTAAAATAAGTTATATGTCCTAACTTGTGCATTTTATGTTTCTAGGATAAATTTAACTAGGGGACATTATAGTATCCTCAAACATTGATGAGATAAAGGATATTAAAATCAGAGATGTTGATATGTCCAAATTTATTGAAAGGACTCAAAAGCAACCATTAGATACTAGTATGAGGCATCCAGTTCATAACAACATTTGCAGATGGTAGTAGCTTTCCTTGTAGCTACACATAATCCTGAATTCGTTCTCCAAGTTGGAGCACATTACAATAAAGATGATTGAAGTGTTAGGGGTTCCAATGAAAACATGGTTATAAGGTTATATCTAGAGTTCTTTGATAAAGCTTTCTTATGTCCTAGCATATTGATTCATATGCAGATGTTACTAACAAGAGGAATATGAGAAAGATAGAGATAATTGCAAAAGAGTGATTAACAGTAAGTGATTGAAAAATCCATGGTCAAGTGTTTCTAGGTGGCCTAAAAGCTTTCTATGTAGTGACTTCATTGAAGAAGTTAATGATTTGATCACTCTTCTCAGTAGAGTGAAAAGGGTTACCTACCTCATCCACCTTTCAAGAATGGATGTATGTATACATTAAGATCATAATGAGGGGTAAACAAAAAATCCTTTGGGCTCAACAAATTAGTGATGCAATTCATGAGAAATTGATCAAAGTGCATAATTCACTTAAGTTCTACATGACATTTTATTTGGTGTATGTTGTTGTTGCAATGAGAAATTTCCCTGGGTTGACAATAGAAGGGTAACTCCAATGTTCAAATACTTTCCTTAGATAACTCTTGATGGAAGCATTCATCATTTCCAAAGAGTTAATGATGCTTTCTTCACTCCTTTCTTATGTTCATTTGATCTTGATTTGGAGAAGAAAAGGGTTTCAAATGAAGCATGGATTGTGGTAAACAAGTATGGTTGCTTATATTTGTAGGTCCCCACATTCACCTATTTGAGAGTTGGTTGCTTTGTGGGTTATCTGTACATGCTCCTAAGATACCCTAGTGAAGAAATTGTCCTAATGGAGCTTTGTAGATAGATAATGGCCATCCATATCAAGCAAATGGGATCACATAAACTAGGTTTCAGGTTTCCCCTCATGATTGGTAGGTATTCCATTCAAACATCTCCAAGAGCTAAGGCCATATAATTTGAGATGTAGTGGGTTACTTGAAGAATTTCAGAAGGAGTCATTTTGACTACTATGGGATGAAGGAAAAAATCAAGAAAGCTCACACCCATGTGCATAGAATTGAAGATATATTGGCAGATCAAAGGAAATAAGAAGAGATAAGAAAAATGGAAGTTACTATCAACTAACTTTGGAAAAAATTAAAAATATTGATTTAGCACATATTCTTGAAGGTATGGAGGATGATGGAAACATCCTAGACCTTGCCTATGAGAGGAATAATATTGTAGGATCTCCTCTAACAACCATCCAACGGTCAAACAAAGAAGTGATATCAATCAAAGAAAGGTATGAACCAATCCTTGCTAATACAAATGTATGGTTAGAAGAGAAAGGGATTCATTTGAAATTCTTTGTTACTGGATCAAAGGAAGAGGAACTTGGAAGTCCTATAGGTAAGAAATCTAAGTTGAGGACGAAGAAAAAGGATGGTTTACCTAGTTCAAGTAAGACCTCCAGGCCAAAAAACAAGTTTTTTGTGAAAGGAAATAAGGGTCAAGCGACTAAAGGACCGTCCACTATGGCAGAAGAGGCATCAACCCAGAAGGAAGAGCAAGAAGAAGAAGAACATGAGGTAAAATGAGTATCTCCTCATGAGAATATCTCTGAGGAACCACTTGTCTCCTATTCTCCCTTTGATACTACTGTGTCTATTCCCACTCCTCCCACTATTTTTGCTGGACATTCTTTACTTGTCAAGTTGTTGAGGTCATTCCTACTATTACGATTACTCCAACAATGTCTATCCAATCAGTTCATTCATCCCCATCTTCACGGTCAATTTTAGTAGTCCCAAACATGGTTTAGAAAATATTTTGGAGTCTCCTACATCTTTTCCAAGTCTATTGTCGCCTTCTTTTGATGTAACTTCTTAGTTTGATTCAGAACAATATATGACTAAGACTACTCAAGTTACAAGTGTAGAAATTCTTGGTGCAGTTTTGACTGATACTTCTCCTATTGTAACAACTTTTGTGAGTGAAACCACATCAATGAAAGTGATGACTACTAGTTTAGAAGAAATTGTTTCTCCACTTCCCCCATGGTTTTCATCTTAGACACTGAAATGGAAGAAGCAAGTTGTCTCTCTAGAAAAATTTGACTTTGCACAATTGGAACTTGTAACTTAGGTTAAGACTCTTTCCAAGTTATTGGTTGATAAAGCAAGAAACAAGTATGCAGAGGTGGCACAACCTCCTCTAGACAAGTCAATTAAGGATGTGGATGTTTCAAAATATTCTATTACAATATTTGAGTTAGGGAAGGTGACTCATGAAATTTCTAAGGAAGATGTCCAAGCTACCTTGAATTCTCTCATTGAGAAATTTAATGAGGTAAAGAAGAGTAATGATCAATATAAGGAAAAGGAACAACTAACTTCGGTGCTCGAGAAGATTACCCAATCTTTAGAGTTGATAGATCTTGTGGCCATAAGTATTGAAGAACAAATTATTCAAAAAGTGTGGAAGGTACATTCAAGAGGTAAACCAGTCAATGAATTTCTAGATAGAATGATAACACAGGGAACACAACTCCTAAGATCTTTTGTAGAGAGAATGGGAAACATGGAAAGCATAAGATCAGATTTAGATAAAACTTCTGATACATTTTCTTAGGAGTAGTAGGAAATATAAGACAGTTTGGAATCTTGGATCAAGATGAAGAGACTCAAGCTTGATACCTTGGTGGAAGTTGGGATAATTCCCAATAGATATGTTTGTAGAGGTAAAGGAAATAATGATACACAAAATGAACATCATCAAGGAATTGAGCAAGGACTTGCAGGATGCTGGTGAAATCAGCAATGATAGTGATTTAGATCTTGTCCAAAAAATTGAGGAGTTGCCTTGTAAACTACTTGATGATAATTAAAAAATTATTTCCTCAAATGAAGTTGTTCAAGAATTCACATCTATGATCCATAAAGAATTTGAAGATCAAGCCTTCTTTGCAGCTTCGACGGACAAATTGATGGATATTCAATTGACCTTAGATAACCTCAAGGTGTATTTGGAAAGGCATGAGAAATTTGGTAACACTGTGACTGATTCAATCATTAGAGTCCTTGCTATCTCCAAGCATAATTCAAGTCCAAATAATGAAGAAGTTCAAGCAATCATGAAGAAGTATGAAGATTTCTTGGAGAAATTAGATTTTGAAGAAAGTTGAACGTGCTTTAGTTTATTTTTCAGTATTTTTCATGCTTTATGTAATTAGTTTTTGATATTTTACATATCTTTTTTATGAAATGTAATATATGTAAAAATAGAGAAGTCCTAAGTCAAATCGAACTCTTCTGTTGAATAAGTCAAATTAGTTATTGTTTTCCTAGATTAGCTCTCCACTCTCCTTTATATGTGATGAGTCCAAATAATGGTTCAATTCTGATAGGGTTTATCATATATTTGTGGTTGTTACCATAGACTTTAGCACCTAGTTATTGACATTCTCTATGTTATTTCCCTAAAATTATGAACCTTGGGCATGAACTTATCCTTGTGACTTTTGATAATATTAACCTACTATGTGATATATTTATGCTAATCTTACATGTGATTGAATGAATGTTATTCTAAGGTGATTATAGATACACATTTTTTTTGTGCACACTAATGTCATCATGGAGGTTCACATCAAGATGTAGATATAAATGAAGATTGTGAGGTGGAAGGAGTTCATGCCAGTTGGTCGGTTGCTAAAGAAGTAAAAAGATGGTCATTAAAGAAGTCAATGGAGGGAAAACTTCTAATGGAGGGAAACTCCTAGCTTGTGTAGAAGTTGTAACTTACCTTCAAATGATCATGTCTGTTAGTTGAGAAAATCTAGGGGGTGTTGTTGTGTTGGATCCTCGTTGAGGCAAGTCCGCTTTGACTAAATCTGGTGCATGCATAACGTCCTCCCCCTTTTTCATGCTTTCAATAAATGGCATCCTATTTTGTTGGAGTCGACTGCCTAGTTAACTTTAGGAATTAGTTAGAAGCTTTTCTCCTATAAATAATGATCGGATGTCCCTTTTCACAAGGTTGGATGTTCTGAGATTGTACTTGCATTTTTCAGTTTCAAGTAATACAGTCTTAATGCTGATATGATGTAATCATGTTTTCAATAAATAAAATGATACTTTGATTTGTTGCATATGAGTTAGCTTAGGGAAGACTCATTCAAGGGGGCCCACTTGGTGAGAATTACATCCATTTAGTTTAATAGTTACTTTTCTATTCAGTAATTAGTTTCGGTCTCAACATTTGTTTGTTCTTGTAGCCATTAGAACATTGTTCTTTCACTGTTCCTGCAACCAAGGCAGACATAGTAGTTTCCTATCTATTTTTTGATATTTCTATTTCTTTCATCCATTTCAGTTCAACTTTTGATGCTTAGTTTGGTTGTTGATTCATGCTCAACACTTATACTAATTCCTTTCCAACATTTTAATTTCAGTATTGTTTCCTTTCTAGTTGTAGGATAAGGATGACTATAGTTGAGTTCTAGTGCACATACAATGCTGACCCATTTCAAGTTCACATCCTTGGGTTGAAAATGAAATGAACCTTCATGATGAGCAAGATAACTACTTAGTGCAGATATCTAATCTCTAAGTTACAACTTTAGAGGCTTAGTTATTGAACCATTAGAGGAGGCCAACATTTTTGGAACTGTTGTCTGGGATGGTGTCAAACTAGGAAGTTCTTTGAAGTCATTTCTAGTTTCTTTCTTGTTTTAGTATCTCCAAAGTTTGTTCTTAGCATACCCTTCATTTGAGAGAAGTAATGATATGCTATTCTTTCACCAATTCTTTGTGTGAGTTGGCTGATATTGAGTTAATACCGCATGCATAGAGGCAGGAGAAGTGATGCTCATGGGAGATTCCTTCATAATGACCCTAATCTTGATAACCAGCTAGTTGAGTTCAAAATATGCTAAGAGACAAAGAAGAAGAGGAGGAAAATCCTTTTACTAATGCATTTCCCAATTTGACCAGTTCTAAAAATTCCTCTAGAGAGCAAGTTGTCCAAAACTTGATTGAGAATCCATTTGATTTTGCACTCCATCAAGCAAATATGGCCGGTCAAAATCCAAATAGACCTAACCAACCTTTTTTTCCATTTCCTATCACCCACCAAAATGAAGTTGATAACCTCAAGAACATCCTTGCTTTAGTTCTTCTTCAGTTCTACGGGCTTGTAACAAAAGACCCTAACACTTTCTTGTTTGAGTTTGATATCCTTTGCAAAAGCTATGATTATACTACTGATGCTCATAGGCTTGAATTGTTTCCTACCACCTTGAAAGAAGTTGCATTAAGATGGTTTATGGGCTTAGGAAAGAATAATATAGAGACTTGGGATGATATGAAAATAAAGTTTCTTGAGAAGTATAAAGAATAATGTAGGGGCAGTGATATGAGAGGAGATGATATCTTTAGGATGCAACAAAAGGAAGATGAAATTTTGGAGGACTATATTTCAAGGTTCTTGTTTTTCCTATAGAAATCTCCACATCATGCACTCAATGAAGAGTCTCAAAAGTTGCTCTTCCTTAGGGGGATCCGTGAAACTTGCATTGATGCTCTAGACCTAATAGGAGGAGGAGATATCACCCAAGTTCTTGGGATGATATTAAGAAGATGTGTTAGAACTACTCCAGGGAAGCTCTAAAGAAAGGAAGAGGTTACCAATCCTCTATGGGTAAATCCTCCACTAATGGAGTTTCAAGGATGGAAATCACTCATTTGTTGGCAGATTTCAAGCAAGCTATCATAAACAATATGGCTACTTAGCTAGACACTCTTCAAGAAAAGAAGAAACAAGAGGAGTTAGAGGCAATGTTGGCAGAATATTGTCCTCATTGTAGGAAAAAGGACTGAAGATGAAAAATGGTAGCCAACATTGACAACAAAAAAATTCCACTAGAATTTAGGCCAGTTCATGTTGATGATGATCAAGTTTTCTACATTGCATAAAGAAGACCATGGGCTCCAAGAAAAGGTATGCCACCAAATCCATTATCTTTTAGTGGACCTTACTTCAATTCTTACGCATCTAGTAATCAATGGCAATCCCCATACCCATCCAACTTTGGAGGCTATCCACTTTAGCCTTGGAACAACCCTCTAAATACTTGGCCCAATTACCATAACTCTCCACCCAAGTCGCAACACTTCTAGGGGTAGGTGCATGAAGATGGGTTGCAAATTTGTGGCCAATTTACTTTTTCATCCTGAAATAGCGAAAAATGTGAGAGCGTTATAGTAAAACTTGCTCGTGTTATGGCTTGGTAATGACCGAGCCTAGGATCAGTCATTGCCAAGCCATAATGTGAGCACATTATAACGCGCTCAAGTTCTGGTCTACATTGAAATTTTTTTCTTCTCTTTTTCTTGTCTCTTTCTTCTTGTTATCTTTTAGAGAAACTATATATACATGAAATAAACATTGAAGTATAAGTTGAAATTTACATATGGATATTTACTTTCTTATACTTTAAGTTATATTTCATGTATATAGGCAGGATTTTTGAGAGTGGTTTCAAATCTCTAGGAGTTATAATGTAAATTCTAGTTTTCGGAAGATCTCAAAAATTTCAGACTCAGTCAAATTTTAGTAATCAACAATTGTATCATTTTTCTCTCTCTATCTCACTCATTTTTTTATTCCTTATGCTCTATACCTCTCTCTCACACTCTCTCCTTCCCTCTATACTTCTATCTATCTAACCTCTATCTCCCCCTCCATCCCTCCCTCCTTTCCCCCTTCCCTCCTTCCCTCTCTAATTTTCTCTATATACCCCTCTCTCTCTCTCTTCCTTCCTCCCACCCACCTTCCCTCTCTACTTCACTCTATCTAACCTATCCCTCTCTACCTTTCTCTCTCCCTCCCTCCTCTCTATCTTCATCTATCCCAACCACCTTCCCTATCTACTTCTCTCTATCTAACCTATCCATCTCTGCCTATCTCTCACCCTCCCTCCTCTCTCTCTCTCAATCTCTCTAGCTTCCTCCTTCCCTCCTCTCTCTCTCATTCTCTTATCCCACTGCTCTCTCTCTGTCCTCCCTCCTCCGTCTCTACTTCTCTCTATCTCTCTCCCTCCCTCCTCCCCTCTCTATCTCTCAGCCACCTATGCTTCTCTACCTCTCCCTCCCTCTCTCCCTCTCTCTTAATCTTCATACCTTCCTCCTTCCCTTTGTGTTTCTCTCTCTCACACACTCTCTCCCCCCATCTCTCTCTCTTTGGTTTAGGATTTATGGTTTATATTTTAGGGTTTAGTATTTAGGTTTTAGGCTTTATGGTTTATGGCTTAGGCTTTAGGTCCAATCCCCTCTCTCTCCCCCTCTCTCTCGGGTCTCGCCCTCCTAGGTCCCCTCTCCCTCTCTCAGGTCTCTCCCTCCTACCCTAACGAGAGAACACACACACACACACTTTCTCTATCTCTCTCTCTCTCAGGTCTCTCCCTCCCACTCCCTTCCCCTCTTCTCAAGTATCTCCCTCCCACCCTAACTAGAGAACACACACACTCTCTTTGTCTCTCTCTAAGGTCTCTCCCTCATCCCCTCTCTCTCTCTCCCTCTCCCTCTCCCTCTCTCCCAGTTCTCTCCCTCCCTCTCTCAAGTCTCTCTCTCCCACCCTAACTAGAGAATCTCTCTCTCTTCCTCTCAACCCCTAAATCTTAGGTCTCTCTTTGACACCCCCTCTCCCTCTCCCTCTCCCAACCCCTCTCCCTCTCTCAAGTCTCTCCATCCCACCCTAACTAGAAAAATCCCTCTCTCTCAAGTCTCTCCCTCCCACCATAACTAGATAACTCTCTCTCTCCATCTCTTAAGTCTCTCACTCCCACACTAACTAGAGAACTCTCTCTCTCTCTCTGCCTCTCCCTCTCTCTCCCTCTCTCCCTCTCTCTCAAGTCTATCCCTCCCACCCCCTCCCTCTCTCTCAAGTCTATCCCTCCCAACCCCTCCCCTTCTCTCAAGTCTCTCCCTCCTAACCCCCTCTCTCTCTAAAGTCTCTCCCTCCCACCCCCTCCTCTCTCAAGTCTCTCCCTCCCACACTAACTAGAGAACACACATACACACTCTCTAGTTTATCCCTCACACCACCTCACTCTCTCTCCATCTCTATCTCTCTATCTCTCTATCTCTCTCTCTATCTCTATCCCACTCCCTATCTATCCCTCTCCCTCTCTCTCCCTCCCACCCTAACTAGAGAAATCTCTCTCTATCTGCCTCCTCGATCTCTCAGGTCTCCCTCTCCCACCCCCTCTCCATCTCACCCTAACTAGAGAACTCTCTCTCTCTCTCTCTCCATCTCTGCCTCTCTTTCAGCTCTATCCCTCCCACCCCCTCCCCCTCTCTCAACTCTCTCCCTACCACCCTAAGTAGATAACTCTCTCTCTCTCTCTCTCTCTCTCTCTCTCTCTCTCTCTCTCTCTCTCTCTCTCTCTCCACCTTCCCCCCATCTTCTCAGTCCTCCACCCTAACTAGAACTCTCTCTCTCCCTCTCTCGGGTCTCCTCCCGGCCTGCCTCTCGTCTCTCGGTCTCCCTCCCACCTAACTGAGAGAACTCTATGTCTCATGTCTCTCTATCTCTAAGGTCCTCCTCACACACCCCTCTCTCCTCAAGTATCTCCCTCCTACCCCCTCTCTCTCACTCCTCACTCCTTTTATCTCTCCCCTCTACCTCTAACTCTCTCCCGCCCTCACCACTCTCTCTCAAGTCTCCTCCCACCCCTCTCCCTCTCAGTCTCTCTCTCTCTCACTCACTCATATCTCTCCCCTCTGCCCTTAACCCTTAAAACCAGCTTAAAACCTCTGCCCTCTATCCTCCATCTCAATGTCTCCCTCCTAACCCCTTCTCCTCCCTCTCTCAGTCCTCTCTCCTCCCTCCGATCATCCTGTCTCTCCTCCCCTCCTGCCTCCTCCCCTTCCTATCTCTCCCCGCTCTCCTCCTCCCTCCCTCCTTTCCCTCTCTGTCCCATCTCTCCCTCTCTCCCACTCTCTCACCTCTCCCCTCCCTCTCTCCCACTCCCTCTATCTCTCCCTAAACCCACTCTATATCCCACTCTCCCTCTCCCTCCCTCTCTCCCACTCCCTCTGTCTCTCCCTTAAACCCTCTACCCTCTACCCTCAATTCTCAACCCTCAACACCTATACCCTCTACCCAATATATTGGACCCTCAACCCTAAACCTTCAACCACATACCCTCAAACCATTACCCTAAACCCTAAACCATCTACCCTCAACCCTAAACTGTTACACCCTGAACCCTTAAACCCTCTACCCCCTCTTTCTCTCCCTCTCTTTCTCAGGTCACTCCCTCCCACACCCTCTCCCTCTCTCAGGTCTCTCACTCACACTCCCTCTCTCTCCCACTCCCTCTCTCTCACACTTCCTCTCACTACCTATCTCTCCAGTCTCTCCCTCTCACCTCCCTCACACTTTGAAGTCTCTCCCTTTGGCACCCTACCTACATAACTCTCTCTTTCTCACTATCTCTCTCTCCCCCCCATCTCTCTCCCTCTCTCAATTCTCTCTCTCCCATCCCCCCTCTCTCCCTCTCACCCCCCTCCACACTCTCAAGAGTCTCCTTTGGCCTACCTACATAATAATGTCATATATGTCATGTCATCATCTCATCTCACGTCTCAGGGTTCCTGTCACGGGGCCTGTGATAATTATCGTTTGTCATTAAAATAATCGTCCATCATTTTTGATTAATTGGAGACGTTGGGCCAAAAATCATCATCGTCATCATGTCAGTGGTTGGTCGTCATCGCCATCAGTGTCAGGTCCATGTCATCTTGCAGTTGGTTGTGCTGGATGGGTTGGGACATCTGGCCCATCTTGGCATTTCATTTGATTGCCTGGTTTTGGGTCATATCAGCCTGGGTCAGTTTGTTAGTAATTTTTGTCCATCAGGTGGTCTCCGATTCGTTTCCTCCCTCTCTACTAATCCCTCAACCCTATACCCTCGTGTAAACCATTCGCCTCAAACCTCAACCCCTCAGCCCTTAAACCCTCTACCCCTCACCCCACCTCTACTAAAGCCCTCTACCCCTCCAACCCTAATCCCTCAACCCTTAAACCCCCTTAAACTAAGTAAACTATCTACCCTAATCCGCTCAACCGTAAACCCCTTTGTCCTCAACCCTTAAACCCTCAACCCTCAACCCTCAACCCCAAAAACCCTCTACCCCATATGTTGGACTCTCAACCCTAATCCATCAACCCTTTACCCTCTACCCTCTACCCTATACATTAAACCCTCAACCCTCAACCCTTAAACCCTAAACCCTCAACTCTTATACCCTCTACCCTATACATTGGGCCCTCAACCCTAATCCTTCAACCATATACCCTTAACCCTAAACCCTCAACCCTAAATCCTTAAACCCTAAACCCTTAAACCTTCTACCCTCTACCCTCTACCCTCAACCCAATACCCTCTACCCTCAACCCTAATCCCTCAACCCTATACCCTCAACCCAATACCCTAAAATGTTAACCCTATATGTCGTCAACCCTATACCCTCAATTCTCAGCCCTCTACCCTATACATTGGATCCTCAACCCTCATATATCTCTGTCCCTCCCTCCTCTTCTATCCTTCTCTCCCTCTCTCAAGTCACTCCCTCCCACACCCTCTTCCTCTCTCAACTCTCTCTCTCTCAACTCTCTCCCTCTTACCCCATCTCCCTCTCTCAACTCTCTCTCTCTCACTACTTCTACCTCTCTCCCCTCTACCCTTTACGCTTAACCCTTATACCTTCTATCCTCTGCCTCCCATCTCATCACTCCACTCCACTCTATATATATATAGGGTCTCCATCACTCCCTCACTCTCAGTGCTCCATATATGTCTCACTTCAGGAGTCCTACATCCTCCATACTCTGCTCTCTGCCGTAGCCATTGCCCTCTGCCTCAGCCTGGGCCATCGGCCTCAAGGCATTGCACTAGGCCCATGGAGTCCTCTGCCACTCTGCCATCCATCCTATGGATTAAATCGAGCCCCTGTATATAGGTTCCTCAGTCCACTGCCTGGCCATTTGGATCATCGGCCCCTCAATATGTGTATGTCCTCAAGTCACTCTTCTCCTTCTCTTATCTCATGTCTCCTCCACTCTGTAAAGTCGTCACTGGCACTTAGCCTATAATCCCTCAACCCCTAATCCCTCAACCTACACCTCAACCTTTAAACCTTAAACATTCAACCTAAACCCTAAACCCCTCTACCTCAGCTTCAACCCATCAACCAAAAACCATTACAACTAAAACCTTAAACCCTCTACCCTCCACCTCAACCAATACACTAAACCATCAAACCTATGGGTCCTCAACCCTACCTAATTCTCTATCTCTCTCTCTCACTCACTCCTATCTCTCCCCTCTACCCAAGAGCCAACCCTCCTCACCCCACTCTACCCTTAGCAAATCCTCCTATCTCTCCTCCTCCTCATTGTATCTCTCTCTCCCACCCCCCTCTCTCTCTCCTTCCCTCTGTCCACTCACCCCTACCTAGCTAAGTACCCCTCACTCCAACCCCTTCTCTCCCACTCCCTCTATATTAGGTCTCTCCCTTCCACCCCCTCTCCCTTTCTCAAGTCGCTCCCTGTCACTTGGGTCTCTCCCTCCACCCCCTCTCTCTCTTAGGTCTCCCTCAGAAACCTACTAGGTAACTCTCTCTCTCCTCTCTATCCCTCCCACCCTACCTAGATAGAGTCCTCTCACTCCATCCCTCTTTCTCTCCCTCTCTCAAGTCACTCCCTCCACCTCTCCCTCTCTTTCTCACTCCCTCTCCTACCTATCTATCATTCTCTCCTCTTACCTTCACCTCTCGGGTCTCTCCCTTTGGCACCCTACCTACATAACTCTCTCTTTCTCATGTCTCTCTCCCTCTCTCAGTTCTCCCACCCCCTCATCTCTCTCCCTCCCTCTATCCCTACTACCCTACCTAGCTAAGTCCCTCTCACTCCAACCCCTTCTCTCCCACTCCCTCTCTCTTAAAATCTCACTTCCACCCCCTCTCCATCTCTCTCAAGTCTCTCCCTCCCACCCCCCTCTCTCTCTCAAGTCCCTCCCTCTAGAAACCTACCTAGGTAACTATATCTCTCTCTCCCCTCTCTCTATCTATCCCTCCCACCCTACCTAGATAAGTCCCTCTCTCAGGTCACTCCCTCCCACATCCTCTCCCTCTCTCTCCCACTCCCTCTCTCTCCCACTCCCTCTCACTACCTATCTCTCAAGTCTCTCCTTCTCACCCCCTCACACTCTCAAGTCTCCCCCTTTCGCACCCTAACTACATAACTCTCTTTCTCACCATCTCTCTCTCCCTCTCTCTCAATTCTCTCTCTCTCTCTCTCTATCTCTCTCTCCCTCCCACCCTACCTAGCTAAGTCGCACTGACTCCAACCCTTTCTCTCCCACTCCCTCTCTCTTAAACCCTCACTTTCACCCCCTCTCCCTCTCTCCAGACTCTCTCTCTCAGGTCTCTCCTCCCACCCCCTCTCTCTCTCTCGGGTCTCTCCTCTCACAGCCTACCTAGGTAACTCTCTCTCTCTCTCCCCTCTCTCTATCTATCCTCCCACCCCCTAGATAAGTCTCTCAGTCCCTCCCACACCCTCCCTCTCTCAAGTCTCTCACTTACACTCTCTCTCCCACTCCCTCTCTCTTGCATTCCCTCTCAATACCTATCTCTCAAGTCTCTCCCTCTCACCCCCCTCACACTCTCAAGTATCTCCTTTGGCACCCTACCTACATAGCTCTCTCTCTCTCTCTCTCTCTCTCCCACCTACCTAGCTAAGTCCCTCTCACTCCAGCCCCTTCTCTCCCACTCCCTCTCTCTTAAACTCTCACTTCCACCCCTTCTCCCTCTCTTTGGACTCTCTCTCTCTCTCTCTCTCCCTCTCCCTCTCTCTCTTAAAATTATCCCTCCCTCTAAAGACATACATAAATACATACATACATACATACAAGCATAATACATATGTACATACAACCCTACATCCATACAAGCATACATACATACATGTGTAGATACAATCTTACATACATATACACATACATATAATATACATGCATTGATACATACAAGCATACATACATACATACAAGCATACATACATACATACATGCATACATACATACATACAAGCATACATACATGCATACATACATACATGACATACAAGCTGCATACATGTACATACAAACATACAAATATATAAACATGCATTCAATAGAGTGGCATTTAACATAAAGGAAGATAAAACACGAGCGTGTTATACTGCGTTTGCGTTATATCTTGCTTTGGGAATACCCAAGCCTTAGGATTGATATTTTCCTTGGAATACCAAACCAAAGGCTTGGAGGGCATTCCCAATGACCAAAGACGTGTTTTTGCAAATTCTACAATTTTTCACATAATCGGGTTCATGCTCACCGTCAAGATTGTATTTAGTTCAATATCAAAAAAATTGAACACATGATGGGTAATGTTAGGTTCTCTCTTAGCTATCCAATGATGTAATGTGGTGGGGTAGCTAGCAGATATCATGCTTGGGAAAGTCATTGTTTCTAAATATATTGACCCAGGTAGTCCTGTAGTTGGAGTCAACATCAATGGAATCCAAGTAAGGAATGCTCTAATAGACTTGGGATCAACGATCAATGTGATGAATAAGAATATCCTACAACAACTAAATGTTGCAAATATGAGACCTAATCCTACTGTCCTGCAGCTTGCTGATAGTTCCACTATCAAACTAGATGGTATAGTAGAAGATCTTATTGTTACTCTAGAATCTTAGGAATATCCATCAGATTTCATGATCCTTTCCCTAAAGCTACAATAGGAAGGTATCCCATTATCCTGGTTAGGCCATGGTTAGCTACAACAAATTCTTACAATGGATGTCGGTCAGGGTACACAACTATTTTTAATGGGAGAAGCACTAAAAAGTTTGTCCTCTATCCTCCTGCTCAACCATCCCATGATATGGATAACCCCATATGGCCACATGTTGGAGAAGAGGCTGAGGAAGTCGATTCAGTAGCACAACTCATGATGATAGGAAGAAGTCCTTTTATGCAACTTCAAGAAGAGGATGAAATATTATCCCATATAATTCAGAACCATTGTGAAGTGCATGAAGAATCAAAAACTCATGAATCAAGTTCTACATGTCCATTGCAGACACTTTTTCCCACTTCTCCTACACCTGGATTTCCTACATCAACATATATGCTTCATACATTGTTACCACATGAACTAAAAATTCCAAGCATCAGTGAAACATCCATGATTGAGTTGACCACATAAGTACAAGTTTTAGAGGGGAAAAATTTGAATATTAACAACAAGTTGAGTCAAGAGCAATAGTTCGCCCTGACAAACCTATTGAAGATACATCAACATGCATTTGCATGGGATTACAATGACATGAAAGGATTAGATCCAAAAATATATACTCATAGGATCTGTAATTAGAGATGACTGCACACCAGTAAGGCAATCACAAAGGAGAATCAACCCTACATTGAGGGAGATTGTAAAAGGGGAACTACATAAGTTATTGGATACATGATTTATCTACCTTATCTTTGACATCCAATGGGTGTCCCCTTTGGTAATTATTCCTAAAAGGGAGGTAAATAGAAAGTTTGTGTTGACTATAGAGAACTAAACTCTGCCACAAAAAAATGATCATTTTTCCCTTCCTTTTATAGACCAAGTATTGGATTCACTTGTAGGTAAGTAGTATTTTTCCTTCCTAGATGGATTCAATGGTTATAATTAGGTATAGATTGCACCTGAAGATCAAGAGAAGACAAATTTTACCTATCCTTGAGGGACTTATGCCTATTCAGTACTCACATTTGGTTTATGTAATTCACCTGCAACCTTTCAAAGATCAGTTATTAATATATTCTCAGATATCTCACATGATTGTATGGAGATCTACATGGATGTTTTTACTACTTATGGTACTAATTTTGTAGAAGCATTAGAAAACCTAAGAAATTTTTTGCAAAGATGTGAGGACCACAATCTATCCTTGAACAGTGATAAATGCTTCATGATGATGTAGGAAAGAGTAGTCCTTGGCCATTATATCTCTTAGAAAGGAATTCAAGTCGAACCAACCAAGATTGAGGTAATTATCAATCTTCCTATTCCTGTCAAGCAAAAAGATGTTAGAAGCTTCCTAGGACATGCATGATACTATAGGTGCTTCATAAAATATTTTAGTAAGATGGCAACACCACTTTATAATCTTCTAATGGGTAAATCCACAAAAGTGGTTTACAATTCGAGTGAGGAAGGAAAACTGGAAAAAAATGACCTCATCCAAAAAAAATTAGTTTTAGGCATTCAAATGAACTTGTAGGTGTTAGTGAACCCATAAGGGGTTCGCTCGAACTAGGATTCAATTGAACCCATTAAATACTGGCCCCACATTTCCCACCCAAAAAAAACAAAGAAAATGCAAAAGGAAAGGGGGTTCGCTCAAACTAGGGTTCGAGCGAACCCCTATGGGTTTGCTCGAACCCCACTTTCACCTCATTCTCCCCCTCAGGCACTTTTAAAGTCCATATTTTTACGCTTCAAAGCTCGGGTTGAGGATGAAAATGGAGGAGACTTCACAAACCCAACTGGAATCAGGTGGTCCTCAGAACAAACTATCCAACAACTATAATTTTAATATGTTTTGGTTTTATTATGTATTTGTTTTTTTAGTTTTATTAAACATAGGTTTTTCATCAAAAATCAAGCTCTCTATTCTACACATGTGGAAAAATAGAAAATTATCAATTTTTTTTTGAAAAATATGAGTGCACCAGATATTGAAGTCCTTGATCCAACCAAAAAAAATTGAATTTCGATACATACAAAAAAAGTTACGCATTATACAGTCGCGCTATGTCTGAATTGTAATTGGTTGACTTCAAACCTTGATTAAAGAAAAAATATTTGACAATAAAAAACTATCTAACCAAGTGGAAGCACTAGATATCAGAGTTACAAATCTAAATTCGAAAGAATTAGAATTTTATCCTTCATGGAAAAAATTTATGTGTTATACGATGAGCGTCACTTTTTAAAAATGTTGTTTTCTAAAAAAACTAGTTTTGAGGGAGATGGAAAAAGAAGTGCAATTTGATTCCAAAAAAATTGAAAAAAATATATTTAGAATCTCTGAAAAAATTTCACGAAACTCTAGTTTGCATCATCTTGAAATTCCTCATGGTTTAGCCACTATAGGTGCCAAAAGGGAAGATTTAGTTAAAAAAATTTATTTTAGTGTCTAGTTTGGCCAAAAAATGTAAACTACTATTGTGGGATCACCCTAACTAAAGCTATTGAGTTCTAGTGGACAGAAGAATATGATAAAGCATTCTCTGATTTAAAAATAGCCTTAACCCATGCCCCTGTGCTCAAAGGCCCTAATTGGGAACTCCCTTTCCATATTCACACAGATGCATTTACTTATGTTATAGGGGTTGTCTTGGGACAAAAGGAGGGAGCGATTGAGAATGTGATCTACTTTGTCATCAAGAACCTACAAGGAGCTGAGTTTAACTACACAGTGATAGAGAAGGAGATGTTGGCAGTCATTTATGCTCTCAATAAGTTTAGGAATTATATCACAGGATATCATATCTTTGTCCATACAGACCATGCAACTATAAGATACCTTATGAACAAGCCCTTGATTTCAGGAAGGCTAGCAAGGTGGTTGTTGTTAATGCAGGAATTTGATATCACCATTGTGGAAAAACAAGGTAAGGCAAATGGTGTGGCAAAATTTCTCTCCAGATTGACTACATCAAAGGACACTCAAGTCATTGATGACTCTTTTCCTAATGAAAATTTGTTCTCCATCATTGTGCACACACCTTGGTATGTAGATATAGCCAATTATTTGGTTACAGGGAGAGTTCCCCCTCCTTTCTCTCCAAAAGAGAGAAGGGTTCTTATTGAGAAAACTTTTCCATTCTCATGAATTACAGGTTGTTTATTCTATACTGGACCACATCATGTGATGAGAAGATGTGTAAGAGAGGATGAAACCTATGATATACTACATGCATGTCATAATGAACCTTGAGGAGGGAATTTTGTAGCCAAGAGAACAACCATGAAGATATTCTTAATACATGGTATTACTGGCCCACAGTTCATAAGGATGGAGGAAATTACACTAGGAAGTGTGAAAGATGTTAGAGGATGGGCTGACTAACTAAATTAGATGAGATGCCTCTATACCCCCAAGTAGTTATCACAACATTTGATAAATGGGGACTTGATTTTGTAGGTCCAATTGATCCACCATCAAATGGAAAATCTTACATCTTGGTTTGCATTGACTATGTGACTAAGTGGGTTGAAGTCAAAGCCACGAAACATGTTAGAGATAATAAAGTTTTAGAATTCCTCTATGAAGAAATATTCACATGTTATGAAGTTCCTAGAGAGATAGTCACAGATCAAGGGGCTCAATTTACATCAACTCTTGTCATGACATTGGTCAATGAATATAATGTAAGGCATAGGAAATCTACACTCTATCACCCTCAAGCCAATGGCCAGTTTGAGGTAACAAATAGGGAAATAGAGGCTATTTTGACCAAAATAGTGGCTATTCACATAAAATATTCAGCAAATAGATTGCCAGAAGTTGTCTAGGCTTATAGAACCACTTGGAAAATGACCACTAGTTTTACTCCTTTTGAATTACTGTATGGAAAAAAAATCATGATGCCTATAGATTTTGAACATAAAACTCTTAGGGCAACACTAGACCTTGGGATAGATATGTCTAAGGCATAAAAGGAAAGGATCATGCAAATAAATGCCTTGGATGAGATGAGAAAATTAGATCTTCGTCATACTAAGATGGTGCAAAACCAAAGAGTCAGATGGCATGACAAATACATCAAGGAAAAGAAGTTCTAGCTAGGTGACTGGACACTTCTTTATGATTCCAAGTATAAAGACAATGTGGGAAAACTGCAAACTAGGTGGTTGGGACCATATGAAGTTGTAGAGGTCTTCTCCAATGGTGTTTTTCAGCTCATAACCATTGATCCTG
Organism: Sequoia sempervirens; assembly: GCA_007258455.2. Classification (NCBI taxonomy): domain Eukaryota; kingdom Viridiplantae; phylum Streptophyta; class Pinopsida; order Cupressales; family Cupressaceae; genus Sequoia; species Sequoia sempervirens. Next base: position 339,174,296 of record VDFB02271358.1, on the reverse strand, counting down.
TCAAATTCAAGCTCCTGGTCAATAGTCACTGTCTCAGGTTATACCATAAAACGGCTTCCAAAGAAGAATTCATGTAACAATTTATTCAACACCAGACCTCTGAAGTTCCTGTAGCCAAAGGAAGTGAACCTAGTGTCCATCCTTCTGATTAGTCAAGGTATGCATACAATCATAATAAAGATTTCCACATTTTGTGGGAACCAATTTCTCCATCAATAAATCTATCTGCCTACCCATCTCCATCCATTCTCTCTCTTCCATAACTCCACCATCACTTCCCTCCATCATCACTTCATTTAATAGCTCAACTATCTTTTAAAGTAACCGATACTTCCTTCCACATTCTTTACAAACGACACTCCAAATTTTTTAGGTACATGCATACTTGATGTATCTTAATTATCTTAAATGCATTTGTTTAATTATTGTATATTAATATTGATATTTCATATAGCACACATTTGTACTTTTCCCTATCACATCATAATTACATCTCATCCTGTGCAGACACATGCTTTAATTTAGGTTGGGGGTGTGAACCCACATGTCCACATGTCATACATGGCATTCATGCGCCAACATGGCATCAAATTTGAAAGGATAAAATTTGAAATGATATAGTTGAAATGATGTCTTGCATGTATGATATAACACTTTCCACCACCATTTTATTTGATGATGTCCCTCCTTAATGTCTTCATTCTTGCCTTAGTCATAGTCATAATGTCACCAAAAAGGTAAATTGAAGAGTCATACGACATTAGCATTAGCACTAGAGAAGAGTTGTAGGAAGCAAAAAGAAATTGGGTTTTTAGGAGGATTGCAAGAAATAATATTTTGCATAAGTGTTTTCCAGATTGTGAGTAGAAGCAATGGGAGGCTAGCTGATAAAAAATGAACCTACAGTTCATCAGGTGATACTGCAGGATGCACTCTCTCTAGCCGAATTCAGAAATTGTGGATGGTTAGACTACTTGTTGAAACTAGATAGTTTCAATGATGACATTGCTTTGGAATTTACACAAACACTCTCTGATGGTAAGGCAATGGTGAAAGGGCTAGAAGTTATAGTTACTGAAGAGATGATTGTTGAAGTAACAGGGTTTCCTACTGAAGGAGAACTCTACCCTATTTCTAAGGATACTAGGCCAATTAGGGAAAAATTCACCGAGCCTAGTGATCCTCCACTTTTGGTAGATAAACAAGGAACAAGGATAACTTCTCTGCCAGAAAAATAGAAATAAGTTGTTGTATACATTATCAAATACATTCCCTGTGAGGGTCGTCAATAATTCCTTCATTCTGTAAATTTCAAGCTTTTGAACCACATGAGACATGGTAGGAGAATGAACGTCCCAAATGTGTTGTACAAACTTCTTGCAATCATGGCATCTAAAACACAAAAAGGTAGGGAAAACTTTGTTTCCCATCACTATTTGATTAAATTGTTAGTAGAAAAATATTTGCAAGAAGTGTCTAGTATGTCATGGGAAGAATTTTTGAGCATTGATTAGTTCAAATTAGAAAATGTGGGTCCTAGAGGTCAACCCCAAGCTCGTAGGGTTAGTATGGGTGAGAAGGTTACTAAAACCACTTCTGGAGCTTCAACTTCTAGCACAAACCCTAGCTCAAACCCTCCTGCAGCAGAATCAATAGTAGAAATTGGCTCCTTTGAATCAGAGTATTCAGATGAAGAAAGTTCATCCTCAGACCCTAATGTCAATGTTCTCCCTAAAACTCTAGTTCATACTAGGGCTGCCATTCGAAAAGAGGAAGCACAAATGAGAGGCAGAAATTAAAAGAGGGAAGGCTAATAAGAAAACATCAGAAAAAGTAAAACCTAGCCCTAGGAAACAGAAAGCTGATGCCACTAGTCATCCTGTAGTCACTGAGAAACATTAAATTCCTCAAAAAAATAAAAACCAATTGAGCCAGCTACTGATATGCCTCCAAAAAGGAGCCTTAGGCTTAGGACACCTAGGAAGTAGACAAAAGCTCCTAAGGAGCAGGTAAATATAGAACTGGAAGAAGATTCTGAGGAACAAGCAAACATAGGATTAGCAAAACTTCCTACTGTTGTAGAGCAGGTTGAAAATCAGGAACCATTGCAATTAGAGCAAGATGAACAACAAAAATCACTACAACTAGAGCAATTTGAAAAGCATGAGTCGGTGCAAGGAAAGATCCTAGTAGGAAAAAATAAACCTCCTACCTTTTCATGGGCATTAGTAGCCCTGGACTTATGGAATGAAATGCAAAAGAAAGAGGGAGGGTGGAATAAAGAAAGACTCAAGTACACGAAGACGTTAATAAGAAAAATGCAAAAATTGAGGAAAACAATGCAGATATTACTACATTAAAGGATATGGTATCTATAATGTGGTGGCTCTAGTACGTCAAATGATGGCATACAAAATTCCTCCAAGGACATATGCACTATATTTAAAGGAGTGACATCTTTCTTTCAAGTTGTCAAAGGTCATTTCTAGCTTAAGCCCTTCCATCGAAACACCACATGAATTTTTCCAAGCCTACCAATCCTCTCCTTTTGAATTTAAAAATTTGTTGTGTGAATTATACTTGCATAATTATGTTGTTCCTAATTACCATGATTGGAATCGATTGTTATACATTGGGGATATTCACTTGAGGGAATTCATGTCATGGATCCAAAATGAAATCAACTGGGGGCAACAATTTAAAATATATGGGTATGTGCAGGATCATCATGGAGAAAACAAACCCTTAAGTGGCAAAAAATTCAAAAAAATTAGAGTTAGGCAACTTGCCATAAAAATTTGAATAAGTTATCTATATTATTTCAAAAATATGTATGAATAGAATCTGTAGAAAATTGAATGTAGTTTCTAAACTACAAGGTTTTAAAAAAATAAAAAATCTATTTGGTGAAAATTTGAAATTTCAATGTAGTAGTGCTTAAATTTCAGGAAAAAAAAAGGTGTCTGTCTGACCACCCTAACTACAATAAAATGATAATATTTTCTTATAAGATTTTATATATAACTAGAGGACTCGTGTCCGGATGTGATGCATATTTTTTTGTAATTTTTTTCTAAGTAAATAATTAATTATGATTTTTTATTACAACTTTTTAAAAATATAAAAACTCGTGTGTCTAACCACCTTAACTTGGTCAAAACTTCATGAAATTCAACTATTTTTTTTTTAATCCTATAGTATGTGAAGCATAGAATGTGACACATGTTTCAAATTAAAAAAATGTGATACCGTTTGAAAGCTATAGATGTTTTTCAATCAGCCTATCAATCAGGACTTTAGTCATAATTCAAGTAGAAAATGAATAATAATTATTAATTAAATTCAAAGTAAAGCATAATTTATATTGGTGGAAAGCTGAGAATATCCTTTAAAAAACCTTTTTGTTTCATCAATTTTGGGTAAAAAAAAGTCATCAGCCACATACCCTACACATACCCATCATATTGCCACTTTTTGGCCCATCATGATCCTGCACATACCCATATAGAGAAAGAGAACTCCATACCCCCTGTCTCTAAGAGTTGAATCAACTAACCGTTCAAAAATTTACTACACATGGAACATAATTCTTTATAATCTAGAGTACAAAAATAAGATCATGCCTGCTAGGGAGGAAGAATACCGGGAATATGAGTAGATAGCTACTACTACAGGAAAATAGTGTTGGGGTATTTATCACAGAGATGAATGATCTTCTAGATTAGTTGAAACAAGATGAACCCCATTCCCTGCAGAATTACTGTGCAGCTTGTAAAAAAGCGTTAGGTACATGCACCTTGGGAGGATGAAGTAGCACTATTAGCTCCCATTGATATTTCAGCCACCCATCCTATTGTGGCTAGTACCAGATTACAAAAAATATCAGTATGATGTAGATATAGAAAGGCTAAGGTGGGGAAGATTGGAAAACAAGTAGGGGTTCTACTGGGATCCAAATTCAAATTCTATGTAGATATTGATCAAGGACATGCAACAATTGGTGACTTCAAAGCTTTAGATACTAATCAAGGACATGCAACAATTGGTAACTTCAAAGCTTTAACAAGGCAAAGGAATAGAGTTCCCTCTATTGGAGGATCAACAAGTCATTAGGTTGGGGGGAGATGATGAGTCCAAATAATGGATCAATTTTGATAGGGTTTATCATATATTTGTTGTTGTTACCATAGACTTTAGCACTTGGTTATTGACACTCCCTATGTTATTTCCCTAAAATTATGAACCTTCGGCATGAACTTATCCTTGTGACTTTTGATAATATTAACTTGCTATGTGATATATTTATGTTAATCTTACATGTGATTGAATGGATGTTATTCTAAGGTGATTATGGATACACAATTGTTTTGTGCACACTAATTTCATCATGTAGGTTCACATCAAGATGCAAATATAAATGAATATTGTGAGGGGGAAGGAGTTCGTGCTAGCTGGATGGTTGTTAAAGAAGTCGAAAAGATGGTCATTAAAGAAGTAAATGGAGGGAAAAATTCCAATAGAGGGAAAATCCCAGCTCATGTGGAAGTTGTAACTTACCTTTAAATGATCATGTCTGTTAGTTGAGAAAATCTAGGGGGTGTTGCTATGCTAGATCCTTGTTGAGGCAAGTCTGCATTGACTAAATCTGGCTCATGCATAACTTCCTCCCCCTTTTTCATGCTTTCAATAAATGGCATCCTCCTATTCTGTTGGAGTCGAATGCCTAGTTAGTTAGGAATTAGTTAGAATTTTTTCTCCTATAAATAATGACTGGATGTCCCTTTTCACAAGGTTGGATGTTCTGAGATTGTACTTGAATTTTTAGTTTCAAGTAATACAGTCTTATTGCTGATATGATGTAATCATGTTTTCGATAAATAAATTGATACTTTGATTTGTTGCATCTGAGTTAGCTTAGGGAAGACTCATTCAAGGGGGCCCACTTGGTGAGAATTTGATTCGTTTAGTTTAATAGTTACTTTTATATTTAGTAATTAGTTTCGGTCTCAACAGTTGTCTGTTCCTGTAGCCATTGGAAAAAAATTTTGTGTCTCTTCCCACAACCAAGGTAGACATAGTAGTTTCCTGTCTATTTGCTAAGATTTCTATTTCCATCATCCATTTCAGTTTAGTTGTTGATGCTCAGTTTTGTTGATTCATGCTCAACACTTATGTTAATTCGTTTCTAGCATTTTATTTTCAGTACTGTTTCCTTTCTAGTTGTAGGATAAGGATGACTACAGTTGATTCCTAGTGCACATACAATGCTGACCCATTTCAAGTTCATGTCCCTAGGTTGACAATGAAATGAACCTTCATGAAGAGCAAGATAAATACTTAGTACAGATATCTAATCTCTAAGTTACAACTTTAGGGGCTTAGTTATTGAACCATTAGAGGAGGCCAACAATATGTATGAGGGATTTTCTTTTGTAAAGGACCTTTTGAACTTTTGAAACAAAACATTGCCATTTTGAAGAGCATACTTGCAATATTTGTGTTGAATGCACAAATTGAAACTTGATCAATAAAAGAACTAGATTGAGGCCTCCAACTTTTACTTTGGAGCACATTTGTTGTATGTAAGAGTGTTCTTATGTCTCTCTTGTCAAATTATCTTGAAATTGGTTTATAAGTGGCATAATATTTCATTATTGAAGGGGAATTCAGATTTAGTATTGATAGACTTTGTGCTATCATATTGTATTTGGAGCTATATGTTTTGTGTATGAATTTGGTTGAGAACTTGCAGTATTTTTGCTGCAATTATTAGCTATATTCTTAAAATGAAATTAACATTGAATAGACAAGGTAAAGAAAATGCTTTAATAAATTTGTTTCCATAAGCTCACCTATTTAATAATTCATACACTTCACACAAGAAAAATGATGTCTATCAAATTGCAAGTTAAATACAGATGTTATGATTTTCAATGGTGTGTGCACATTCTAGATTCCATCATGCTTATTGATCATCACTGGCTAAATACTCCTACCTCAACCATGTTCTTGTTCATCAATAGGTGTTCCTGCATTCATGCACTTGCACTTGCATAGTTTCATCAGTAACCATTAACCAATGCTCATAACGAAAAGATTCCATTTCACATCATAAAATTCATCTTTCATATTCAATCATATGAATATAAATATATTTCAAATGACATTGAAATCATATGTAAATTTATCATAAGTCAAAACTAATAAATTTAATTTTCCATAAATATTTAAATAACTTAACATTATTAAATGTAAGTAGAAATTTCAGATGTGACAGTTTTAATATTAAAACCTAATGTGACAAAAATATCATGGGTTTAAAAATATTAATAACTTAGATTTTATAAAATAAAAATATATTATAAAACTCTCATTCCCAAGATAAGTTTTAAATATTATTATATTTAATCACATGACAAGTACAACAAACAAAAACCATGATAGTAGCTAGTACAATGACTATACTCATAGAAAATATTATGAGAATTATCTATGGTTTTCTTATAGTAGTCTATCAACATACTTGGCACGATGCAAATCAAATCCATAAAAAATGGTCCTCTATCAACCTCTAGATGAGGTCATCTCACTAAGTCAAAGGGTTTTCATCCTTGGCCTATAGATAAAAGGGTCTTCATCCTTTAGTTATATATATATGTAACTTTTTTTGTCCTCAATTCTAACACTATGAGTATCGCATTCTCTGAGTATTTTTTTGGAGTTTCAATTAAGGAAAATAGATTAACCTTTCTAGGAACACATCCAAATTTTGATAACATGAATATCCATAGCCAAAATGAGTTCCCACTCAAATAATGGCTAAGATTCATGGCAAACAAAGGGCTAGGGTTGTAACCACCTCAACAAACAAAGCACATGTGTCTTCCCATTTCAATACCACAAAACATGAGAGTCCATGCCAAAATAATAAAAAATATATTTTTGTTGGGTGAGAAAATATCTTTTAGAGTCATTACTAAGTAAAAAATAGCCATTAATGGCATTGTGGGTCATGTACGGGTAAGTAGGAAGAACAATAAGAAAATGGTGGGAGTGTTAGGGTTTGAGAATCAAGGATACTATACAAGATTCATACCACTAATGAGGAATTGGGGAGTCATGGCTTGAATAAAAGGTATGATTGTCGGAAGAAATCCAATACTCTAAAGGAAATCAAAGAGAAAGATGAGGGATGAATGGAATGTATGCAAGGATAAATAAGTTTGATGGCCTAACAAGAGAAAGAGAAAGAAGAGGTTGGAAGAAGTGCATGTTGATAGGAAAAATTATATAACACTAATAAGGAGAAAGATAAGAGTAGAGTTCAATGGAAAAGGGGATGACTAATTCCAAAATTGCAACAAAAAACTCACTCATAGGAGTTTGGACATAAAACCCACTATACTTAGAGATCCTTAGGCCAAGATGGTTTAGATCAATCAAGCTTAGCTTATCATTTAAATGAAAAGGGAAAAGGAATTTTGGTTCCAACATAAATTTATTGAAAGGGGATATTAAATAAAAGATGACCAAGCTAAAATTAACCATTGATGAGGTACACTCATCATTGATACTCACTCCAAATCATGATAATGCATAGTCATAAAAAAATCTCCTCTATATCTACAATGTTCAAAAACTCTTTAGTCTACAATCTCAAAATATCAATTAAATAGGATATCTATCATGGGCCTTGTTACACAACCCATCCTCAACTCTTCAATATTTAGGACCAAACAATCCCCAAAGCCATAAAAAATAACAACTTAGGAAAAATTTGAAATAGACCAACAATGCACATAATCAATGAATCTACAAAATATTTGAAGCATACATCAATCATCTTTATGAAGTCTCCAATCAAACCTACACAAGATTCCACTAGTAGATGAGAGAGGATAATACCAATAAGGCCCCCTCTATAAGGGAAGCACACTAATGCTATAATTGTGAAATGAAAAGAAATAATCCTTTAGGACAAGTGCATCAACATCATCAAAACAAATCATACAAAATTAAACTAGAAGGAATCTTGAACAAATATTGAATCCATAACGCTATGAAGAAGATGATTACCATCACAAATAGGAGCTTCAAAAACACTCTTGACATAGTTTATTTGTAACATTTAGCTCAATCTCTATCAAAGGTGTCACAATTGTAGTATCCAAAGAAGCATCTAATGTCTCCTCAGGAACTGGCTTAAAAAAATGATTTGCAAAAAATAACATAGGTTTGGACACATGTTCTTTTGAAAAAATGAGAAGAATCATGAATATGATGACCACATAAATAAAATGAGTGTAGGTCAAAACATGAAATTGATGGATGACCATGATGACTATAATAAGAAAACAATTTTGGTTTAGCCAATTTGACAACAATAGAGGAAGATTAAAATTTATGTGTATTCATAAGTCCTTCAAATGTAAATTTGATGGGTTTTGAATACTCTAGTATATAAAATCCAATAAAACCCTTATAATTGAGTTCACATTTTCCCTTGTTTGTTTTTTGAGACTCCCATATTTGCACAATGGGTTTTGACTAAGAAACAATGGAACTAAATATTTTGCTAGATTTAGATATAGGTTTTAACATAACACTATTTGACTTAAAGACAACATTTTTCTTATGCAACACAAGAGAATAAGGAACATATGTTTGCTTGATTTTCAACATAATATTTTTCTCTTTTGTCACTTGTTTATTTTATAGAAGTGTTAGAAGAAGTTATATTTTGTTTAACTTATCTTTTTTATGTGCTAAGGAATTGGGTATTTGATCTTGTAACCTATCTATTTCATGTCATAGCAAAATATATTGAGCAGAAAAGTATATAAAGGCCCAACACTTTGCTACTTGATTAGCTTCTTTTGAGTTGTCAATTTTAATGCATAAAGATAAAATATCATCTTTATACAAATTAGATCTCATGATGCAAGCTCAACCAATTATACCAACAAAAATAGATACTTAATTTGATGAATCTTAATCTTAAACCATGATCAAACAAAATAAGATTTACAATTTACACCTTATAACTCTTATATGCACTTTCTTATCACTCTTTACAAACATACATTTTTCATAAAAAATGCCTTAACCACCTTTTAATTAGATAATTAGATATATTAGACATCAAATGAACCAAACTTACTCTTTGGAAACATGAATGTTGTGAGGTGCTTGGTATATTTAATGTTAAACAAGGCCCAGGGAAATTCAAGAAAAATACAACTAATCTCATGTTGGACTTAAATATCAACTAAAAGCTATAGCTCACATCATAGAGATGTGCCTCATGTCAAAACTATTCAGAATAATATTAATGTTCACACTTAATATGCATTCATACACATTGAAAATAGAGATATCAGGATTCAAACATCAACCCAAAATCAAAATTGTATTGCATACATTAAATTACAACCATTCTCTTTAACAAGTTGTCAGGTCTAAAGAGTTTATATTCTGCGAAAATCCATTCAGGGTTTGCATCCGGATTCATCCCTTTGGGTATAAGATACAAGATTTTGAATTTTGGTAGAAAACTTGAATTTTACCAACATTACACATATATCAAAGTTTCTAAATTTATTTTGATGATAGATTATTAAATGTGATCTAAATAATTAATGTTAAAAATACATGATTGAATTTAAAAATACTTTCAATACTAATTTTATGAATTTAAGAAATATATATCTACCATAAATTAATTATTTTTTATTTTAATTACAACATGCCAAAACCCATAAATAATAAAAAATTAAAAAATAAACTGATAATTTTGAAAAATTCGATAATTGACATCTAAAAACAATAGCCTAGAATGGTGGAATAGATTAATTTTTATTTTTTAAAATTGTTACATTGAATTCAGGCCTTAAGATGCAAGATTTAGTTGCAAAAACACTTTGAAGTGCTCATTCCTAATACTTCGTGGATTGTGCAAAACCTATGCCTATTATAGCTTCTTTATTATTTACTTTCAGTGCAACTACTCTAAAACCTGTCAAATAAGGGATAAAATTTTGATAAATAAATCAATTAACTTTTATGCTTAAATTTGAATTTTTTAATATTTGTGATCTAAAATTAAATGCCTTGAATTATTGTTCTTCCAAGATGTCAAAAATCAATATACTTATTTTAAGAAACTGTTACATTAAATTCAAAGTTTAAGAGGAAAGATTATAAAACAAAATTGAAAAAAAAAATGTAAAGCTGTAAAATTACTTTAAAGTGTTCATTCTTAAATCTAAATATTTTAGCAGAGTTTACTGTAGATTCTTGTGGAGAAAAAGAAGCTCAATAAACTTGTATAATAGAAATGATGTATAAACGATCTGAAACAATAACGGAATGCATAGAAAAAAAAGACAATATGTAATATTTTCACTTAAAAAAATTCTTTTGAATAAAAACCCCAACACAATAAAATTCTTCTTTATAGTAGAAAATTTAATTATTTACCATATTCCAATAACTAGTGCGTAACCCCTTCCTAATTATTAAACATAAAAAATATACAAAACTTATCTAACAATATCCACTATAACACCTCTATATATTTAACATCCAGATCACGCGACCAATCTGAATATTTGTCTCATCCTTAAAAGAAGTTAACTATGCCATCATCTTCACTCTCTGGTATCTTTCCACAGTGCAATTATGATATCAACAGTGGGACAATCGTTGTCTGAATATTTGTCTCATCCTTAAAAGAAGTTAACTATGCCATCATCTTCACTCTCTGGTATCTTTCCACAGTGCAATTATGATATCAACTGTAGGACAAACAATCGTTGTCATAATCTGTAATAGTGTCTTTAATTGCCCCTAGTACTTCCTTCTATTACTTTTCCAAATACCACATGCTTTCCATCTAGATGGGAGGTCCATGTTATGAACATAAACTGTGAGTCATTGGTGTTAGGTCCAGAGTTTGCTAGCAATAGCATCCTTTTTCGCTCATGTTTCAAGATAACCTTTTTCATCCTCAAAATTCAATCCATTAATCAACTTGCCCTCTGTATCATCATGAGCAGAAATGCCTCCGCCTTGTATTATATAACCTCTCATCAAACGACGGAAGGGAAATCCCAGAAATAATTTTGAAAAAAGAGTCACGTTATGCATGGTTGTTGGATTATGCTATTCCAAAGAAAAAAACAGAATTGACTTTATCGAAAAACAGCCAAAGAAAATCATGGGTATCCACTTAGCCAACTCAGATCTCCATTAGTTGGAGCATTTGGTCAAGCAAAAGATAATGAATTAGTGACTCACTGAACCAATCTCGGCCAGTTAAAGGTTTAGCCTGATTAGTGCGAGAAACCGAAGGCCCAATAGGACCTGTCCTGGTCCAACAAAAAATAATCACACTGTCAAAGTCCCGCTACTTGTAGATGCCAATCCTTAATCAAAAGACCAAACTAGGGACCACCATGCCTGAATTTCGGCATTCTAATTGGTATGGAAAGAATTGGGAACCCCATATACTACAGAATTTTTCATTCTTAGGTTAAAATTCTCCATGTTTTTCAATTACATCAACTTAAGATGAGCTCTAAGTATGTCTGCCGAAGAATTTCAGTTGGGTAGGTTTCTATTCCTTTTAATAATCGGAAACAAATTAACCACAAAAAGAAAGAGGTGGGTGGGTGTGAGCCGGTAGTGCCAAAATTCAAGGCAGGCGTACTTATGGAATTTCGTTGAAAGAATCCACAATCCCTACGCATATTATATATAACATTTTAACAAGCATTCTTCTGGATTTTGAACAATCCAAAACTTCTTTGGCTATAGATCCCAAGGTTGATTTTAATTGACCAATAGCTTAATTAACTTACTCAATTGCAACCGAGATTGAAATAATCAACAGAATTCTAAAAAAAAAATTATTGATCATGACTAAAAACACCAAAACAAATACAAACATCTGAAAAAATTAACTGGCCTCTTTTAAATTGTCTAGAAAAGAGAAATTATTTGCAGTGTATAGGAGCACCGGTACGAGGGCCTATTCTCTTTTCTCTTGTACGAAGGGCTCTGAAGTTATTGACAGACTTTGGCACATCTGAATAATATCCTGCTTAGCTAAGGTTTTTGCTGCTGATGCCAATAAAGGGAGGGGTCATGGTGATAAGGATGGTGTTCAGAATACTGAGGCTACTGTACAGGATATTATCTTTGACTCTCCTAGCAAGGTGGAAGAGATGAGCGAGGATGAAGGAGGTTTTCAGCCCCCTCATGATGCTCTTGATGTCTATGATGACACTCTGTCTTTCTTGACTAAGAAGGATGATGACGAGAAGATTGAGGACCTTGATAGGGAAAGTGAAGATTCAGATGATGACAAGATGGGGGATGATGGGATGGAGTCCAAAGAAAATGACAAATTAGCTGCGATTATCGATATCTTGGAAGATATTCTTGTCTGAATGAAAAAGTTTGAAGACCTGAATGGTAAGGATCATATATGTGATAGTTGTAATGTGAGGTAGGATAATATGTTACTAGAACAAACTTGTTAAAATGGAAAAGGCTAAAGATTATTGATGACATGATGAGAAGGGTAGTTTCAGGAGTGGTCGCTCTCCATGATGGACTTACCGAGCGTAAGCATTCACAGGAGGAGGAAAACAAAATCCTCTATGAAAATGATGAAAAGGGACAAGGCTCGGATCAAGGCTATGAATGATATGGTAAAGATTATTGATGACATGATGAGAAGGGTGGTTTCAGGAGTGGTCACTCTCCAAGCTGAACTAAATGAGCTAAGCATTCACAGGACGAAAACCAATCCTCACTGAAAATGATGAAAGGGGACAAGGCAATGGAAGATAATCTGAAAAATCTGACCAAAGACTGGGATTCTTTGGTTGCTAACTACAAGATCTGATAGTTTTCTGTCTAGATTGTCAAGGGTGCTGTTTTAGTGCTGTTTGTCTACTGTGTCTATTTTGGGTTTGTCTGTTTTTGATGTCTAGTCTGACATTGCCAGTGCCTCCTATTGTCTCTTGTTTTAATGTTATTCGGATTTGATTGATTTGATGGTCTCTTTTTAACTTGTCCTAACTTAACTAATAAAATAAAAAAGCATCTGAATATTATCTTTGTATAGTCTATTATATGAATTGTTTACTTCCAATTGAATTAGTTGCAGGGTGGTTGTACGTTTTTATGTATTATGAATCACTAATTAATTGGTATGTTCACATGTCTGGATTTAAATAAATTTGGATCCTTTCTTGGCTTTAAAGCAGAGTGCACTGAAGTTTCAATGCTGTAAAATAGTTACTATATATGGGAATGAATCTTTATCATTCTACACCATGCATAACTACATTTTAACTACATTGATTTGAGACAACACTTTCGACGGTCTGTGAAAGTTTTGGCCTTTCAAGCTTTTTCAATTCTAGAAAGTAGATGGTTTATGAAAGTTAATATCGTAAAATACCCAAACAAAAATGATGTACGTGGGGATGACTGTTAAAAAGAAATGAAGCACACCATTACTGGATATGGTCATTGGCCAGCTTCCATTTTCAAGCTTGTACATGGTGTTTTTTGGCCTTTCTGAGAGAACTAAACAATTTTCAAAGAAATGTTTGTACTGATCTACCATTTTCAGCCTGCCCATCATAGGAAAAACATATTTTAATTGGGTACTTGCCTGAGTGGACTTTGATTGAAATCTTAGTATATTACTATTGCGTTGTTAGTGGGCGATGAATAGACACAATCCAGAGATAAGACGATTGTGGTTCGCTGGACTTTGCGGATTGGGCGAGGATGAATTAAAAAAATATTTATGAGATCTGATGGATTCGATATTTCAGAGCTCTTGCGGATTGGGCGAGGATGAATAAAAGAACTGTTCTTCAATTAATAAAAAAAATGTTTATGAGCTGTAACAGATTTGATATTTCAGGGTTTAATAAGTTGAAGAAGATTACATATTGGATTTGTAAGAACATCTTTTTCTTATAAGTAGTTGTAAGAGATATAATTATTGTATTATGTGGGAGTGTTTCAGTTATATATTTCAATTTAAATTGTGGAAGTTAAGGATACTTATGGGGTTGCAAGCTAAGTGGGCTTAACCTTGGGGAAACTCTCTGGTTAATCGTGCTTGAGCTGGAGTAGTGCTAGGATGGGTGACCTCTCGAGAAGGCTCAGTGCTTCATCTCTGTGAGCATCACCTAGATGCAATGAGTGCTAAGTGGACCATACATTATCATGAGGGATGGGTTCTTGTGAACAACTGCTCATGAAGCATGGGTCAATGAGTTTGACTTGTAAAACTACACAGTTGCATCTTGATAGCAATATCACAATTTGATACGCTGTGGAAAAATACCTCCTTGGTAAAAGATTGAAACTACTAGAGAAGAAAATATGATTAACTTGTTGAAATTTTTTAAGAAATGTTTTGTATAGTTGTATGATGAGCTAAAATCATACAAGGGGGACTTGTTTAGAAACATCACTCCCACAGAGCCTAATACAAATTCATTCATGCAAAAAAAAATCCATAAACCCCACACTAGCCCCTCAAATGTAAAAGGAACTTATGAAGCTAAAAGATGGTTGTATAATCAAGTCAATTAAAATTTTAAGGTATCCAACCTTTTCATAGTATATATTAAAAAATAAGAATGGAGACATGTAAGAGGGGGAAATATTATGTCAAATATTACTGCTCACATGGTGATTAGAGAAAGATATTAGTGTTACACATTTTTCAAATATGAGGTCAAAATTATTAGGATATGTAACACATGCCTAATATTTTCAAGGAAGATAAATTTTATAGGTACCCTTCCCCTCACATCTATATTAGTTTTGGATCCATTTCAATAATGGGGCATTAATTTTATGGGGAATATTGTTGAAAAATAAAGCAATGGTGCAAGTGGATTCTAGTATCTATACACCAATTTTCCAAATAGATGGAGGCAATCCCTACTCGAAATGCTACATATAAAGTAGTGAATGAATTCTTGTTGGATAATGTAATCATGAGGTTTGGTATACCCACAAGAATATTTTTTGATAATATGATGTGTGTTAGATCTCATGACCTTCTTGATCCATTTTGTAAATATGGGAAACTTTTAACACATTCTTCTCCTTATCATCCATAAAATAATGACCAAGCTAAATATAGTAATACATACATCATGACAATCATTAAAAACACACTAGATTCAAACAAGAAGAGATGAGATGATAAGATTAAGTTTATTGTTTGGGAAGATAAGGTAACGTACAAGAATCCTATTGGTAGGAGCCCAATTGAATTAGTTTTCAAAGTTTCAAAGAAACAATGCAAGTTAATCTTGAGCTACCTATGTACAAGTTGTTGCAATAGGCTGAAGGAGAGGAAAATTATTCCATCTCCTTGAGAGTGCATGAAATGACCAAAATTAAAGAACATATGAAATAAATCATCCTATAATTTTTTTAAGGGGAAAGTACTTTTGACCTAGAGCTATGAATCAGTGAGGTCACAAATGGGGGACCTCATCCCCAATATAAACACTCAAATATAACACCCTAGTGGGGTTTGAACTTTGATGGAAAGAACAACACCACAACTTAACCATCACACTATGCCACTATTGGAAAATCTTCCTATAGTTTACCCCTCTAGGTTGTATCCAATTTTTTCTTTATTATTAATTAAACCAAAAATAATACACATTACTTTATATGTATACTTAGGTTTTCTTCTATCCGTATAGGATATGTACTCATCTATCCATATATGACATGTTCTCATCTATCCATATAAGACATTCATCTATTCATTTGGGATAAGTGTATTTCTCTAGATAGAGACTTTGACTTGTCAAACCAAATGGGTCTAGACTCATTCACTGAATACTATACTTTCCTAATGAAAGTATATCAAGGTCAATGCCATTTAGGAGTATATATATTAGAAATGTTTTAATCTCACCTTAAAATTTGAAATTAATCCTTGATAAATTAAGAAAATCCATCTACTGGATATTTTTTAGTAAACAAAAAAATTAAAATTTTATCTTAGATTATATATTAGATTCTTTAAATTTTAGCACAAGTTGACTTGTGGCATCTTAAAAAATCCTACATATTGGGAACCTTCTTTGTTTAACTAAACTTCCTATACACTTGTATCCATTAGAGCAAGGTGTAATATAGGTAGTTCTACTTTTCATCTATGACTCTTTTTCTTTGAATAGTTTGTCTTCAATTGCTACCCACAAAGGGAAGCATTGATTCATTAAGTTCTTAGTCATTTAGACGAAGACTTGTTTACTATTTTTATTTTAGATACATAATTCCTAATTTCAAGTAAAACTTTCTTTTTACATTCTATAATGATGATTTGCCTTATTACAAAACTATCATTAGTTTATTTATTTGAGGAAGATTTCTCACTCACTCAAATTTAATTAACATAATAAGATGCCCTTATCACTCCCTAATGATTTAAAGGGACAATGCTACATATTTAATTGTTGTAGCTATAATAGGCTATAGATCAATAATTCAATCACGATGACTTGAATTGTAAATATGAACTAGAGGCATCATTAGTACTAAACCCTATAGATGGTTTTGGTATTGTAAAACTTATTTAAAAATTTAAAATAAAATTGAAATCGATAATAGTTTTACAAATATTCAATAGAATACTAAGTATTAAATTCTTATATTCATTGAATTTTTCTAGAGTATTAATATTTAAATAAAAGAAAGATCTATATTTAAAATTATTATTTTAGATAAATCTTTGAAATAAATGCTATTTAAAAATATATACTTTAGTGCTAAATTCATGATCGATATCATTATATGAGTAATGAATTACTATTATCTTAGTTTTCATTTGTCTAAATTTGGTTGGTTAGAGGACATGAACATACTACTTCATGTACACTAGTTGAACATAATTTTCCTCACTAGAACAATCAATTAAATGCACACCTTTTTACAAAGCTATAAGTACGAACCAATTAGTATGTATGTGTAATGATGGTGACCATAATAATAATTCAATTGAACAAATCCAATTAAAATTAATCACTTTTCAAAATTAGAACATTTCATATTGACTAATAGTATATGATTTTCTAAATAAATAAACCAAACATAAAACATTTTCTTCCAAATAAATCAAATACTATCAATTTCCTAAATAACCATTGAAATTTCTATGGTCAAATAATCAAAGATGATATTAAGAATCTTTACCATAGAGCCATGAGTTATTTCTCAATAAAACATAAGTCTAATGAATATCTAAGATCTTCATATGCATTTGTTGAAGGATGGAGATAACTACTACTATTCTCATTCAATGCTACAAACATATTTCAAAACAAGATTATAAGATGATTCAAGTTGGCTAATAACTTATGACAAAAATGCAAAAGATCAACTAGATGATTTGAAAGAAAAACTCCCACATATATCCATTAATCCGGGAGTTTGAGAACCTCTGCACTATTCTCCAGAGGTATTTGGAATAAGTTAGGCCATTAACATTCCCCTTTCTTGTTAGTATACACGCTATTTTAGATACCCTTCTACATAAGTAATTGAAATGAAGTCCTCCTCTTCTTTGTTTTCTTAAATTAGTGATTTATAATTATCAGATGATTACGATTTACTTTATTTTACTGCAATTGATTTCATGCAATTTGGTATTGAATTTGTTCTTGTGTTAAATAGTTTAAAAAAAAAAAAAACTGAATGATTACTCTACATTATTTAGGACTTCAGTGGTTTGATGAGTTCCAGATTTGATATATATTGTTTCTGTGGATTACTTTAATAAAGGTTCTAGGAAAATTCACCATCAACAATTCACCGTCATGATAAATTCACCACAGGCTCAAGGAAAATTCACCACCAGCAATTCACTGCTGTGGAAAATCCATCGCATTAAAAGTTTGCGATTAATTTTTAGTGGTGGTGAATTTTCCTTGAACCCATGGTGAATTGTTGGAGGTGAATTTGCTGGATGCCTTTAATAAACTATTAGAGAATTAGCTAAGCAGTACACAACGCTTTGCAATTGCTGTCATTGCAAAATTGTATAACTTCAAGATTGATCAGTCTCAGAACAAAGATTTTCTTGCACACAAGCTTATGAGCCCTCAAATATTGAAACAATATATATAGTCATCATCAAAATTATAGTCCATAACCATCATAAAAAACTTAATAATACAGATAATTATGAGCCATCAGACATTAAATCAAACTCCCAGGGATGCACAAACAAAACAATTGTGGGTCATGCTACCATTAAATAAAAAATGAAACCTAAAATGAGACATGGCTATAAATCAATAAATTAGATCTACATCAAAATTAAATGCATGAGCTCGGATTTCTTTAACTTACAGCTTCTGCCTATGTACTAGGTTTCATAATTATGACTCGATTACAGTGATCTTAAAACACTAGTCTTTGGGTAAAATTGAGGATTTTGGTACATGATATGCACCACTCGATACAAAGAAGGATTTGGGATATAGTCTATTGGTTTGAGATTTGAATAGGGTATTATATATGCATTACCAGTGGTATGTACGTAGCAAAATTTTGGGAGTAACAAAAAGTGGACCATCTTAAACAAACTAGATACTAATATAATTATCAGTGCAATGATACAGATGATGATGTCATTTCATACAAATGTATAAATCTTGTTTTGAAAGTGAATAAAAGCGACTTTTAAAGCATACATCTCTTGATGTTTGCCATACTGTCCAGTTTTGTAATTCCACAATACCACAGGTTCTCTCACCAGGTATTGTTACCTGAATCCTAACTACTCATAATCCAAATGGAACATATACGGCTGTAAAAAATTACATATACTATGCTAACATAAACCAGTAGAATCCCAGGTGATTGTTCTATGCAAGCTAATATATTGGACTATAAACCGTACAGTGAAATCTAATTGTGTCTGACAAATCCAGTTCAAGTTGTAAGTTCTCTAGATTCTGTATATTTGTAAGTAAGACATTTAATATACACGCCAAAATGGAAGAAAGTAGGATAACGATGCTAAATTCATGCAAAATCTGAGAGCTATAGATTCGGCAATTCGCTTTACAATTATTTTTTTAATTATTCAAGTAGTCTACATATGCATTTAATCTAGAAAGTATGCCCCAAGAATGGCTATTTTCCTAAAAAGATATGCTTGAAGAGATAAAAGGAGTAAAATAAATCTCCATACCAGGGAAAAATGTGTTCAACTTCATCCATAGGAAAAGCAGCACAGACAACAAATGTTAAAACATGGTCAATTACTAGATAGATTAAGACACCAATATTTAGAAGCCAAATGAAAAGAAAAATGTCTTGGCTATTTGATCTTCTTTGAGAAGATCATGGACATGCTTAATATAAAGCTAAATCATAATTACTTCTTTAAAAAATGTTAGTTTAAAGATTAAAGTTGCTAAATAAATTTGAATGCAAAAAAGCCTCTGAATGACTTTGCATCCTAAAAATACAGGATAACTTTAGAAAAGTTCATGCACTCATAAGGATTTATTTCTCATGATATGGTACTGATCAATTTCAAGTTTTATTCTGTTGATCTTGAGTTGTACTTATGGGATTTCCCATTTCCTCGGTGCTCAAATATTTTTCATTGAACTGTTTGAAGAACTAGCTCAGTTTCTTTTGTCTACAACCAAAAATGAAGATATGTTGATGATAAAAATGTTCAAGTGGCCACTATTAATTTCTTATAACCCAACAACAAATTAATTGCACAAAAAAATCACAAAAAAAAAAATCTAATTTATAACAATTAATACATTGAGTTAATTAACAACTAATAATGGTGGAAGCAAATACAAGAAGCCAATCACAAAAAGACAATAACATAGATATACCTAGGAAACCCCAGAGTGGGGAAAAACCTGCAAATGTTAGATCTTTTATTCAGTCTAACAACAAACTTTTCTTCCAGAATACCATACAAGTTTGCTACAACAATCTTACATATATATAGCCCTGCTGATTTACATCAATGTGCAAGAAAATAGACTTTCCTTACATTACTCAACTAACTCACACATAAAATCACTCTCGATCTTATCTCAACTTCACAAACCCAAAAACATTCTATGAATAAATAAAAAAATTGTTGTTGTTGAAAATCCAACTCGAGTTGCTTTAAAACAACTCCACATTCCACCTTTTGAGCTACAAAAATCAACACTCCCTCTTAGCGAGGAAGGTGTTCTACACAACACCCAACTTATCCCTAAAGAATTCAAACTTACTCTTCATCAAGGCCTTGGTTAGGATATTTGCTATATGTTCATCTATAGGAATGTATTGGAGCTTCACTGTCCCCTTCTCCACACAATATTTGATGAAGTGGTACTTGATCTCAATGTGCTTTGACTTGTCATGAAACACCGAATTCTTAGAGAGTTTTCAATACAATTCTGATTATCACAATAAATGACTATAGGATCTAGATCCTGATCAAAGAGCCTAACTAGAAGTTTTCAAAGCTAGATAGCCTCAGATGTAGCCATACTGACTACCATATACTTGGCCTCTGCAAAACTTAGTGCAACTGACTTCTGTTTCCTGTTGTACCAAGAGACTGCTCTTGATCCTAAACTAAAACTGCACCCTGAAGTGCTCTTCCAGTCAGTCGTACTGCCTACCCAATCTACATTGGTAAACCCCTCAAACTTCACTCCATCCTACTGAACATACTTCAACCCATAATCAAATGTGCCTCAAAGATACCTGAAAACATACTTCACAGCTATCCAGTGCACATGTTTAGGTTCCACCATAAGCTGACTAAGTGAGTTCAGTACAAAATAAATGTCTAGCCTGGTGTTGACCAGATACATAAGAGAGCCTATCAATTGTCAGTATAAAGTTGGGTCCACTATCTCTGATCTGGAAGCATCAATCTTCTTCCAGTTGGTCACAAGTGGTGTGGACATGGGCTTATAGTTAGATCCATCCTGAATCACTTCAGGATATCAAGTAAGTACTTCCCTTGTCCAAGAAAGATTTCTCTCTTTCTGTCACAACTCCAATCCCAGAAAGTAGTGCATCAAACCCAAGTCCTTCATCTCAAACTCTCTTGCAAGATCCCGCTTGCAGTGTGTTATGAGCTCCTCTGACACTATGAGAAACAAGTCATCAACATACAACACCACTATGAGAAGTTCACCCTTCACCTGAACAAAGTACAAGTTCAGATCTACCTCTCTTGACGAAGCCCACAATTTGCAAGTAACTGTCAATATGTGAATACCATGCTCTAGAAGCCTGCTTGAGCCCATACAACGCTCTTCTCAACCTGCATACATGAGAATCCCTCCCATGTGCTTCAAATCCTTTTGGTTGTTCTATGTAAATATCTTCCTCAATTATTCCATTGAGAAAGGTTGTCTTTACATCCATCTGGTGAATCCTCCAATCCATTTGTACTACTACAAAAATGATAACTCTTATGGATGAGTACCTGGCTACTGGAGTGAAAGTATCATCATAGTCGGTCCCTTCTTTCTAAGAAAACCCCTTAGCTACAAACTAGGCTTTGAACTTTTTCACACTACCATCTACAACATGCTTAATCTTGTACAATCATCTCGAGCTCACCACAGACTTACCTTTTGGTCATGGTACTACCTCCCACACATTATTCCTCATGATGGAAGAATACTCTTCCACCATGGCATCCCTTCATACTTGGTGCTTGCATGCCTCTTGAAAGCTAGAAGGCTCTACTTCAATTAATTTAATCATAAGCTCCACATACTCAGAATAATGTTTGGGAGCCTTTCTTAGTCTGATTGAATCCTATGGATCACCAACATATTCTTGGACCTCTCTTAGTGTTTGCTCAGCCGCCCTATTTCTCCTCTTCTCAATAATAGGAATCTAAGGTTGAGGAATTATTTGTTCCTCCTTTTGATCAGTCTTCTTGGCCTGCTTGCTCTGCTCTCTAGCAAGCATGACTGAAGTTTGAATAATTTGTGTTGCCTCAACCATGGGTGATCACTCCTCCTCACTCATCAAGTTGCTAGAATTTGGAAGAGCCCTCTCTTCCTCAAACTTCACATATCTGCAAACAACTATTTTTCTGAGGGAATGAATGTAAACACGACAGGCCTTAGAAGTTCCACTATACCCAACAAGGATACGCTTCTCTATAGTTGGTTCCAACTTGGTTCTCTTCTCCATATGAATGTGACAATACACAAGGCATCCAAAGATGCGAATGTGCCCCAAATCTGGTTTCTTACCAGTGAATGCCTCTTCTAAAGTCAATTTTCCCAACACTTTGTGTGAGCTCCTATTCTACAAATACATAGTTGTATTACAAGCTTCTGCTCATAAGAACCAAGGCAGATCCTGATCATCAAGCATGGCCTTGGCTGCTCCAACTATAGACCTATTTTTTTGTTCAACAACCCCATTATGTTGAGGGTTGTATGGAACTATCAGCTCTTTCTTGATACCTTCCTGAGCACAAAAATCTTTGAAGAAATTCAAAGTATACTCGCCTCCATTATCATACCTTAGTATCTTGATCTTCCTCCTAGTTTGGTTTTCCACTAGAGCCTTAAACTCTTTAAACCTATGGACAATGATTTTGGTTACCCAAGGGTTCTCTAACACTTCTAGGTTTTTCACCTAGGAGAGAAAATGGGCCCAAAATGCTAATGTCTACACTCAAGCTTAATGTAAAGGGGATGCAATGTTCCTAAATATGATGTCTAAATGCAACAAACTGAAAAATAAATGATTTATTGATGCTAATCCTAAGAAATGCAAAGTGCTGGAAAACACATTGTGATATACAAAATGATGAAATAAATGCAATATAGAACAAAATGAAGATGATTTGAATCTTTGAGAAACCCTGCAAAATAGAAGATAATTTTTTTTCTAATGGGGGGTTTGCCTTGGTCAAACCCCTAGTTGGTATTTAAACTTTGGAAGAGATAAAACCTGCATAAAACCCTATCCCTAAGTGTGTCTAAGACTAGGAAAATATGAAGTATGACAAAACCCTATTCTAATGTGCTAGAAGAAAATGATTAAATGAAACTTGAATGATGCAAGACTTCAATCCAAGAAAACCTACAACATTTTAAATGAATGTAAATGACATCCAAACCTTAAATTTGAAGATAGAGAGAAAGTGGAAGATGGAATCACTTTGAAAACAAGTCTTTAGGTGTGGTTTGATGGCTAGTTGCATCTCCTCAACCTAGATTTCTCCATGGTTCACTATAGGCATCCATGATCAACCCTTTTCAATGTGACATCTTGAATCAAAAGTGAGCTTGAAGACTTACAAAAACCCTAGTTTGATTCCCTAAAGCTTCAACTTTGTTGTAGAAAGATTAATGAATCTTCTTGTGAAAGATATTTGGCTCTTGAATCTTGAATTTGCTTTGTAAAAATGACTAGGAGATGTAAAAAATGACCTAAAAACATCTATTTATAGGCATTAACACTGAATTATTCATTATTTTAACTTCACAAGCCAACATCCCTCAAATATTTGAATTAGGTCAGTGATTTTCCTGCTCAAAAGTGGAAAATACCTCAAAAGGGACTAAGTCGCCACCCTGGGTGATTTAGTCCCACCAGGGATTTTTGAGGTGGGTTTCACGAAATTTGAGTGGTTTGAATGTTTCTTGTCGGGATTTGTGTGATTTGTGAGTAAAATAGGCTTTAAAGTCCAAAATCATGAGCATTAGGGGCCTATAAATGCAGTTTTTAAGGGGTGATTGATGTAAGGGTGTCTAAAATAGGACCAAATTAATCGCAAAATTGTCTCTTTCTTCAAGAGTATACAATTTTTGGTGACAAATTAAGCCACCACTTTAGTGGGCCCATATGACTCTATGTGCATATGTAAGCTAAAGTACTCTAAACATTATGCTTTACTATAAAAGGATACTCATTCAAAAGATGGGAGAATGAAGCCCCTAGTGTAGTTATTTGCAACACCACAACATTAGGAAACACATCCTGCAACACAAATCCGCTAGTTGTCCAAAAATCCTTTTAAGATAACTTATAGAGATCAAATTTGAGGGTAGATGTATGCCCCCCCTTGATTCTACTTGCTTTACGGAGGTGGGATCAAGGTAGAAATCTAGCCACATTGAAAAAGAAGTATCATATTGGGGTGGGTACATGAAGTTGAGTAGCAATTTTGTGGCCACTTTTGAAAAAAAGTTTTAAAACTCATAGTGCGAGCACGGTATAATGTGCTCGCGTTATAACGCGAGCGCGTTATAACATGAGCGCGTTATAACATGAGCGCGTTATAACGCATTCACATTATTTTACGTTAAAAACAAAGAAAAAAGTGAAAGTATTTTCCTTGGAATACAAACCAAAAGGCTTGGAGGGCATTCCCAACGAGGCCAGAGACGTGTTTTTGCAAATTCTATAATTTTTCACATAATCGGGTCTATGCTCACCATCAAGATTGCATCTGGTTCAATATCAACAAAATCGAACATATTGGTAATGTTAGGTTCTCTCTTAGCTATCTAGAGATGTAATTTTTTTCACTTTATGACAATGTTAAGCCTTTCATCCATAATTTCTTTTGTTTGTATGTTTGTTTTTTGCTAAAAAGTAGTGTTTGGTGTTTTTTTGTTATAAATTAACCGTTCATCAAAATTTCAAATAAATCACATTTTTAGAAACTAGACTCCATTCTACAAATTTTTAAAAAAAAAAAATCAATTATTTTCCAAAATTTGTAGGGGGAGCACGGCCAAAATTCTGCTTTTCAGGAAGTGCCCACTTAGAAAATTAGTAAAAAATAAAATATTCATTAAAAAATAAATAGAAAAATTGTGTCAACTAGATAATGTTAGCTAACTTATGACAGTAGCAATTTTAAAAATACTACAAAAAAGTTCACCATGCTAGGGTCGTACAAGAGTTGCTATGTTATTTTTTTTGACAAAAACAACACCAATTTGTGTACGTCCCTCTTTTGAACCCCTTAATCTCAACCATTTTTAAAATAAATTAGTAGTTTAGAAATTAGACTCAGAGCACTTCAATCCTTGTTTTTGTTCCAACTCAAAATTTTGAGTGTAACTATCCTCAATTTCATGTCCAAGGTCAGCATTTCCTGATTTCAGAAAAAAAAGTGGCCACTTAAGCCCGCTTTTTGGGAACCATCTTGGTGTACTTACCCATTGTAGGAAATTTCCAAGTACCATGTCACATAACAATAGACATTTTATGATGTTGGGTGCAAAATCATGATTCCAACACATCAAACGACGTTGAAAACGGAGTTCCCTAGAACTAGATATGATGGTTTGAATAAAAAGTACTCTATTAATTCTTAAGATAGGAAAACCCTAATGTGATGCATAGTAAAAAAAAGAATGGAAATAGTTAAAAGAGGTAAAAGTGAAGTATTTGGTCACTTACTATTTCATTTTACCTTCTTGTAGCTTGAGAGTGACAAGTGAGATGGAAAAATGCCGAGCAGATGGGATTACAGACCTACGCGATTGGACGTTCTTCGAGACCAGGTGGCACATGAGGAGTGTCAACATGAGGTGAGTCAATTTTTCTACCTTTGGTTAGTGATTTTACTATGATTTAATGATTTTTATGCATATCTAGGTTAATTTAGGATCTTGGAAAAAAAGGTTCGTAAAGTGTCCCCTTTTCTCGTAGTGTCCCATTTGTATGCAAAGTGTCCCATTTCTTCGCGAAGTGTCTCAAAAGGGTTCTAAAGTGTTTAGGGCCTTTGGGAAATCACACTAGATGGAATTTACTACACTTGCATGGTGAATAATGTAAAAATTGAAGATATTAGATGATTTTTAGAGCATATTTGTGTAATTTTGATAGGTACCCACCTAATCATGGTAGCGACTAGGGGGGGATAGTTGAGTTTCTTGAGAGATCTAGCCCCATAACTGTTAGTAGAGGAGACAGAGCATCTTTAGGCCATGGAAATCTATTGGGCGTACCTCATGCCCCCCATGAGGTACCATGATGCTATGTTGATGGCTCTCTGCAAGTGCTAGGACATAGCTACATGCACATTTCATTTGCTGACAGGAGAGATGACAATCACCTTAGAGGACATACATTGAATTCTCTATGTTCTAATTCGAGGAGAGCGAGTATGTTTCCATAGAGACTGCACCTTTCATGAGTAGAAGGTTGATTTAGCGTATTGTCTAGATGGTCCAATTCATGATTATCGAGTGAGAGGGCGGATTGATCTACCGATATTATTGTATTCATGGGCACTAGTGGTTTGATGGATTATGATGTACATGGTAGCACTAGTTCTCATCCCTGATGGGCATGAAATGCAGCTCGAGGGAGGACTAGTCCATTTGATTCAAGGGATGACAGAGCATCGCATAGTATACATCTGGGGTTAGTGTATCCTGGCACATCTGTATTATGATCTTGGGCAATTTGTATTTTGGCAGGTGGATAGTATGGTACACTGCATGCTTCAACAGGTGTGGTGCCTTGAGCATATTACATACACTAGACCAGTCAACTTCCCATGTGCGACAATAGTAGGGTATCCTCGGGCTTTCAGCTATCCTATATGGCGATTGTGGCAGTATGGTGATTTGATTTTTTGGAGAGTGCGATTTGACCAACTGGAGGAGGATGAGATTCTTTGGAGACCTTATCAGCTGACACTATAGTGGCCAGATTATACTAGACAATTGAGGAGGATACAGATGGATAGATTTCTTTTTGGTCGTCATGACCACGTTGTACGACCTTTCTACTATGATCAAGTACAATGAGGATTAGGAGGAGGAGCCACCCCTGAGTGAGAGTGATGAGGCAGCAAGTGCAGATCAACACAAGTGGGGATATCCTTCTTCCATCTGTATGACGAGATCACGAGCAACAACTACGATAGGCACCAGTACTCATAGTTGAGGAGAGGCTAGCACATCCTCCATGCTCCCTACACAAGATAATTTTGAGATTGCTCAGCCTACCAGAGATATAGGTGATGATATTTGATTTTATGCATGTACTTTAGTGCTTATGCTATATATATATATATATATCATGATGATGCTTATTGATTGTGCATTGTTTCTACCTTGCAAGAGCAATGAGAGACTGGCGCGAGTTCTATCATCAAGATGTTGCAGAGATAGTGTCTGCATCCATCGACAAGGAGGAGATGGACCTAGATTATGTGCCCCAATCTATCGTGGAGGAGGATCCAAAGTCACTGAGCTCATTTGTGAGGCTACATGTAGCGTATGGGAGTGTGAGGAGATGACTCCACTAAGCCAAGATTGCAGGATAGTCATCCTAGACTCCAACAGAGGTGGAGAGACTATAGGTAGAGGTATCACGGCTATAGGAAGAGAGGGAGCAAATAGCAGATGAGCATCGAGTGGCCCTTGGATGGATACAAGGCCTAGAATTTCCACTTAGGTTTGGCGGAGCACAGTCACGATCACATACGACCGTCTCCCAACGTCCAGCTACCAAATACAAGCACCAAAGCCTAAGGGATCTAGTTCTCACAGACCTTGGTGATGTTGTATATTATGATGATATGTACATAAAAATTTGGATATATATATATATATAAGCTTGCATTTGATGTTTTGTGAGTTATCTTATTGTGTTTGAATGTTAAATGGAAATGTGATTAATTAAATAACCTTTGCAAGATTACTTAATTAATGTCTTCATGATTTAACAAAGTTTATGTGATCTAATTAAAACATATTATTGTTTCTTTTTAGATACAACATGATGATTGAGTATGTTATGCTAAATCAAATGTAATTTATCATAACACACAAAATGAATTTGAATAGCATGAAACCTAAAGTAATTATAAATTAAATAATCACTTTAGTGCTCAAGACATACACATGATTGCTTTGTTGAGAATGAAGCAATGTGAAATCATATAGGATAAGACCCCATAACTTTACCAACACTACTTTATAATTCATACTATTCAAAAGGGATTAGACATAATACCAATGTAAATGCACAACATTGATAGGCTCCTTAAGGGGTGTTCCATCAAGTTTGGTTAAGACATACACACCAAACCCAAATATTTTTTTGACTATATATGGTCCTAACTAATTAGGACTAATTTTTCCTCTTCCATTAGGGTCGATGTTGACATTACGCTGATTTGTAGATAGAACTAAGTACCCCTTGTGAAATGTGCAAGGGATAACATTGATATTGTAATAGTGTTGTTTCCTTTTGCAATAAGCTTGGAGATGCTCAAGACCGTTAATGTGTTGTTCATAAAGCATCTCAAATTGGTGTAATCGTTCTACCTTATAAGTGTTATTGTCAACTAGACCTTGAAGATCAATCTGTAATGTTGGGATTTCTAACTCCAAGGGCATGATTGCCTCAGTACCATAAACTAGGTTATAAGGTGTGGCTCCAATGGAGGATCGAACACTTGTGCGGTAAGCCCAAAGTGCATAGTGCAATTGTGTGTGCCAATCCCTGTGATTATTATTAACTATTTTCTTCAAAAAAAATTCAAGGACTTTATTATTTGATTCAGCTTGACCATTAGATTGTGGGTAATAAGGTGTCAAAAAACAATGTTGAATATTAAAGGTCTCCAAGAATTTCTTCACATCATTATTCTTAAATGGTGTTCCATTATCAGAAACTAATGTAGAAGGGAGTCCAAAACAAGCAATTATGTGTTCTAGGATGAATCAACATATTACTTCAGTGGTTGTAGATCAAAGAGGAATAGCCTCAACCCATTTCATGAAGTAATTAGTTGCAATTATGATCAACATATGTCCGATGGTGGTGAGATTTTTCCAATTATATCCAACCCCTATACAAAGAATGACCAAATATGGATTTGGGCATGGAGCTCAGAAGCAGGAGCATGAAATAAATTTCTATTTTCTTGGCATTTGTGACATCGCTTAGCATACGCATAACAATCCTTTTCCATATTTTTCCAATAGTAGCCAGGTACAAATTAGTTTTTGTGCTAGGGTCTTTGCTCCAAAATGACCACCACAACTACCTGCATGAGCCTACCTGAGTGCCATATTGATTTTAAAATCCATAAGACATCTAAGTAAAATTCCATCAAAGGACCTTCTATATAACACATCGGCAAGAATGATGTACTTTGTGGCTAATTGTTTTAAACGAGCACGGGTGTTATTTGTTATAGGTTCGGGAATGGTACCATCTTTTATATAATTATATATGGCATCATGCCATTCACTTGAATCATCCTTGGTTGTTGCTAACGCATCAATAGTGGTATCATTGATTCAAGGTTTCATGATTGGATGAACAGTGAATATAATATCCTTTGAAGGATGTAACGAACTACCACACAAACCCCAAAGGACAATATAACATCAACATTTATAACACAATTTTTTTTTTAAAGTAAGAAATAACATGAAGAGTACATTAACATATAACAATAGTAATGAAACCATACATATATATCAACTAACTAAGTCCTTTGGGGTAACATGGTTGCATTACATTTCAAACACCTCTAACATAATCCAATTCCTATGACAATGAAATTCTACTCACAAGTATACATATTAAAATAATAATATAGAATGAGCAAACAACATCCATTACATTACATAAATGATAAGCATCCATCTGGGAACACATGAGAATATCAAGAATATATTCAATACATTCATTATAAGAGTTGCATTGTTCAAGGATTACAATGGTACAACAATGCTTCCCAACATAAATGGGAATGATACATCAATAACATATAGTGACACAACTGGAATGAATGTATACATAGTGTCATTACTGGTTCCAACTTCGGTGAAGCTCTAGATTCACTACAAATGGTACAACTTCCATGCATCTCAATCTTCGGCTGCGAACCCAATGGGGTGCATAGCACATTCCACCCGACCATGTGGACCCTAAGGCCCACACCCCCCAACCCCCTGCATGAAAGTAGATGACAAGAAGGACCCACAACATAAAGTAGACAACTCAACAGGGCTAACAAGACTCCACAACAAAAGCAACAAAAAACACATGGAACATCTGCTTCTAGAGGTACATGAACAACAAGGGGGAAACAACAAACATACAAGGTTGCTAAAGGGAAGAGTGTCATCACATGGCTCGATATGGGTTACCCAATGTGGATCTTCATAGGTTACCAACCCCCATCTTGGGTTACCCTAGCAACCTTAGCCAATCCCTGACCCCCATTCTTACACATGCGGAATCAACTCACCTTTCATGAAGACAAGGTGGTTGATTTGCAATTCCAGGCCTTCTCGTCTCATCTCAAGCCTATACGAGTGCTTGAACCATGTGAGAGGCATCCATTAAGTTTTTATTAGTATGATTACTACCCACCCCCTAATGGTTTATTAGGTTATCACTTGATTAACTCAACTTCCACATGGGTTACTCTGGACACCACTTAGGGTTCTGACCCTCATGGGAAGCCACTCTCCCTACTAGCAACAAAAGCCTCAAAACACAAATTGGGTAAGCCAATCTTGCACAAACTATCAAAGCCAAATAAACTTTTGTAAATACATCAAGTGAGGCATGCATAATCTCATGCTAGATCTCCATGATAAGGAAATTTCCAAGTGTAAGGCTAAAAACCACAAAATCAAATCAAGAATAAGAACAACAGTTCACAAAGAACCAACATGAAGAACCCATTATAAAGCAACATTTTCCCCACCTCTGGAAGCCTAAAAACCAACTACCCAAGAACTCACAGTTGAGGTCAACTCAAACATTATGGGTTCCCAAATGAATTCCAACATGATTTCAATGAATAAAATCTCCTCAAGTCAAAATAACTCAAGAGGAAGATACATCAAAATGGAACCATAAAAAATCAACCTTTAAATGCAT
Source organism: Sequoia sempervirens (assembly GCA_007258455.2). Taxonomy (NCBI): domain Eukaryota; kingdom Viridiplantae; phylum Streptophyta; class Pinopsida; order Cupressales; family Cupressaceae; genus Sequoia; species Sequoia sempervirens. The sequence continues at coordinate 339,143,330 of VDFB02271358.1, read as the reverse complement.
GAATACATTCAGTGTATTACTCAAAGAATAATAAACAATCAATTACATTTTATTTATTCGTTCATTAAGAAGTCATTTAAATAATGAAAGAAACCATATAAAACATATTCTATCTATATTTCAATACAAAAACAAATTGTTTTTTATTTTAAATTCTGATTTATACTTATGCATACATATATATATATATATATTCATTAAAATAAAGATTGAAATTATAACTCTATCCGCTAAACGCCTTAAGCGAATGGTTGCATACAAAGATCAAATCTGCAGACATGAATGGGAACAAATGGCACTAGAGTCTAGGGGAGTCAAGGCTCCAAAGAAAAAAAAGCATCGAATGCTAACACGCTTGCACTGGGTGCTAACTAGGGCTGGCATACAAGCTGATTACTAATTAAGAGACAAATCTTCCAAGAAACAAAAGATTCATCTATCATATACAAGGGTTGCCAACAATAAATCTTCCCTCCCATTGAACACTCTACAACCGCTTCTACAAGCAAATCAGATATTTTTCTTTTAAAGAGAATGAAATTGGCTGGCAATATGAAACAAAATCTAGAGGGAACAAAGGTGCCTTCTCCACACAACAATAAACAGTGTAATACCCCTCATGTTGTTGATACTCTTTTGTGTGGATTTTGTACTTGGTTTGTGATGGTGATCAATTCACCCTTTTGGTTGTGTGTGAATTCATAGTTTGGTTGGTTTGCTGCACTTGACATTACTTATGATGCTTGATGATACATTTCATGGTGATTATGTTATATGGTTATGTTATGGTTTTCTTTAATAATATATGTGGTGATGTTGTGATTTTATGCTACTATGGTTTTTGAAAGACGTGTTTTTTTCCTCATTGCCACTTTTTGGCCCACCATTAACCTGCACATACCCGTGTTTGCTAGTGAGTCTTGGTGAAAGGACAGAGTGGCATCACTTCCCTGCAAGTGCCCTACTACCCCGCGATTACCTTTCATTGTGTGTCTGCAATGGAGGTTTACATGCTACTTGACATTTGTTTCTATGCAGGATGTAGGTACTAGACACCGACTCCACCTGCTTGACAGGTTTGAATGTGTCCCATAAACCCAATGGGTATGATGTTGAAAAGGGAGTTGATTTACATGATCTTTAGCGAGATGGTTTTTCCTCACAGTTGTTCTATTTTTTGGTTCAATGTTCTTGTTGGTACAATCCCTTAGAATTTGTTGTTATGTTTTGGGATTCTAGGGAGAGTGGCTCTATGTGGGCGTTAACGCACAAAGGGGTTGTCAGGATAACCCATGTTAGAGTTTGAGTAATAAGTGATAACCTAATTAATTAATTAGGGGGTAGGTAGTTACACATTAACAAGATAATTGTGGATGCCTTGACCACCTATTAGTGCTTACGCAGACTAAAGGTGGGCCGAGAAGGTTGTGGTTGGAAAGATCGTTGCCTCGTCTCCATGAGAGGTTAACGGTTCCGCACAAGTCACCCTATGGGGCTGGCGCCTAGAGAGGTTGTCAGGATAACCATAGATGGGGGCTGACGCCTAGAGATAGGCAATCAGGATAACCCATGTAGGACTATGCAATGACACTCTCCTCTAGCATACCCTTGAGTTGTTTTGTTGTTAACCTCTAGAAGTGGTCTTTTGATATTATGTTTCCCTTTATGTGTGTTTTAGCTTTCCATGGTTGGAGCTTAGTCTTGTGTATTTGTTTAGATGTTCTTGGTCAGGGACCCTTTCTTATCTACTCCTAGCATGGGGGTGGTCAGGTGGAATGTGCTACACACCCCGTTGGGATCCCTATATCACAGTTGTACCATTCAATGCAGAGTTTTGCAGAGACAACTTGATCCATAGTTTTTATGTTTCCAGATGCATACTTGTACTTCTATTATACTGTGTAATGATATGTTACTCTCCCATGTGTTGGATATACTTATGATGTAATCTTGAGTAATTGCTCAATGAGATATACTTGTAGAATGATGTAATGTATAATCACATTATGTAGTTCATGCTTATCCATAATTGTATTTAATATCGTTGATGTTGTGTTATGTTTGAGAAAATATGTTCTTCATATTTCCAAGTACAATTTGTTATGAATACATGTATGGTTTCTATATGGTTCATTCTTGTCTTATTGCTTATCTTTAATAAATGTTTAAATGAAGACATTTGAATGAATGAGTTACATTAGTAGAATTGATAATTACTTTTATCAACTTTGTTATGGGATAGATTATGTAATGTCACCTCGTGTACCCCAAGGGACTTAGGTGTTTAACTTGTAATCATTAGTTATGTTAGTTGCATTAGTATATTTAGTGTTTATTCTTTATGTTTTCAAAAAAAAAATTGTAGTGTTTTAGTTGTTCTTTTGGGTTTACACGACAGGGTGTTACAAACAGTTATTGCTTCTCATATGGGCCAAGCCCATAATCGGCTACCTCAGTTGCATCCATAATTGGCATCGATTTTATTGAAACCCAAAATCATGAATAACTAGCAAACTAAGCCACAATACCTAATTCAACTATCAATGCATAATGAAATCTACAGAAATAAGGAGGAATGGCATCCCTTTTAATACCATTGATATACCTGAAACTTAGCAAAAGTAATTTAAATCATGCATCATAGAATTCACTCCAGGCTTCAAGAATGAAAATTGAACTCAAATCAAGGAAAACATAGTCATTGAATGCCAAGAAGACTCCAAACAATTCCCTAAATGAATTTATTCAACAAGAACAATTGGCGAACTCAAGGAAATCGAATGAAATCTTAAGAGAAAGGTCAAATTGAATGTAAGGAAGTTGTTTACAGATTGACCAAATATATAAGCAACAGAGAAAACCCAAGAAAGATCAACGGATGGAGATGTATATCTAGAAATATAATGGAACTTTTCAAGGATGGAGATGTATATCTACAAATATAATGAAACTTTTTAGGGATTGAGATGTATAGGTGAGAATTTGACCAACATTTGTATAATATATTATGCTATTGAGTTGGTAGAAATATTAGGATTAAAAATACTATTAGTTAAGTGTCTCTAACTAAATATACATAGGATTCCATTTTGTTCTTAAGTATTTTGAAATTGGATGCATATAAGTATTACTTGCAGAGAGGAAAAAACTAAAATATGATAATATTTTTCTTTTATTAATCCAATTTAACATCCAATTTACCATTATCTAAGTGATCTTAGATTTTAAAAACCGAATTTCCATTAGAAGTAGTTTCTTCTTTTCAAATAATGGTAAAAATGCATGCATATTATGTTTTATGTTTTTCTGGGTATGCATATACACAAAATAATATATGGTGTTAAATAATATACTGTTATATTAAATTTTAAAGTAGTTTACTACATCTAAATCTTATGAACACATGTTTCATTACATGTCTATACATATTTATATATATATATGGTGATATTAAAAAATATTTGTAATCAATATTTTACTTTTATGATATCTATGACAACTAAACCATTAAGAATTTGAAGATAATATAAATTAATAATTTTTGAGATTTTGTATTAATTTCAATATTTTTTAATTTTTTTTTATATTACAAAAAAATAATTTTTGAATACTTTAATTCAACTTTTAATAACTTATTTTTATAATTAAAAATATTTTAAAATAATGTATTTATATCATATAACATAATTTTTTCTATAAAATAAATAAAATTATGAAATCTTAAACATAAATTTTTAACACCAATATTTAATGCATAGATTTATTTTAATAAATTTTTAAAATGAGATTAGTTATAATTTAGACATAAGTTTATACCATACAACATAACTTTTTTATGTATGCATCCAAACTAACTTTTTCTATTATTGTTGAAACACAAACATCAATATCTTGTACATATATATTTTTAGCTTTTTTAGCTTTTCTAGCTATTTTATTATTTTTCTATATGGAACAAAGAGCCACTAGACAATAAAAAATAAATATAATAAGTAAATTAAATATATTCAAAATTAGATTTGTTGGAAAGATTATTTTGAAATTACAATAATAAAAATTATCTTGTCAAGCTAATTTAATTTGAAGGTCCAACTCAATATTTGAAACTAATATTTAAAAAAAAAAATGGGAGATCAAATATTCTTCAAATGAAGATACTATTACTTTTAGTCAAAACTATCTCAATTCAAAGGACCCTTTGTTTGAAGGTCCTTTTTAGCACTAAAAATATTTGAAAAAATTCACATCAAAGAACCTCAAACAAAGGTCATGTAAATTAAAACATTTTTAAAAAATTGTAATTTAGGAACTTTGAGTGAAGATCTTTATGTCAACATTTAAAAAATTTAATGCAAATTGTTTATTAATATGAAGTCAAATAAATATTTTAAAAAATATATCTTTCCATTTTTTAATTTATTTGTAGGTGAAATCATTAGTAAAAGAAATTGTGCTTACAATTTTTGGCTTGTAAAGAATTTTTGAAAAATGTTTTAAAGAAAGAAATGAGAAATAAAAGAACAAGGAAAAATAGGACTAAGTGATCATACTCACTAAAAATGGAGCAAACATCAACTGAGAAAAAGTATGAAGATATTTATGTATAATTTTTTAATTTGTATAAAAATGTTTCAAAAATATTAGATTTGTATTTATCCCTACTTTCTAATTCTAGAGTTTGAATTTATAATTTTAGATTTCATATTCTATATTCATCTGAAATTCAAATTATACATAGATTTCCAAATAAATTGTCTAGATTAAATTCAAATTAGTTCCTCTCTAAGGTTCGTAGATATATTTATTTGACTTCCTCAACTCTAGGATTTGAATATAATTTTTTATTTTAGATTTAATTTTAATACTTAAATTATATTTCTACATATTTTACATTAATTTGAATTTTAAAAATTTAACATAATTTTTTTTTTAAATCCTCTAGATTAAATGAACACTAGATTCATTAATCTAGATTAAATGAACACTAGATTCATTAATTCTTCTCTAAAGTTTGTATCTCTTTCCCTTCTTTTAATATAGTTTTTAATTTTTCTCTAATTTTAATACTGAAATTAGAAATTAGATTCTTACATGTTGTACATTCGTATAATTTTTAAAAAAAATCTACATAGATTTTAAATATATATATTAAATTAAATTCACAGGGTATCTATTTCCCTTACTTCCTCAAATTTATTCATGCACTTTTTGTCACATCACCATAATTAAGCTAAAAGGCTTATTACACTCACATCAATGAGTATGTGTATGTGTACATTTTTATTCTCCCCATTAAAAGCATGCATTATCATCATCTTTTTATACTTCTACTATATATGAAATTTTAAAGAAAATATAATATAGTATTCTAATTTTAATATATATAATTTTACATGATTTTTAATTAATAATATTTGTTAAGGAAATACATATTAATTTACAATACTTTCACTCTTTTATAATTTTTAGAAGATTTTTAACAAGATAATCTTAAATATCTAATAAAAAAAATAAAAAATAAATACAATATTATATATATTGAAATCAATATATATATTTGTTTAGCAATGGAGATACAAGAAAATTTTGTTGTTTTAAAACTGTTTGAAATTTTTAAGAAAAAGAAAAAGAAAATATAATATAATATTCTAATTTCTAATAGTAATATATATCATTTTATAATATTTGTTATGGAAATACATATTAATTTAGAATATTTTTTTTAAAAAAAATATACGTTTTTAGAAAATACATATTAATTTTCTATATTTTCATGCTTTTATAATTTTAAGAAGATTTTTAACAAGATTATCTTGCATATCTAATAAAAAAAATAAAAAAAATACTATATATATATATTGAAATCAATATATATATATATCGTTGTTTAGCAATGGAGATAAAAAACTTTTTCTTTGTTTTTAAAGTTGTTTGAAAACTTTTATTTTTAGTATTATTTTTAGTTTTAAAGTTGTTATTTTTATTTTATATGGAGTCACTACAGTGTGCATTTCTATATAATGCACAAACCAGAAAGAATATTTTATTTGCTTTGATTTATAGGATTTCATATTTCAAAGGTATGCCTGTACATTTTTCCCTGCTTGAAGTTACATTTCTAGCTAGAAATATTAATGTGTTTTTTTTTGAGTTTTTATGTGTAGAAAAGATATTGTTAGACAAACAAATTGGTGTAATGAATACCAAGGTGAAGTGTACAAAAATCAAGCAATGAATTTCATTGGTAGCATGAGAGAACATGGGTGTCTCATACATGATGACATACCACAGTGTACCGACTATTCAAATCTCAGTGATAAACAAAGGAAGGCACTCAACATAATTATGGCACACTGCCATAATAATAAAAATCCACCACCCTTGCAAATGATGATTCAAGGAACATCAGGAACATGAAAGTCATATCTAATTGGTGCTATTAGACAAACTCTTGAAAATGCAGCAACTCCCAATTCTTCTCCCCTTCTATTACTTGCACCAACTGGAGTTGCAGGATTCAACATTGGCGCTTCCACAGTACATTCAAATTTGAGAATCCCAATAAGAGATTTTTCTCAACTAGAAGGAGCAAGGCTAACAAACTTTCAAGAAGAGATAATACACATCAAATACATTTTGATTGATGAAATAAGCTTCATAGGTCAGAACATGCTAGAGAACATAGATTCTCGACTCCGACAAACATTCCCACAAATTGCAAACATTAACTTTGCAGGTATACAAATGATTATGATTAACAAAAATGACTAATTTATATTCTAATACAAGTAATTCATGTTATGGAGTTTATATAGATATGAAGGTATATATTAGCTAAAAAAATTCATTGTTTACCTTTCAGGTATATCTATAATTTTGGTTGGAGATTTGGGTCAGTTGCCTCCTATTAATGATAGATCAACATATGACAGCAACAAAAGAGCTAGGTTTCTATGGGAAGAATTCAAAGTTGTGGTTACTTTAGATAAATTATTTAGACAAGATGGAGAAAACATCCACCAATAGATATTTTGTCAACTTTTGACAAATCTTAGAGATGCAAACCCAACAATTGATGATTGGAGATTGCTTATGAAAAGAACTGTTATTACCATTGATGCAACGAGCAATGAGGAGTTTGACAATGGTGCTCATTTGTTCTCAAAAAATGATAATGTTCATAAACATAACAAGAAAATGCTATACTGATTGAAGCATCCTGTTGCACGTAGTCTTGCAACAAAATCATGAAGTATTAATGCAATAGAAGGATGCTCAAATGATGAGCTTAATCTAGAATTATTGATAAGTAAAGATGCCAGGGTAATGTTGAATTAAAATCTTTGGATACAAGTAGGTCTTGTAAATGGAGCTTTAGGATATATTTGAAAGATTGTAGACAAACCTGGAAGTGGTCCACCAGAACCACCAACATATGTAATGGTTGAGTTTGACAGCTATTCAGGAATACCATTTGATGACCATAATCTAAATACAATTCCAATTACAATAATACAAAGGGGGAGGACAATCCAAATACCATTAAGATTGGCTTGGGCATTAACAATTCACAAATCAGAGGGTTTGACTCTTTCAAAAGCCACTATTGATATTGGACCAAGAGAAAGAACATGATTGACATTTGTCGCCATTTCTCGTGTAAAGTCTCTACATAGCATAAGAATTATGCCACCATTCACATATGACCATTATGAAAACATGAAAAAGGGTAGACAACTTACCAAAAGAAAGGCTAAAGAAAATAGACATAAAATTTTAGAAGATAATTGATGAAATATATTTTCTTCAATTTTGTTTCAATGACTATACTCAAATTTCTAAATGTAATGTATTTATATGATTTTTTGTGTTATGGTACTTAAAAATTCTTCTATGTTTAATGCATTGAAAATTCAACAAACAAATTTTCCTAATGTAAAACAATTATGATACTTTTCAAATGTTTCTAGTGAGTTGTAGAAAATCTAAAATTCATTTGCTACCCATGTGGATTCTTCATATTTCACCGCATAATTTTAAAAATTGGTATGTTTCATATACTTCTCACATATTCAATTATTTTTTACTACTTGAATTTAATATATTTTGAGTTTGTTTGATATCATAAATTTGCTTAATGTTTAATCTCTTATATGCAATTTTCTCAAAAGTTGAAAAATATATATTTTCCCCTATTTAATACTAATGCAAAAAATAATAATGATTTTCCTACAGGTGAGGAAGATGTCACATAATGTGCATACATCATGGGTGTCCATTCGGTTATCGAAGTATCACTGTCATTTTCCATTCAATGTCCTCATTTGTATAGAGGAGTTGAGTGCCTGTTATTGGTTAGGAGAGAAGATGGTCAAGAAAATTATAAATAATGAACTAGAAAACAACCAATTTTTTTTAATAATTATGCTATGTACTTTAACTTTCTCTATGAATCCAAGGTGAAAATGAACTTGGATATAAAATTTAACAATATTCAAATTGAAATTGTAGATTTTTGTGCCTAGTCAGTTTTTCTATACCATGAGGTTCACGATCTTTACCTTGCAAGATGCATTTGGAAGGTCACTATCAGGCCAATAGTAACCATTAAAAAACACAGTCTATGTGATGAGCTCAATATGAAATTCATGAGATTTCTTAAAGGACAATCATAGATTAGTTATCACATGGGACCACCTGAGAAATGGTTGCTTGCTACTTTAAAGTTCAACTACTCCATCATATTCACGGTGCATCAGGTCATGCCATCATTCAGGTTGTTACATGCACACTATGGGATACCTACATTGCATGTCGTCAAGTCCATTGTGACAATTAAAGTTTGAACTATTCTTCACGATAGTGATAATGCACAATTACCAGTACACAAATGGTTAACAAACTGAAAGTACAAAGTTATCGCTAATAAATTTACATTAAATTTTAAGTTTGGAGAGGAATTCCACTAAATTTTAGTGTCTAGCATTATATATGGCAATTGAAATAAACAATGATGGGAAATATAATGAAATCATATATATATTACTGTTGAAATGAATGTTAATGAAGATGTAAGCATTTTTTAAGATACCTATTTAACAACAATTAAAAAAACTACAAATTATTTATTATACATAAACTTTATTATTTATTAGAATGTGTTAAGAAAAATTATGTTATATTATTTTTTGTTAACAAATTGAAAGTATGTGTGTTCTAATTTAAACCAAATGGTTGATGTTCATGTTATGTTTTTTTATATATAAGTTCCTATGATTTCAAGTTAATCTTTATAAAACTTAAAAACAAATACTTACAAAGTTATAAATATTAAACAACTACTACTTTTATATTAAACATAGATATAAGAGTAAACAACTACTACTTTTATATCAAACATAGATATTATTATTGGAACATGTAAGGACAAAATTATACAATTGCAAGTGAATTTATTATTAAAAAAATAAATTACATCACATTATGAAATTAAATAAAAAATACCCTTAATGATGAAAAATATGCACCTCAAACAAGATAACATTTGACTTATTTTATATATATTAATATTTAATATATGTATGCTAGTAATACCATTTCACATTGCTTGGTCAATGGTATAAAAAACAAAAAAAAAAAGTTGTATCAAGATCATGACCCAACAGGAAAGAGAGACAGTGCATTGACGATGAAAATTTCTCCTTTCCATGCCATGAGGCAACTTGTATTTTTATGAAGAAATAGGAGTGGGTATGTAGAGGATGACCAGGTATGGTTTTCTTTCCCTCGACCATCCAAAATGGCAAGTCGTGTGGGAAAAATGGCGCATGGCAGCTTTTAAACCCTCACCACCCTTTAATCTGCAAAATTATGCTTTGTTTTAGGGACAAAAATGTGAGGAATGGTGATCAGGGACGAAGGGTGTATCTATTATTAACATTGACGCATGACACCCTTGCCATTTCCTCTATAGCATTCACTGAAATGAGGGACCAAATACAAGGCACACTAAAGAGGAGAGTATGGACATCCACTAAGGAATTCGGCATGTGTAAATTCCAAACTCAACAACCTTTGAAAATGTCCTCTTGATTGCGCCATAATAAGAGCTTCAACATGCATCAAGACTGAGGGGATAGGAATTTTGTTGAAGACAGTATGGAAGTAAAGGGAAGAAGGAAAAATCAGGGGCATTTGGAGCAATGACATGAGGAGGGAAGGAGGAATCAAAGAAGGATATGGGATGATTTAAAGGGTAATAGAAAAATTCACCATCAGCAATTTATTGTCAGAAAATTCAGTCATGACAAATTTACTACAAGAAAAATTCATCATCAGTAATTCATTACTGGGGAAAATTCATCACATTAAAAGTTTCCAATTAATTTTCCCTTGCCGTGAATTGCTGGTGGTGAATTTGTCATGACAGTGAATTTTCTCGTGGTGAATTTTCCACGGTGAATTGCTGGCAGATGAATTTTCCTCATGCCGATTTAAAAGCTACACAGCAGAGGAGAAGATTCGAACAAGAGAAAAAAGAAGGGGGCTCGATGGTGAAATATGGAAGGATGTAGTGTCCGAATATATGTTCTAAATAAAATTATAGATGTGTCAATAAGGAACTGTAGATATGTCTCCAGTTCCAGTTTGCTGCTGATCAATTCTAATTGGTTGCCACCATAATTAGTATAATTATAAAAAGCCTATTGAGTGTCTGCAACTATATTTGTTTTATCTGTTGATGAATAAGTTATTGTAGTTTTCAAACTGTTGTGTTCTACAAATTCTAATTTGGAGAACATAGAGAGGGGAAGAGAAATGTGGTTTTGAGGACTACATCAACGGTAGGATATTCATGAAACAGATTCGTTGGAAAAGATTTTAGAAACTTCAGGAAAATGTATTTGGTAATTCTATATATAGACTACACAACCTTTGATGCCAGCCTCTCTGCCTATGCTCAAATGAGAGTTTTGAACAGGTTATGGATGCCTAGAGAAAAAGGGACTGAAAGGACAAGATGGATGACACGTCAAAGTATGATTTTTCATTTGATCCATGCTCTAAAAATCAGGTGGAAGATTCCAAGCCTATTGTAAACACAAAATCTAAATAAATCCCTCCTAATGGAAAAAGGTTTGGATTTGCTCCACATAAAACCAAAGATTTCGGGGAGAGGTGAAAGGAAGAAAATGACACCAAGATTCTCCTGATCTTAGTCAGACTCGTAGGGCAACATTTCCTTCGAAGTGATTGTCAAATAGAACGAAAGTGGCTCAAAAATCTTGTGTTCATAACACAGAATTCTGGTGCCCCCAGGTAAGATTCTAAAGCCATGCCATTTTTGTTTGCTATGTGAAATAATTATGTATTGTAAAATCACTTATACATTGTCCAACTATTCAGCTATGAAATGGGTGTTGTGTGAGATCTTTATACTTTTATGAAAGATCATATTTTGATTGCATGGGTATAAAATTAAATTTAGAGTTAAATTTTAAGAGTCCCATCTTTAGTTCACTAACCATTAATATTAGTAGCAAATGTAGGTTTTATAAGCTTACTTTGTTGTGGGATCGAGTGTAGACATTAGAATTGACATGCTCTTCTAATACCTTGTTGAGTTACAAGTGGGAAGATATACAAGGATTTTCAAGATGTGTGTTTGATTGAATAGAAATATGTAAGAATGACCAATCATGACTGGGAATAGGGGCAGTAGAATGTATATTTCCAGTAGAATGTAAGAATTTTTCAAGACATTCCACTTTTGATTGATATTTGTATTCTTTCATTATCATCTTTTTGATCAAATCAATTTTGTTTGAACAAAAGAATGAGGATTCATGTTATGACATAAAATGAATATATGTATATCATTTAATATACTATGATAGTTCACCAATTGTGATATTCTATATAGCTTAATTTATGATGGATTATTGTCTAACTTGAACAATATTTTGAAGTGCATGTGTTGATTTTGGTAGAGTATTCATATAGACTTTATATATTAAAGAAAGTATTGTTAACTTGATATTGCAAGGTAAATTGTTTTGCTATAAGGTTCTATTAGACTTGAAGAATGCTAACTGATAAGCATGAGGGATAGATGTTCTTACTATCTAGAAATTTATCATTGTGAACTTGACAATTAGGATCATATTTGGTATATAGTATGACAAGTGAATGTTATTTATATCATGAATTTGAAAAGTACAAGAATATGAATTTGCACGATAGGCTAAATAAAATAAGAAGGATTAGAATATTATTAGAACTAAAATCATTAGTTGTTATCTTGATATGATGATAGTATGACAAATACACTATTCCCACTATCATAGGGAAGACTAGGGTATCAATAATGCTTAAGTAAGTTTATAACTAATGTGTTATGTCATTCAATGTTCAAATAATCTTTTATATGGCCTTGTTCATAGGATGATGTAATATATTATTATGGTTCTTGATATCATTGTCCTATACTATATTGGGACCTCACTAGGAGCCTTATTGAAGCTTTTGGATTATTGTTGCATTATAACATGTTATTATTACTACTATCCAAAAATGTATACTCTTCATTGATATTCTATTCTTAGATTGAGTATGGATTGCTTGGCATTTTGTTCCTAGGTATGGTTGGATCTTCATGCTTGGAGAGATGTATATTAGGTAATAATATTCTTGAAAAAACCTATCTAACCCTTATTTTTTGTGTAAGAGAATCTTACTTTTAATAGAAACTCGATGTGTTTGGAAAGAAAATTAATATTAGTTGCTTACGTTCAATTAAACCCCTTGGGTGGAAAATTATATTACCCTTATTTATTATTTGGACAAGGGGTTTTCTATGTAGAAATTTTAGGTGTATGTCCCTTGAGAGAGACCTTGTAAGGAGAACAATGTGTGAATCTTGTAAACACTGAAAAATGTTCCGAACCTACAAGCAATATTTTCTCACTAATTTTAGTATTTTTTGCATAATTAAATAAATTTTTACTATGTAATTATTTCTTAAGGTCATATTCCTTCATTAATTAAATAATTCTTAATTATTTAATTAACTCATTTTATCTTTATTCCTCTCTTGATTAATTTAAATAAATGTCAATTTATTTAAATTACATCTAATTATCCTTTTTCCCTCTATAATTAAATAAATTCTTATTTATTTAATTATTCATTTCCATTTTCTCTCCCTTTCTTCTATAATTAAAAAATTATTTTAATTATTTAATTATTCATTATCCTTTTCCTTCCATAATTAAATAAGTCCTTATTTATTTAATTATTTATCATTTTCTTTTCTCTATAATTAAATAATTATTTTTAATTATTTAATATTTCATATCCACATTTCTTCTATAATTAAATAATTATTTTTAATTATTTAATTGTTCATCCACCATTTCCTAAATTAAATAATTGCTCTAATTATTTAATTTATCTATTCTTATCCAAGCCCTAAATCTCAACTAATTTCTCAAGTTTTGGTCCATCTTTCCCATCCTTATCTCTTTTCTTCTCAATTAAAGTTCATCCATTGATCATCTTACATCATCTCTTGATCCTTATCATTCATTTGAATTGGGATTTCTATAAAAGAAAGTTATCATTCTTATTGGAGGGTTAACCACAATCTTCAATATTTTGTTATCACTCATATCATATTATCTTGAGATCTTGCTACATTGATATCAAGCTTATCAAAGACATTGCATACTACAAATCTGAGAGCAAACAAAGAAAAATGAAGAAGAGCAATGGAGGAGAATCAACTATGGCATAGGACTTGAGGTTTCATTACTTTATTATTTGGATTTCTATATTTGTGCTTCATTGTGAGATTAGGGTCTTTATGGCTTGGATTTAGGTAGTTTTTTGGTTGCTATTGATGATTCATGCTTTATTTCAAATTTCCCCTATCAACAAGTTGGTGAACCCAACGTGAACTAATTGAATTTTTTGAAAATTTAGAGAAATTTTGAGTTTTAGGTGTGCAACACAATTTTTCTATGTAACGCCAAATTTATGCTTTCAAACATCGCAATCATTTTACGACATGATACATGCGAGGTTTTTCGCACTTCATCTATTGCTCAAAATGTCACATTTGATTGTCATCTAGAAAATCTCAAAATCATTCAATCATTTCTCTTTTTTATCATTTTATTAGGTTCTAGTTATTTTTTTAACATTTTAACAGTCTTCTTACATCACTTGCATCATCATATTTGTTGTTTTTTGTCATTTTTTTGTGTTTATGTAGCTACATGTTGTTGCACCACAATCATGCCCTAAAACATTGCAATCATTGAATACTATGTCACAATTGACATTCCTAGAACCACAATCATTATTTCCTATGTCATAATTGGTGGATCATGCACCACATTTTTTAGGTCTTGTGATGCATCATTGCACAAAAATCACAATTTTTTAAGCCGTATCTGATCCTTTTTGCACTACATCTGATTATCAAGCAAAAAGAGGGTATAAAATTGAGTTCTTCAATTTTTTTCTTTTTTGCATCCACTACCTGACAGAGCCTTTTGGTTACTAATATTTGATTTCCAACTGTGTGGAAAATGTTGGGAGAAGACCTTTTGATCTAAACTACTAATCTAATTTCTTGTAGAGTTCCATTATGTGTTTATGATTTTTAAATTAAAAACATTTGGAATTGATGCTTAAAAAGAACAAGTTTCTTCTATGGTTTGTGCACTTTCATGTAGGTGTGCCAATTACCTAAAGTGTGTTTAGCTAAAGTATCCTCTCCCCTTGTGATATGTGTGATTCCTAGGTGATGAGAAATATTTCCATAGTATAGTCTTGAGTATCCTCTCCCCTTGCACTACGTGTGATTCTTAGGTGATGAGAAAGAGCAATACACAAGCTTTCTCTTTTTTATTTTGAGTAGGGTGGGCCTACCTATGGAGTTTCACCCAAGGAAGGATCCCCAACGTATATACCTCCAATACATTATATAAAAGGAAAAAACTAAAAGGTGAGCTTAATCTAATTGTTTGTATAGGGGTGGGCCTTACAATCCTGGGTGATTTCATACATGGGTTTAGAATTTTAGTCTCCCATAGCTACTATACCTTGGTGGTCTTTGGAGTTCCTCCACTACAAACCACTATTTTAGAAGCCTAAGACCTTTTTGGTCATCTTCTACTATGGTGTATTGTGATAGCATCGTCACAAGAAGTTACTTACCACATCCGGTGCTTGGTTGAGGTGACATGCTTCCTTGTTTGGGATTCATCCTTTCAAAGCAAGGAGTGTTAAGGTGGTACATGACCTTGGCATACCTTAGTTACCCACTCGTTGTACTTGGATTTAAAATCACCCAAAAGGTGAGGTATGCCAACTTTAGTAGATAACCCTACTACTACTTAGAGCTAGGTTGTGCTTACTTATATTGTTTTTGAACCAAGGCCTAGCGATTCTTGTGGAAGAAAACTTGTAAAATACTTACTACCACAAAGCCAAGGAGTCAAAATCAACCAAATATATCTTCTATGTTTTTGTACATGTTTATATGATCAAATTTAGAAATTGTCTAAAATGAAGAACCATTTAGAAAACATCAATTTGAGACCAAAAACTAGAACACCACAACTATTGAATAGAGCACCACAATCATCAAATAGTACATTGCAATTGTCAGCTAAAACACTACATCTATCAAAAACCCTAAGAAGCCAGAAACCCACATTTGCTTGTGCACCACAATTGATTGATTCTACACTATAATTTGATTGGTTTTGCACCGCATATGTGGCTTGAAACACCACATCTATCAATTTTCAAAATTTTGGGGAAATACCTATACATCCAACTTTTAGTTTCCTTTCAGATAGTTACTGTACATTCAGATCTAAGACTTTTTTAGGTCATCCAATTCTTTCATTGCATTTTACTAGTTGCCTTAGCTTGCATCTCCTAGTTTACATTGGTCATCTTAGCTCATCCATCATCATCTTTGAGTCTTGAGATAAGGAGGCTTATCAAGCCATTGATTAGACCATAGGTACATATTTGGGTGTCTTGACCTTGTCACATTTACCTATCTTATGGGTATGTGTAGGATTATGATGGGCCAAAAAGTGGAGATATGATGTGTATATGTAGGGTATGTGGTTGGCGACTTTTTTTTACCCAAAATTGATGAAACAAAAATGGCTTTTAATGGGGATTCTCAGCTTTCCACCAATATAAATTATGTTTTACTTTGAATTTAATAAATAAATATTATTCATTTTTTATTTGAATTACGACTAAAGTCTTGATTGATAGGTTGATTGAAAAACATCTATAGCTTTCAAATGGTATCACATTTTTCAAATTTCATGAAGTTTTGACCAAGTTAAGGTGATCAGACATACAAGTTTTTATATTTTTTAAATGTTGTAATAAAAAAATCATAATTAATTATTTGCTTGGAAAAAAATTACAAAAAAATATGCATCACATTGGGATATGAGTCCTCTACTTATATCTAAAATCTTATAAAAAAATATTATCATTTTATTGTGGTTAGGGTGGTCAGACAGACACCTACTTATTTTTCCCCTGAAATTTAAGTACTATTGCATTGAAATTTCAAATTTTCACCAAATAGATTTTTTTTAGTTTTTTAGAAAAACCTAGTAGTTTAGAAACTACATTCAATTTGCTACAAATTCTATTCTTACATATATTTTTGAAATAATATAGATAACTTACTCAAATTTTTATGTCAAGTTGCCTAACTCTAATTTTTCTGAATTTTTCGCCACTTAAGGGCCTATTTTTTCCATGATGATCTTGCACATACCCTTATCCTTATGTTGGGTCTATAACTCATTTGTCTAGTTCAGGTTCACCTTTTATCCAATCATTATCATCATCTAGGTTCTTATCCTCTTGAGGTCTTGGAATTTAGATTTATTACCTTGGTTCATCATAGTTTTCCTAGCATCCCTTTTAAAGGTTCAAAGTTTCATATCCAAATCCTAAAGCATAGTCATAGTCTCATTACCACTTTGAATCACAAGCTTAGGCATATTTTCATTACTATCTTGCATCTTTATATCCAAAAATTCTGAAAACATAGTATAGCACATCATTACCACCTTACATCTTCATCCCTAGTTGCATTCATTCCAAAAGTTTCGAAATATAAAAGTCGTGCACTTGTCTTATATGATCTTCACAAGGTCACAAAGGAAATGAAAGGATATGGATCCCTCAAATGACCCCAACTTTAATCCTACTAGCATCATGAACTTTGGGGCATCTTCAAACCAACCACAAGTGTCATAACCTAAAATTGCAAATCCATTTGATAATCTTACGTTACATGAGGTTGAACAAGGTCTAACCCCCAAATAAATTGAATAGGATTCCCAAGATCCTATGGTAGTGCACATCATAGAGGAGCTTTTCAAAGAAAATCCTGATAGATACTTTCTAGAACTTTCTCAAAATGGTTCCAAACTTCCCTTTGGTTTTTACACTTCCACAATTGTAAAAGGGACAACACAAACTAAAGGTCAAGGTCATAACACATTTTCATCAAGTCATCCCACTTCACAAAAAATGCACACTAGTATGCCTCTTGGAGGAACTACACACAATGCAATAACTACAAACATCCCCCCTACTCCAACATTTGGGACCAAAAGAAAACATCCAACATCTCAAGGAGAAAGTCCCTCATTTTTCAATCCATTTGCTGCATCATCTAACACCATGGGTATGACAATTGAAAATCCATTTACCACCTCATCCTCTCAAAACACTACATCATCAACCAATACCATGGGTCAAAACATCACAAATCAAAACCCACTAGACAAGACAAGAAGAATTCACATTGTCACACCAAGAACACAACCCCAAACGACCAACACAACACCAAGCACAAACATGTCCTTTGGGTAAAATCTAAACACCAACCAACCTCTATCACAATAAAATGTCAATCCAAATCCCAGCTTCACATCACAACACCAATCAATGAATCAAAATATACCACAATATCATACCAATACCAATACCATGTTCACATCTCACTTCCAACAAGGTAATCAAAATCCTTTTCAAGAAAACATCAAACCAAACCTGACATTCACATCCAATTTCTAAAACCAAAACCCATCCTCATCATACAATCATCTCAACACATTCAACATCAATGCCAAATCTCTCATGAAAATTCAACCAAACATACCACCATCACCCATGGATACTTTAACACAACAAATGCAAGCATTGCAACAAAAATTCTCAAATATGCAAGTGAGTGGGACAAAGAAAACTTATTCTATGGAAGATTTATTCCCTTATCCCTTTGATCGAAGCATATATATGCTTCCTTTCCATCCACATTTCAATGTACCAAACTTTAACAAATATAAGGGAAAGGGAAATCTAGTGGAATATGTGAGAAAGTTTAATATTACTTGCGTGGACATTGCTTTTGAGCATATTTACTTGATGAGATTATTCCCATGTAGCCTTTCGGAGCAAGCTCTAGAGTGGTTTGCACATCTACCTCAAGGGATAGGAACATGTAATGAACTAGCTGATAAGTTTATCGCTCACTTCATTTATAACATTGAAAGGGACATGACCATTGGAAATTAGGTACAACCACACAAAAAGAAGGGGAGTCACTTACCTCTTTCTTCTAGAGATGGTGAAGTATGGCTAGCAAATGTCCTTGTCACATACCTGATGAATAGTTGGTCCCCATCTTTGTTGAAAACCTCAATATAGAACTAATGCACCAACTCTAGATCTATTGTGTGCAACACATTTGAGGATGTCATTAAAAGGGGTTTCTTCATTGAGAAAGATCTCCTTGCAAAAGGCTTGGTCAAATTTTTAAAGAAAATCAAAACAATCCCAATGACAAAAGAAAAATTTAGTCTAAAAACAAGAATGTCACTAATGATCTGGGGTAGCTGACACTAAAGTGGTTAACAAAGTCCACCCAACCATTCATCTCAAAGCTCCTTCCACACCAAACAATCAAACACCATGTCATGACCAAACTACAAATGAAGTACAAAATAATCAACAATGTAGAGGCCCTCCATGAACAAACATACCAAAGGGAACATATACACCCTTAGGAGAATCCATTGAATTAGTTTTGAAGAAACTATTACAATCGAATGCCATTCAATCACCAGAAGTTAGACACTATGAACCAACAATTTTTAAACCAAATTGGTGGAATGATAATATTTTTTGTGAGTACCATCGCATGAAAGGACATAAGACATCATCATGTTGGAAACTTAAAGACCTCATCCAAGATCTCATTGAACAAGGTGACATATTGATAAATAATTCACAAGGGAAGACAATGTTGATAATACCATTTTCAAATATCCTTTACAAACCATGGGTCAGGAAAAGCCTCAAGTTCAAGGAATAAGAATAACTATAATGCCAATTATAAAAAAGTTGCATATGAGTATACTATTAATAAAATTCAAGCCTTTGATAATAATGTCACTACCACTGCCATTAGGAAAAGTTTAGAGTGTTTTGTTACAACTTGAAGATATAAAGTGGTCTTGCAAGGGGCCACTTCTAATCCACAACCACAAACTCAATATAATCTCCTAGATCATCTAGGGAAGACTACTGCACAAATATCTATTCTTGAGTTACTTCGTATATCTCCTGAACATAAAGTCATTTTGGAAAAAGATTTGCAAGAGACTTCCATCCCCACATACCTAAATTTTAATCAATTTCAGGCCATGGTAGGATACTTGGATACCACCAATCATGCGACATTTTTTGAAAAAGACTTTCCTGCACAAAGACCTAACCATAACAATCCATTGCACCTTGAGGTTTACATTAACAAACACAAAATTAGACGAGTATTGGTAGATGGGACCGGCTCTGAACATATGCACTCTAAAATTGGTCACAGTA
Source organism: Sequoia sempervirens (assembly GCA_007258455.2). Classification (NCBI taxonomy): domain Eukaryota; kingdom Viridiplantae; phylum Streptophyta; class Pinopsida; order Cupressales; family Cupressaceae; genus Sequoia; species Sequoia sempervirens. Next base: position 339,123,377 of record VDFB02271358.1, on the reverse strand, counting down.
TTGGGATTCTCTGAAGCTTGCATAGACATATCAAAGAAAATTATCACAAGGGCTTATGATGATGCTAAGAATTCTTCCAAAGGTGTGATCACACTTCCTATAAGATTTGGACTAGCCATTCAAAATACAATATTCCAAGTCCTAGATCTAGACCTACCATATAACCTTCTCCTTGGTTTCCCATGGATTAATTCCATGAAATTTATCCCTTCAACATACCATCAATGCCTTATGTTCCCATAGAATGACACCTAATTTACCATAACAAGCAATCTTGATCCCTTCTAATATTGTAGTAGTCTAAAGGGAACCACTAAGCATCAAGTACCCATCAATTGGGAAGCCTCTCCATCTGCCTCATCACATTACATTGATCCATCTTCATTATCCACATCTTCCACTCTATCCACTTTCATCCCTAAAGGTGGCATCCAGATCCATGACCAAGGGCATGGAGAATATAACATTGAGAGTCTATTTTACATTGGGAAACTACTTGCATCACCGAAATCTTATGGGAAACCTTATCCTATCCAAAAGGAACCGAAGGTTGTCATTCATGACCCTCCCACAAATTTTACCAAGTGAGGTGAGCTAAGCAAAGAGACCATAAGCAAGGATATTTCTACATGGATCTACAAAAATGAAGAAGATACTGAGCTCGTACGAATACCATTTGAGCAATATGGTAAAGGATTTGAGATCACGAAAAAAATGGTTATGATGGGGGTAGTGGACTTGGCTTACACAAGAACAAAATCATAGAAAAAAGGAGATGTAGATTATGTACCCATCGCTGCCTTTGTGGAAAATCTGAGAGGCTTTACCTAATTCTTATATTATAATTTCCACTAGATAATATTTAGAGATATGCATACATCCTTAGTCAAGTAAAATTATAGAATATTGATTTTGAATAGAAACAATATTAAACATTTATTATATTTCATTTAGCATTTAAACCAACTATTTGTCGAATGTTATAGGTGTTCCCAATAGCTTTTAAAAATACAATTATAAACAATCTAACTTTACATTAGGGTTTAATGTAACATCCCAATCGATCTAACCCAAAACTCCACTATTTTTTTCTAATTAATATGTGTTCATTCATAAGTATACTTGGGTACTTTTATCCATATGGGATATGTATTTATCAAATTTGAAACAACAACCAATCATATAGTTAGTGATATGTTCATACGAAATAGGAATCCACCCAAAATGGGGTAGGCATCTATCAAAAAGATAGGTATGTTCTCTAGCCATAGTCTTAGACTCATCGAGACTAATCGATCTTGAGTTGCTTTCCTAAAGACCACACTTCCGACTAGAAGTGCACCAAGGTCATTGTCTTTTAGGGTTATGTATCTAATATTCAAAAGCTTGAATCCCACCTCAGAATTTGGCTTAAAGTCTCAAGAAAATCAAGCAATCCATATGGGACTCTTCCAAGTATAGTTTGAATATATTTTATTTTAGTAATATTTCATATTTATTTAGACAATCTTTAACAATCTCACCCTAAACCTCATCCCCAAATGCTTGAGTACTAACAAAATGGATTTCATTTCCCAAACTGTCTACAACCTTGCTTTTGAGTAGGATCAAGGAAAAAAAAATATAGTTTTATTTTATTGTTCTAAGTTTGGCATGAAATGTTTAAGTGTGTATGCAACCCTTTCTAAGGTTCTATTCCCTAGACAATTCCTTTGTGGTTGCCACCCATGAAGGGAAGCTTATATAACAATTGGTCGATAAGACCATTGTTTGTTACATAATTTAATCTAAATCATGTTCTCATAAGATGTGTCACCCTTGACCTATGTGATGAATATCATATCAATAAAATAAATATAATTCTAAACCAAGATTGTATTCACATTATAAAATCCTATTTTTGAATTTTTTTATGTCAATATTAACATCTTTAAAATTAATTTATTTTATGTTTTTAGTCATCAGTTGAAAGGGAATTTCTCATCCTTTGGATTTTAAATCAATAATTGTACCTTATTTCTCCCCAAAAATTTATAGGGATGATTCCACAGACACTATTATTACAATTGTGTTAGGCAATAGATATAGTAGCTCAAGCACAATGACATTACCCATAAACATGATCTAAAGGCATCATTGATATTGAATGTACTATTGGTTTTATTTTTTCTTTCTTGATTAGGGGAAATGTGCCAATTGTCGACCATGATCCAATTGTTGTTTACTCCTTGTTCACCTGACACCCCAATAACCATTTACATTTTAGTCATTACATTGTTTTAATTATGCCAATAAAAATTTACAAATTACACCAATATATGTTCACTACTGAATGTGTAGTTGACCAAAAAAATAAAACACATTGAAAACTATTGAAAACACCTTCAATCTTTGTGGGTTTTTATTGGTTGTCTAATGAATGGGTACTGGCGAAGTGGTAAAGATGTAGGGGATGTAGGTTTAAAAACACCCTTTTTTAGCACCTTTTGCTTTACGGATTCCACAAGGCACATTTTAAATACCTAGAAGCCATTTTTTCTTTTTAAGGTCCTAACTCACTTACGAAGAAGCCCAAAAAAAATTTGAAATCAAACCTATTTTGCACTCTGCACAAATGCATGAAGTTAGCCCTAGTAGCTACTGGTATGTCTCCCCTAGATTGTCTATTTAATTCAAAAGAAAAAAATGAATATAAAATCAATAAGTTTCTATTTAATATCATATACTTTTTATAAACTAATAGTATATCATAAAGATATCTATTCACTATAGATGTTATTATTGTAAGCTCAAATACAAGTTCCTTTTATAGAATTTAGTGATAAAACTAAAATAAAAATGATGACTTATTATGATGATTATCACATAAGCAAATAATTATCTAAAAATAACATTGTATTCAAGGATAGATATAGTTGTCCAAATTAACTATTAAAAACATTTATGCAAAATTTAATACTTATGACTAGAATTATACATTATTATTCCTTTTTATCTTTGGTGGATTCCTCCTTACTTTTCTTCAATTGTTTCAAGGTCATCACCAAGGTCTCGGTGTTAGATGACCAAAGTTCAAGTGTGGGTGATTTCCTTTTTAGAATAATTTTAGGAAAGTCTGCATTCTTCATTTTTCTAGCTTGTTTTCTTGTTCATCCTTCCAATATATCCCCCATCATATCTGGATATTTCAAGAATTGATTCTAGGTTACCTTATGAAGTTTCAATTCTAACTTAACTTCATTCTCCTTTTTTGAGATGAATATCATTATTCCATTTCTTGTGAAATTCAAATTAATCTTTGGATTTTCCTTTCTCTTAGTTTAGGTTTACAACTAAAAAAAAGAAATTCTAAGACCCATAATAAGATTTAAAGTTATGTACCAAGAGATAAAACTATAATGAGTAAAGTTTTTCTAAAAAGACCCTTTGTATTATTGAGGTTTCTATTATTTTAAATGCCTTGAACAATACTAATAATTTTAAGCTACCCCTTTTAATATCATTATTTCTCTATTGATTACTTAGCAAAAACCTAGTTTTTTTATTTAAGTATTATCTACAATATCATTGAAATAAAATAATTTCTTTCTAATTCAAATTCTTAATTTTGAATAACCATAAAGAGTTTTCATTTAGTAACATGTTTAAAAATGAAACTTTGATATTACTACTTATTTAGAAAAACATTAAATATTTCAAGACGAATTTGAGTTACTAATACTTTAACAATATTATGGTATATTCACATATATTTAAAAAGACTTTTCAAATATTTAATTTCATAGAATAAGTATTTAAAACTACAAAATAATAACATTATTACTATGTTTATTAACATTTGTATCTCATTAATAGATTTTCAAACCAATCCTTCATCATAATATTTTATGTAGATAGAGTATTATAATTTGTAATACTCTTAGGGACAAGTTATAATAACACAAGGTATTGATAACCAATAATAATAATTAATTTAAGTTTATACTAATTTCTATGGTTGCATATAAGTTTAATTTTCTTATTTATTAAAATCATATCTCTTTTTAGAAGTTAACTATTTTGATATGACAACATAATTTATAGATTTAAACAAGTTAATTTTAGTTGAGTAATTCATATATTACTTTTATTGTTTTAAGAAACAATGTCAATACCTCAACCTAATCTCTTATTTTTTATTTCTTAATCTAACATTTTCAGCTTAAGAAGATTTTCTATTGATAATTACCTAAAATATCTTCTAATTTTAAAAACCTTAAAACAAATCACAATTCATCATACATTTATTTAAGCTTGAGTATCATTCTACTAGTATAAAAAATTATTTACTATTTTAGATGAGATTCTAGAGAATTAATATAATTTGTAAACGTATGTGGCATGTTAATAACAAATCCTACTAATATGAATAAATATTTACTATTTTAGATGAGATTCTAGAGTATTAATATTTGTGAACATTTGTGACATGTTAATAACAACTTCCAAGTCAACACTAGAATTATACTACATGCCTTCATACCTACACCTAATTAGAGTAAGGCTTCTTAAATTATGTTGATTTTCTTGATCGAATAATTTATGTAATGATTATTGTTATACATGATTATTTTTTGGATATGGATTTTGTCCATATTAAGACTTTTGTGATTCAAAATAGTTAACACAATTTAGTGTAACATAGCATATCCTCATTATATGTTTAGGTGATGTAGGAGCATCCCAGGTGAAGAGAAATCTTGCATCAACCAAAAAAATTAGTAGTGTGTTTGTTTCGAATAAGGGCCAAGGTTGTGAGAGTCGCGAAGATCCAAGTTTTTCTAACTCAAGTCATGGAGTTCTGAAGTTTTTAAACCTTCCAATTTTGTGATCCCTTTGTTGTCACAAGGTTTCAATATTTCCTAACTTCCTGACTTAGCGACTTAGTGGATGGAGTTCATCGACGTTGAGGGTTTTTGAGTTTTTTGAACCTTTTTTGTGGGGTTTTGGAGTTTCAAAACCTCCCGACTTGGTGACCCCCTTTGTTGTCAACAAGAGTCAGGATTTTTAGTAGGATTTTCGTGGATGTCTCTTTGACATTCTAAAAATGATCTGATTAAGCTTGTTTGTGTGACATGGTGGCATTGAGGTGAGATCTTTTGAAGTCTTGGCGATATTTTGATGGAGGAGATGGATGAGGATGATCAATGCAATGGATGGTGAGTTAGGACATGATGCTTGGCAGAACGATATTGGTGTATTCCATATCATTGTTGTGGAATTCCTATCTATTGGCCAACTCGATGGAGGTGTTTATTACGATGTAACAACTTGGTGATTTTAGAAGCTGATTGGACAATAATGGAAACTACAACATGAAAGGTAGGAAAGATCAAGGCCAACATGAAGAAGGAATATCGTATATAGAGATGGCGAGAGATGGAGAAAAGGTAGTGTGAGTGGAGGTGGTAGAGTAGCTTGAAGGTGATAGTGGAGCCAAGGAGAAAGTAGATCTCTGGCTGGGAAATGTAGAGTTGAGAGACAAGGCTTAGATCTACGATTTGGCAGATGGTCGTAGTGAGATAGCCCATATGATGGCATTGTAATCATGTAATATGTTTCAAATAAATGAAAAGAGAGTTGTTGTGTCAATCTATGTGTGTGTGTGGTCTGAGTTGGCTGTGATATTGTGATGGCCTGATAAGGTCCTTCGGTCTCTCCTTCATCAATTGGTATCAGAGTTGGTTGTCGTGAGTCTGTAACAGAGTATCAAATGTGAGGCTGTTGTAGTAGGACCTATGAGTGTGGGTTGAAGCCATATGACCTGTGGGTGATGAGTTGGAAGAGTTGTGAAAGCATGTTTGTTGTAGGCATGAAAGAGGGTCTGTAACTGATATCCTTCAGTAGAGATAAAGTTGGGTAGAAGGTGTAGAGTTCCTCCACTGAGAGAAGGTGGGTAGAGGAAGCATCTTCCAGAATCTTTTTTGGGTAGAGAATAGTTGTGTTAGTGTGGTACCTATAACTATAGAGAGTTTGAGTTCTAGAAGAGGTTCTTGCAGGTGAGAAGAGACTTGCAACTGTAGAGGGCTTGAATCCTAAAGAGATTTGTTGCAGGAAGGATTTATATTTGTAGAGTGAGTGATTGTAGTAGGAAAAAATGGGTTGGTTGAGGAGACCCGTGCAAATACTGTTTTGGGAGCAATATTGCGATAGAGTGGAGGATGTGATGATTGAAAAGATGGGACATATAGTTTGTGAAGAAGTAAGAAAGAATGAGGCGAGGCTCCAGGAATTGTGTGAAGTGTTGAAGAAGATGGTTCGACGAAAAGAAGAAAAGAGTGTTGGAAAGAGTGATAGGAAGGTGGTAAAGATGAATGAGAAGAAGAAATAAGAAAGAAGCCTAAGATGGAAAACGAAAGAAGTAATAGCAACCCCTATCGATGAAGAAGTTGTAGCAGAGACATGCCATGAGGAAGGCATGAAGAGAGAAGAAGAAAAGATGGAGTTGAGCAGTGAAGAGAGAAAAGAAAAACATTGCAGTTGACAAGGAGGTAGAGGACATCGCAGTGAGGTTCGATGTTGCAGTTGTGGGTACGGATGAGGTAAAACAATTTTGTGGTATTGCATTTTTAGAGAAAATGATAGAAGAATGGATGGATAGAAAACCAAAGCATGTAGATGTTGCATATGGTGTGTGGTTGTGTATATAAATGGTTGAAGATATTGCAGGTTGTTTTAGGTGGAGGTGGATGGTCAGAGGTGGGTTAGAACCCACAAAGGAGGAGAGGAGTGTGGAAAGTATTTGGCAAAGGAGGTCGGGCTTTGGTGGACATGAGTCCATGAGGGGAAAGAAGAGGAAGATGTTGTGTTGGAGAGAAGGGGTGCATATTCTAGCACGATGCTAGAAAAGGTAGAAGAAGGATTGATTTTCTGCACTTGGAATATAGCGAAGGAGTTCGCTGCAGGTTGGTGTCAACTTGAAAGTGTGATTCTATCACTCAAATCCGTCATTGTGAGCCTATGCTCACAATCTTTCTACCTAGGGTGTTTGATGTAGGAGCATCCTGGAAAAAGAGTAATCTTGCATAAAAAAAAAAATAGTAGTGTGTTTGTTTCAAATAAGGGCCAAGGTTGTGAGAGTTGCAAAGATCCAAGTTTTTCTGACTCATGTTGCCAAGTTCTGAAGCTCCAAAACCTTCCAATTTTGTGATCCCTTTGTTGTCACGGGGTTAAATTGGAGTTTTGAAACCTCCCAACTTGGTGACCCCCTTTGTTTTCAGTGAGATTCAAGCTTGTTGGTAGGATTTTCGTGGATGTCTCTTTGGCATTCCAAAAATAATCCCATTAAGCTTGTCGGTGTGACATGGTGGAATTGGGGTGAGATCTTCTGAAGTCTTGGCGATATTCTAATGGAGGATATGGATGAGGATGATCAACACGGTGGATGGCGAGTTAGGACGTGACACTTGGTAGAACAATATTGGTGTATTCCACATTGTTGTTGTGGAATACCTATATGTTGCCCAACTCGACAGAGGTGCTGATTATGATGTAATAGCTTGGTGATTTCAGAAGCTGATTGGATGATAATGGAAATTACAACATGAAGAGCGGGAAAGATCAAGGCCAACATGAAGAAGGAATATAGTATATAGAGATAGCGAGAGATGGAGAAAAGGCAATGTGAGTGGAGGTGGTGGAGTAGCCTGAAGATGATAGTGGAGCCGAGAAGAAAGTAGATCTCCATCTGGGAAATGTAGAGTTGAGAGAGAAGGCTTAGATCTACAATTTGGCAGATGGCCATAGTGAGATAACCCATATGATGGCATTGTAATCTTGTAATATGTTTCAAATAAATGAAAAAGATAGTTGTTGTGTCAATCTCTGTGTGTGTGGGGTTTGAGTTGGCTACGAGATTGTGACGACATGATAAGGTCCTCTGGTCTCTCCTTCATCATTAGGCAAAGATGTGACCATCATCAAACAAAAATGATAAGATTAAGGTGACAAATAAATGAAGGGGACAATGTTGAGATTTTAGGACATTCTATTGCAATTATCCTATTCTAAGGTACTCATGAGAGAGAAAGTTTTGTGCTATCTATATGGCATGATTTATGCATGAGACTTAGACTAAACTATATTGCAGTCATTAAGGCATAAATTTAACCATCTCACAAACCTTACATTCTCATGAAATGTTATAATATTCTTGTGGGTTCATGGTGCAAATTTAGGGACAACGTCTATGATTTTGGAGGTTAAATGCAAATATACCCTTACTCTCTGCACCCATTTGTGAACCTTGAATCATATTGCATAACATATAAACAATGGCATAGGTTTACAAGCGTACTAATTGATATAGAGATCCAAGTCAAACTAGAAGTATATTGAATGATTTTTAAATAATATTCTTTTTAATCTACAATTCATCCTATAGTCATATTAAATGATAAACAGGCCTATAATTTTGACCTACAGACCAACCAAGCACATCTTGTAGGTAAATCATAGCCTTTGTACCATTATTAATCTATTTGAAGATATATTTAAATGTTGGTTGGAATTCTATAATATTGGGTCATAATATCCCAATGTAATTAGCAATGAATGTCAACAAAAAACTTTCTATGGAAAGCTTGGTTAATGACCATTCAACATATTGTAAATTAATAAAATTAGATTTCCACAATCTATATAAAATTAGTTTTACTGCTTTTGGATTTGATTGCATTCTACTTTTGTTCCATCAATGCTTAGGATCACACTCAGTGATCCATCATCAGGATAAAGAGTTGAAGAGGATGAGAAATCTTCTTCTAACTCTTTAGCCTGATGATGGATCATTGAATGTGATCTGAAATGTTGATGGAACAAAACTAAAAGACAATCAAATACATAAGCAACAAAACTAATATTGTAATTCATCATGAAAAAATAAAACATAATTTTGTAGTATCCAAAGCAGACACACTATCTAAGTACCAGGCTACATACCTAGAACTCGAAGGTTGAATCAAATAGTTGGGTCACTAGTCTTCTTTGTCTCTCCTCCTACTGGCAGCTATGATCTCAAATCTTTCCTCTGTTTCATCCTTGGTAGTGATGGGAATTGGGAGGAAGGGATTAACAATAACTTCATATGAAAAAGGAGAGTAAAAGTTTGCAAGGTGTTGTATGTTTCCTTCGACCGGCCCCTCCATTCATTTTATGCTTGATCCCCCTTTTGTCATACCTAAACACAAGTTTAATTACTGTCCTAACTATGAAACACAACAATTTTTTCTATAGTTCTATTTCACTTTACTAAGTTATGTGGAAGCAACCTCCCTCCTATGTAATTTATGGAACTTGGTGTGTGGCACAAATATGTGTTTCATCTCCATGACTTAGAGTATGATTAGATAGTCACTCAATAACTAATTAACTTGTGTCATTTTTCTATCATATTTACAAGTCTTGTGTCAAATTGGCCAAAAGTTTTAGTTATTATGCCAAGTGGCATAGGTTAATTGAAAATTAGAATACAATGTGTTTTTTATTATCAATTAATTAATAAATATAGTCAAATGTGAATCCTAATGGGTGGGTAGATGTTGCCAAATTCCTTGATGCTTTGTTGACTTGACTCAACTTTTGTTTCAAATGCCATGACTTTAAGCCTTATTAATTAGCTTACACTTCATTTATGGCCATGGTTAGATTGAAAATTAATTTAAAAACATGTGAAAAAAAAAAACAATAGTTAGTTTATCAAAATAAACAACATAATATTAAGAGGAGTTGTGACATTTAATTCTAATTACTATAGAATAATTTTAGTGTTTAAAATATGGTTTATAACCCTAACACAATTCTTAATAAGGAAAGGTCAATAGGTTTAAAGCATAACAAAGTCACCAAAGAAATAAGGTCATAATATTGTTTTAAGATTACCATTATCCCAGACCATGGTCATTTGTTTAAATACTAGCTTTGTGATCAAAGACAAGGCCAAAAGACTTAAAAATTACAATTGTCCTCATGGTTAAGGATGATATGCTTAAACTATCTAAGTTACTACTTAACAAGGCCAATAGATTATGGCTTATCACTGTTAACATGTAACAAGGCTGGAAGGCTATGTTTATATTAAAATATTGTTATCATATAGCTAGGTTGATATGCTAAGAGCATATTAAAACACTGCTATCATATAACAAGGCCAAAAGACTTAAGTTTAAAACATTGTTTTCATATAACAAGAACAAAATTCTATGTATAAAACATTGTTATCATATAGCAAGGTTAAAATGATAAGTTTAAAACATTGAACATATCATATAAGAAAACCAAAAGGTAAGATTTTAACATTTTTATCATATAAAAAGGCCCAAAGGAAAGCTTAAAACACTTAACAAGAATAATTTCAAATGGAACCTCCAAATTTTGAACACACAATTTTTTTTCTCAGCTCCCTACTCTCTTCTCCCCCTCTCTTTTCCTCCTCTTTTTTTATTCTTCCTATGTTTTCTCCCAATTTTTTTTTTAAGTTCTCCAAAAGGATCTCCTCATTTCCCTATTCTATGCTAGTAGAACAACCCTTAATAACTTCACATAAATTGAACTAAAATACTTTCATTCCACCAAGGTCTCCACCATGTGGAGTTAAGAAATTAAAAAATTGGCAGTACTAGTTGATAACCACCATCTTTGGTGATATTAATATATGCTTAATTTCAATCTTTGCACAAAATTTAAATCTATAAATATGTATGTATGTAAGTATGTATGTATGTATATATACTTACAAAAAAGCATAATCAAATTTAATAAAGAAAATAATTTTAATTTATCCTTATTCTTAACTAGAATAATTTTTTTTTTTTTCAAAATAGACTATTTGTAATCAAATAATTGTGTATAAATATTATATAAATTATTTTCATCAAGGAGAAAAATATTTCATATTATCCATGTACACCTGTCTTTACCCCATTCAAAAAAACACTTTAGGCAAAAGATGAATACATCAAATAGTTATAGGAAGGTAGAGTAACTTGAGCAACTTGAAAGATAATGCAATTCTACTAACAACTCAATCACCAAAGAATATAGTCTTTTCAAACAATCATTCCAATTTATAACAACTATAATATAAGCATTGTGTGTATGTGTTCTTAGTTCCATGACGGCCTTGGTTTTCTCTCATATTTTCTTCCCTCTCTCCAATGATGCTCTCTCTCTACATCCTCGAGGGGAAGAACAATCTCTTACATCCATCTTGTCCAACCAAAAGGGTTATTTAGTCTAATGAAACTTGAAAAATATTAGTATAATTTTTAAAATATAAGTTGTATCATTCATTTTCATTTAATATGAAAATCAATGTATATTATCATCAATTTCAAACTATATCTATCTACTATGTTTATTCATCAACATACTCATAATTTATCATAATTCAAGTTTTTAGGCCCACCATTGAAATGTAAAAAAGTATAACATAGTCTAGAGGGCTTAAAAAATGGGATGTAACATATTTGACCTCTATAATTTTGAATTAGGATTGTGTGGATAAGTGCATCTTTTCTAACTTATTAAGGGAATACTTTCAATATAATTCTTATCTAAAATGATAAGATCAACTAATATTGTTTAAGAAATATGACTAAAAAGATGAAATTTTGCATGTGTGAATTGTTTTTATCTTGTACACTATTGTGTAAATTTTTGTCTACTTGTTTAGGATCCAATTTTATAATTTCTCCTCCTTTTATGTTTTTTATAAACACAAGTTTCTTTTTTGGGACTATTTATTACCAATTTATATATTTTTTGAAACACATGAAAATTCTTATCCATGAGATATTATTCCTACTACATTTTCATAAAAATTCATATTATAGTGTACATTTAGTACAAAAATACATGTAATAAATTTATTTTATCTCGGATATTGTTGGAATAACATTTTTCTCAAAAAGTTGTAGAGGATGGTCCCTTGAGAATGATATTTTGGTCATTTATGCTCTTACAAATCTAAATATTCCATTGATGAATAAACCTCCTTGTTTTTCCTTGAGTTATCAAGTTGTAATAGCATATGCTAGCATGTGTAGGATATCATTTAATATTGACATCTCTTTTATTGGCATAATCATATTAATCACACAAGAAAGATTTCTAGATTAGGGGAACAATTATAATTTTCTTATTTAAATGTAAAAATTATTTAAAAATCCCTATAACTAGTAATAATGGTAGTTTTGGAGGTCAAATTTGTTGAACACCCAGAATACTAAGAGGGGGGTTAAATCAGTATTCCTCTAAACCAATCAAACACAACCCATCCAATTAACTGAATATAAATAACTACAATGAAGAATGAAAGCATGAATGCAACTACAAAATTGCATGACACATGAACACTAGCATTTTTATGTGGAAAACCTAAAAAGGGAAAAAACCATAGTGAGGGTTAGCTCACAATATATTATATCTGGATGTAAGATATTACAAAGACTCATTGACAGGACACAATGTCTAGAAAAGAGCTCACAACTCACTAAGTAAGTACAAAGAAGGATTGGAAACACTGCCTATTTGAACTGATACAATAACATCTATCATATGCCAGATTTTAGCTCCATTGAGGTTCAAAATGATCATCATATAATATGCTTATCACTGCATTACACACATGTAGGCGATTCACTGTACATGTCACAAATCTTCTCTTCTCTACCACATTCACATATCATACATTCCTTTCGTACCCTTTCTACACCATCGCCATCATAATCATCCATGCCATCATCTCCTTTTCTTTCTTTTTTTCACTTCTCTTTTCAAAAGGCTTCAAGATAGAATTTCTCAATTATTCTCCTTAAAACATCAATCGTGTTAGGTTGGCCCAAAATAAGCCTAAACACAAATTCTTCAAGAGCTTATGCAATTTTATCAATCAAGTTACCTCAAAAATCAATCTCCCATCAAATTCTTATTCAACCAAAATTCATTATCTTATCTTCATCATCAGAAGATAAAATAATTATTCGTGAAGAAGTGTGGAATCTCCCACATTGGTATATTGTTTAGAAGATAACTATGATATGTAGGGCCACACACTGTTATTCATATATTCTTGGAAACTATACAAAATGTCACAAAAACTTGAATGTTGCTTCATCTGATGGATTCAAAGTTGTAGTTATGAATTTAGAAAATTAAACCAAAGTGTGGTGAAGTTTAGACCCAAAAAATGATGCACTGAACCACAATACTGACAAAGGAAATACTTAGCCAAATTCCTAATAAGCCATGCTTTCCAAATCAATTAATACTGAAAAAAGGTCACCAAAAATACTTCCCTGTTATGCTAGGATGATCATCACAATATTGACTTCAATGACAACACTGGATCAACCAATGTATGTACACTTCATGCTCATATTGCCAAACTGCATTATCAATAACAAACTTCCAAACTTCCAACAAAATTGTCATACATATTTTTTTAAGTACAATATTGACTAATTATATTAATGATAAATTCTCAATCCATAAATATGGGTATGTGCAGGATCATGATGGGCCAAAAAGTGGCGATATGAAGGGTATTTGTAGGGTACGTGGCTAACGACTTTTTTTTACCCAAAATTGATGAAATGAAAAGGGTTTTTAAAGGATATTCTTATATTTCCACCAATATAAATTATGCTTTACTTTGAATTTAATAAATAATTATTATTCATTTTCTATTTGAATTACGACTAAAGTCCTGATTGATAGGCTGATTGAAAAACATCTATAGCTTTTAAATGGTATCACATTTTTGGAATCCAGAACATGCATCACATTCTATGCTTCACATACTATAGGATTAAAAAAAATTGAGTTTCATGAAGTTTTGACCAAGTTAAGGTGGTCGACATACGGTTTTATATTTTTGTAAAAGTTGTAATAAAAAATTCATAATTAATTATTTACTTGGAAAAAAATTACAAAAAAATATGCATCACATCCGGACATGAGTCCTCTACTTATGTCTAAAATATTATAAAAAAAATGTTATCATTTTATTGTGGTTAGGGTGGTCAGACAGACACCTACTTATTTTTTCCCTGAAATTTAAGTACTACTACATTGAAATTTCAAATTTTCACCAAATAGATTTAAAAAAAGAAGAAAGAAACCTAGTATTTTAGAAACTACATTCAATTTTCTACAGATTCTATTCTTACATATTTTTGAAATAATATAGATAGCTTCTTCAATTTTTTACGTCAAGTTGCTTAACTTTGATTTTTCTAAAATTTTTGCCACTTAAGGGCCTATTTTTTCCATGATGATCCTGTACATACCCATACCTTAGATTGAAAACTTGTACTATGATTACTAGAATTCATACGAAATGTCAAAGAAAAAAATATTTTAATGTTCATGGGAAATTCATATGAGAAAAAGTTTTCAATAATGATATTATTCTCTAATTTTCTTATATTGATGATCAAATGGAAAATACTTTTACAAAACCCCTATGTAATACCAAATTCTTAAAATTTATAACTATTACAATTAAGGTGTCATCCACCATGTAAATCCTATATATTTTATTGCTCTATGTTATTGTTTATTTATGCATTCATAAGGCATGTGGGGTCATGTTGATGGCCAATTTGACACATGCAATGTAGGCAAGGTATAGATCGCCTTACCTCCCCTATAAAATGGGTAATGATCTTAGAAATAAATCACCTTCCATGGTTTTGGGAGTTGGGTCACAACTTTTTTGTCTAGCTAAGTGGTCAATATGGCTATAATGTTCAAGGGGCCTACTAGTTTCAACTCAAACTATGTGAGATTGTTTAGTTTTTAATTGGATCTAATATTAAGAAAAGAGGTTTTTAAGAAAATTAAAAAGATAGATCAGGGAATGTGAGAAAATACAAATATATATATTCCAATCAATCCAGTTTATCCATTATTTAGAGAGATATTTGATATAAAATTCAAGTAAATAAATCTATGACACACACTCTAGTTTATCCATGGTGCTAGATTTTGGGGCATTATTCAAAGTCCATAACAATACTCATTCATTGAAATTCCCAAAAAAATCATAAAAATACCATCCATCACTCATAATATCATAAATCAAATTATTAACATGTAGGAAGAAATGTTGAATAAACAAAACTATATATATATATATATATATTATTATTCCTTTGAGTCCAAAATATTCTACAATCCCAACAAAACTACATTCATACATGGATCTACTTCTTCTAAGATCAAATCCTTATAAAAAAATAACTATGAAATGTGGTGGAATAAATGATTTATAAAAAATATATGTTATTGGACCTCCAATCTAATACTCCAACCTTCAAACCATTGCAATGATAGTAGAATTGCAATATATAGGTAGATGGAGATATTATCCCATCCAAAACCAACATGCAAAACACCCAATGTCCCCAACATGCAAGATCAATTAATTTAGGAATTTTCAAAAAGAACTTTAGTTAACATGCAAAAGGATGATTTTACACAATTATCTCTAGTTATCTCTACATTAACTCCCTTTTTGAAGAATAAGGAATCAAAATAGAATATTATCTACTTTCAAAATCACAAATGGACACCTAAGTTTGCAGCCATTTATACTCTTTGAAATTTTTCAACACCGAGGCAATCAACTATGCATTTGGCACATTGACCCATCCTAATCTAAACTTGATATTTTCAAAACTATTGGAAATTGTTGTTGTTCAACTTTATAACCTATGGACATCATCTTTGACCCATATAAGGTCGTCCTTGATATTCATTACTCTATCAAGAATGCTTTCTTATACATCCTATGTTGAATTAATTTCACCCTCTATCTTGGTATCCTAAGTTCTTTTAATAGCTTGCAGAGTGTTGATTTTGTGTGTATCCTACAATAAAAGATCTAGAATAATGGTGTTGACTACAAAAAAATCAAAGTTTGAAGAGTTTTCATAAAACTCTTTATGCATCTCCAATAGATTCAACTTTTGTTCAACTATAAGTTCCATTTTGAAAGATGTTATATTAATACTTTTATCCATTAAACTAACATCCTCATCACCTAAAATGGATTCCTTCTTTTATTCCTTTGATCCCATTTTACTTTACTCCTTGAGGTATTTTAGGTATAGCCTATACTTTTCATCTTCATCCCTTAGGTTGCTAGTATGTTTCTAAAATTCATCTTATAAATTATAAGCCTTCTCATATTGTTGTTCCTTCCTAAAATTTTCAATCCACTTGTCAAAAATTTGAGATTTTCTCCTCATCTCATTCAAGGATTCAAATTCTTTTTGAGTCATCAATATGGGAGCCTCAGATGATGTAGCCTACTCAATCATTAGAGAAACCAACAAGGTTTCAAGAATTTTTTTATCTACTCGATCTATTCCTTGAGCTCATCCTTGCTCTATTTGTTCTTGGTCATCCTAGCCTTAACTGAATCAATGTTGAGATCCAAGGATATTATTTTCTCTTTCCTCATTTCTTTTGAGGTTGATTGTGGATAGTTGATAATCTACCTCTTGCACTTCTATGTAATTTTTATCCATCATGGGAGTAGCATTCTCTGCTATTATCTCACCCAACTCATTTATCTTGGTTGTATGGAGAGTCCTAGACCTTTTATTTGGTTTGGTCTTCTCAACCTCTACAACCATGTCATTCCAATTGAAAGCCTATTGGAATATCACTTGTTGCCTCTTCAAATTTAATTTCAACCATGAAGGGCTTTAGGCTTAATAAAAACTTGTTGGTTATTTTTCTTCCTTTCATCTTGAATTCCACTAGATTACTTTGTTACTTCAAGACCTTTATCTCTTATTTCTAACAAGGAAGATTTATCTCTCTTCTTATATTTCTACATTTTTTTATTAAATCTTGTTATTCTTCAATAGTCAACACATGTTCCTACTCTTCTATCTCTTATGGGATCTCTATTTTTTATTGCTTGGATTGGACTTATTACTCCCTTTTATCATGTTGTTGAGTATCCACAAGATCATATTCAGATACATTTTACTCTCTCATAGTAGCGTCCTTAGGTGAAGCAGTTCCATATCCATTTGATCACTTATTTGACTCTCTTCTTCATCTTGATGAAATGGTACTTTTTGTTGCTCATATTTTGAAGGTGTGGGAGAAGGGAGGTATGTTAAGTTTACTGCCTTAATAATTGGTGGTTCTACCTCAATTTCATTTTCTTGCACTTTTTCTAAAGTATCCTCTATGGGGAGAACATGGGTGATAGACATTACACCTAGTCTTGATACTAATCCTGCTTTTGTAGCCTTGTAGGTAACTGAAGTTGTTTTGAAGTCTTATGTTACTTTCTCCATCACCCATTATTTGTTGGAGACTTCTTGAGTATTTGCTTCCTCTTTCCTCTTCTACCTCTTATACCTTGGTGGAATTGATGAAGAAGATGTTGGAAATTTGATTGTCATTGATTTCAAAAGAGGATATCTGAATGATATCCAATAAGGGAGGTAGTTGGATTATTGATTTCAAAAAGGTATCATAGGATGATACAGTTAAAGTTGCAAAAAAAACCTTGAAGTGTTGCAAAATTTTGAGCTTCGGGCCTCGGGATTACCTTATATCACTTGCTAAAGAAGGAAGGAGTTAGTCATTTTGAGCTAATTCTAAAAGGTTTCAAACTTTAGACTTTGGGTGTACCCTTTACCATGTGCACAAAGGAAAGGAAGCTCAAGTTAAGTTAAGTCTAAAAGGATTCAAACATTGGGCTTCAAACTATTGGCTTACATCTTACCTTTAAGTTTTTTACAAAGTCTAAAAGGATTCAGATATCGAGCTTTGGACTGTTGGCTTAATCCTTACCTTTATGTTCGAAGAAAGAAGTATGGTGGATAGATAAACCCTGAAACTTGAAAAAGATTTAGTGTTCACTGGTTGCAGTTAAAGCTTATGCCTTAACTTAAGGTTAAACAAAGGGTATGAAGAAAACTTGAATGCTGACCCTCAAAAATGGTTTTGATCTTCACAAGTCAGAGCTAAGGATTAGGCCTTAACTAAATGCAAAGAGATGTAGGGGGTATGAAGGAACCCTGAACCTTGACTTCCGACATCTCAAAGGAATTTCAAAGTATGGATTTTTGATGTTCAATGTGATGGTATGAGAATGGTGTGAAGGTGGAAAAGGGTAAGGTTGATGGCTGAAACTTGAAAGTACATGACAAGTGATGCATTCTCGTCATTCCATGGAAGGATTGTGTGGCCTAGTGGTGGTCAGTGTAGGCTCACGGGGAGATGACATGTGTCCTTGGTGATAGGTATAAAGAGTCTCATACTTTGGTGTTTAGGTGTACTCATTAAGGTCTTCAATGCAATTCAAGCATAAGGTAAGGGAGATTAGCGACTCCTGGCCCCTAATAGAAAGGAAAGACAAGGTCACCAAAAATGGAGTAATTCTATGTGAAGCTTATGTGGACTGGGATTGACTAGTGCATGTATGTCGATTAGTGACACATAGCGATTGTTGATTGGTTGAAGTAACTCAAGGAATTTAAATGTTAACCGAAAAATCATGGTGTGATCAATGGCCAACATTTAAAGATTTGTTTTGACAAAAACTAGGTGGAAAAATGGTGGAACTTCCAATCAAGAAAATTTGATTGTGGCACAAAAAATGAAATTGATCATTGTAACTACTCCAGTGATATGTTTGATTATTTATTGGAATAAGTGGATGACTTCATTAATGCACAGATAGTCATGAAATTTAAAAGAGGTTGTTCAAGCATGAATGGCATAAAATGATAGAAAACCCTAAGTTTGATTTATGCCAAGATAGATATTGAAATGTATAAGGTTGGTGTGTGTTAAATAAAAAAGTAATGTGTATGAATTCAATGAGAACATCTAGTGTGTTAGGTGAAGAGTGAATAGAGGAGATAAAATTATTGTAGAGAAAAGTAAAGATCAAGTAGTTGAAAATTGAGATTTTAACATAGAATTGGATTCATTTGAGTCATATGTAACTAGAGTTGTTGCTCCACATACTTTCATTGTAAATCTAATGGTTGGTGCTCAAATTAGGGAGTAGGTGCTTCCTTATAGTTGGTGCTCTTAAATTAGGGGATCTGTGTCTCCTTAGGGTTGGTGCCCTTAAACATTGTAATCAGTGAGGTTCTATTGTGAGGTTGGATCAAGACAATAGATCCTAGTGGCATTTCTCAGTGTGGTTTTTCCCATATTAGGTTTTCCATGTATATTTGGTGTTATAAGTATTTGTGTGTGATCTTTCAATAGTTTCTTAACCTACATAACAAGGGTTAAAATAAAAGTTTTAATTGGTCTACTGATTCACCTCCCCCTCTCAGTAGATAGTTGTGTTCCAACAATTGGTATCAGAGCTCAATTTCCTTTGATAGATCTTAGACAGTGAACACAAATGGCTAGTCAAGAAGGTTCTTCCTCAAACAAAGCACATATCTTTAATGGATCAAACTATGCTTTTTGTGGTATGAGAATGCAAGCATAGTTATCATCTTTAGGGTTTTATGTATGGATAACTATAGTAAATTCATATGTTATTCCTACTACACCACCCACTGACCCGACTAATAAAAAAGCATATGAGAATAATTCCAAGGCAAAAAATGCTATTCTTTGTAGATTTTCTAACTCAGAATTTGTAAAAGTGACGCACTATCAAATAGCCCATGAGATTTGGGTCAAATTAAAGAACATCTATGAGGGTGATGATAAGGTAAACTAGGAAAAGATACAAACTTACAAAGGAAAGTTTGAAATTCTTAAGATGAATGAAGAGAAAATAGAAGACTACATCCTTAGGATAGATGAAATAGTTAGTGAAATTAGAGGCCTTGGAGAAGAGATGAAAAAATCTATTATTGTCAAAAAGGTACTTAGATCCCTTTCATCTAGGTATGATTCTAAAAAATTTGTAATAGAGGAATCAAGAAATTTGAATACAACCACTATTGATGAGTTGCATGGTACCTTCACTACCTACGAGATGAGAACAGGAGACACTGATAACTGCAAGAGAGAAACAACATTCAAAGCAACCAAAAAGGAAAATTTTGAAGCACCTACATTTGAATCTAAGAAGACTAATAAAGAAGAAGCTAACTTTGTTATAAGATTAAGAAAAGGCTCTAGAAAGTACAAAGGTTACAAGTTACCTTTTAAATGTTGTAATTTTGGTAAGATAGGAAATTTTGTTGTTAAATTCCCTCATAGAGAAAATGATAACTTCGAGCAAGTAGAGGATAGTCAAGAGAAGAACCCCTAGTTTACAAACAAGAAACCCTACAAGTTTCCCAAAGAAGAAGAAATTCTTTAAAAATGTGAAAAATACTTTCATACAAGAAGAAAGTGATCCATTAAATGTTAGTGATAGCTTAGATTATGACCATGATTGTGTCTTTATGGTTGAGGGAGATGAATCCCTATTCATGGCATTAGGATCAACTTATGAGGATCAAGAAAAAGAAGAAATTGAAAATTTTGATAATGAAGAAGAAGGAGAAGTGGATCTAGAGGGTGAACTCATCTATGCTCTAGATGAGATTGAAAGGATAAAAAAGGAGAACTCAAAGTAGAAGAAGCATGCACAAAAAGAAACTGAAATTTTGTCCAAATGGCTTAAAGAATCTGATCAGATGATAGCTAGCCTAAAGACACAAGTTGAAGAATCTTAAAGAATAGAAGATATAGTCAAATCTAAATGATAATCTAAATTTTACGAATGTATTAAGTTGGAAGCAAAAATAGTGGCTTTGAGAAAATAATTGAAAAAGGCTATAGAAAAAATAGAAAAAGGTTTGAAGCTGAAAGGAGCTCATATATTCTTAAGAAGTTGATTAAATCACAAAAGACTTCAAAAGAAAAGTTTGGATAGGTTTTGAGAAAAGAAATAACCCTACTACTAGTGCATCTACAAGTTTATATGATAGATTCAAAGCAAAAGAAAATTCTAGAAAAAAGAATGAGAAAACAAAGAAGGATGCCTCTAGAGAAGTTACTAACATGAAAAAACTTGATGGAGAAAATAAGCTTTCTACAAATAAGGAGATTAATAAATCAATCCCTAAAGACTTGAAGAAGAAGCATAACATAAAGGGAGTTTATGTAGATGGATTTACAAGGATGAGATATTTCAAGAAGAAAAATACAAGAAGACCTGGACTCATCCTACACAAATAAATGCTATGACTAGGTATTCCTCATACTTTTATGGTTATTACTATACTTGTAATAAGTTTGATCATAGGGCTAGTGAATGTTGTGTTGTGCCCAAAAGGAGAACAAACTTTGTTAGTAAAAAATAATTTTCTCCTTTGTTAGATACAAATGTAATATGCTATAATTGCAATAATTTTGGTCACATAGCCAAGCAATGTAGAAAAAAAATATTAAGACCAAAAGTACAGGATAAGAAGAGAAGAATGCCCTCTAAAGTGAGCAAATGTTCACAAGTCTCTACTAAAGAGATAGATGAATCATAAAAGAAGCCCAAGAAAGTGTGGAAAGAGAAAGGTCAAAAGGTTGCACAATCTATGATTTCTCAAACTGCACTCCATGGAAACAAGTAGAATTTGTGGGTAATAGATAGTGGTTTCTCTAAGCACATGACTGGTGATAAGAACAAGTTCATCAAAATAGGTAAATGCAAATAATGACCTGTTAATTTGGGAGACAACACTGTTGTGAAAATTTTTGGTAAAGGAACCTCCAGCATAAATGGAAATTTGCGTATGCATGATGTCCTTTATGTTGAAGGATTAAAGTGTAATTTGCTAAGTGTTAGCCAAATTTGTGAAAATGGATACAAAGTCACATTTAATGTAAAAGTCTATGAGATAAGAAAATTAGGGAGATTAATAGTAGAAGGAAAAAGAATTGAAAGAAATATTTACAATCTCTGTGAGGTGAATTCTCAAAGTTGCATGATAGGACATATTGATGAGAGTTGGTTATGGTATAGGAGAATAGTCCATGCAAATTTTGATATTCTTGTAAAAGTGAGTTCAAAAGGACTTGTGAGAAACAAGCCTAAGATAACCAAACCTGCACACCATGTGCAAGGAATGTCAGCAAGGAAAACAAACAAGGGTCAAATTTTAGATAAAAGAGTATTCAACTATAAAACCTTTGGAGTTAGTGCATACTAGTCTTTGTGGCCCCACAAGGACAAAAGGATTGAAAGGATAAATGTACTTCATGTTACTAGTTGAATATTACTCAAGAATGACATGTGTAACCTTGTTGAAGGATAAGTCTCAAGCATTTGAAAGATTCAAAATCTTTAGAGCCATGGTTGAGAAAGAGATTGGAAAAAGGATCAAAAGCTTAAGATCAAACAGAGGAAAATAATTCACATCAAATGAATTTATACAATATTGTGAGAAGCATGGAATCGAGAGGAAGCATTCAACATTAAGGAATTTTTGCAATAGAATGGAGTGGTTTAAAGAAAGAAAAGCATAGTCAAAGAGATGGCTTGAACAATGTTAAATGAGGCCAAGTTACCTGATGTATATTGGAGAGAGACAATACATACAAAAGTATATACCTTGAATAGAGTTCAACACCTGAGAGTAAACAACAAGAAGACACCCTATGAATTTTGGTATGGAAAACCATCTATTAAATACTTCAAATTGTTTGGTAGTTGTGACCGATGGCATAGTATGGGCTAACTACACTTGATCCATAAGGATTCAAAGTGTACTTAAGCCACTAAGCATCAATTCAATAAGATCATTCAATGTAAACTAAGCTAAGAAGGCATTAAAACTAACATATTAAAATATGAAAGCTTCAAAAACATCTAGTCTAAGCCATTGGAACTTATCCTATTGGGGAGTGGTGTCACATTGATGTGGAATGGCAACCCATTGCCAATCGCTTGGATAATGAGCTTGTTTCAATCAGTTTTATTGAAGAAAATTGATGAAACCAGCGAAAGATGTGTGTGAAAACATGATGAAAGCTATTTTAAGATGACATAAAGCTAGGATGATCAATGTGGGTTTATGCAAAGCTATTCAAAATTCATGCAAGATTCAAAAGATTAAAACCCAATTTCAAAATATGCTAAATGGATGCATCTAAGTTATCATGGAAGCCATTAATGGAAGCTAAGCTAAAAATGCATATAAAATAACCTAAAATGCTTTTAAAACATAAAATGTGAGTTAAAATGGATGTTATTTTCAATAGCATAAGTTTGCTCTGAAAAGGTGGATCCCTATTCAATAGATGCAAGCTCAATTTATAGAATAGGAAAAATGAAACTAATGGTCAAGATCAAAAGGATCAATCAACTGTCAGAATGGAAGGAAGATGGAGGCATGGATCATGGATTCCCATCAAGGGTGGAGGATGCAAGATGATATTTAGTCAAGGGCTTACATTCATCCAAACAAGTTACACACTTTCAAAACTTGTAGACGAAGCTTTGTTGAAAGTTTGTTTCAAAAAAGGAATATTCCCTTTTTCAAATGAGTGCAAAAGGGGAGAATATTCCATGAGAATATTCCCTTTTGGAGGAAAATTAGTCATTTAGTTAATTAAAACCAAATTTTAATGTGCAAAAGGAAAGGCATATTCTATGAGAATATTCCCTTTTTGGAGGAATAGGCAAAGGAGGAATATTCTCAAGGAATATTCCCTTGCAAGTGGGAGGATTTTATTTAATTAATAATTTGATAATTAGACATGGTTTCAATTATGCAAATTAGAAGAATTAAATGATATTCATTAAATAAATGATTTAATGAAAAAGGGGGGATGTGATATAATATTTAATTAAATAGCTTAGGGTCATTTCATTAAATAAGAGGACTTAGGGATTAAATTAAATAATTTTATTTATTCAATTTAACAGGATGAAAAGTTAGTGCAAGAGGGGGTGAATTAACCTAATTAGGTGAATTAACCTAATTAGATCAATTAGATTAAAAATGATGTAATTAATTAAATAGTGTAGATACGTAAAATATACCAATTGACATTGTGCATATGATCCTGATTACTAACATCATTTCTTCCTTAATCATCCCTCAGTCTAACCATTTAATCAAATCTCCTTATTTGATTAAATTCATCAAATTTCATCCCTTAATTAAATAAATCATTTTTTCTAATCAAGTCACTCTCTTTTGTTAATGAAATCAATCCATCTGATCTAATTATCCCTATTTAATTAAATAATCAATTTATTTGATTAAATCTCTAAAGTCTATCCATTAAATTAAATAAATTAAAACCTTATTTGATTTAATCTAACATCATCTCTTTTAAATAAATCAAAATCCTCATTTAATTAATCTCTTGTCATATTCCTCTCTTATTTGATTTAAATAAATCCATAAATTTGAATCAAATAGGTCACATCATCTAATCTCTCTTATTAAATTAATTAACCCTTGATTAATTTAATCTCATCTCATGTCCCATCATTTAGATAATGCAAGTTGCACATAAAAATAGATTTAATTCATTTATTAAATCTCTATTTTCCTCACAAGGCATCTTTTGGAATATTCTCTCAATTTGAATTCAAAAATTCCAAGTCAACATGTACATCCAACAAGGCAATAAATTCATCTTACATGTCTTTTCCTTGAGCCAAGTGGCATTTATTGCATTTTTCCTTCCCTCTTGCATGTCATTTCAACAAATTTGAAATTCAAAATTATGCATTTATTGGCACAAACCCCAAATCTTGCACATCCTTCATCCATTCATAGCTTGACAAGTGGCATCATATCATTGGATGAATGTTAGTCCCACATTGCTCAAATTTGGACATTCATCCATTTTGGAATTCTATAAATAAAGAGCTCATATCCTCATTTGATCATCCACAATCTAGGAAAAGTTACCATGCTCAAATATCTCTTGAATTTCATCCATTATCATTGAGTCATAGCTAGGTTTTTTGTAGATTTTGGCTTGGAGTTCTCATTCTTCACCAACAAAGTGGATCAATCATCTTCAACACATCAAGCTTGCATCATAGGAATTGGGAAAGGGCCAATTTTCACATCAAATTAGCACCAATTCCCCCATGGGATCATGAGTTTGCACATCTAATAAGGATTTAATCTTTGTTTTATCATTTCCATTGTGTTTTTTAATATTTTCTTCCTAGTTTGAATGTTGTAAATGGATTTCATGGGAAATCCTTGTTTTGGCTTACAATCTCTTGTTTAACTTGTTTACTCATGTTGTTTTGCAGGTACCAAGGTTGGGGTTCACACATTTGGCGCTAGAAGGAGGGCTGAAAATCATTATTTCTCATCTTTACTTGAAATTTCCGTGTTTTCACTCACACACAAAAATTCCAATGTTGGGAGCTCAGCGTCGTTGTTTTGGCACTGCTGACTCCTCAGCGTCGCTATATGGCACCAGTTGAAATTTAAAGTGTGATGTTGGACTCGTCCCGTCAAAATATTTGAATTTCAAACTCCGCCACTGGACTCGTTGACTTGCAGGAATTTTCAAATTTTTAAAAAACTGCGACGCTGGAAGGAAACTGCGATGCTGAGCAAAAAGTGTGACGCAGTTGAGCTCTCTTTCCCGACATAGAGCAACGCTAACTAGTAAGCGGCGCTGTGAGAGCACCGCTCAGAAATCAAACTGTGATGCAGTTATGAGTTGCGACGTTGGGAGACAGTAAAAAGGGAAAATTTAATTTTAGCATGTGCTTTTGATTTATGATTAATGTGTCTTTTATTTTCTGCTTTTTAATTTCTGTATTTTCCAGAATCTGAGTGGTTTTTTCTTCCTTGTAGCTTGGAAACCGAAATTGAAGAAAGGAGAAGCATGAGGAGGATGTTTGTCAAATCAAAGTGTTTTTAAACACTTTAGAGTTTGCTTAACACTTGGTTAAGAAATTGTTAGAACTTCTTCTTTAGGACACTAATTTTTGTTTGGGTTTAAAAAGAACCTTTCAATTTCTTCTTGCAAAGGCTAAAATGAACTTTAGGATCACAACTTACTAGATTTTGTTTCTTGGATTAACAATTGAACAAAGTATCTCTCACTTGTCTTTTGGTGCTTAAAAAGAAATCATATTTTGCTTTCGGGATTTAAAAAGAACAAGTGTAACTTTGTTTTTTGTGAGGGATTACTTAAACTAAAGCCATTGAAAAAGGACATATGCGCTTCTCTCGCGCTTTATAGTGATCTTGAGAATCAAAAGGCCTTTTTCATGACTTTAGGGTGAGACAAAGCAATCACCTCCACACTTTGATTTGGGTTTAAAATTGAACATCTTGTGCGAGTGTGAGTGGGGGCATTGTTGTGTATATTCTCTCTCCTTGTTGCCAACAAGGATTGATCGAGTTACAAATATTGTTCTTCATTCGCTTTTTTTTATCCTATAGGGCCTTCCTTGGGGAAAAAGTACTCACCCAAGGGAACAACTCAACTAGTAACACTCTAAAGCCAAGAGTATTTCCAACCAGTATATAAATGTGGGTATTGGAGTAAACGCCAATATCATGCAGTTGATTCCAACAAGATGGATTCAAAAAGGGACTCTTTCTGTATGGGTCAATCTCCACGAATGGAAAGTCCTTACTAAAACCCATGTGCTAGAATTTTCCAAAATCCTTTAATCTATTTTTTGGTGCAAGAACAGTCGTTTTGAAGCCACCCCACACTTTTACGGTCTTTTAGTAGAAATGGAAAACATGCCATGGGAGTTTCATGGGTGTTGATGCTTGGCTGCCCCGTATAAGTGAGTGTCGTGGAGGGGAGCTAGTGGGGTCAAGCATCTAACCATTCACTAAAGATAAGCGTAGCTAGATTTGTCCAAGTGGGAATCCAAAAAATATTGTCTTACACCTCCATAGGATTGTACTTATTCTTGGGTTACAAAATACATTTCTTGATCAAAAACACTATGGAAACAAACATTTGAACCTCGTCCAAATTTCAAACCCTTTTAAAGACAAATACAATTGACTCAATCCATATGTTATTGCTTTCCCTTGGGATTCAGATCCTTAGAGGTTTCTAAGTATTGGATTATATATCGATTTGTCTCCTTAAGTAAACAATAGGAAAACTCTTGCCTTAAGTTCATTGAATTTCCACATAACATATCTTGTGGGGTTTGAAGAA
Organism: Sequoia sempervirens; assembly: GCA_007258455.2. Taxonomy (NCBI): domain Eukaryota; kingdom Viridiplantae; phylum Streptophyta; class Pinopsida; order Cupressales; family Cupressaceae; genus Sequoia; species Sequoia sempervirens. The sequence goes on along the minus strand of VDFB02271358.1, from coordinate 339,096,227 downwards.
ATTAAGATATTGGACATCTTAGTTTGAAAACCTAATCGAAGAAAGTGTTTTTGATAAAATAAAGCCATTAAGCAAAGCTAGGAAAAATGAACTTTCATATGTGTTGAAGACTCACAATCCCAAAGCAAAAAATCATTGGTTGGAAATCCAAAAATGAATGTTCAAATGAAATAATTTCTTGGTTACAAAGGTCTTTAAGAAGCATTTGCCTACTCTTCAATACCTAGGTCTAGGCATACAAAGTGTCCTTTTTAGGTTCATCTTAGGATCAAAAGAAAATAAAAATCTTTTTCATCCATCCTCCAAAACAATCAAAACAAACATCATCCCATCATCACCTTTTGATAAATCTTGAAATCATCCCTTGATGCTAGGCTTTGTGGAAAAATCAAAATCATCAAAATCATTGAGACTAAATCCTTGAAAACATTATCAAAAAACACCTTTGGCTAGGTATGTGTAGATGCGTCCTTTTGCATATGCTTAGTCAAAGTTATCAAAATCATCTTGTCTAGCTTAAGTATAGGTAGATGAATCCTTCTTCATATACTTAGTGAAACAATCATCTTGTTTGAATAGGTGTGGGTAGATGCATCCTTCTCCTCACACATATTCAAATCATCATCCTTTGAGCAAATCTTTCCCTTAGATCATTATCCAACATCTTAGGGTCTTTTTGTTCAAAATCAAAAGCAAATAAAAATAAAAATCAAGGACAAAATCCCAAATCAAAAACAAATCAAAATCAAAATCCGCAAGTCCTAAAAGCCTAGTATCTCATTCAAGATTTATCAAAAGCCAAAAAAATTTGTATCATCCATCCCTAACATCATCATCATATCATCACCTTTGATCCTCAAGGCATCCTAAAAAATTTCTACTTTGGGCATAAAATAAAGATCGATCCAAAGAATCAAGAGATTCATCTCCCATATTCTCGAAGATTGATCCTTTTTTTATGGTTCTAACTAGATCTCAATACAAGAAGAATATGGAATCCAACAAAGAAACACCCGTTTCAAGCGATCTTAGCCAAACAAATGCAGAAATGAATCCCGCCGAATCAAGTAATCCTTTGACCCTCTCATCATCACAAAATCCACAAGAAGAAAACCAAGGAGATGACCTTACTTTTGGAATGTCTCGCAAGGAAATGATTGAAATGCTCCAAAATCCAAACAACCATAGAATCATCAACATCGAGATGAGGCTCAACCCTTCATTATACATGCTTGAGCTAGCAAAACAAGGGGCCAAGTTACCTTCAGATTTTGATGTGAGTACTATAGTGGAGACATCTTTTCCTCCAATCTCATCCACCATCCCCATCTCATCTACACCCCCATCTCAAAACATCACGCAAAACATTTTGCAAATCACAACATCATTTGCTCCAACCCAACCCAATGTTAATAAGGGAAGTGCATTTCTCAATGCAATTCAAACACGCCCCCTTGTTAATAATCAAAACTTGGATGCAAACACCACCTTGGAACAAAACATACCCCAAAACCCATTACACAAAAATGTTCCTCTCACCTTTCATCATGATCCATCATCATCATTTTTTCATGCAACACCTCAAACACCTCTTCTCACAAATTCACAAGAAGAGGGAGATATATTCGGACTAGGGGACATATTCGACACTATGACAATTTCAAAACAACTAACACCCCTTACATTTCCACCTCTCCCACCATTGCCATTATCATCCACACCACTCCTTGGTTTAGGGCTTCCCTCTCTACCAAATATCAATTAAACCACTATCCCAAATATCAATCAAAGCATTACACCAAACACTCAAAATTTGTCGTTGATATCACAATAACAAATGACAAACACACAAGCAATTGCAACATCATCAAACACCCCCTTAACATTACAAAGCATGGTCTCCCAAGGACCAACCATATCCATAGCACCATCCATCATGAAAAACATCAACACCACCTTCACAAACACCATTCTAAATCCACCACCAGCCCCAACTTCCACCACATCAAGCCAATACGATGCGACATTGCAAGTTGCTTCCCAAAGAGGATACCAACAAGTTCAGAAACAAAAAGCCGAACAACTAGCTACTCAACAAGCTACTCAAGCTGCATATGCTGCCCAAGCAGCCCAAGCCACCTTACAAGCGCAACAAGCCCAAGCATTATTGCAACAACAACAACAAGAAGCTTCCCAAGCCGCACAAGCATTGCAAGAAAAAAGGGCTACTCAAGCACAACTTCTATTACAACAACAAGCAGTACAAGCACAAACAACACAAGCACAAGCTCAATATCAGGCACAAAAATCCCAATATAAAGCACAACTTCTTGCACAAAGACAAGCAGCGTAATTACAAGCATATCAGCAAGCAATAAAGCAATATCAAGAATAGTAAGAAGCAGCAGAATTGGCAGCCCAACAACAAGCGTTGTTCATACAAAAGCAGGTGGAAGCCTACCTCACTCGCCAGAACATATAGATAACATCAAACAATGTACCGACCAACCCACCCATCCAACCCATGATTGAAACACCCCAAAACACTTTCATCCCACCCCTTGATCCGCAAAATGATGTGACAACACAACTTAGGTTTCTCTCGCAACAAGTGCTCGACCTTCAATTAGGGTGAACAACCAAAACACCAAGCAACTTGTGTCCCTATTCATTTGATAGGAGCTTAATAATGAAACCATTCCCCAAGGGATATGAAATCCCCAAATTTGACAAATATCAAGGGATGGGAAACCCTAAAGATCACATCAGGGAATTCCAGGTTCATTGCATGGAGGTCACATATGATGATACTTATCTAATGCAGTTATTTCCTAGGAGCTTGGTAGGCCACGCTATTGAATGGTTCTCTCGCTTACCTTCAGGCATTATAACATTCCAAGAAATTAGGGATGCATTCATTAAAAATTATGCATGCAACATTGCAATGGATGTTAGTCTTGAAGAACTCTCAGCTCTAAAATAAGGAAAGGGTGAATCATTCACCTCATTCTTACAACGATGGAAATTTAAGGCCAATCAGAGCAAGTGGACCATGCTAGAAGAACAACAAGTTTGCACCATCATAGCCAACCTTGAAGGCCGCTTGGAATTTCATCTCAAGGTTCAGGGCATCACCACATATGATCAATTGATCTCCAAGGCGCTCAGCATCGAAAGAGCCCTTATGACTCAACTTGCGGAATCAACATCATACCATGAACAACAAAACAACCATCCACCATCCAATTACAATGATAAACCTCATACGTGGGAAATAAACAAAAACATTACTAATGATGGTGTCGTCGATGCCAAGGTGGTCATTACTACTCCTCGTCAAAATACACCCACACCGCAAATCCAAATTCAACACCAAAACCACCATCACACAACACACCAACCCAACAACAATCCAACCATCAATAATCTCAATGACCAAAGGGAACCACCTCAACGCAAAAATTATCCCAAGTGAAAATACACCATTTTGGGGGAACCACTTGAGGAGATAATGAAAAAGTTGATCAACGAAAAACTCATCAAGCCTCCTACATTTAAGAATTGCCAAGAATTGGATGTCAAACCTCCTTGGTATAATGAGAATCAACTCTGTGAATTCCATAAAATCAAAGGTCACACCACAAACAGTTGCATGAGACTCAAAAAAATCATCCAAGATCTCATCGATAAGAAAATCATAAATGTGGAACAACCTACAGGAAATCGAGATCTTAAGATATATATGAATCCAATGCCGAATCATGGCAACAAAGGGAATAAAAATGACAAATGGAAGGGCAATGTAAATCATGTGTATGAAATAGTTGTTGCCTCCCTAAATTAAGAATGCATGGTCATCACTATCAAGGGTGCCCATGCCGAAGATTGTGGAGTCACCACAAGAGGCATCAAAGTCACCATCGCAAGATCATCCCAACCAAATAGAGTCCCTACATCTAGATTTGTTCTGCATGGCTACAATGTTATAGATCAACTCAAGAGAACACCAACACACATCTCCATCATGGAGTTACTAAAAATCTCATCTTCCCATAGGAAAATTCTTGAAGAAGCGCTGGCCTCATCCACTGTCCCTGTAGATCTCAACGTAGAGCAATTCCAAGCTATGGTCGGAAATATCATAACGCCTAATCTCCTTACATTTTCTGACCAAGATTTCCCCACCCAACCATCTCACAACCATGCACTTCACTTGGAATCCATTGTACATAAGAGAAAAATCAAAAGGGTCTTGGTGGACAGGGGTACAGGCTTGAACATATGTTCCTTAAGCCTCATCAAGTAGTTAAAAATATCAGAAGATTCCATTGAAAAAGGAAAGGGCATCACGATAAGAGCATATGATGACCAGGAAAGAGTATCTCAAGGCACGATTAAACTCCCTATTCAAGTAGGTCCGACTCTCATGGAAACCACTTGTCAGGTCTTGGACCTCAACTTGCCATAGAATATCCTCCTGGGACGCCCATGGATCCATGCGATGAAAGTCATAGCATCAACCTTCCACCAATGTGTGAAATTTACACATAATGGACAAGAGGTTACTGTCCATGGAGATCCCGAACCTTTCTCATATTGCAAAAATCTTGAGGCAAAGTATTACAAAATCCCCCAAGTACCAAAAAATGATGAGGTCCCATCCACACCATACATCGACCCCGCCACTCTCACGTCCACTTTTGCGACATAGACACCCGCCACTCCCACCATTCCCACCATCTTTGACATTAAGCTCATCATCCAGGAGGATGGTTGTGGAAGCTACAAGCTCCCTAACAATTCTTTTGTGATAGGAGAGTTACCACAATCTCCTAGATCACGTGGACGTCCACAAGAGAACCAAGCTTCCACATCACAAATGTTTCCTGAAGACTATCTTGAATTCACAAGATGGGGAGACCTTGGCCAGGAGGTTATTGAAGCAGATCCATCTCACATGTTGTATCAAGATGAAAGAGTGACACCTGAATTACCAATGGATGAGACAAGCAAGGGCCTACAAATGATGCTCACAGTGGGCTACGATAGAAATAAAAGACTGGGACAAAATGACAATGGGCTCATAATACCTATCATGCCAGAGACGTGACCCATAACAAATCTTGGCCTTGGATGTACCCCTCCAAGTATAACCATACGTGGCCAAAGTCCTCTAGTTAGAACAGTTAATATTACTCCTCAGCGAATAGCAGCAAAAGTACGCTCACCAATATCCATAGCTAGAGACATACATAACTTTATAACTGAGGCCTATATTAGTAGCAATGATGAGGATACCAGGACCAATCTACTTAGGTTATTTGAGGATACCACCCTTTGCATGATTAGCACCCTCTCCTTCAAACTAGACCATCAAAATCATGAGATCCACTTAGTATATCCCCAACTCATCGACTACGACCAACGAGGACCACTGGTTCTTGATAAATTAAAAAATAATGAGGCGCTCTCATAATTCATGGGATTGAGGGATAATGTTCCAGATGGAGATCATAAGGCAGGGTTTATAATGGAGTTGGACACACATGCCTATTATGGGGAAACAATTGAATCCTTCAATCGCAAAAGTGAGAAACTAAGAATCATATCTAAGTCCTTGAGTGAAAACCACACTATGGCACTCTTTGACAAGAAAAAAGTAAAAAGAAAGGACGTATCCAACAGTGAAAACCTCTCTGAAGCACCCAAGGATGAAGGATTCAATCTTCCTTTAAGAGCTATTCATCAGGAAAAGTCAGCAGTCTTGGCTGAAAAATGCAATCCGGTCAACCTAGGAATAGAGGAGACCCCACATATTACATTTTATGTGGAATTACTACTTTAAGAAGAGCAAGAACTCCTAGCGGCATTCCTAAGGGAAAGACAAATAAAATTTGCATGGAGTTATGCTGACATGCCAGGGCTTGATCTAGAGACTATGGTTCATCACTTAGCAGTGTATCTAGAAGCAAAGCCGGTCAAACAAAAGCTTCAAAAAATGCATCCTCAAATTGCTCTGTTAGTCAAAATAGAGCTAAAAAAGCTACAAGATGCAGGATTCATACGACAAATCGATTATCCAGAATGGGTGTCAAATTTGGTACCTGTTTCAAAACCTGATGGAGCCATTAGAATCTGCACAAACTTCAGAGATTTCAATAGAGCATGTCTGAAAGATGATTTCCCACTTCCCAACATTGACATGATAGTAGAAATGACAGCAGGACATGAGATGCTATCACTAATGGACGGATTTTCAGGATACAATCAAATCATGATAGCAAAAGAAGATCAACATAAGACGACTTTCATTTGTCCATGGGGGACCTACTATTGGAACATGATGTCATTCGGCCTAAATAATGCAGGAGAAACATATCAAAGGGCCATGACATTGATATTCCATGACATGATTCATAAAACAGTTGAAGACTATGTTGACGACATTCTAGCTAAGTCCAGAAAAAGAAAAGATCACATAGCAACCCTAGGTGCTATCTTTGATAGACTGGAGGAATACAAAGTTAGGCTAAATCCCAAGAAGTGTGTCTTCGGCATACAATCAGGTAAATTGCTAGGATACATAGTGTCCATGAGGGGTATCGAGTTGGATCCAGTAAAGGTGAAAGCAATCCTCGAGATGGAAGCACCAAAAAAATTAAAACAACTAAGAGGTCTCCAAGGCAGGCTTCAATCCATATGATGATTCATAGCACAACTAGCGGACAAGCAGAACCCATATTCTCACCTACTCCACAAGGGGGTTGCGTACAAATGGGATACAAAGTGTGAAGAGGCATTTAACAAAATCAAGGAATATCTACTAACACCACCAGTCTTAATGCCACCCATCCTACGAAAGCCATTGATTCTATACATGTCAGCAACAATAGTAGCCCTTGGAGCTCTCCTAGCTCAGCATGATGAAAATGGAATGGAAAGGGCTATCTACTATATCAGTAGAACAATGGTCGGTCATGAACTAAACTACTCATTCATTGAGAAAGCATGCCTCGTAGTAGTGTTTGCATCAGAAAAATTCAGACATTACATGTTGGCACACAAGATAAAGCTCATCGCTAAAATTGATCCCCTCAAATATTTACTATCAAAGGCAATGCTAACAGGAAGAATGGAAAAATGGGTAATGATATTATCAGAATATGACATCGAGTATGTGGAGAGAAAAGCAATCAAGGGTCAGGTTATCGTAGACCAACTAGCAGAAGCACCTATCTATTCTAAGAATCCTCTTGTCTCAGAGTTTCCAGATGAATCCATTTTAAACCTCAACATAGCTGACCACTGAAAACTATACTTCGATGGCTCATATACACAGCATGGATCAGGAGCTGGTGTCTTCTTCATTACCCCACACGGGGATTGCATACCAAGGTCACACAAACTGGCATTTCCTTGCACCAACAACATCGCAGAATATGAGGCTTTGACTATAGGTCTTAGGATAGCAGTGCAATGGAACATCATGGCTCTCAAAGTGTATGGAGACTCTCAGTTGATCATAAATCAAGTCAATAATGAATATCAGACCAAGGATGACAAGCTCACTTCATACAAGAAATTGGTGGAGACTCTCAAAGAATATTTTATAGAAATCACATTTGAGTAGATTCCTAGAACCAACAACAGAGCAACAGATTCCATGGCAACAATTGGGTCCCTACTGAACATCCCCAACAATGTTCCAAAATATGAATTCTTGATTGAGCAGCTTCTCGTTCTCGCATTTGAGGTACCAGAATTAGAATTCGTGTGCGAAATCGTTGGTCCCGGTGATCCTTGGTATCATGACATCTACACATATCTTCGAATAGGAGTCATACCTGTTGACCTACCATCAAACCTAAAATGAACCTTTGTTAAAAAGGCATCTAGATTCATCATCCTAGGAGATACTCTATACCATAGGAGCATAGAAGGAACCCTACTATGCTGCCTAAATGTTGAGGAGGCATTAACCACTCTAGCAAAAGTACACAACGGTATCTATGGTTCGCACTCGAGTGGAATGACCATAGCCAAGAAACTACTGAGAATGGGGTATTATTGGCCCACAATGGAAAGAGAAGCACATGATCATGTCAGAAAGTGTCTACAATGTCACCAACATGGGGACCTCATCCATGTTCCAGCTCAAGAGCTTCACCCTATCATCACACCATGGCCCTTTTCGCAATGGGGACTCGATCTCATTGGAAAAATCACACCTACCTCATCTAATGGCCACAAATTCATCATAACTGCAACTGAGTACTTCACAAAGTGGGTGGAGTCCATACCCATGATGTATATAACTAAGAAGCAGATCTCAAAATTCATCCTGAACTATCTCATATGTCGCTATGGTGTCCCACAATCCATTATCTCAGATAATGGGACACCATTCAAGAATCAAGATGTCCACGACTTGTACGAGAAATTCAAAATCCAACATCACTTCTCCACCCCGTACTATCCCAAAGGCAATGGCCAAGCAGAAGTTACAAACAAAACCATTTTAAAAATCCTCAAGAAAAAATTCAATGACGTAGGTCATGACTGGCATCTGCAACTTAATCCCGCCCTCTGGGCCTATCGAACCAGCATCCGCACACCCATCGACGCCATCCCCATTGAGATCAAGCTCCCATCCCTCAGGATATCACTGCAAAACCTCATCACTGATGAAGACTACCGAGTGTCAAGATTGAACAAGCTGGAGCTACTAGATGAGCGATGTATTGATGCTTTAAATCATTTGCTGGTCTATCAAAATAGACTCAAAAGAAGCTACAATAAGAAAATCAAAAGCATGACCTTCCAAGTCGGAGAACTAGTCTTAAAAGAAAATCAGAAGAATATCTGAAACCCAAGCAACAAAGGAAAGTTTTAACCTAATTGGTTAGGACCATTCATCATCATAGCAAGTTACAAATTAGGGGCATATCAGTTATCAACACCTGAAGGGGAACCTCTGTAGGAGCCCATAAATAGCTCCCATCTCAAAAAGTTTTATGCCTAAATCTTCCAAGGTATAGAACCAAAAAATTCAAAAAATCAGAAAATGTCCTAAAAAAATGGTTACTTTGGTGAAAACCTAGAAAACAGGCATCTTGGTGACAACAAAAAAAGAAAAAAAGAAAAAAATCCAAAAAAATTAGAAAATGGATAAAAAAAAATAGTAAAGAGAAAAATCGTCCTCTAGTGAAAACCACTTCGGTAGCACTTTGGACAAGTACCTTGGTGAAAACCTAGCAAACAGGGGCCTTGCATAAATAAGCACTTCCCATCCACCAGGATCTTTACGGCTTGTTCGACATCATTCCTCCATTTCGCTTCCATCATCCATCGCATTTAGGTCTCCATCCATCACTCATCCACTCGCATCTACACCATAGCTTGGTCCTATTTTTGTATCATGATCCCTCCTAGTACTACTTGGCTCATCCTCAAGGTCAGTTTGTCCTGCCTTTATCGGAGTAGTCTATTACATCACGCTGGGGGCATGTTCTTATCGGATCAGGATTCGTACATTTATTAAAGTCCTAAAAATCAAAAACATCCAAAACATCAAAAAAATCAAAAAATCTAAAAACATTAGAAAATCAGAAAATCCAAAAACATGTCAAAAAGATAGTTAAAAAGTCAAAAACAGAGTTGTCTTGTTGAACTACGTGGTCTCTGCATGTAGTCTCTGCATGTCTAATCTGTTGATCAACTCCCAAGACCCCTAGGATAGGTCCTTAGGTTAGTCTTTGGTCAAAATCTCAGAAAATCCCAAAAACATTGGAAAATCAAAAAATCAAAACATTTGCAAAATCTCGAAAAAACACCAAAAATAGCCTCAAAATATTGCAAAACATCAAAAACATCCAAATATTTGAAAAATCGATCCATCTCATCTTGCTTGCACCCACAATAACACCACTCATAATAAACTAACCGTCATTATCAACCTTTGGTGAAACAAATAGAAATGAGTCTAGCAAATTAAAAGAGAACTCCAAATGTCAAGTCTTAAGTCTAAGTCAGTGCGTAAGCAAGTTGGTCATCTCTTCGTATTGGTAACTCATCATCTATTTGGTCCCATATCAATCATCTTTTAGAGCACTTTGGATAAACGAAATGGCGTGCTGCCATCCGCTAACATGTCCTAGGATGAATCCTTCCTACAATGGGCATTATCTTTTGGCAATAAGTTTCAGTTCTTATTCTTAGAAAACAAATTCTCTTTCCGTTAGCGGTATTGAAGAGCATTAGTTTGTTTGTTTACTTCGTCTTTATCTTTTGACTTATCTTATTTGCACTCATTCCAAGGACGTCTCAATGATATCCGAACAAAGGATTTAGAGAAATTAGGAATGAGGCAACGACCATTATCTTTTGTCTGATGTGCTTGTTGGACCTTCTTGTAATATAACCTCGGTGAATACTTGCTTTGTTAGGTATGTATGGAAGAGGTCTAGGGCAACTTGTTGACTATTGCATGGATAGGTTTACCTTTCCGTGTTTTGGTCCGAGGTGTCTGAAACTTCTGAAGTGTATCCTAGCAAGGTTTTCGTATGTTAGGTGTGAACAAGAATACTCCTATCTGCTTATCAAGTCAAATTTCATCTCACTGGGTACAACATCATCCTAGTTTTCTATACCTTGATATATCATACCACGTGTTTTATCGAACATAAGAAAATTTGGCCCTTTGAAAATCCCAATTCCTCGACAAGTAATCATAATCATCATCATTTGCATTTGCATCATCTTGTGTCATGTTGAAATGACTTCTTCTTTTCTTACTAACCACACTAACAAGGTACTATGATAGTTGATCATCATCACCATCATCGTCATCGATCCTGCATCCACAAATCATGGGCATATTTCATAAACATATCATATAGAAAACATACACATCGCATATCCATCATCATATAAATAGTTTATCATAAACATTTTTCATAGATAGGCACATCCATGACATTGCATTTCACCCATTACATTGCATCTCATGACATTATATCAATCATTGCATAAACACTCATTTACATTTCACAACCATTTCATATTACCATCTATCATACAAATCATCACATAGCATCTATGGAAGCATTTCATAATCATTTTTGCATAACATTATGGCATCATCTCACCACTTTACATTCACATTACATTACACATTAACATATCATTGCATCACATACATCATCATTTATTACGTTTAGGATAATAACATTTGTTATTCTAAGCATCTCATAAAACCATCTCATTTTGCATTAACACTATTTCATTAGCATCATATTACGACCATTGTATTTCATATTTCATCATCCATATTATCTCATAAATAACATCATAAAACATTCATTGCATAAATCATTCGACATAGGCATAGACATATAAAAATTCATTACAAACAATTCATATATGCATCCATTCATTAACATTTCATAATCACAATTTACATATCATTTTGCATGTGCACCATAGATCATATCATTTCACATATCAGACCATCGCATTTGCATTATCATAAATAGATCATCACATTTGCATATCATAGGTTAACATAATATAGATCTGTTAGTCATAATCATAATGCATGTATCATTAGAAATAAATAAATCCATAAAGACATCATTGCAAAGCATATAGAAATAAACCATTCATGCATAAAAAAGAGCATAGTGCATCACATCAAAATCATCATTGGCTCATATATATATATCATCAATAGTGTCATTGTCATAGTACAAAAAATAAATTGGATCACTATACATGTGTCAATCAATACAAAACACCCATCGGGCTATCAAAAACGAGCCCATAAGGTACAAAAAGTATGTATCATCTCGGTCAAGCTCGATCCTTGTGAATGCTCCCCTCGCCCTTGTCACTGTGACCCTCTGCTGGTCTGTGGCTAGCCCGCTCTGAATTCTCTGGGACCCACTCTGCTCTGGGTACGGCCTCGTGATAGGACCACCGATAATACTCTGCCTCTCGGATAACATCCATGTAGGATTGCACTGACACTATACCCTGGGAAGAGGAGGTTGTCATACTCTCTATCTGTTGTCACCGGCCTAGCTCAGTGGCTACCTATAGCTCTGTAGCCTATCTCTACTACATGGCCTGATCCCTCTCCACCCTGAGATGCTCTCTCTCAGCCCTCGCCTAATCTCTCTCAGCTGTCACGGCCTAGACCTAGGCCTGTAACTGTGCAATCAGCGCATCTCGAGCATCTTCCTATCCTTGTGGCTACATCCGAGGCTGATCCGCGTCTCGTGGTGGCTCCTAATGCTGATCCTGCATGTGTACATCTTCGTGACCTCGCGGGACCAGGGGCACAACTGGTGGATCCTGTCGAATCTCAACCCTCTGTCCTCACCCTCGTCCTCTCCCTCTACCTCTAACTCTATGTAGATCTGGGTCCTCACCTAGAATAATCAACCGGAGTGGAGGTCAAAACTAGTCCTTGTAGGCCTGGGTGGTGCCCGGATCTGCTAAACCTTGATCAAAATCCCATGGTCAGGCTGCCAACTGCCAGAAACTTTTGAATGCCTCTGAGGTAGGAATGTACTGTCCCCATGACACCTGTGTCATGCTGCGAGCAAAGACGGCTACATAGACGTCATCAGGCTGATCTTGTGACTCTCCAAACTGACGCTGCACGTGCCTAGACAGGTACCTCTCGATCATGATATGCTCCTACCCCTGCATGTACCAGTCCTGTTGGCAATAGAATAGCTAATCAGCATCGTCGGCTCATCTAGGCTGAACAAGGTATGGACGCCAAGTGAAACTAGCATCTTATCTAAGACCTGCCTCTAGTAGGAGATCCTGTGCTCACCAGTGTGTGTAAAGGACACATTACCTTTGTATTGTGCCACGAGGGCATCATCTTCCCCCATTGGAACTGGAACGACACATGGACGTAGCACAAAAATGTGCTCCCACGCCCAGATGTGAAGGTCACTCCAGCCCCCAGCGCTTCGTCATCCATGTGTACGTACTCATGGAGGTCCCTGTAAAGTGAAGCTAGAAGAACAGGCCCCCATGCAAAACAAACGGGCCTATCTCAGACCATTTGCTCCTAGCAATACCCCTAGCTGGGACTGAAGTATCGCCCTTATCTGTCTAGGGCAACAAGACCTGAACTGATAGCTGCAACTGCCCAGCAGTAGGGAGGTGTTATGACCCTGTATTGCTCTAGCTCTATCTATCCCTCACAGAAGATGATGTCTCGTGTGGCAAGGACTCTGCAGTAGGCCTTGCGTTCCTCGTCCATATCAAATATTGTCTGTCGGCCATGAATAGGCAATCATAGAATGCACCAAACATCCTCCAAAGTGATGGTGGCCTCGCTAGTGGGGAGATAAAATGACGACGTCTCGCTGTGCCACCTATCAGCCAAGACTGATAACATCCCTAGGTGAGTGCGCACGGGCGCCGCGTATGTAATGTGCCACAACCTCGCAACCCTAAGTTGATCCTGGTCCTTGTCGCTTAGGTCCCACAAAACGCTAGCCAAATCTTGCGACCGGTGCTCTTGGAAGTAAAGCTCCCTCACTACATCCTGCATCAAGAAAGGTGAGCGTGTTAAAAAAAAAATTGAAAAATTCCTAGTCGAGCACTTTAGAAACTTCCCCAGCGGTGCAGTTTGTGATGGTGTCGCAGTTTGATTTTACTCAAACTCCGACGCTAGAGCCCAAAAAGAGCTATATGGCATTGTCGCGGTGCACTTTATCACTCAGCGTTGCAATTTTCATGAAATGGGCGATGCCGTGATGCACTTTATGAAACCGACCCGCCGAGCCCGAGCTTCGCGTCAGAGTTTTTAAACTCTAAACTGCACCGCTATGGCACAAAATAGCACCACGCGGCGCTATATAGTGGCGCTGGAGGTGAGCCACTCCTTTAAAGCATTATTTAAAGCATTAAATAAAAAGACGAAGCTTGGGTAAGGGTCACATACCGGTGCCCTGATGCTAGGTGGCCGCTGGTACATCTAAACTCGATCAGTGATGTGTAGGGGAAGTTGTCATTGCGCCATATTGTTAGAGAGTTAGAGCTCAAATCTCAAGGTTGCTAGCAGAGGTGTGTAAAAATGACTTGAAAGTGACCCCTCGGGCCCCTTTTAAGCCTAAAAATTAGGGCTTTTCACCTTGTTTGGCTGTCCTGCTAGGATTTTGGACCCCAAACCTGTTTTCGTCTGGTTGAGGCTTGTTTTTTATTTTTTTATTGCATTTAGACACGTTTTTAGCCTCCTGGAGCCCTTTCAGACCTGTCGAGTACTTTGTCATCTTTTTTCGTGAGGTCACCCAAAAAATTAAAATTTTCATCTGATCTCTCGAGGGGGCATTGTAATGGCATGTTTTCTCTCGCCATGCAGCAGTGGGGAAAGTTTTTATATAACAATTTTGTTTGGCTTTGATCGAGATCGTTTATTCTTTGAAACAACGCAACGAGTGCATTGCTTCAAAGAAGGGAAAAATGTAGATACGTAAAATATACCAATTGACATTGTGCATCTAATCCTGATTACTAACATCATTTCTTCCTAAATCATCCCTCGGTCTAACCATTTTATCAAATCTCCTTATCTGATTAAATTCATCAACTTTCATCTCTTAATTAAATAAATCATTTTGTCTAATTAAGTCACTCTCTTTTGTTAATTAAATCAATCCATCTAATCTAATTATCCCTATTTAATTAAATAATCAATTTATTTGATTAAATCTCTAAAGTCTATCCATTAAATTAAATAAATTAAAACCTTATTTGATTTAATCTAACATCATCTCTTTTAATTAAATAAATCAAAATCCTCATTTAATTAATCTCTTGTCATATTCCTCTCTTATTTGATTTAAATAAATCCATAAATTTGAGTCAAATAGGTCACATCATCTAATCTCTCTCATTAAATTAATTAACCCTTAATTAATTTAATCTCATCTCATGTCCCATCCTCTAGATAATGCAAGTTGCACATAAAAATAGATTTAATTCATTTATTAAATCCCTATTTTCCTCACAAGGCATCTTTTGGAATATTCTCTCAATTTGAATTCAAAAATTCTAAGTCAACATGTACATCCAACAAGGCAATAAATTCATCTTACATGTCTTTTTCCTTGAGCCAAGTGGCATTTATTGCATTTTCCCTTCTCTCTTGCATGTCATTTCAACAAATTTGAAATTCAAAATTATGCATTTATTGGCACAAACCCCAAATCTTGCACATCCTTCATCCATTCATAGCTTGACAAGTGGAATCATATCATTGGATGAATGTTAGTTCCACATTGCTCAAATTTGGACATTCATCCATTTTGGAATTCTATAAATAAAGAGCTCATATCCTCATTTGATCATCCACAATCTAGGCAAAGTTACCATGCTCAAATATCTCTTGAATTTCATCCATTATCATTGAGTCATAGCTAGGTTTTTTGCAGATTTTGGATTGGAGTTCTCATTTTCACCAACAAAATGGATCAATCATCTTCAACACATCAAGCTTGCATCATAGGAATTGGGAAAGGGCCAATTTTCACATCAAATTGGCACCAATTCCCCCATGGGATCATCAGTTTGCACATCTAATTAGGATTTACTCTTTGTTTTATCATTTCCATTGTGTTTTTTAATATTTTCTTCCTAGTTTGAATGTTGTAAATGGATTTCATGGGGAATCCTTGTTTTGGCTTGCAATCTCTTGTTTAACTTGTTTACTCATGTTGTTTTGTAGGTACCAAGGTTGGGGTTCGCACAAATAGCTTGGCTAATTTAATCAATTAAGTGAAAAGAGGATGGGTTTTATGATGAAATGGTGTTAGTATATCAAATTCAAGTGTGTGATTTCATTTAGGACATTTTTAAGTGTCTATAGTAGAAAATTCTATATCAGAAGAGAAGAAGATAACTTAGGAAGCTTTGAATCAAGATGTGATGAAGGAATATTCCTTGGATATTCCACTCAAAGAAAAGCCTAAAAATGCTACAACAAAATTCTGCACAAAGTTATAGAGTGTCAATGTCAAGGTTGATGAAGATTTGAAGCATGTTGAACTTGAAAAAGATAGTTATGCATTGAACACCTAAAACACTAAGGGGGTGAATCAGTATTCCTTTAAACCAATTAAGCATAAGCCATCCAATTATTAGAATAAATATAACTTCAAATATTTATGAAATCATGAAGACAACCACAAAATCACATCACATGAGCACCAACATTTTTATGTGGAAAACCCAAAATGGGAAAAACCATGGTGAGGGTTTGCTCACAATATATTATATCTGAATATAGTATATTAAAAAAAGGCTCACTGCCAAGTGGACTCACTATCCAAGTGAACTCACTGCCCATATAGAAAGAGAAGGAACAAAGAAGGGGTGGCCATACAACCTATTTGAACTAATACAATAACATCTATCATATGTTGGATTATAGTTCTAGTGAAATACAACGTGATCTTCACACTACTATGAATCAATACTCTGCTTTGTTCATAATTAACTCAATTCTTCATCATACACATGTAGGTGAAGCACCATACATGCCATATATCTCTTAATACTCACATCTTATCTGCTATCTCTCCATCATCATATGCTTCTCATCTCTTTCTCTCCAAAGCCTTCAAAGTTAATCTCCTATTTATGTTCATATCAAGTGTAACTTCAATTAGGTCGGCCTAATTAGAAGTAACACATAAATTAAGCATGTCATCCTCAACATTTTATCCACAATTTTCACCTTGATTCAAAATTTAATTTACATCAAGATAGGTCAGAAGGGACCTAATATAAATCCCATGTAAGTTAAAGTTACTTTCTTGTCCTCCATAAAACATCAAATGTGTTAGGTCGACCCTTCCTAAAATAGGGCTAAACACAAAACCTTCATGCGTACATACAATTCGCCAAACGTGTGACCTCAAAGCTTGATATTCCTTCAAATTCCTATTCAGATGATATCTATTAACTTATCTTCATCATCGTGGAACAAAAGAATTATCCGTGAAGAAATGTGGAATCTCCCACACTGGGTGCACTCTAGAAGGAATGACTGTAGTATACAAGGTTGAACATTGTCATACATATCTTTCGAGAAAATTCACAAAATTTCACCAAATCTTGAGTGTAGTTGCATCTAATGATCTCAAATATGTAGTTAGAATCATAGAGGGTTATACCAATTTGCAGTGGAGTGCAGACCTAGAGACTAATGCACTGAGCCACAAAAATATAAGAGGAAATACTTAGCCAATTTCCTATATAACCATATTTTTTGGACCAAATTTGTTTGTACATATGTCATAAAAAATTCTTCCAAACTATGCTAGAATGATCATAATAATGCTGACATCAATGAAAATATTGGATCAAGTGATATATGCACCTCATGTTCATGTTTCCAAATAGCATCATCAATGAAAAACTTGCAACAATCTCCCCCTTTTTCGTTGATGGCAACATGGATATCAAAAACATTTTTGAAATCTTGTCTCCCCCTTTCACATATCTCTCCAAAAAAGTCTTTCTCAATATCTCTCCAAGTATTCTCAAGTATCTCTCCCCAATTCTCCAAATGTTTTTACCAAAAAAAATTCAACTAACTCTCCCCCTTTGACATCAATGGCAAAGGGTATCAAAAAAAAAATTGTATACCACTCCTTAGATATATATGTGAGAAAAAATAACTAAAAGAGAGTATTGAATCCCCCTCAAAGAATTAACCAAAAAGAAACATTTATATCTTCATTTATGAAAAAAGAAGATTCTAAAATATTTAGAAAATGTATAATCTAGTGGGACATTTTCAGCCTGAGGATATTGACTCTTGGAGCCTCTGCAAGATGTCTTTCCAAGTAGATCTACCTTCCTCCCAAAGCTTATTTGCTGCTACTAGTTTCATGTAATGTGATTCTAGCTTTACCATTATTTCCTTTCCTTCTTCTAGAGTATTGGGTGTAATATTTATCATTGAAGTCTTGTCAATATTTACAAAGGCACTTGAGATGGGCATGTGCTTCATCTTCACCAAGTCTCTTAACTTCTCAAATTGTTTGATTAACTCATCTTTTTGAATCTGTAAATTAAAGTATTCTTCTTGTAAGATCAACAAAGCATTCTAGATCTAATCATCTCTTTCTTGCATAGGGTCATAATTGTTTGATGTACTTCTAATTTGTGTCTCAATTGTGTTCATAGTATCCTTTATAATTTGAGTGGTATTAGGAAACTTCATGCAAAGTAAGAATAAATTCCTTTCTTCATCTTCATGTAAGCTTGAACATCCTTCAAGCTCTCTTCTACTTTGTTATGTGTAGTTGTACACCTCTCTTTAGTGCCCAACAAACTCTTTTCTGCTAGCCATTCTCCAACTTCTTCTTCCTATCCAGAGTTGTATTCTTTGAAGTTTGTTTCAGCAACTTCACCCACTGATCTACTAGTCTCATGCTCATGTTGAGCATCATTTTTATGCATATTTCCTTCCATATCTTCTTCAAATGTCTCAATGGTGCCAATTTCCTCTTTCCTTCTAATCTTTTTCTTAACTCTCCTAGTGGTCCTCTTTGCTACAACCCTGATGGCGGGAACTTCTAGAGGGGAATTCTCCCTTATCGAAGGTTTTTCTATGGATCTCCTATTGATACAAGTTGTAGGTAAAGATGTGGTAACTGATCTTCTAGAATTGTCAGAGGCCTCTTCTATACTCATATTAGTTCTAGTACTTTCTATAGCTTCCCTAAATTTGTCTCTTGAGATACCAAACTCTTTGGCATATGATTCAACTTTAGCTTTGATCTCTCTATTAATTTGTGATTTATGGAATTTATATTGGACTTCTATTGTCTTCTCTTTATACCTTCCAAATCTTGGTCTGCTCTAGGGTCTTTGGGGTTGTTGAATAGTACTTCTACATAGCCAGTCGCTACATCTATTATTTCATAACCAAGCTCTATAACCCAAGTGGTTCTTGGTTCAATTATTTCCATAATGTAAATATCCGTGGATATCAAAAAGGTAATATCACTCATATATTTCATTATTACTTCTCTTGGATTCTTTGTCTCATATTCATTTTTATCTGAAATACTACAAATAAAGTTGTAAGGGAATCACTTTGACCCTCTAAATCTCAAATATTACTCATGCATTCTTTTATTTTGTGAGTGACAAGCTTTTCATTTGACCAAATGACTAAATCCCAATTCCTAGAACTCCATTCATGAAGTAGAAAACCAAAAATATCGTTGAAAACTCTGGATAAATGAGAGGGGGGGTGAATTAGTTATCATAAAATGATTTTATTATCTTTAATTAGTCTAGAGAAAACTTAAATCAATGATATTATCATCTATCAAAAATGAACATGAAATCACATAACAACACCATGCATAATAAACACCCAAATTTATGTGGAAAGCCAAGAAGGGAAAAACCACAAAGAATGCTAATTTTCAATTATAAAACATCGGTTGAGGTGATACCGGTCAGTTAAGGTGATTTTTACAGAAGGCTCACTACCAAAATGCTCACTGTAGGTAAGGCTCACTGTCAGTGGGCTCACTTCCCAGCTATTACAACCAAAGATATAAAGGCTCACTGCTAAAAGAGAAAGGCTCACTACCAAAAGAAAAAGGTTCACTTCCAATAGAAAATGGCTCACTTCCAAATTAATACAACTGATTACAAAATAGTCTCACTGAAAAAAGTGAACTGATGAAATTGCATCTATATATGCATGAATCTAGTTACAGTTAAGAGCACAATATCTGTCTGCAGTAGATCTGATCAAGAAACTTCTACACAACTTCTTCGCACAAACTCTATAAAATAGATTACTTCCTCCTTCACACCCTCTTATCTTCTCGCACACATACTCCACACTTCTCATCTCATTGAACAAAAACAACCTTTACTTATACCATCCCATGCCATCATAATCTCCTAGGTCAGTTAGACACAATATCTTCATAGTATTCCAAGTTGGCCAAATAAAATTTGAATTAGATCACTACAGTTCATGTCAGCAGGAAGAACAACCTTGAGATATTCAATAAGGCCTTACACACTAGCACCAAACCCAAAAGATAGGTCACACAAAATATCTTCGTATCACATTAACAAGGGACCAATAAATAAGTCATACAGAAGATAGGTTCATTACATAACATAATTATCAGAAGATAGCAAAGTTTGAATTACATGAAATATATTCTGGAGTTGATAGGAATGCCACAACCAAGACCAAATCTTGATTATTGTTATCAATTAGATTTGCACCCTATTGAACCTAAAGTTCAACAATCTATTTAAAAACATGGAAATGATCCCAAGGTGTGGGTACCTTAAATGAGATCAAACCTCCGGAGAAGGTCAGATTCCTAAATGGTTATCACCTAGATTAATCTACTGTTCTGCCAAGGAAAAGGGAAAAAGAAAATAGATAAATTAAAAAATTTGAAAAATGAATCTAAGGGGGTGATACACCAAACTAAACTAGGACATAACAATCAAATTACAAACACTTTCCTTCAATGACAAAAATAAAAACTTGCACAACTCATTACAATATGCCTTTGCATAAGTGTTTTACAAAGAGGTTGTGATGCTCAAAATCCTAGGAGGAAGGTAACTTCACAACTAATAGTCATTTGCATCTCTGACACAGATTATAACCTACATTAACATACCTTTTGCATAAAGGTGCTATACATGAGACAAAGCTATAAGGAAATAAATAATAATTCACAAATAACTTGATCAAATCAATTAAGTGCACACAATAAAGCAAAGAACAAGAAGGGAAAAAACTCCAAATCACTGATATCCAAGGTCTTCATTGTTATTCATGTCCAAAAGAGCTACAAAAGTATGCCAAAATCTATAAAAGGATTCAAAAGTCACTAAGTACAAAAATGCATAAAATAAATCCCTACAAATGAGTGAACCAAAGTGACTATATCTCACACTCCCTCCAAAAATCCACCAAAAAAGGATCTAGAAACTCCTTTGGGTCGGATGCCTCCAAAAAGCCAAAAATCTAATAGTTGAATCCTCTCCAAAAGAGCTTTAATGTGTTGTAGAAGTCAAGTTTGACCATGTCAAACATTAAGGCACAAGAAAATGATGCCTAAATCCTCTCCATCTCTCCAAAAAGCAAGAAAAACCTCCCTATATGCTCTCCCTTGGTTGACCAACTGCTTCAAACTAAGCTCTGTTATTCTTGGAAATCATGAAGACTCCTCCAAATCACAAGGAATATGTAAGGTATGTATTCTATTTTGCATTTAAAATAACAATGTGACTTAATGATTTATAAAAATATCATTGAAGTCAAATTCTTTACATTCTAAATCAATACAAAAATAAATATAAGGACTTGGCCCATGTGAGAAAACAAATGCAAAAAATAAGTCTTTGCAAGACTTATGCAACATATAGAGGGGAACATATTACAAAGAATAAGACTTAAAGTATTAGCCTACGGTGCATTAGTTATTACATATTTTTAAAACAAAGGTGAAGAAAAACACCTTATTCCATCAGCCAAATGATAGGGTTCCAAACCCTAAACTGAAAGCCAATGTGAAATATAGAAAAGTCATTTCATTTTTTACACCTAGCTTTTGGAGTCTTCAAGACTGATGGCTAGGGTTTCAATAAAGGTCTTCAATAGTAGATTTGAACTCATAGTGTGATTTTCCAGCTTCATTTTTAGGCAATGACTTCACAAATAGGCTCGAGATAAGCCTTTTGTAAGTATTTTTAGTCATTTTATTCATTTCTGAAAATAAAAAAGCTCAAACCCGATCTCTGTTTGTAGAAAAATGAGTATACTCTCTTTATGTTTTCTCCTTCATATAGATTTTAAATATTTCATGCATTCTGAGTGTTTTACAAAGAGTTTTCTGGTCGTGGCTACATTGTTGAAAAAACTTGTTGTTCTAGGCTTAAGCCACCATTGGTTATTATGGCACCATTGACTTCTTAAGGAAAACTAAAAAGACATTGTGGGTTTAACCTCTCTTATAGGTTGTGATTCATCCTTTGAAACCCTTGTGATTCTTATTTTGAACATTTAAATGTTGTGTGAGCATCATTCCTAATATTCTATGGTTTTGGATCTTTAGAAGAATGCATTTTTCTATTCTATCCTCCACTTGCACCGTATCACTGTCATTACCTTTGCATACAACATGAGATCACCTTCTCCTTTACTATATTTAACAGTGACCATGTTGTAGATTATCATTGATTTTAATTTTCATGACTTTTTCTTTGGTTGATCATGTTTCTTAATCTTTTATTTTATCATCATTGCATTATTTGATCACATATGGTCACTATTATTACTCTATTGAAAGTTGTCTCTAGCTTTAAATAATAGTGTTCTTATCATCTATTCAGTCCAATGCCTCTTGGACATTGCTGCTCTAATATGTGGCATTACTACTTCTATATTGAACCATAACAGTGTTATTTTTCACTCTCAAGGACTTCGTTCCTTTGGCATCAAACCTCTACTCCTAGTAATGAATTCTTATTTATGGCAATCCTCATGTTTCACTGGTATGATTCAATACTAATGTTGTATAAACATATTATAGATATACATGTTGTAACCATCATTTGATCACCATATTCACTGCTCTTGGATACCATATTTCATTGTCTACCCCTTGTGACTAGTGTTACCAACATTTATATCATTGTTATTGCAAACACTCATAAAAGCAACCTTTCATATATCATACATGGCTATTAGGATCATTGCTTCTTCACGAATCAATCACAAGGTATTGCTCCTACTCATTGCTTTGATTCTTCTCATGATATGTTTTGTCTTCATCTCTTTAATGCACTTGTGTCTTTCTTTTCATGTTACCATTCCAATATAAATCGTTGTTCTCAGCCACATTACTATCTTTATGAATGCATTATACACCAAGGACTACTCCTTTGCCACTATATCTAATCTTTGATACTTAATTTCAATGATTGTTACTCTATTCTTTGCTTTATGATGCATGATGTATTCTTACTGCCTTTTTACTCATTACCCATAATTGCTCCATATATCTCATGATAGCTCCTAATGCCTCACAAACATGATGGCTATCACATATACATGTTTTATATTGTGCTTTCATGGATTAGCACATCAAAGCATTTTCTATAATCTATTTTGATACATGATATTGTATACATCCTTTATGATTTTCTTGAGTAAGAATATGTCACCTATGACAGTGAGCAAAATCTCACTATCATAGATGATGTGTGCTTGCTTGAGTGAACCATAAGGAGATGAATTACCTCTTTAGAACACAATAAGACAACATGTTGGGCTCAACCCTTGTGGAAGCCACATTTTATCCCACATGCTAAAAATAGATGAAACAAAATACTAACAAAGATTTCACCTATGCTTGCACAAGAAGCAAACATGTTAGATAAAACAAAGCATATGATAAATGTGTTTGATAACTCTCTTATTTTCCTAGACATCTATTGTATCTAAGCTATTTTAATGTGCATGAGGATTAGATTATATGTTTATAGATGCATGCACATATTTTTATTGGTGATCCCTCATTACTCTAACAACACACTCTCACATAGATGCAGGGAACCTAGGAGTAGCAAGGAGAGCATCAACTAGAAGCGGGACAAGTGGGAGGGACTAAAGATGATGCAAAACAAAGAAATTGGGATTCGTCATTCAAGCAATTATGGGTCCCCTTTCTCTTTATGTGCAATCTTTCTCTTTTGTATCTATAAATGTATAATTGTTTCCTGCATTTGCATTCAAATAGTTAGCCCCATGGCTTGTGTGGGACACTAAACACTTATGTTATCAATAAAGACTATATTTTGAATAAAATGATTCTTTCTCTTCTCTATTGTATGCATATGTATAATGTGATGATGTAGTATTTAGATGGTTTCCTTTATGCATATGAATATGACATAGCATGGAATGAATGTACCTTTTGTTTTCACTTTGTAAAAAAATAATCAACTCTACCTATTTGAGCTAGGAGCAAAAATAGGTAAAATTTTTGGTGACATTTGCTATATGTTTGGATGCTAAACATCATGATCAGTTGCATAGGCTTATCCATTGGGCACAAAGTCACTTAGAAAACCAAAAAATACTTGAAAAATAGTCTTGTACATTGTTGTAACTCAACAAATCAGTGCATGACACCTTGGAAACTTATTTCAACACCAAAACTTCAGAAATAAAACTACCTAACTATGCATAACAACACTTAGGGAATTGAAAACTGCAACTAAACTGAAAACTATCCTACACTAATGGCAAGAAAAAACCACTTAAACGAAAACATTTATATAGGATGACTGAAGTAGCCACCCATTCTCAATATGCAATGGCTTACATGCTTGAGGATGACTAAGAAAAGATGAGACAAAAAAAATTTCAAAAATTTGATGCACTATCCCTTGGAAGAGATTAAAAAGTTCACTTACCTTGTCAAACATATCATATGTATTTCCATTCAAAAGAGGATAAGTGAGTTGAACATACTCTTGTTCAGCTGTAAGTACATTCTTGATTCCATCTTCCACTATAGCTTCATGCTTGGGTTTAATACTAGCTATTGGTGCTTCAGTGGCCTCCAAACTAGCTAAATATTTGATTGGACAACCCCTAGAATGAACAAACTTTGAACTTTCATTGTTGGTTGCTTCTCTTTCTTCCTATTTTTCATGGTTGTCCTACTTTGTGGCTAATTTTGGACTATAGAGAAAATAATCTAAATGCTTAGAAAAAACAACATTACCTTCACCTTGCATAATAAGTTACCATGTTGATTCCTCCTCCATGGTCAATGGACAATCCTCTTCCACTAGGGAGGCTAACAACTCATAAATCTATTAGCTCTTGGAAGGCTCTTAGGGATAGTTGAGTCAAGTTAAAACTCATAATTATCATCCAATGAAGTACACTCCAACTTAGGCTTGTCCTCTTCAATGAAGGAAGGAAAAAGTTCAAACAATGAAGAAGCCTCTTGAAACAAACTTTCATCTGATAAATCAGCTTCAAGCTCTATTGTACAGTAGAAAGGAACCTCCTCCAACTAGCTAAGACCTTGCAAATCAGGTTCATGAGAAGTAACCAACCAAATGGTATTAGAATGACATGCAGACTTAAGCAAATGAAAAGAAAACACATGGAAGGAACCAACTAAATAGCGACCATGGTGGATGGTGATGTCGGAAGTGTACACATGGAAATAGCCCACTAGCCCTGTTGAGATGTTGGTGGAGCCCAAGAAAGATCCACGAGGTCAACGAGAAACAATGCAGATTACACAATATAGATTAGACGGTGCTAGTGTAAGGATGATTTATCGATGAGACAGAGAGGTGTCGGTAGGAATTTTAAGAATGTCTCTTCAAAAACCCTATAGCCTTCCTATCAATGAAACATTGACATGTTGCTAGGACCTTGAAGAAATTTTGTTCAACATTCTAAAAGTGGTAGATGAACAAAGATGGTCAACACAATGGATGGTGAGTTAGGTTATGACACTTGGTAGAGTGATATTTGACAATTCCACAACGTTGAGCTATGGAATACATATTCATTGGTAAATTTGGTGGAGTTGTTGATAACAATATAACAACATGTTGGTTTTGAAAGCTTATTGGATGATGATGTATACTATGAAAACAGAGAAGAAAGAATGTTAAGGCTGAAATGATGAAGGTGCACAGTATAAAGAGATGGCTCGAGACTAGGAAGAGAGAGGAGAGGTGGTGGCGGAGTAGCCGAAGCAAGAGGTTGGTAAGAAGAGAAAGCCGACCAGAATGAGAGGCTAGATTCATGAGAGTTAGTTGTAGGTGAATCTATTCCCAGTTGGCAGATTTGTAGATAATGTAATGTCATTTTACTAATAAAAGAAAGTGTTCTATTCATTTTTTGTGTCAACCTGTGTTGTCGTGTGAGTTTGAGATTGAAAGGGGTAGAGCTGAGATTTCTCCTTCATCAGTGGTATCAAATATGTTTATCTTGAGTTTGTAATGGAGTGCCAAACATGAGGCAATTGCAGCAAGACCTGTGCATGTGGGTTGAAGCAAGAAGACCTGCGGGTGATGAGCTAAGAAGAGTTATGGAAAGCATGTTTGTTGCAGTAATGAAAGAGGGTTTGTAACCCTATCCTCCAATAGAGATAAAGCTAGATACAAGGTGTAGAGTTCCTCCACTAAGAGAGAGTGGGTAGAGGAAGCATCTTCTAGGGTCTTTGTTGGGTAGAGGATAGTTGTGCGAATGAGATATTTCTTGAAGTTGTGAATAGACTGTCGAATGTGAGGCAGTTCACATATGTAGACCTAAGGGTTTGAAGCTTTATTAGAGCATTGAGAGTGTTTGGATAACATATGAAGGTGTTGAAGATTTGTAAACAAATCGTCGAATGGGAGGCAATTTACATTTTTGAGACAAGACAGTTTAATATTTGTGTTGATTGCAGCTTGGGAGGATTACAAAATGGAAAGGAGAAAGGGAATTGTCATCAGATGGATTCTAAGGATTCCCAGACATGGAAATCCTAAGGAGATTTTGGGAAAAATGAAATAAGAGATATGCAACAAAATATAAATGAATTGGAGGATGAGATTAGAGGGTGGAAACAAAATAAGCCAAAACCTGAAGATAAATGAGATCTTTCTAATGATGTTTTGACTGCAAAAAAGAAGGCTGCAATAGAGTGTCATGCATGTGACACCGAGGAATATGATGTGTAGGTTGAGGAACCGGAACCTAAGACTAAAGGATGAAGTTCCAAAGGTGGTAGAAACCACTGAAAGGTGGAGAGAAATGGAGGACCTTGGAGAAAAAGAAACTCAAGTGGCAATGGTTGAAGAAAAGAGTGCTAATGAAGGAAGAATTGTAGCAGTTGAGGATGAGGGCCTAGTGTTTGATGAAGAACTTGATGGAGACCAAGAGCTTCTTGAGGAAGAGATCGCAAAGATAGAGAAGTTGTTCAATGCAATAACAAAGACAATGGCATTCAATATAGTGAAGATACTGATGGAGAAGAAAGAGGTAACATCTAATTTTTGTAATATTTTTGAATATGATAAGAATAAGGTAGAAGGAGATATTGCAGCAATGAGTATTTTTGTAGTGAAAGGTACTACCATTGAAAATAAGGAAGGAACTGAAGGGAAGAATGTTGGGATGATTGATGATCTCCCCTTGGAAAGTGGATGACCTTCTATGTGATCAGGGAATTGGAGTGCCTATTAGTTTGTTATAGGAAGAAAAGGATGAGTCCTTTGATTACACAACTAATATTGGTGTGAATATAGACAAGGAAATGATTGTAGCATCTTTTGAAAATAAGGAAGGAACTGAAGGGAAGAATGTTGGGATGATTGATGATCTCCCCTTGGAATCAGTGGATGACCTTCTATGTGATCAGGGAATTGGAGTGCCTATTAGTTTGTTATAGGAAGAAAAGGATGAGTCCTTTGATTACACAACTAATATTGGTGTGAATATAGACAAGGAAATGATTGTAGCTATAAAATATCTTTCAGAAGGCATACACAAAGAGTACAACATTATACCCAAGGGTGAAGATGAACAAGTGGATGTAGCATTACCAACGAAGGAGGTAATGCATAATGTTGAGATGGATAAGGTAGTGAATGCATATGAGATGGTTCAAAATGATTGGTATTCCAAGAAGGATTTGCATGATGTTGCAGAGTTAAGTATAGATACAAATTGGTGGAGGTGGACGGATTGTTGTGGGATGAATCCCACAATATTAGAGGTGAATGAGAGATGCATTTGGAGGGGGTGGTCGGGTTTTGGTGGAGTTTATTCCACATCTAGGAGTTTGACTATAGAGAAAAGTAATGATTGCCAAGTGGTTGCAGCAGTAACAAAGAATAAGCTAATATATGAGTCATATTATTCTTTTGAAGAAGAAGAAATTGATGATTATGGATTTTTAGAATTTTATAATGAATACTGGTGGGATATGAATTCTTTGAAAAGAGGAAGAAAGAGAGGAAGGATGAAGGATGGCACAGACATTAAGTTACAGGGAAAATTGAGAAAGAAGGTGTAGGTGAACAAGGTGGCAAGATGGATTTTGAATGAGCATCGGATCCACAAATGTTTATGAAACATTTCTTTCCTACCTTGGGTATCTAATACAGGAGCATCTAGAGGCTAAGAGAGATCTTGCATCGATCTATGCTATTTCACTCATTAAGGGTTGATCAAGTTCTTCAACAATACTTTCACTTACAGACAAGAGGTTTCTACTCGCTCCACTGATGGAATGATGGTGTTGATAGAATGGAGTTACATTGACGAGAGTGTACAGTATCAGTGGGACATTAGTCTTTGTCTTGGAGATAGCGATATCAGTGTGATCGAAGTGTTTTGGTGTGACGTCGAAGGAAGTCCCTTTGACGGGTTGATAATCTTCTTATCAACAAGACATGGATTGATCGACAAGAGTCTAGGAGAACTCTCCTCAATGGGGTGATGATGCAAAGGGAAGCATTGTCAGTGAGACAATGGAGTATCACTGGGACATTGAGGAATGTCTCTTCGACATGGTGATAAGAGGGTAGCCTACAGAGTTGGACCCAGTCGTGATGATGTGAGTGATAGATGTGATGAAACTGATGCATAGCATGGAGAGATTGGGTAATCCACGTCTTTGTTGTGGATTATGATGCGATGATGTGGTGATGAAGTGATATCAGAATGATGTGCAGGAATAAACAAATGAAAATACAACACATGGAAGGAACCAACTGAGTGGTGACCATGGTGGATGGTGATGTCAGAAGTGTACACATGATAGTAGCCTGCTATCCCCATTGAGATGTTGGTGGAGCTTGAGAGAGATCTGCAAGGTTAGTGAGAAATGATGCAGATTGGATGGGATAGATTGTACGGTGTTGGTGTAAGGATGATTTATCGATGAGATAGAGTGGTGTCGACAGGACTTTGAAGTATGTCTCTTCGACAACTTGATAACCTTCCTATTGGTGAGACATTGACATGTCGCTAGGACCTTGAAGAAAGTTTGTTCAACATTTTGAAAGCAGTAGATGAACAAAGACGGTCAATGCAGTGGATGGTGAGCTAGGTTACGACACTTGTTAGAGCAATATTCAACAATTCCACATCGTTGTTGTGGAATACATATTCATTGGTCGATTTGGTGGAGTTGCTGATAACGATATAACATCATGGTGGTTTTGAAAGCTTATTGGATGACGATGGATACTATGACAACAAAGAAGAAAGAATGCCAAGGATGACATGATGAAGGGGTAAAGTATAAAGAGATAGCCCAAGATTGGGAAGAGAGAGGAGAGGTGGTGTAGAGTATTTGAAGCAAGATGTTGGTAAGAAGAGAGAGCTGACCAGAACAAGAGGCTAGATTTGTGAGAGTCAGTTGTAGGAAAAATTTGTTCCTGGTTGGAATATTTGGAGATAATGTAATTAAATCCCATTTGATGGCATGTAATGTTGTAACATGTCATTTTATTAATAAAAGAAATTGTTATCTACATTTTTTTGTGTCAACTTGTGTTGTTGTGTGAGTTTGAGCTTGAGAGGGGCAGAGCCGAGATTTCTCCTTCATTAGTTTATATAAAGATATGTATGGAATGTTTATGGAATGCTATGAGTTAATTATGATAGTTATCCTTGTGTACATGTTTTTTGGAATTAACTTGTTTGCAGCTAGAGAGGAACCATGGCACAACAGTTGCTAAATGAACCCATAGCCAAAGGAATGACTGGACACCAAAATAGGGGAGCTCTAGGTTAAGCTAAATGTGATGTTTGTTGAATAAAGGCACTTGATGAAGGTTGAACATGGTGTGATTATAACCAATTAATAAATGTTGAAGAAGAGGTCTCCTTCACTTATTGGATTTTGAAAAATGGTTTTATGTTTACATGCAATTCTATTTTAGTAGAGTTTTAGTCCTATTAGAATTCCTTTTCCTTTTTAGTTATAAGTTGAATAAATCAGTCTTAACTCTACGCTCCAAATATCTGGGAGTGGAGTTAATGGTTTTGATTAAGTAGTTGTTTCAGATAAGACTTCCTCAAGCTTGTATATAGTTGTTGGTTGAATCCATAGCATAGTTAGTTGGTTTTTCAGTTTTATGTTATCAGTTACCTTTCATTTTTCAAGACACGAAATATTAAAAATGATTGAATACAATATGTGAAAGATATTTTGTAATCTTCATGAATATATAATGAATTGAGTTCATAGTATGGAATGCGTAGAATCTATTAGTTAGATTTGGGTTCAGCTAAAGTGAGAATAGTTACTTGAGTAGGCCACTCAAGGTATTGTTCCTCACTTCATTTTTCCAATTATTTATTTATGTTTAATAGATGTTATCAATTCATTACTACTTCATGAATCATATGCAATTTAATTAGAATTTCATATCTTGCTTATTGTTAATGAATGCTTATGAAAATGTGTGCAATGGTTAACCAGTAGTACTCGAGAGGTTAATTTAGTTGAGTCATTAGTTTTTATCAGTCTTGATTCATTACAACATTTCATTAGTAGCAGTTTAGTCGTAGTATAAGTTGTAGGTACCCATAGCAACTAGTTCTAATTTATTCTTTTACTATTTTGAAATTCTATGAGTTTCCAGCAAGTAGAATAACTTAAGTAAGATAGTTTAAGTAATTTTGAGTCTTTGAAGGAATATATAATGTTGCACCATCATAAGCTTACAAGCCTTGGGTCGACAATTTAATGTAGTCTTGAGCAATGTGGAGTGGACTATTCAGTTAGTTGAACCTTTGAATTGTGTAGATTCTACCAAGTTTACAATAAATTAGATTAGACTCTACATTTTTGGTGTTATTTTTGGGGATGGTGCTATCTTCATGGACTTTTTTTTATAGCTTCCATTAGTTAACTTTTTATTTTTATCATTGAGACTATAGATATAATCCTTTTCCAACACCAGAAATACACTAACATTGTGTAGGACCACTAAATTATAAAAGGTATATTACATGTATGTGGAGGCAAAGAGACCCCTTGTGTAGATTTCTTCCCTCTACATGCCAAGTAGCTACAGCAGAAATTGGTGAATCTACTACTCAGAGTGAAGGTACTACTAAAGAAGAAATTTCCTTATCACCAACAACTAGTACACATACAAAAGGAACATACCACACCATGGGAGATGTAGTGGATGTTGATACTTAATGGGAAACATTTGAGTTCCCTATCACTAACCAAGAAAGAGCTATAGTGCTAAAGAACATTCCTCCTTCAGCCTTACCAATCTTTTGTGGGTTAATGACTGAGGACCCAAATACCTTTCTCTTTGAGTTTGATATCCTATGCCGCAGTTATGATTATACCACTAATGCTCACAAGATCAAACTCTTCCCTACAACTCTAAAGGGTGAATCCTTAAGGTGGTTCATGGGATTAGGCCAAGATGTTGTTCTTGATTGGGACACCAAGAAAACCTTGTTCCTAGAAAAGTATCAAGATTATTGTAGGGGACCTAATAGGAGGAAAGATGAAATTTTCAAAATGTCACAAAAAGATGATGAGTCCTTGGAAGATTATGTGGAGAGATTTCAATTTTCTTTAAATAAAAACCCACAAAACAAGTTGTCAGAAGAATCCCTCAAGTTAGTGTTCTTGAGGGGTGTCAATGATGATTGGATGGATGCATTAAACCTTATTTATCAAGGAGATATTTTCAAAATACCATTTTTAGACATTTGTAAGGCCTATAGGAATTATTCCAGGACCTTTACTAAGAGGCCAAGAGGAGATAGGACATCCACTATTGGTAAATCATCTACTCGAGTTTCAAAAATTCAGTTAAGTAACTTATTAGCCAACATGAAGGAGGACATTATAAGCCAATTGGTAACTCAATTGGATAATCTCCATATTAAGAAGAAGCACGAGGAAGCTAAGGCTATGCTCACTAAATACTATCCAAGCTATAGGAAAAGAAAATAAAATTGCAAATGCAAGAGAGTGGCAAGTATCCAACAAGATAAAGTTAAGAAACCTAATTAAAGCCAATTGAAGGAGATGATGGACAACTCTTCTATATAGCACAAAGGAGGGCATGGAAGAAAATACAAGGTATGCCACAAGACCCCCTTAGCTTCAATTCATTCTTTCCTATTGGGAATTAAAAAAATTCTGCTTGGAACTCTCAACCCTGGAAAGCAAACCAAAACTAGTGGCAGAACCCTCAACAATGGCCACAAGCTTAGCCAAATTGGAACTAGCAGCCAAACCCTTCCAGCCACAACAAAATTTTAAGGGTTCCAATTATAATCCATAATGGCCAACCTAGTAGAATCAGTGGCAACCTTAGTTGCAGAAAGGGAAACAATGGCAGCATCAAAATATGAACTTTCAGCAACCTATGCTCCCTCCTACACCAAAACAACAAGCTTTAATGCCCCCATAAAATCCTACAAATCATCCACTCAAGCAACCACAAGTACCTACCCAACCTACACATATCCCTAAAACTAAGCCTTTTCAACAAGCTTATATTAACAAAGTTATGCAATACCTCGCCTATGGGGTAGAGATGAGTGATGTACACCTCAGATCAAGAAAACAACTTGTTGGACCTTCATCCCCCCAAATTATATAAATGTAAGATGAGGAACCTACAATTGAGGCTTCACATAAATCACCTTTGGAACTTGAGTCAAATCAGGAATACCAAACTACCTCAAGTCCTAAGCCACCTTTTCTTGAATTCCTAGCTATCCAAAAGCATCACACACAGGTTGAGAAAGATCTTTTAGGTCAACTAAAGGATGTGAGCATCAAGATTCCACTTATACAAGTTATCAAATAATCTCTATCTATACCAAAACTATAAGGGATTTATGTCTTAAGAAACCAGACAGAAAAGGAAAAGATCCTCAAACAATCCATGTCTTGGGAAATCTTACAGACATCATGTTAGGGAACATTACTATCCCTAAGTATATAGATCCCGGTAGTCCAATAGTGGATAATAAGATTAATGGAACCCTAATTAAGAATACTTTGATAGATTTGGGGGCAACAATCAATGTCATGACAAAAGAAACAATACAGTTGCTTTAGTTAGTCAACCTTAGGCCCACACAAACTATTTTATAGCTAGCTAATAGATCCACAGTCAAGCTTGAGGGAATTATTGAATACCTATTCATTGCATTGGATTCTTGAGAATATCCTGCATAATTCATAGTGCTACAACCTAAAGCTAATCTTGTAGGTTACCCACTCATCCTAGGCAGGCCTTGGTTAGCTACATCCAATGCATTCATAAGTTGTAGGTCTGGTAAAATGATTATATCCAATGCGAAAATCACTAAGAACTTGGTTCTTTATCCACCGGCCTTATGATGACCTTGGGAAAAATATTTGGCCCAATTGAGATGAGGATGATAACTATTCTCTGTAGATACTGATGAATATAGAGCACAACCCCTTATTGGATGACCAATATGAAGACAAGATTATTTCTCACATAATCCAAAATAACTATGGCAGGAGCCCACAACAACAATACTACCTCATATACTTACAAGACTCCTTGCAAAGTATTATACCCACCAATTCTACACAAGAGATATCATAGCTATTTCATTAATTACTACCTCAACAATGTCTACCCATCATACCAAGCCTTGATCTCTCATCAGTTCAAGAGTCATCAAAGGAATTGGAAATCATGCTAGGAAGGAAGTTGAACATAAATAATGCCTTGATAGAAGAGTTGTAAAATTCTCTGCAAACGGTGTTGCAAACACACTCAACATCATATGCATGGGATTACCATGACATGAAAGGCATAGATCCTAATTTATGTATGCACAATATATATATTAATGATGGCTATAGATCCATTCGATAACCATAGAGATGTATGAATCTTTCCTTGAGGGAGATAGTGAAATCTGATCTACAAAAGTTCCTTGATGCAGGTTTTATCTATCAAATATCAAATAGTGAATGGATATCACCTTTGGTAATTGTTCCCAAGAAAGGTGGGAAGTGAAGAGTTTATGTAGACTATAGGGAATTGAATACAACCACTAGGAAGGACCACTTTCCTCTACCCTTTATAGATCAAGTACTTGATTCTCTAGCTAGGAATAAGTACTTTTCTTTTCTTGATGGTTTCAATGGTTATAACTAGATTAAAATCTCCAGAGGATCAAGAAAAGACTACATTCACATGTCCTTGGTGGAATTTTTCTTATTTTGTGTTTCCCTTTGGCTTATGCAATGCTCTAGCTACCTTTCAAAGAGCAGTACTTAGCATATTTTCTTATTATGCACATGACTGCATGGAGATATACATGGATGACTTCACTACTTATGGTGAAAGTTATGAGGAAGCTCTTAATAATCTAAAAAGGTTTTGAAACATTGCAAAGAACACAAACTATAATACCTATAATACCCATCCCATCATTTGTTCTCACCACCCACGATTCATTAACTTGCAGTTAATATCCATCACATCAAATTAAAAAAAAGATATATTCTTTTTAGTTTCCATTTGTGGTGGATGGTTATTTCTTCAAGATGGTACTTCAAGTACACTATCATAATTATTTTAGTCTTCTTTGAACTTTCATTACATTTTTTAGATTGCTCTATGCATGTGAAATATTGTATCACTAATTACCATCATTTCATATTTAAACCATCCCCAAATCATAAACATGAAGTGGGGTCACTTCACCAATTAAGTTGGGGGGAGGGTACAACCTAGTTAGTCTTCTCAATCAGTCTTTTCCACATCAACCACCTAAATTAAAATCAATGAATTGAAATGACATGCAAAAACCTTCTAAGTTATATCTCTTTTTTTGTTGCCATTCACAAATTGCCAAATTTTATACCTTAAGAACTTGAGCTTAATTTTAAACTAGAGTCGGGACTCAAACTTAGAACCTATCTATAAGCTTGGATTAAGTTGCTACTGAGAAGGGAAACTTGTAGTATGGCATGGTAGTAGGGATATACAAGAAAATAGAAAGGAAGTTAGGGTTTTTGAAGGTGAAAGAGAAGTTTGAAGGTGGTAGGAAAGATTGAGTGGAAATTTCCAAAGCTGAATTTAGTGCATTGAGCAGAGAAGTAAGTGAGGATGGGAGGACATGTTATAAGAAGGGAGCCAATAGCTCACCAAAAAATTTTGGAGGATGCAGCAGTCCTACCCATTTTTACAAGGGTTGGTTAGCTCGATTACTTCTTTAAATTAATGGAATTCAATGATGACTTGACAAGAAGGTTTTCGGATACACATCAATATGACAAAGCCATGGTAAAGGGATTGTCAGTAGACACCTTAGAAACTACCATTACACAAGTTACAAAACTACCAAGAACAAGGGTGGAATTTACAACATGAGCTGATGTAGTTGCAACCAATGAAGAATTTTGCATACAAGGAGAAGAGTTAGACTCCTCATCACAAGGTATGGAAAGACTTTCCCTCCCATGGTTGTGGGTGAGATGTGCCTCTTAAATTGTTAAATATATCACTTGTGATGATAGGAAAAATATTTTATACATAGTTCATTTCAAATTACTTATTCATCGCATGTATAATAGGTTAGCAAATGTACCAAAAATTTTGTATAACTTGTTGAAATGGATGGCCTTAGAATACCAAAGGAAAAAAAGTGATACCTCTCTCTCTCATCACTGTTTAATTACCTTGTTGATAAAAAGGAGTTTAAGAATTCAATACCCACAAGTGCAGTGGGAAGATTTCAAAGAATGCATAGACATTAATAGTTTGTTGGATGCACCCGTAGTACCTGAGGATGCAAAACCTCAAAATGAACCCTAGAATCAGCCTCAAAATGAGCCTAAAGAGGAAAACCCCCATGTCTCACCTGTGGCTTTGCCTACCTATAGCCAAGGTGAGAATGAGGATCCTTAAGAACTAAAATCTAAGCTATAGATAGTTGAGGAATTACCTTCTTCAAAATCATAGAAATATAAGGGTTGGAAAGGTGGTGCATTTACCTCCTCTACACCCTCTAAATAACAAGGCAAGAAGAATGCTCAAAAGAAAAAAGGGGGATACTTAAGAAAAGAAAGGAGAAGATATAAAACAAAAGGATGATGTTTTGAAGAAGAGAGAGTGTTAAAAAGGGAAAGAGGAAAATTGAAAAATAAATACTCACACCCAAATTCTCTAGTAGATTGAGGAAACAAGAGGCCACAAAGGAGAATATAGGGGGACCTAAAGGAAAAGAGATGAGTAAGGAACAACCTCAGGGAGAACAACATCAACAAGAACAACATTAATAAAATGTTATGATTATAGAAACTGACTCTAAAATAGAAGGGAATGTTCTTCGTAATGTGAATATACCAATGAAGAAGAGGTGTGTGGTGACAACTTCTAATTTTGAATCAAAAGATATATTTACTGCCAAGAAATTATGGATCAAATCCTTTCCCATTCTTGGAGATTATGAAAAAGGTAATGAGCAGTTTGAAGATGCAGAGGAGGTTTACCTTAAAGAAATAGATGTAAGGGAAGAACTCCAAAAGGCACTAGATATGATTAAACACCTAGAGGAGTTACTACAAAGTTATCAATGAAGGAAAAGGAAAGAGAAGAAAGAATGGGGGAGATGGGGGAGAAGCTATAGCTATATGGTCATGGCACTAAGCTAGATTTGTTGGCATAGTTGGCTATTACCAAAATAGGGGATAAAGAACTAGCAATGCCAATTGAGAAACCCCCTCCTCTCAAAACTCCTGATTATCATACAACCTTCTCACTTGGCCGCCAATTGTAGAAAGTGACTAATGAATTTGCACAGGAAAAGAAGTGGAGGAAGGAAAAAGAATAATATGTAAAGGAATTGGAGAAGAGAGATATGGAATTAAACAAATCAACAGTTCGGTTAGAGGAGACAACAAATAAGGCTACACAAATTTTTAGATGTAGGCCTCCACCAAGAACTTATGCACTATTTTTACAAGAAAGGTTTTTATTCTTTCAGTTCAGTAGATTAGTTAGTAAGCATTCAATTGGCATGAGTCAAAATTTTGTGTTTCTTGAATTTTTTTTTTTCTTTCACGCTCGAGGAACAAGATCATATGTGTGAGTTTTATTTGCACAACTATGTAATACCTTATGAGACAAAATGTAACCCTTTAATCTTTGTGGGAGATCTTTAGATAAGGGTATGTGTAGGATCATCATGGGCCAAAAAGTGGCAATATGATGGGTATGTGTAGGGTATGTGGGTACCGACTTTCATTTACCCAAAATTGATGAAACAAAAAAGGGTTTATAAAGGAGATTCTCAGCTTTCTACCAATATAAATTATGCTTTACTTTGAATTTAATAAATTATTATTATTCATTTTCTATTTGAATTACGACTAAAATCTTGATTGATAGGCTGATTGAAAAACATCTATAGCTTTCAAACAGTATCAATTTTTTTTAATCTGAAACATGTGTCACATTCTATGCTTCACATACTATAAGATTTAAAAAAAAAATTGAATTTCATGAAGTTTTGACCAAGTTAAGGTGGTTAGACGTACGATTTTTTTATATTTTTTAAAAGTTGTAATAAAAAATTTATAATTAATTATTTACTTGGAAACAAATTACAAAAAAGTATGCATCACATTAGGACATGAGTCCTCTAATTATATCTAAAATCTAATAAAAAAATACTATCATTTTATTGTGGTTAGGGTGGTCGACAAACACCTATTTCTTTTTTTTCCCTGAAATTTCAACTGCTACATTGAAATTTCAAATTTTCACCAAATAGATTTTTTATTTTTAAAATAAACCTAGTAGTTTAGAAACTACATTCAATTTTATACAGATTCTATTCTTACATATTTTTGAAATAATATAGATAACTTTTTCAAATTTTTACGTCATGTTGCCTAACTTTGATTTTTCTAATTTTTTTGCCACTTAAGGGCCTTCTTTTTCCATGATGATCCTACACATACCCATCAGGGCACTTGCCTCTTACTATAGGAATGAATAGAGCTTAGAGGCAATATTATGGAAGAGTATGAAGAAAAAGAGAATTCCATTGCACTTCCAATTAGAAGAGAGGCTAAGGATTGAGATGCAGTCATTGATGAATGGTTGAAACTTCTTGTACATAAGGGAGTAGGTAAGAAAATCATGAAGCTCAGGGAGGTAGACTATGGAAGAATGAAGATGTTAGCTATAGGTATTGGACAACAGTGTTACAAGAATGTACAAAATATATGGAATAGTTTAACACCTAAATTGCAGAAGAAAGAGCCATATTTTGTGTATAATTTTACTACTATGCTTCAGAGGGCACGCAAGTATATGGAAATTGGTGTCAACAACAGAGTTCATTAGGTATCACTCACCTTCCATCCACCTATTCTCCTCTATCCAATCCCAAATTGAACTAGGGAGAAAGGTGATGAATGTGAGAGAGCAAGAACCATCAAGATGAGGTAGCTTTCAGAATATCAAGTTTTTTATTTGATACAGATTCAGGGAGTTAACATATTTATGGACCTAAGATAAATTGCTTTACAATACAATCAAAATCCCTGGTATTTTGTTTGGGGACAAGCAAAAGGCTAGTTGGGGGGAGTGATAGGTCTGAATATAATAGCTTAGTTTCTATTGTTTTTATGCATATCTTGAGATACTTTTAAATACACTTCTCATACAATGTTTCTACTTTATACTATCCTTTTATATCTTTTATGCAGACTTGAACCTTAAATATGATGATGGAATTATGGTTATAATATATTAGTATTATATGGTTTATATGAAGATATGTATAGAATGTTGATGGAATGCTATGAGTTAATTGTGATAGTTATCCTTGTGTACATATTTTGCGGAATTAACTTATTTGTAGCTAGAGAGGAACCATGGCACAATAGTTGTGGGATGAACCCATAGCAAAAGGAATGAATGGACATCAAAATAGGGGAGCTCTAGGTTAAGCTAAATGCGATGGTTGTTGAATAAAGGAACTTGATTGACATAGTCAAGATTGAAAAGCCTTATTCGGCTATCAATCAAGCAGCAAAAACCTCAACACAACACAACATGAAAAAACCTTCCTTTATTGTATTCAACAGAGTATAGATTACATTTAGAATTTAGTTACAAATCATTTTCATACAGACTAGATTGATTTCCCCAATTATAGTCCAATCAATTATTCCCTCCTTTGTGAATGCTACTCCCTTTGATTCACCTACCTTCCCCCCTATAGCACACCATAGGAAAAAATAGTTCCAATCCCTTTTTCCTTCACGAAATGGTCTCCTAATGATTAATTGTCGAGCACTTGAACCGTCGAAACCAATAGTCTTCAACTTCATCCCATTGAGATGTCGAGGAGATAGCTAAAGATCTCCCTTTAACATAGGGATGTATCATTGAACAGGCATGTAGTCCATCAAGATGTCGAGGAGACTTTGCTCAGAGTCCCGCCGAAGTCAGAAGGTATCACCGACATTGCACAACTTCACGTCGGACTATCACAGAGACAATTCTTAGAGTTTCATCGAAGTAGAAAGGTCTCACTGATGATGCACAGTCTTCACATCGATCCATTGAAAATAAAATGCTTAGAGTCCCTCTGAAGGTGAAATGTCTCATCGATGATGCACAACTTTACATTAGGTATTGAGGGAATGCCATCTAAAGCCTCGTCAAACACAAATGTCATACCAATGAAAGAACAACACCGACCAAGAGTTGGGGTTTATAAAAATACCTCAAATACATTTGCAAGACATAATAAAATTCACAACAAATATAATTGATTATGTACAAATTGATGCAGATAGCTTAAGAGCTTGAGATGCTCCTAGATTAGACGCAGGTTTGATAAGAAATTTGTGAGCATAGGATCACAAAAAAGAGCTGAGTAGTAGAACTACTCTTCCAACTTGCAAACAACTTGCAGCATGCTCCTATGCTAAAACTGATATCTACAAATTATTTATTTTTCCTCTTCTTCTAGCATCTTTCCAGAATGTTTACCATCCTCTACCAATCTGCACTCCATTCTTCTTTCCTCTTGTGGACTTGTGTCCACCAAGTACCATCCACCACCACCTAATGCTTTCTTCTTGCTCTCTTTTTTTGGGATATTTCCCACCATAACCTGGCCACCTCCACCAAACTCCAATTTCATCTTCCACCCTTGTGGGAATTAACACACCATAATTCCTCCTCCTCCTCCAAGAACTTTCCCTCCAATGTTCATTCCTCATTAAATATACAAAAATATCAGTATCAAGATTATGGAAATTAAAGATTTCCACCAACCAATTTTCTTCACTGGAATCTTTATCTTCAACCTCTCTTCTTTCCATACTAAAAAATTGGTTTTTCTTGTTATGCACCTCAACCCACAACATCTCTGCACTTTCTAGATACTTTCTCAAACTCAACTGAATACAAACTAACACATTCTTCACAATTACAACAATTAAACTTTACCTCTCCAGCAAATTGTCTCCCTTTTGCAAGACTTATAACTTCAATTTTCTCCTCATGCACTGTTGCAAATTTTGGGTTGCTCTCTTTTTCCATGCCTCCAACAAGGCATGCTTCTTCCACTTCACTCTTCTCTTCCTCATCCTTTTACACAAGGATTTCTTCAAGCCTCACTGCTGCAACTCTTCCTTCAACACTTTCCTCATTCATCAACTTGTCCTCCAAAGGACAATTTATTTCTACTCCTACTTCTTCAACCATAGCTGCAACTTGCAACTTCATTTCCATTATGCCTTCAAAAAGACATATCCCAGTTGCAAACTTCTCTATTCCTCTTCTTTTTTATCCTCTTACACTAGGATTTCTTAGTTGATGTCATAGACTTAACATCCTATTGCAATTTCTTTGTTACCTACAAACAAAACATTACAAAAGGGGTTATAAAAACTATGAGCAGGATCCAAAGACTCTTCACCCTCACCATTTTCTCTCAGTGCAACAAATTGCTTCTTCTCCATCAACTTTTCATTTTCAGCTGTCAACAATTTATTGACTCTTGTCATTTCTTCTTTCAATAACATTTCATCCTTGTTCTCCTCAACCTCATCATCAAACTTGAAACCGTATGTGTTCACTAGTTCATCTTGTAAACACCTTTCTTCCATTTTACACAACTCTCTCCACTCACATGCCATCACTACAACCTATGACTTATCATCTTCCCCCCTTGTGTGGGCTTCCCCCACATTTTCTTTCTTCCATACCCCTTATATCAAAGGGCTGCAAAAAAATTCATCCTTTCCAACCTCGGTTGTAATCTCTTCTCTTTCTTCTTGATCCTCCAAGAACTTCTTCCCTAAGAATAGACTCACCTTAGAAGTACCTTTTGTATCTTTATCTTTATCCTTCATAGGATTCAAAGTAAACTCCCGACCATCCTTCTTAATGGTATATGTATTGTTCATACCATCATGAATAGCTTGTCGATAAAATTGCCACGATCTTCCCAGTAAGATATGACAGGCATCCATTGGCATTACATCATAGAGTATTTCATCCTTGTAATTACCAATCTATAAATTAACCAAGTTTTTTTCTCTTAGCACCAATTGGTGCTCCTTCTACAACCATGAAACCTTGTACGGGTTGGGATGCTTCATTCCTTTCAGCTTCAACTTCTTTACCATTTCTTCAAACACAATATTGTCTATGCTGCCATTGTTGATAATCACTTTACAACACTTGCCACCTGACTTGCATTTGGTTCTAAAAAAATTTGTTCTCTATACAGGTTTTGTTTCTTCCTTTTCAGGGCTTAACAAAATCTTTCTCATCATCAAAGACTCTCTGTCCTCTTGATATTCTCCATGTTTATAATTTTCTATTACTTCATATTTTGCTCGGGCCACATGAACTTTGGACTCTTTTCCTTTACCTCCACCTTGAACTTGTGGACATTCAAAAGACCTATGCCTGATCTCTCCACATTGATAGCATGTAATAGTGAAGCCTCTGCCTCTTCCTCTTCCAAAATTACCTCTTCCTCGAGAAGATTCTCCTCTACCTCCCATTTCCTATGAGGTACCATCTTCATCCTTTTTGGTAGGATATCCTCTTCCACTACTACTTTGTCCTCTACCATGAGCATTTCTACCTCTACCCCTATAATTGCTTTGTTGTTTCCTATTCAATTTCTCCTCAGCCATAAATGTACAATGGTAGGCCTCTTCCACACTCTGCAGTCTGAGCAATCTAATCTTGTCTTGTATGGACACCTGTAAGCCATTTAGGTATCTTGCAACCTACTCAACTTCATTCTCCATGTGGTTTGCTCGAATGCTCAATTAGGAAAATTCTTTTGTCTATTCCTTGACACTGAATTCTCTTTGCTTCAAGTTCTACAATTTTCTGAATAGAGTTATCTGATAGTCTATAGGCATGAATTTTGTCTTCAATTTACTTACCATTCTATCCATTGACTTTATCTTCTCCTTGCCTCTTCTTTGTATATTAGTCTACAAATGATCCCACCACAAGGATGCATGCCCTTTTAACTTTGTATAGGCATATTTCATCTTCTTGTCTTCCTCTGTACCATCAAAATCAAATAACTTCTCCATTTCGATGATCCAATCCAACAATTCATTTTAATTCTAATTACCACTATAGCCTAGAGGGTTAAAATAGGGTTTGGTATTTATTCTAGTTAAGGCATGAATGAACCTCTCTTCTCCTTGGTCAAGTTCAGGTTGGTTTTCTCCTCCTTCAACTTGAACCTAATCTTCTTCATTGTTACGCACATCTTCAACATGATGACCTCTTCATTGTGTAGTTTCAACGGCTTCCAGTATGGCCGTAATTTCTCTCAACATCTCCATCATGACAGAGTCTACATCTCTTCATGCCCCTCTTCATCTGCCACATCCTCTTTGTGTCATTGTATGCAAGCCCTCTACAGTTGTAGGTCTTTCAGGACTTTGTAATATCTTTGACACT
Organism: Sequoia sempervirens; assembly: GCA_007258455.2. NCBI lineage: Eukaryota > Viridiplantae > Streptophyta > Pinopsida > Cupressales > Cupressaceae > Sequoia > Sequoia sempervirens. The sequence goes on along the minus strand of VDFB02271358.1, from coordinate 339,053,156 downwards.
TCAAGAGAAAACCTGCTCTGATACCACTTGGCATAGTCGAGATTGAAGAGCATTACCAGGTTGTCTATCAAGAAACAAAAACCTCAACACAACACAATAGGAAACAACCTTCCTTTATTGTATTCGATATAGATTACATTTAGAATTCAGTTATAGATCATTTTCATAGAGACCAGGTTGATTTCCCCAATTACATTCCAATCGATCATTCCCTCCTTCATGAATGCTACTCCCTCTCACTCACCTACCTTCCACCCTATGGCACACCCTGGGACAAAATAGTTCCAATCCCTTTTTCCTTGACAAAATGGTATCCCAATGATTAACTATCGCACACACAAACCATTGAAACCAATATTCTTCAACTTTATCCCATCAAGATGTCATGGAGATAGCTAAAGATCTCCCTTCGACATAGGGATGTCTCATCGAATAGGCATGTAGTCCATTGGGATGTTGGGGAGACTTTGCTTAGAGTCCCACCAAAGTTGAAAGGTCTCACCAACATTGCGCAACTTCACATCGGACTATTGAAGAGACAATTCTTAGAGTTTCGTTGAGGTAGAAAGGTATCACCGATGAAACATAGTCTTCACATCGAGCGATCAAAAAGATAATTCCTAGAGTCCCTCCAAAGGAAAAATGTCTCATTGACGATGCACAACTTTATGTCGGGTATTGAGGGAATTCCATCTAAAGCCCCACCGAACAAAAATGTCATACCAATGAAAGAACAACACCGAACAAGAGTTGGAGTTTACAAAAAGACCTCAAATGTATCAACAAGACACAACAAAATTGACAAAAAAGATAATTGATTAAGTACAAATTGATGTAGATAGCTTGAGGTCCTGAGATGCTCTTGCATCATTGATGAAGGTTGAAAATGGCATTACTATAACTAGTTAATAAATGTTGAAGAAGAGGTCTCTTTCATTTTAGGATTTTGACAAATAGTTGTATGTTTACATTGAATTCTATTTTAACAGAGTTTTAATCCTATTAGGATTCCTTTTCCTTTTAGTCATAGGTTGAATAAATCACTATTAACTCTATGCTTCAAATATCTAGGAGTGGAGTTAATGATATTAGTTGAGTAGTTATTTTGGATAAGATTCCCTCAAGCTTGTATATAGCTGTTGATTGAATTTGTAGGATATTTAGTTGGTTTTTTTAATTTTATGTTATGAGTTACCTTTTAGTTTTCAAGATAGGAAATATTTAGAATGATTGAATACAATTTGTGAATGATCTTGTGTAATCTTCATGAATATACAATTAATGGAGTTAATCTTATGGAATGTGTAGAATCTATTAGTTAGATTTGGGTTTGGTTAAAGTGGGAATGGTTACTTGAGTAGGCCACTCAAGGTATTGTTCCTCACTTCATTTTTCTAGTTATTTATTTATATTTAATAGTTGTTAAATCAGTTCATTACTACTTCATGAAGCATATGCAAGTTAATTATAATTTCATATATTACGTATTTTTAAATGAATGCTTATGAAAATACATGCAATGGTTAACTATTAATACTCTAGAAGTTGCTTTATTCGAGTCATTAGTTTTTATTAGTCTTGAGTCATTACAACACCATTTCATTGGTAACAGTTTAGTCGCAGTCTAAGTTGTAGGTACTCGTAGCAACTAGTTCTAGTTTATGCTTTTACTGTTTTGCAATTCTATGAGTTTCCAACAAGTATAATAACTTAATTAAGGTAGTTTAATTAGTTTTGAGTCTTTGAAGGAATATATAATGTTGCACCATCATAAGCTTATAAGCCTTGGGTTGACAATTTAATGTAGTCTTGAGAAATGTGGAGTGGACTATTCAGTTAGTTGAACCTCTAAATTGTGTAGATTCTACCAAGTTTACAATATATTAGATATATTAGGTTAGACTCTAAAATCCCCTCTTAAAATTTTCTTCAATTTTAAATTTCATCATCTACCATGTGTCATTCTCCCCCCACATGCTTTCTTATAGTTTTACCTAATAAATACACACCTTTTCCTTGTTAAATCCACTTGGAACAAATGTCACCTTTTTAGTTGACTTTGTATGGGGCCATCTCTCTCCTATCCATAAAATCCAATTTTAAATTCCACCTCTTTAAATATTTACCTCTCTTGAAGTCCTATCACAATCTGCCATAATCTTACCCAATCATCTTCATTTAAGCCTCCACTCTTCCTTAACCCTAAAACAAAACTTGTCATCTCCCTCTATCTTGAGAGAACCTCTTAACATGAGAAATTGATCTTGTGGAAATATCTCAACCCTCCATCTCTTTGAGCCTCTTTCTATAAATAGAAGCCTTCACCCTTCATTTTCATCAATTCAATTTTTCTATAACAAGTTTATGTTGAAATATCATTAGATAAAATCCATATTTATAATTCATTTAGAGAACATCAATAGGCTTAGGGTGTAACCTATTTAGCTCAATCATGGAGTTTGGAGGTGCTTTTATATAGCTTGTTATATTTTTTATGCATTATTATTGTGTTATTTCACCTTATAACATTTCCATACCCTCAAGTTTTTACAAAAAATAAATATGTTTTAGTTGATTTAAAACATTTAAGTTTCGACTAAATAAATTCCTAGATATAGTTGCTATATAAAATCACACTATCTAAAATAGATATGTCAATATATTTGATCCTATATAAACTATATTTAAACTATATTTAGACATATAGTTTATATGTCTATATAAACTATATTTATTTTCTCTAAATAAAAATACAATGTTTTTTATTTAAAAATAATATAATCATAGAAATAGGAAATACAAAAAAAAGAACCTAATAAATAAGCTAAGAGGTGAGAATTTGAATAAAATTATAATATAGAACAAGAATTGGGAGAAGAAAATAATACAAATGATAATGCAATTCCTAGATAACAAAATGATTGTGATAGCATATGTAGATTATGTTATATTCCATTGTACCAAAAAATATGTAGTTTGTATATCTAAGATGAAAAATCTTGTGAAATAGAAACAAGAAGATAATAGATACCAAATTATAATGATAGCTATCTTGAAGGACAATGAATTATCTAAGTATTATGAAATAAAGTAAATAACATTTAGATAATTTGAATTAAATGGTATAAATATAACAAGAAAAAAGGAATGCAAAACCCCTATGTGAGAAAATTCCAAGAACACCTACAACTAAAATAGAGAGAATGGGGTAACTAGTAAGGATCTTGTCAAAATGGTCAAGCCTCTATTTTGTTCTTTCAACATCCATGTGTAGTCAAATAAAATATATATTTGATTTGAGTATATGCTCCTATCTTACATATGTCTAGAACTAATAATATTACTTAGTAAAATAAAAATTAAAAATTAAAAATGTAATGACTATATCTATCACTATTCTAATGTGCATGGAAATAGGAATAATAGATGGAATGAGATATCTAGAGATGAAAGTGAAGTTCAAAAATGTGTGAGTAAATATGGTTATAGGGTTTTTATATTGACTATCCAAGAAATTGGAAAGATCTATATAAAACCTCGAGATAATCCAAATATTCACATATTAATAGAAGAGAGTAGACTTTTTAAATATGAAAAAATGTGAAAAAATTATAAAATATCAAATAGAAATGAAAGAAGATCTGGAGGTGAAAAAGAAATAGAGATAAATAATAATAGTGTCTCCTTGTTATAAATTTTTTGAAGAGACTATTTTAAGACAAGTGAGAAGAATTTATCTGTTCTCAAGAAGAAATATCTACTAGAAGCTCATGCAAATAGTAATATAGAAGAGCACAGAAAAAATTTACAAGCTTCAAAACATTTTACAGTACAAAGTGCAATAAACACTAAAAAAATGAATATCATAATAATATTGGTATAATCAAAATGTTAAAATAATAAAGATTGCATGGGAAAAATCTTGCATTAAACTAATTGAGAAGCCAACACATAACTAGTGTAATATATGGAAAGCTCAAATAGAATCCCTCTTTCAAATTTGTCTATTATCCAATTGCCATTTTTGGTAAGAGATAGAGAATACTATTACAAACCTAGCAAAAGCTAGGAAAATGGAAATTATAACACATAAGGAAGTCAAAAATTTATCCTAGTTCTTAAACAAAGTTTATATGATTATAAGTTATTATTAGGTTCTTAGCAAGCACATTAATCTCATAAGGAGAGCCCATTTATTTTTTGATCCTCCACATAATTGAAATGCTTCTTATAGAACATCGGTAAGAATTGTTAGTTGAACCAATATATTAAAGTTCTAGAATGAAAACTTCTAGATGTTGAGTACAACGAGAAAAGATAATACAACATTTGAATTTCCTAATATGCACAAGAATTTTTTGCTTATGAATTTACAAAATTGTATTATGTGTCACTTTAACCTTCAATACTTCTTTCATGAGACAAATTAGTTGTACATAGTTGAAAGAAACACGAGTGAAGATTACCACAAGAATTAAGAGTACAGAAGAACCAAAGGCATTTTTTATATTCTTCTTCTTATAAAAGGGGTAGGGTAGTGGCTAGGATTGAAAGCAGTTGTCATGGGGAAGGATAAAATAGAGAAGCTTCCAAGATAATTGTTGAGCTTGGGTCGTAGACTTAGAGTTCAAAATTATGTGGTTAAGTTTGTGACATTCAAAAGAGGAGCAAGGGCATTTCCACTTAGTATTTCACCCAACATCAAGTTGAAAGAGAGAAAACCCTTTTTTATAAACATCTTTAAGGAGGAAAAAAATGAGTTTATTCTCTATATGTCATCTTCAAATTCTTAAAAGAATGATAATTTAAATTACATGCATGTCTGAACCAAATATTGAATCTTCTAAATAATCTATTTAGAAACAATTTAAAGATAAAATTTAACATAAAACTAGAATATTATTTCAAATGAAAAAAAGTTCCTAAATGTTTAAACTCTTACCGCAAAGTTGTTTGCAAACTCCAAAAGCTAGTTAAAAAAGTAAAGAGAAAAAGATACAATCTTTTTATAGAATGTTCATTAATTTTAAAAATTAAATGAGCATTTACAATTAAAATATAGTGCAAGTAAACTAGCTTATCTATCTTAATATATTAATCTATATATTATATGCTGAGAGATTTCATTTTTGAGGCATATTTTTCTTTTTTTAATTTAAAAAATATGCATTGAAAATAAAATCTCTCGGCGTATAATATATATTAAGATAGATAAGCCAGTAGTAGTCACGATGTGCATAACACATTGAATGAATTAATATATTTAGGGTTATGATTAAAGTTAGCATTTAGGATTAGGGTTTATATCACGGTTAGGGTTAGCATTAGGGTTAGGGTTTTGATTAAAATTATAATAGGTTTCAAGTTAGGAATAAGGCTTTGGTTAGTGTTAAGGGTAGGGTTGGAATAACTATTAATGTTTGGATTGGAATTATAATTAGGGGTAGGGTAAGGATTTATATTTGGTCAGGGCTATGGTTTTGGGTTAAGGTTAGGGTCAAGGTTAGGATTAAGGTTAAGATTAGCATTAGGGTTAGGATTTAGTTTATGATTATGATTATGGTGAGGGTTAGGGTTTAGACTTATGATTAGGGTTATAGTTAGTGTCAGGGTTTAGTGTTAAGGTTTAGTGTTATACATTGAATAAATTAATATAATTAGGGTTAAAATTTAGGGTTATGATTTATATCACAGTTACGATTAGCATTAGGGAACTAAAGTTTATATCATGGTCAAGGTTAGCATTAGATTTAGGGTTAACCATTTAGGATTAGGGTTTAGCATTTAGATTTATGATTATGGTTACAGTTACGGTTTAGGCTTATGGTTAGGGTTATAGTTACAATTAGGGTTTAGTGTTAAGGTAAGTGTTAGCATTAGGTTTATGGTTAGGGTTAGAATTTTGTTCTATGGTTAGGATTATGTTTAGGGTTTACATTAATGTCTAGGTTAGGGTAGGAATTATGGTTAGGGTGAGGAAATAGGTAGGATTGGGATTATTTTTATTATGATTATGATAGAATGATAGAATTGGGATCATTAATTTAATTAGGGTTACGATTATGGTTAGGGTTAGGATTTAGGGTTAGAGTTTAAATTTTTGTTAGGGGTGGGGTTATGATTATGGTTAACCCTAACCCTAATTGAACCTTAACCTAATCATTACCATGATCCCAAGCTTTATTGTAGAACCCTAACCCTAATTTCTTGATAATTAATCTCTAAACTTAACTGAACCCTAACTCCAACCCTATCCCTAACCCTAACCTAATTGAACCCCAAACCTAACCCTAATTGAATTAGGCCTTAACCCAACTATAATTGAACCCTAACTCTAACACCAACCCTAATTTAAACCCTAACCTCAAGCTTTATCTTAGAACCTTAACCGTAATCTTAATTGAAGTTGAATCCTAATTGAACTTCAACCCATAATTAAACTCTAACCCTAACCCTAATTGAACTTGAATCCTGATTAAACTTGAACCCATAATTGAATCCTAACCCTTATTAAGATTAAACACTAATCCCAAGCTTTATCATAGATCCCTATCCTTAATTGAACCTTAACCCTAATTAAACACTAATCTTATCCCTTATTAAAGCCTAATTGAACACTAACCTAGCCTAACAGTAACTTTAACCCTAATTAAACTTGAACCCTAAGTTTAACCCTTATTGAATCCCATTCCTAATTGAATTATAACCCTATCAGTAACCCTAAAACTAAATAAACCCTAAACCTAGTTCCCTAATTAAACCTTCTCACTAACCCTAATATAAACCCAACCCTAATGCTATTAAGAACACTAATACTAACCCTATCCCTAACCTGAACATAATACTAACCTTAACCCTAGTTGAATCCTAATACTAATCCTAACCCAATATTAATTGAAACCTAACATTAATTTAACTCTAACCAAAACCCTAACCCTAATCTTGTTCTTATTTAAACTATAAAACTAATCCTAACCAAAAAATTTATTGAAGAATTTTAACCCTAACCCTAATTGAATCTTGATTGAACTATAATTCAACCCTAATCTTCACCTCAACCCTAAGCTCGATTAAATTGTAATCCTAATCTTAACCCTTACCTTAATTAAACCCTAACCCTAATTAAACTCTAACCCTAAATGGAACCTAACCCTAATTTGAACCCTTACCCTAATTGAAACTTAACCATAATTAAAATCTTACACTAATTGGACCCTAACTCTAACTTTAAACCCTTACTATAATTGAACCCTATAACTAATTAATATCTAGCCCTAATTGGACCCTAACCCTAATTGAACCCTAACCCTAGTTGAATCCTAATATTAATCCTAACCCAATATTAATTGAAACCCAACCTTAATTTAAATCTAACCTAAACCCTAACCCTAATCTTGTTCTTATTTAAACTATAAAACTAATCCTAACCCAAATTTTTATTGAAGAATTTTAACCCTAACCCTAATTGAATCTTGATTGAGCTATAATTCAACCCTAACCTTCACCTCAACCTAAGCCTGATTAAATTGCAATCTTAATCTTAACCCTTACCTTAATTAAACCCTAACCATAATTAAAATCTAACCCTAAATGGAGCCTAACCCTAACCTGAACCCTTACCCTAATTGAAGCTTAACCATAATTAAAATCTAACACTAATTGGACCCTAACTCTAACCTTAAACCCTTACTATAATTGAACCCTATAACTAATTAAACTTTAGCCCTAATTGGACCCTAACCCTAATTGAACCCTAACCCTAATTAAATTATAATCCTTATTGGACCCTAATTTTAATTGAACCTTAACCCTAACCCTAAGAATATTTCATATTAAACCCTAATCCTAATCCAAATTGAACACTAAACCTAATCAAACTATAAGCCTAATTAAATTTTGATTGAACCCTAACCATGATTGGACTCTAACCCTTACCCTAAACCCTTATAGAATTATTTTTAGTTTTAGGATTGGATTAGGGTTAGGGTTGGGATTACAACTAGGGTTAGGGTTATTTCTATAGTTAGGTTAGTGTTAGACTTAGAGTTAGTGTTATGGTGAAGGTTAGAATTAGGGTTAGAGTTAGAGTTAGAATTAGTGTTAGTTTTAGGTTTGGAGTTATGATTTGGGTTAGGGTTACAATTATTATTATTCATAGTTTTAAAAATAGGGTTAGGTTTAGGGTTAGGGTTGTGGTTAAAAACAACTTGTTTGTGTCATGGTGAGGGTTATATATTGATTGAGTTAGGGTTGGTATTAGAATTAGTCTGAGTGTTAGGGTTAAAACTCTAACTCCTAGCTTTATCCTAGAACTCTAACCCTAACACTAACTCTAGTTGAACCCTAACCCTAACCCTAATTACACCCAAACCAAAACCTCACTTGAACCATTATTGAACCCTAACTCTAACATTAACCTTAACCCTAACCATAACCCTAATTAAACCCTAATCAAGAACCCGGGCCATAACATAACCTTAACCCTAATTGAACTCTAATTGAACCATTTTGAACAGTAGTCCTAATTGAACCCTAACCCTAATTTAAGTGTAATTATTATCATAACCTAATTTTAAATATTAATGTTGTATAAATTATTTTTAAATTATATAATTAAGTTATGTGTAAATATAATTCTTAATTACATCAATTTCCCTAACCCTAATTGTAACCTAATTGAACCCCAATTCTAACCCTAATTGAACCTAACTTTAACCCTAACACCAACCTTGACCCCAACATCAAACCTAATCCTTACCACAAGATTTATCCTAAAACCCTAACCCTAACCCTACTTGAACTTGAATCCTTATTGTAGTTAAATTCATAATTGAACCCTAACCCTCATTGAACCTAAACCCTAACTTGAAGCTTTATTATAGATCTCTTACCTTAATTGAACCCTAACCTTAACCAAAACCCTATTTAAACCCTAATCCTTACTCTTATTGAAACCTAATTGAATTGCAACCTAACCTAACCTTAACCCTAACCCTAACCCTAACGCTAATTGTAATTCTAATATACTAACCATAATTCTAACCCTATTTATAATCATATTCTAAGGATAACTCTATTATAATGGAAACATAATTCTAAATACAACCCTAATTAAACCCTAACCCTAACCCTAATTGAAACCTAAAGCTAACCCTAAACATAAATAGACCCTAACTATAATCCTATTTAAGCCTTGACTATAATGTATCCCTAACCTTAACCTAAATATTTCACTTATAGCCCTAATTAAAACCTAACCCTAACCATAATTAAACCTTACCCATAACCCTATCCCTAATTGAACATTGATCCTAATTAGAGTTAGGGTTAAAGTTAAGGTTAGGGTTAGAATTAGGTTTAGGATTAGTGCTAGAGATATAAGTAGGGTTAGGATTAGGGTTAGAATTAGACTTAGAGTTGGGATTAGGGTTAGGACTAAGGTTATGATCAGGGTTAAGATTACTAAATGAAACCTAATTGTAACCCTAATTAAAACCTAACTCTTGTGAACGCTTACTCTAACTTAACATCAACCCTAACACTAACCCTAATTGAACTTTAACTCTAACCCTAGCCCCTACCCTAACCCTAACCTTTACACCCAGCTTTATCATAGAACCCTAACCCTAACCCTAATTAAACCCTAATCAAGAAAACTTTAATTGAACCATTTTGAATAGTAATCCTAATTGAACCCTAACCCTAATTAAATCATAATCATAATCATAACCTAATTTTAAATTGAACTCTAATTGCATTATTTTTTTAAAGATAGATATGCTATTCCTAATCTTATTTTTATGTATAATAATAAATTTATTATGTTTTCTTTGTATGTAATTTGTAATTTGAAATTGATTTTATTTGCACTTATAATGAAGACCCTTTATATTAGATTGTATATTTAAGTTGCTATATTTTTGTACAATAAAATCTTTAGTAAATCCTTAAATTTATAATATTTAATTATCTAGTTTTATAATCTTAAATATATTATTTTAGAATTTTTAAAAAGAACAATTTCTTTTCATTACTAATAGTTTTATTTCTATTCTGTTTTAAATTTGAAAACTTACTTTTATATGCAATTGTAAATTTAGGAAAAAAAATTCATTTAACATTATTTTTTAATATATTATTTTTATAAATATTTATAATTTTGATTGGAAAAACATTACTTAAATAAATCTATAAAAAAAAGCATCAAAGATATCCTTGTCTTAAAAAGATCTTGAATATTTTTTTAATTTTAAGTCTATTAATTTAGAAACTTACCTTTTTATGAAATAGTAAATTTACAATATTTCTTTTATACTTGATTTTATAAATTTGAGAAACTCTATTCTTGTGTAAATTTACAATATTTCTTTTATACTTGATTTTATAAATTTAGAAACTCTATTCTTGTTTAAAACTACAAATAGATTTGCATGTAAAAAAATTCTATCATTCATGGCAATTTTTTTGGGAATATCTTACAAATAAAAATCACAAATCATTTAAAAAGCATTCCATCACTCATGGCAAAAATTTTGGAGAATATCTTCAAAATAAAAATCACAAATAGTTTTAAATTTAAAAAACATTCCATTACTCATGGCAAAATTTTTGAAGAATATCTTAAAAATAAAAATCACAAATGACCTTGCATTTAAAAAGCATTCCATCACTGACAAAAATTTTAGAAAATATCTTAAAAATAAAAATCAATTTTAATATATGAACCATTCCTACAAGAATGATATTTCTATACAGATTAGCAATCATATTCTGCCGTGGAAACTGAAATTCATTTTGTATTAACACACAAACCAGAATAGACCTACAGTAATTAGCACATGGATTTGATCCAGAAATAATTACAAAAATTCCACTGCAAGTTATAAATTTTCCCCTGTCCGGATTTTGATACAAAAATGGTCTGAATAGGAGCAGTAGTTACAGAGTACCAGTGAACAGCATACAAATGGAATCAAAGAGTCACGGATGAAAGAAGAAAAAAGAAAGGTTATGCTGAATTACAAAGATATTGATGCATTTTCCGTAAATAATATTTTTCAAAACTTTCATTCATGTGTCGGCAGGCATGAGTTTGCTCAGCAAGCTCTCCAGATCAAACTTTCCTGAGGCCGATTGAATACTGTGAATAACAAAAAACAAAGCATTTTCAAAAGTTTCCACATCGCAGGGAACCGCCAAACCCTCCCTCTGGTTGAAGCCATATTCTTCCTTTGCTTTCTCCAGCAGCATCAGAAATACAGGATGCAATAAATCCTGTGTCGGAATCACAAATCTTCGCCATTCTTGGCCGACATAGACAGCGAAACATCCAACTCCTGCTACTGTCCTCTCTTTCCAATTTCTCCGCAGAATCTCCATTCATGGCCGTGTAAGGAACATCCTAGCTCTTCAAATTAACACCGATTTCCATAACCATACCGGTCGCAACAGATCCCAAGCTTCCTGACAAGTCATTCTGCAAAAGCGCATCTCTGTTAACTATCATCTTAAAATCTCAGTAAACGATAGATCAAAAAGACTTAAAAGTGGTGAAGGGATTCAAACCTGGTTTCTGGCCTGGTTAAGGAAACTCTCTATTTGGAGGGCGAGATTGTCAAAAATTTGAGGATCGTCTAATCCCGTGCCCTTGTCATCGTCATCTTCAACAGAAGTATCCGCATCATGCTGCTGTGAAATCCTGAGAGACGAGTCGTCTATAGAAGACGGAAGGCATCCCAGAAATACATTCGGCCATTAATGCGTGATTCTTCCACTCTTATCGTATGACTCTTTGAATTCTCATCCGTTACATAATGCCAGTAAATATTTTTTAATATATATTATTAAATGTGAATGAATATTCATCGCTGTAGTGAAGAATACGAATCACCAAGAATATGAATCATTTCGTTTTCCTAAGACCGTTACTTGTGCTGACCTCCTATAAAGGTCGTGCTGCCATTGTAGGCTTACGCCGAAAAACTCCTCGCTTTAAAACTACAGTAGAAAAAACTCAAATAATTGATAAGAACCTATCCAAGTCAAAAATTAAAAAAGAAACAGATATGGATATCCGTAATATACAGTTTTGTTTGGGCGTAAAATTCTGAACTTATATTTTATTCAATTAGTTACTGATGCATCTTCATTTTTGGGAATTTAGTTACTGATTTGTAGTGTCAACAGTGGCCATGATTCTGCTTGTTTTATCTTATGTTGAGGCTTCAAGTTTTGTAAATCCTTATATTTTTAATTTTAATACAATCTTCTCGGCTTCGGCCCCTTATTTATCAAAAAAAATAAAAATAATAATCTATCTTTAGAAATTCCTTATAGAGGCGCAAATAATTAATAATTTTGTTCAGAAATTCTGTATGTTTATGCACTCTACAACCTAGGTAAATTTATTATCTTTTTAATGAAAGGATTATATATTGAAGTTAATAGTATACAATTTAAATTTTTAAAGAAGTGGGTGCTATTATATTTTGGTAAAGTTAGAAGTAAAAGTAAATTTGTGGTTTTAAAATATGAAAATATTATAAATTGAGTAAGTTTATGATTTCATAAGAAAAACATGAAAATCAATACAATTAAATCACAAAGGCAACATCAATAATGGGGAGGGAGGTCTTATTCATTAGGATTATCTCACATGTCTTAGCTAATCCTTGGCATCGTTTGTGGTCTCCCACCTATCATGAATAGCATTATCACCATCTTTAGAATCTTCTTGGCCTTAATTTTGAATAGACCTTTATGGGGAAATAGCAAATAATAGCTAAGAGAATTTTCATTGATCATGAGGGGCCCAACCACATCATTGAGAGGACATGGATGAGTGATGTGGTGGAGACCACCCACTTTGGTGGGTGGAGCATTGAGGTGGAGGTGGGGTTCATTCAATTTGTTGCCTCATCAACTATGGTGTTTCTTTGATAGCTATGTGGGTGGTGGTGGGAGGACTTTGAGTGATTGTGCCTCTAGTCTCATTAAGGTGATTTGGCACATGAAAGTGGTGAAGTCAAAACCTTAGCCACAATGCAAGGGGCCTCCTAGTGATGCAACAAAGTCTACGGATGTTGGACTTTCAACATAACCTTGCTAGCTTGAATTTGAATTTGCATGAGCATGTTAGAAATTACCAGTGATTTGAAGTGAATAGAAAAATTTGCATTCATACTCGTATGAGTAAAAATAATAGAAATTATATATATTGGATGCAGAAAAGAATCCCCAATCTATAAGCATATAGATGTTTAGTACCATTATTCTTGTGATATGGTGGAGGATGGAATGGTGATGCTTGGAAAGGAAATTTGGTCCTATCCCCCAAAAAGACATTGTGCCATGTCAACAATTTAGACCTTATGGGGCAAAAAATTCATGTATCCGTTGCAAAGCATTTTGAGTACAAGAACAATACTAGAAAAGGTGATGAAATGTTTAAGGTTGCCCATAAGAAAAATATCTTAGGGTGGAAAGTATAAGACACGTATGAAATGGGTGCCAATTAGAAGACCCCAATAAACAAAATAATAGGCAAATTGAGCAATTTTGGCATCCACAACAACTTTCTAAATTGTTTGAGACCATTTATCCCATAGAAAGTTGGGGGATATAAAAACCATTTACTAATTAATTTTAAAACCATAATTTTGTGCAAATGTTGAGATCGCATGGCCTCAATCATTGTGTGGTATGTATCTTAGTCAACCTAGCTTTAGCTTGAGACAAGAAATTCATGGGTAATTAGCTTTAAAGTAAAGATCCTAGAGATGTTCAATTCTGCATTAGAAGAACTTGAGAGAATGAATATAGGGAATAGGAAAAAGTGAGTTGTCTTGAAACAAGATGGTGGGAGACCATTATATAGAGTGTTGGTTGATGGATAAGCCATTACAAAATGTTAGAGTGGAAAAATATGAATGCAACATCTAAGAACTTCTAAAAGAGAATGCACACAAAAAATAATCCAAAAACTATAATAAAAATATATTAGAATATACAATGATCTCCTCATATATGTAGAACAAGGAGGAAATAGGAAGGTGAAATTGAAACACTGAATACCTCCCTAAAAAGTGTGACACATGTAGAACACTTGGGGCAAGGGTGAGAGTATGTGTTATATTCTTATGAAGTGAGATAATTAAACCATTAAGTGAACCTATGCTACAATGAATAGGTCTACTAGGTCTAGAAACTAGATAAATGTAATCTAAATATATATAATAGCTATTTTTACACTAACATCCCCTCTTAAGTGATACTAAAGGAGAAACTCTCTTAAAAATAAGTCCCAACAACATGGCCTGATGAGGTACTTATGCACAAAACAAAAGTGTCTCACAAATGGAGTAAGGAGAAAACCCTATGAGAAGAAACTTCTCTCTAAAAAGGAGATCTAAATACAGAGGAAGGATGACTCAAGACCCTCCAAGGACAACTTTCTTCACCCTCAGCATTCATCACAACTAAAGATAATGAGGTGATACTAAAGGTTTAGTAAAGATTTCTTCAAATTTCTCCTTAGTAGACAAATACCCTAAGGAGAGAACGCCATCATGGATAAGCTATCAAATTAAATGCATGTGAATATCAATGTGTTTCCCCCTCTAATGCTCCCTTTGTTTGCTTGAAATGTGAATGAAACTTTGGTTATCAGACCAAAGAGCAATAGGTTTATCAAGAAGTAGACCGAACTCTTTCATAAGTTGTTGAAGTGATAGTACCTATGGATAGAAATAATTGCACCTCAATACTCAACCTCAATGGATGATAAGGAAATAGTAGTTTGCTTCTAGCAAGACCATGTGATTGGACTAGAACTAAGACAAAAAACAAAACCATAAATGGACTTAATGCTCATCAAGATCACGTGCCCAATATAAGTTGATGAATCCTACTATTTGTGGAGCTCCTAGTGTGTATTGAATACCAAAATGTGTGGTTCCTCGAATATACCTTAAAATGTGGTTGGCTACCTTCTCATGACTCTATATCTTCTTCTAGAGCAAAGGTATACCTTGAATTTTTATGTCAAAACTACATTATAAACTCTTGTAGATTATACTATGACTAGCAATATGGTTCTTATACCATTCATGGCTTTCCTTTGCTATGTGACTTTCTACTACAAGTTTCCTCTTGGGTAGGATGTAGAAGGGTGTGTTTCATTACAAGGAAATCACCACATATTTGAATCTTCTATGATATTATTTTGTCTTAGAATCATTTCTCTTATTGGATTAAATGGAATTTTTTTAATAGTATTGGCACTAACACTATCTAATTCATTGACCCTTGGTTTTTCTAAGTTTGATACCTAATTAGTGGGTATTGAGACTTTTGACCTTGATTCCTTGATATATGGGCCTCTAGTAAGTTATCTACTGCCTCTTGAAGTTGATAATATCATTTAATTTTTTTTGCAAATAATCTATATGGCTTTCTTTCGATGGATTGGATTGTTATACATATATGTGAATTAAAATCCTTGAGATAGAAAATAAAAGTTGTGTGTTGGTGGACAAGCCAAATTGGGTATCCTTTCTTCAGTTTTGTGAACCCTAGTATTAATATTTATAATTTCCTCTTGTGAAACTCTCTTATTTTTGATTTGTTGTTATCCCAATGAAGATTTATCCCCCTTTTCTTTGAAATATTCAAAGAACACATCTCCAAGTTGATTTGAATTAGCTATAGATTTTAGGGTAAGAGACCTATACTAGTCTAATATTTTCCCTTTTAAAGAAGCAACAAGTAGCATAAGTAATGTTTTAAGTTGAGTAATGTAGTGTAGGATGTAGATATCTACACCATTATATAGGTGTTTCATGGAAATTTTGAAATCCTCTCACATAAACTTTGGTAGATATTTGAGAGAATTTTAAAGAATATGGTCCCATGTAGTTGGAGGAGTTGGCAAAATTAAAGGATTGCCATTATTCCAATTTATGATATTTCTTTGAGCTAAATCAGATCATTGGTGGTGATGGAGGTGATTAGAGATTTAGTTATCCCTAAGTCATCCATTCTATCTATCCTTAATCCTATCAAAATGCATCCTTTCTTCCTTCCTTTGATCTTAATTATCCTATACATATCCCTAATATATATCCCTTATTCTATCTAGTTCATTACCCTACCCTTTCATCTTTTATCTTGATGAAACTAAGGGAAAAAATTATTCATTTATTCTTTGACAAATGAAAAAACGTACTTCCTCTGCAATCCATATCCGTTATGCACCATCCTTTCACCTCAAAATTCCTTTATTATTTTTCATCTCTAATTTACTTTTTTTTCTTGGACTCATAAGTTTAGTCTAAGTAAATAATTTCTATCTTATTATCCTTTTTCTTGTAACTCATAAAGCTAGTTTAAGTAAATACATCTCTATCTTTGTTTTCTTGATTGAAACTCACAAGGCTAGTTCAAGTAAACACATGTATCTTTATCTTGATTTTTCTGCTTGAAACTCACAAGGCTACTTCAAGTAAATATATGTCTATCTTGATCTTTTTGCTTGAAACTCACAAGTCTAGTTCAAGTAAACATATATACATCTTGGTCTTTTTTTTTAAACTTACAAGGCTAGTTCAAGTAAACATATCTCTATCTTGAACTTTTTACTTGAAACTCACAAGTCTAGTTCAATGAAATAATCTATATATCTACCTCTAGTAGGGGTACCTTGTTCCTTTGTAACACAATATTTGGAGATTCATTCTCCTATGTTTCATTTATTCACCTATCATGGCTTCACAAATGGTTAGTATCTATTGTTTCACTTATCTACCTATCATAATAAAGTTTCATATCCACTTTTTCATATCATAATAAATGATTATATACCCAATTGGGGGAACTTTTCCTTGACCTAGTCATTAGATTGGACATGTATCACTATCTTGAGAGTATATTTTACACATACATTACCTACATTTAACACTCAAACAAAAGAAAAATATGCATTACCTAAAACATCAATCTTTCATGAAAATATTAAGCAAAAGACTACTATTGAACTAAGTTTGTTTCCTGCATAGCTTATTTCCTAGCCTATCTATATATTAATATATGTAATTTGGATAGACTTATGATTCTAGTTCAAGTAAACAATCTATCAGGGCCTTAAAAGATGTATCTTTCCCATAATGGTCCATATATTTCATTGAGCTTATCTTTTGGCAAGAGATATCATGGCTATTGACTTATTTTATCAATTGGTATTTTTCTTGTTGATTTATCTTTTTTCTCATTCTTACACTTGCTCAAATTCACCTTGATCTTTCAATATCTTGTTATGTTTAGAGAATCTTGGAATGGGGCATGGTCATTGTTTTTGTATGCTATGTTTGTAGTGCATTCTTGTAATATGACCATGATGAATACTTAATTTGTGTGTGTTCAGGAACTTTTGTATACACCATTCATTACATATCTAGTCATTTGCACCTTATGTGTTTTAGGAATAGTGTACTCTTAAGTCTTACTCTCTCACATGGATCCGAAAAGGTTTTTTATGTCTAGTATAAATGAGAACAATCCTTTTTGTTTTATGTGTTTGTGGGTATATGATGGGTAAAACCAGGTTTGAAGCTTCAAAACATGCACAAAAACCACCAACTATTAATAAAAGGAATCCCCAATCAAGAAATAGAAAAGAAATTGACATAAACACAATGAAATGAAAACATTCAAAGAAAATATACCTTTATGCCATCATTGATTGACTTTTATTGCCCTTCTTTTCTTTTCTTTAAGAAAATATGGATTGTTGCTCTAAGATTTTGGGAGTGCACAAATTAAATAGACTCAAGAAAATAATGTTGGAAAAGATTCAAAGATGGTCATTAGAGAAAAAGAGATTTCGAAGATCGAATTTATAGGTGAAGAGATGGCGAAATGAACATATGAGATTGAGAAGAAAATGAATGGTTGAGATCGCACGAGAAAAATTTCATGAGAAAAAATGATTGGAGAAATTAGTGGAAGTGGAAGAAAAATTAATGTTGGAAGAAGATTGAGATAAATTAATGGAGGCGTAAGAGATCATATTGATAAATTAGTGGGAGTGGAAGAAAAATTAATGGGTGGAAGAAGATTGAGAAATTAGTGGAAGATTGTAAGAGATCAAATTTCAAAATTAATGGAAGATGGAAGGGTTAGATTTTTGAAAATCATGGAGATGCGTAAGAGTTAATTTTAGAAATTAAAATAAATGAAAAGTCGTTTATTTTCAAAACCATGAATAATTAATTAAATTTAATAATTTAATTAATAATAGAGGAACATTAGGTTAGTAAGATTAAATAAATTAAAATATTTATTTAATCAAAGACAATGTTAGATAGGGATTCAATAATTAAATAATAATTATTTAATCAAATGAATGATGAAATGAAAGACATCAATTCAATTAAATAATAAAAATTATTTAATTATGAGCATGTGAAGAAGAAAACATAGATTAAGTTTTAGACGGAATTAGGGTTAGATGGTGAAATTAGTCAGAAAATGTTGTCAAAGGCTCAAGACAATTTTAAGTGTCTACATTTTGCCCCTCTTTGAGACAATGTGATTTTTAGTGTTGTATCAAAGAAAAATTAAGGAATTTTTTGTTTGAATCTTACCCCAACATTGCCCCAGCAAAAGTGGGATTATGACTCCCCCTCGATAAATTTGGCAAAAAAATCAAAAATTGAGCCGAATTTACTGATAAGATAGAAGAAAAGGTTAGTAAGAAGTGAAGAACAATTAGTTCGATTGATATCAGATATGGAAAAGATTGATTGACCATGATGGAAGAATGAGATTGAGTGAAATATTAGCTACAAGAAAAGGTTAGTAAGAAAAGAAGAATACTTAGTAAGATGAATTGATTCAGAAAAGGAGTGATAAATAAGTTGTGTTGAGCTTTGATAAGTGCACATATATCATCATAGAGCATTTTTATTTTTCAAAATGGATGGCGTACACCAAGGTATGAAAAGAACAAGGTGTGAAATGTTATCCCTTTATGTAGATAGACACATTGCAAACAAGGAGTGTCATGACTTAGACCAGGAATTTAGTTGCCCCAACCATATTGTCAAGATAAACCACAAACAAAAATCAAACATGATCCACCCTTGCTCCTCTAATCACTTGTGGATACCCTTGAGTAGCATAGGAACATAAAAAAAGATAAATCACCAAAAATTTAAGACTCACTTGACCAAACAAGTCAACAACCATTTAGATCTTCTTGCCAAAGTCAGAGAATGATAGAAAGAGTTTTTTGTTTCAAGAATGAAGCACCTTGTATAAGGTGCCTAGTTTGGTTTCAAGCTGGAATGCAACAACCTATATAAGACAAAAGAAAAGTGATGAAGAAAAATGATGAAGATAGATGATGAAGATAGGAAATTTATCAGTTAGACTTGAAGGCTAGTTTGATAGTTTATCTGTTATTGTGTGATTTGTTAAGCTCAATGTTTGTAGGATTACTTTCTTTGTGTCTAATCAAATTATCAATCTTAGCAAAGAGAAAATTTATTATGGAAGGTTTATAGTCATGGGTATAAAGCTTATTATGGAAGATGGATAGCTTATTATGGTAGGTGAATTGATTATTATGGAAGGTGATATTTTGTTATGGATAGTATACTATAAGGACCATGACAAATGCATGTGAAAGATATGTACACACAAGCAAGCGAGCAAGCATGCACAAGGATACAAAGACAAAAAAGATCTTACCCCTAGTCAAGATGAAAACCAATGGATTGGTGATGAAGACATGATGAAATTGATATGGGAAGGACACATCTCAAAAATGATGTGAGTACTAGGAAAGACATAGATTAAAGGATCAAGGTTTGTAGCAAGGCTAGGAACAAAACCAAGGAATGTTTTGGATGATGTGCTAGATTGGATAGAAATACTGTATGGATTCCTAGATTATTGCATTTGGAATGAATAACCCTAGGAAAATATGGGATTATGGAGGAATGTTGGATAAGTGGATTAGAATCCTTGAACCAGTGACAAGGGAAAACCAAGTCTTGTGATAGGTATGAAAGGATAATAGATTTCTTTGGAAAAGGATAGGAGACATGAGGATTAATGGATAGATGCTTTAATATATGATCTCCAAGGACTATGTCGCATGGGAATAACTTGTTTTCTCCAAGATATGGATTTGGATAGTGTTATGTAGGCTATGAAATGATATTTGATGGATAGTGTATGAGCAAAGGATAGACATGTCAAGAATTTTCCAAAGAATGATTTATGTTTGTGCCCCAGTCCTTATCAAGATCAAGGTGGGTAGGGAATATGGATCACGGAAATTTCATGACAAGGGTATAGAAGATTAGAAAACTTGCTCCCAAGTGTAATGGTCCACATAGATATTTTGATCTTACACATGATGTTTAAATTTTCTAAGTTTTCATCATGGTACTTATCCAAAGTGCCACCGAAGTGGTTTTCACTATTGGACATTTTTTTTCTTTTTTGGATGTCACACAAGACACCTATTTGCCAGGTTTTCATCAAAGTGACAATTTATATATATATTTAAAAGGCCTTGATGCTTTAGATGATCATTGATTATTTTGAATCCTTTAATGGTGTTGATGTAGATGTGGGTGTCATTATATGCCAATAGTGACCTCTATGTAGTAGTTGCCTTGTCAGGATCATGGTGCTTACATATAACTAATGGATGTCATTGTGATTATTTCTAGTACTAGGGTTGGCCTTATCAAAATATGCACATCATGATGGAGTGTCATGAGAGTCCCTATGATAAAGTGTTGCTACCAAGACACGATGAATTTGTGAAGTAGGATTTTTAGACTTTAGGTGAGGGGTATGTGTAGGATCATGATGGGCCAAAAAGTGGCAATATGATGGTTATTTGTAGGGTATGTGGCTGAAGACTTTTTTTCACCCAAAATTGATGAAATGAAAAGGGTTTTTAAAGGAGATTCTCAAATTTCCACCAATATAAATTATGTTTTACTTTGAATTTAATAAATAATTATTATTCATTTTCTATTTGAATTATGACTAAAGTGTTGATTGATAGGCTAATTGAAAAACATCTATAGCTTTCAAACAGTATCACACTTCTTGAATCCAAAACATGCTTCACATACTATAGGATTAAAAAAAGAAAAATTGAATTTCATGAAGTTTTGACCAACTTAAGGTGCTCAGACATATGATTTTTATAGTTTTTAAAAGTTGTAATAAAAAATCATAATTAATTATTTACTTGGAAAAAAATTACAAAAAATATGCATCACATCCAGACATGAGTCCTCTACTTATGTCTAAAATTTTATAAAAAATAATTATCATTTTATTGTTGTTAGGTGGTCAGACAAACACCTACTTATTTTTTCCCTAAAATTTAAGTACTACTACTGCATTGAAATTTCAAATTTTCACCAAATAGATTTTTTTTTTTTAAAATAAACTTAGTAGTTTAGAAACTACATTCAATTTTCTAAATATTCTATTCTTACATATTTTTGAAATAATATAGATAACTTATTAAAAAATTTAAGTCAAGTTGCCCAACTCTGATTTTTCTGATTTTTTTGCCACTTAAGGGCATGTTTTTTCCATTATGATCCTGCACATACCCTGAGATGTAGGATTATCATGGATGATTGTATATGTAGATAGGTTATTTGGCATGTTAGATAGAGGAATTTTCATTCACCAAACTTCGGATAGTGGATGATGGAGTTTAGAATTTTGATTGGGATAGTTTAGAACTTTGTGTAATGGTCGTTTTGAAGGAGGTGGATATTTTTTATATGTGGGAAACCTCTTTTCTTGTGGCTCCATTTTTTGATTGACTATTATATTTGGGTATGTGCATGATCATGATGGGCCAAAAAGTGGTAATATGTAAGTGATATGATGGCCCATGTGGCTAACAACATTTTTTTTACCCAAATTGATGAAACGAAAAGGGTTTTTAAAGGAGATTCACAACTTTCCACCAATATAAATTATGCTTTACTTTGAATTTAATAAATTTATTATTCATTTTCTATTTGAATTACGACTAAAGTCCTGATTGATAGGCTGATTGGAAAACATCTATAACTTTCAAACAGTATCACATTTTTTGAATCTGAAACATGTGCCACATTCTATGTTTTGCATATTATAGGATTTTTTTTAAAAAAAATTATGAAGTTTTGACCAAGTTAAGGTGGTCAAACATACGAGTTTTTATACTTTTTTAAATTTATAATAAAAAATTCATAATTTATTATTTACTTGGAAAAAAATAACAAAAAATATGCATCACATCAGGACATGAGTCCTCTACTTATATCTAAAATCTTATTTAAAAATATTATCATTTTATTGTGGTTAGGGTGGTCAAACAAACACCTACTTCTTATTTTTTCCCTAAAATTTAAGTACTATAGCATTGAAATTTCAAATTTTCACCAAATAGATTTTTTTTTTTTTAAATAAACCTAGTAGTTTAGAAAATACATTCAATTTTCTATAGATTGTATTCTTACATATTTTTGAAATAATATAGATAACTTATTGAAATTTTTACGTCAATTTTCCTAACTCTGTTTTTTCTGAATTTTTTGCCACTTAAGGGCCTGTTTTTTCCATGATGATCCTACACATACCCATTTGTACTCTTTTCTTTGCTTGATCTATTTTTCTTGGGGATCCATTTTAACTTCATTTGTCCATTTGGATTTTTTCTTGATTCAATGACCTTTGACATATGATTTTGGAATTTGGATTTGAGAGTTTTTTTGTTGATTTCAATTGATAGGTTTAATTATTTTGGAATGACAGTTTATGGTGTGGATGGAAGTTGTGTTGGAAACAATCTTATGATAAGAACTATGCATGGCCCTCATTTTGATGTTTGTATCAGATAAAGTTCCCCCCAATATCAATGTGGAGGTATCACTAACATCATTTGATTTGTTGATTAAAGAATATTCAAGACCTTGATGTCGAGGATTTGCATGAAACTGTATCAGTTCTAGAATTCCTTGCTCATGTAGGCCTAGTCCTCTTTGATACTGCATACTCTAAAATATTTATTTTGTGATGGGGTATTTTTTGTTTTAGAAACAACATGCTAACCGATCATTGTGTAGCTGAAAAAGATTAGTGTTTGGTATTTTCTCATCTGCAAGAAATCCTAGTTTGACAAAAGTAGATGATCCTAATTGATAGGATATTTTGGCTTAATAAATATGTGGGATAGCTTCTTCATCGATATTGATATATGTGTAGAAAGTTGTGTTGAAGAATTGGCTAAATGTCAATTGAAATATTGGATTTTGGCAATTCTTTAAAAGATATTGGGGCTTCAAAGTCAATGTAGAAACCTTCTTCATGGTCATCTTCTAAAATGTCACCATAAAGTCCTATGAATTTGACTATAGCTTGATCATTTGTAAATACTTCTAGAGTATGAGAATCTTGTTCTTGATGAATAAGGGAGAGATAATCTATGTTTCTAGTGGAAGAAAGTGTCTCATCTATGGAAATAGAGGTGCTCACAGTTGGAATAGGTTTAAGTTCAAGTTTTTTTTATCATGGATGATAATGAGGTCGATGAGGGGATCATCTTAAATTTATTGATCAATGATAGAATCTTGATCAATTATAAGATTATCTCGAATGACATGATTAGAAATAATATCTTGATCAAATATTACATTATCATGGATGTTATTATCATCTAGAAGGATTTGTTGGATAGACTTAAGGATAGGATCTTGATCAAGAATTAGATTATCACAGATGTTATGAATAGGATATTGATCAAGGATTGATTTAACTCATATATCATAATAATCTATAGGGAATTTTTCGGTAACTTGATCTTGATTTGTCTTGGGTTTTATTTCATCAAGCTTTGGAATTTTCTCTTGGCATATATCCAATGGTTTAGGAAATGGAATGTTATCTTGGAAAATGATAGGATTTTCTTTGATGGACTCAAGATTTTGGATATGAATCTCTTGAGTTAGCTTGATAGGTGATGAAGGGCATGATGGTGGAAGAGGGTTAGACGGTGTAGGATTAGTGCAATGTGATGGGACATTCCAACTTTATTTTGAGGAAAATACTTTTCTAGTAGTCCTTGGAGATCATTACTAGATTTGTTTTTGGATGGAATTGTGGATTGGAATGGAGTGGGTGGAAAAAGCTTAGGGAATGAAGGGTTATGAGAGGAGGTGGAGACTATAATAGGGCTTTGAGGCATGGTTCATTGTTGAGGAAGGCTTTTAATGGAAGATTGGTTTCACTTATCAAGGTTAGGCTAAGGATAACTAATGGATGTTGGTTAGGGGTCAATGGTATGGATTGAGTTAACTGGTTGTTGATTGCACATAGATAAATGGATGACTAGGGCTCATAGGTTGTTGGTAAGTAGGTTGGATGGATGGGTTACTAGAGCTTGTATGTTGTTTCATTATGGTAGAGGCATCAAAACCCATGAGAAGCCTAGCCCCTTTTTGTAAAAGTTTTAAAAGGTATTTGATGGGATCTTTGGCCATGAATTCCAACATTAGCTTTAGAAACTTAGGATCCTCTAATGCTTCTTTGAGATCTTCTCGATAACTTTTTTCTTCCTAATATTCAATATAGTCCTCACCATCATTAGGGGGTAAGTTATATTCTAGTTTGTGTTTGGGTTGAGTTGTTGGGGACTATTGTTATGAAGGGTTGAAAAATGGTTGAGTAGGGATTATTGGTATGAATATTTGATAGATAGGTCACAAAGCATGCAATATTAAGCTTAACTATGAAGAAGATCAAGGTAAAATGAAGCAATGGTCATGAGTTTGGGCTTAGGTTTGAAAATTGGATGGTTTAGATGGATTAGGAGGTGGATAATGGTTGGAATATAAACCCTAGCACAAGATAAAGACATGCAATCAAAGACTTTTTTGATTTTTTAGTTTTTCAATTTTTTTAGATTTTGGGTTTTTTAATTTTTTTGGATTTTTGATGTTTTAAAATGAAATGATAATGTAAAGGATGCTAATATTTTGGATTTTAATTTTAAGATGGTTATTCAAACAAAGGATGATAGATGGTGTATGATTATGGGTTCAGAATTTTGACCTTGAAAGATGACAACAAACCTAAGTAATCATAAGGGATGTCTGGATCTCCAAAAGACTGAAGTGAGGAAGATAGTAGATAAGAGTTAACCTTAAACTAGACTTATGCATTTAAAGCCAATTGTTGATGAAAAAATGAAAAGATGGGAGATCAAAAACACCGAGAGGATGACTGAGGTTAAACTGAAATCCCACTAGGATCAAATCAATGGAGGATAGTGAGTGAATGAAAATGACGTGGTGAAGGTGACAATAGACCAAAGTAACCGCAAGGATAGTCTAAAATATCAAAATTATGATGATTAAGACAAAGGTAGATAGAGTCAAACGCTAACTAGACTATTGAGATTAGGGTCAACTATGAATAAGACAAGAAACAAGAATTCAAGACTACCAAGGACAACCAAGGTTCAATGATAGTTGGATTAATGTGGAATTTATGAGTGGTTGTGTGAATGATTGAATGAATTTTTAACCTATGGATGAAAGACTAGACAAAGTTTAACCTAGGAATGCAAGACCGCCTAAATATTGACCTAAAGGGTGGAAAAAATTAACCTAAGGATGCAAGGACAACCAAAGATTAACCTAAGGGTGAAAAATTAACCAAATATTAACTTAAGGAGGAAAGAATTAACCCAAGCCTAAGCTAAGGATGCAAGAACAACCAAGGGTTAACCAAAATAAGAGGAATTAACCAAAGATTAAACCTAATGAGGAAAACCAAATTTTGACCTAAGGATACAAGGACAACTAAAGATTAGCCTAAGGGTCAAAGATTAACCTAAGGATGGAAGACTTGGCCCAAATATTTCAACCTAGTGAGGCAATTTTAATATAAGTTTTAAACCTATGGATGCAATTTAACCTAAGGGAAATGGAAAGCACGAGATTTAACTACGATAAGGAGGTTTGAAATAGATAGGTCTTTGCATACAATTTATTTATTAGTCAAGTCTGATATCAGTAGAATGGAATCACTAATGAAAAACCTTGATTTTGGTAAGATTGACAAATGTGTCAAAGAAAGTTTCAAATGCAATGGGAAAAAAGATAAATGCATGAAAAATGTTGTGGTGGACAAACTGAAAGATGTGTGACTGCACTACAATTACAGTCCAGAATTACAAATGCATCACAAGGAAACTACATATGAGTCAAATTGGTTTTTGGCTAAAGTTTTCCAAATAGATGTGGTACTGGATTTCATAGATACATGACAAGTTTTATAGGTGTGTTGTTCTATATTTCTACTAAAATTTGTCTAGAAACATTTGATATTGGACCCTATAGATGAATTACTCTACCTAGGTTTGTGTAATTTTAATGTTTTGGGAGGGTTTGTGACTGATTTTTCAAGTTTTAACCAACAAAAACTTAGATGACAATTGTAAGACATATTTTATGGTTGTTGACTCTAGAATGAAAAGGGTATGTCTTAAGGCCCAAAGTCCCAATGGCTTCAATAGTATATCATAAATAAAGACACTTGAAAGAAAACCACAACCTTGTTATTCAAGAGGGTTTGTTAACTTAGTGTAGGCCCACCACACTGAAGTTGTAGGCCCACCACACTGAAGTTCTAATACACCAAGATTAGCATGAGTTGCTTCTCTTTTGAGAGAAAAGAACTAGAGGTCTAGTGGCACATTCCCAACATGACAACAAGCTCACCTTCCCTCTCTCCTTGCTAGGAGGCTAAAAATGACAACCCAAAGATTCCTATCTTCACTCAAGGGTGTGCATGGTGAGTAACTTCATGCATGATACTGTACACTACAATACACTAAGCAACAACTGAAAGGTTCATAGGCTTATAAAAACAAGGTGTATAGTGGGGACCTGACTTGAACAAATAGCTCATCTCTAATAGCCCAAGAACTGGGAGGCCCACTCCCACTCTCATCACCAGCTAATCTCGATAGATTAAGGGTCTTCCAACTTGGCTTCAAATGACACTAGCCACTCTTTGGGGTACAACTTCCATTCTCCCCCCTTTGATATAGCCTACTAGGAAACATTCTTGAGGTTGAACCTTGCGGTGATGAAATCCCCAGGTAGGCCTCCTAAGAAAAATAAAAAAGGGAGACTAATGTGTGTTTCTCATCACCCAAGATTGCACAAGTGTGCAAGGGGGGATATACACACACTAGCTTGGGTAAACATAAATTCTTCAAGCACACAAAACACAGAAGAATTATTTTTTTAACCCAACTAATATAAGTGTGATATAATATAAAAACAAAAAATCAATTATTAGTTCAAGAGAAACCTTTGAAAACATCCTAGAACAATTAGATTAGTAGTTTGAAAGAAAGACTTTGACAATCGAGTTGCAATCAAAGGATTAGTAGTTTGTTATTTCTCTTTGGCTTGTGAAAAAGTGTTGCATCAAATGACTAGTGAAAAGACATAATAAGATGATTCAAACTAGAAAACCAATCATACCATTAAGAATTCTTTAGAAAATTTTATAAAAAATTTAAAAAGCAAGTTTATGTGTTCTTGTTTGAAGTTTAAAATTAAAACATTATATTTAACTTATTATACATGATTTCTTATTTCTAATTTGAAGAAATGATATGATCCACACCATGCACATTAGAAGAATTTTTTCAACTACAAAAACTTCAAAATCCAATGAGTAGTTTGAAAGTTACACCTATTTTACTCTCGGTTAGTATTTTCAAAAATTGTGAAAAAAATGAATAAGCACTCTAACCAAATAATTCAACTTCTGTGAATTGATTTTATAATTAGAAAATGAAATAAAATTCATTACCAACTGAATTTAAAAATTTTCAGCAATAAAATTATAGTCAAAAGCCAAAAATCTATACAAATATACAGATTATAAAATAAGGTGCTTGAAAAAAACATTTTTTTAACTTAAAACATTATCTTGCATCAAAATATGGGGTATAATATATGAAAATTCATCGCTTGACCCTTCCAAATGCAACCATGATTTCAAACAACCCCTAAATTTTTTTATTTTCATAGCCTCTTGAAAGTACCTATAACCAAGTCAAGACATAAAATGCTAGAAAATTACAAATAGTAAGGTTAGCCAAAAATATTAGTACTTCGCATCAGGTTCACCAGTTGTATGATGGAGAAAATTAGGTTTGAAGCTTGAAAACATGCACAAAAACCACCAAGTGTTAGTAACAAGCTTAAATCCCCAATCAAGCAATAGAATGTACAAATTGACATAAACACAATGAAATGAAAGAAATTAAAGAAAATATAACTTTATGCCATCATTAGTTGACTTCTATTTCCCTTCTCTTCTTTGCTTTGTGACAATATGGAGTGTTTCTCTTAGATTTTGGGAGTGCACAAATTAAATAGACTCAAGATGATAATGTTGACAAAGATTTGAAGATGGTGGTTAGATACAAAGAGAGTTTGAAGATCTAATTTACAAATGAAGAGATGGTGAAATGAATGGATGAGATTGAGAAGAAAATGAATGGTTGAGATTGCATGAAACAAATTTCATGAGAAAATTGCTCATTTTCAAAGTCAAAATTAGGGGAAATTGAGTGGAGAAATTAGTGGAAGTGGAAGCAAAATTAATGGTGGAAGAAGATTGAGAGAAATTAATGAAGGCATAAGAGATTAGATTGATAAATTAGTGGGAGTCCAAAAGAAAAATTAATGGGTGGAAGAAGATTGAGAAATTAGTGGAAGATTGTAAGAGATCAGGTTTTGAAATTAATGGGAGGTGGAAGAGTTAGATTTTCAAAAATCATGGAGATATGTAAGAGTTAATTTTAAAAATTAAAATAAATGAAAAGACATGTTTATTTTCAAAATCATGAATAATTAATTAAATTTAATAATTTAACTAATTATAGAGGAACATTAGGCTAGTAAGATTAATTAAATTAAAATATTTATTTAATCAAAGACAATGTTAGCTAGGGATTAAATGATTAAATAATAATTATTTAATCAGATGAATGATGAAATGAAAGACATCAATTCAATTAAAAAAATAAAAAATTATTTAATTATGAGCATGTGAAGAAGAAGATGAAGATTAAGTTTTAGAAAAAAATAGGGTTAGGCAACAAACTTAGTCAGAAAATGTTGTCGCATGCTTGGGGCAATTATGAGTATCTACAGTGGGAAATTCTTGTACTATGACCATGGTGAGTACTTTCCTTGTGTGTGATTGGGGTATTTTCTTGCATATACATATATCCTTTGTATACTAGGTTGTTCATACCATTTTTGCATTAGGATCATCATGCTCTAAGTCCTACTTCCTCACATATTTTAGTAATTTTTTCATATGTTTGTTATGAGCAAGAACAACCAATTTTTGTTCACAAAGTCAAAGTACATGCAAGGGATACAAAGTCATCATGCTCCTTATAGCATAACCAAAGAATAAATTATCTTTCAATTTTCATATTCATCCATCTTACACATTTTCATCCATCTTATTTCCCATTTACAGGCTTCCTTTCATATTTGATCAAAATTATAATTGTCATCATTGTATAGTGTTGCATTTACATATTTCTTGCACACACAAAAATCATATTCAAAACAAGTGCATCATCATCATATCATCATCATTATTCTAGACCTAGCCTATCCTTCCTATTGAGAGTTTGACTTAAATTTTATTTTTTCTAGCCAATCTCTCAAGGGGCATCCTACTTCCATTCCTTGGTCCACTAGGTCATAATGGAGCACATCACCAATAGAATTTGTCATATCAATCTTAATTCTTTGAAACAACACCATAAAATGCATTGTCTCAAAGAGGGGGGAAATGTAGACACCTAAAAATGATAAACACACTTGTATCTTTCCATTTTATCAATATCCTCATCAATTATCTTATCCATATTAATTAAATAATTTTTAATTATTTAATTAAGATAAAAAAAAAAAAATCATCCATAATAATTAAATAATTTTTAATTATTTAATTATCTTAATCATTTTATCATATCAATAATAATTAAATATTTTTTAATTATTTATTTAATTGTCATTTATCATTTTCCCTCCAACCTGAATTAAAATCAAATTCAAATTATCTTTGGTCCACTATAATTAAATAGTTTTCAAAAATTATTTAATTAGCTATCACTCTTAATAATGAAATAAATTAAAATAAGTTATTAAAATTTAAATAACCTTTCCCTATAAAATAAGTAAATAAAATTAATACTTTATTTATTTCTCCAACTATCCATTTGAATTAAATAAATAAATTCATATTTGAATTCTTTCAACTATTCCACCTCATTAATGTAAATTTTAGATTCTACCCTATCTCAAATTTTCATATCTATTGACCTTTCTAATTAATCTCCACCATTGATCAAATATCAAGAAAAGCATATAAATAAAACCCTTCATTCACACATTATCCCCTAAAGCATAATTTCATATCATTAGATCTATAGCACCATATCACTATCAAGCAAGCTATCTTTATCAAACATTATCATGCAAGATATCATTATCAAGCATTATCAAGAAAGAGTATCATCTATCTACTATCTTTGAGAAAACATCATTGTTATCATGCCATCAGTGTACTATCATGGTTATGCTATTTTGAAGAGCAACCCATCAAGCATTAAAGCTACTATCAAAGAAACAATGGGGAAAATAAAGGTCTTTGTTATGATATAATTGTTTATTATTTTATTTCTCCAACATCCTTCTAAATTAAATAAATAAATTCATATTTAAATTCTTTAAACTATTCCACCTCATTAAATTAAATTTTAGTTCCTACCCTATCTCAAAATTTCATATCTATTGACCTTTATGATTAATCCCTAGCATTCATCAAATGTCAAGTGAAGCATATAAATAAAACCCTTTGTTCACACATTATTCCCTAGAGAATAATTTCATATCATTAGATCTAGAGCACCATATCACTATAAAGCAAGTTATCTTTATCAAACATTATCAAGCATTATCAAGCAAGAGTATCATCTCTCTACTATCTTTGAGAAAACATCATTGTTATCATTCTATCAATGTACTATCATGGTTATGTTATTTTGAAGAGCAACCCACATATCAAGCATTAAAGCTACTATCAAAGAAATAATGGAGAAATTTTTTTGGCAAGAGACACTGCAAATATACTTTGGTGTTATCATTGATGGAAACCCTAATCGGTGATTGGATCTGCATGTCATCATTTACTCCTACCGACAAACAGTTTGAGGACAGTTAGGAAGAACAGAGCATTCGACAGTTTTGTGTTCTTCGATTCTCATATAGATTTTTTGTTGTTATTTTGAGTTGTGGATCTTATGGGAGGTTAATCAATGTATGTCTTGTGTTGTCTAAAAATATCAATGCCTCATATCAAAGTTGTAGGCAAGTTTGGAGATCCGATTGGATATCTTTTTGTTCATTAGTGTTTTGTGGCCAACCCAGATGATTTTAAGTGTCACAGATATTCGAGGAGTGTTTACTTAAATGTTTTTTGTGTTCAATCATCTTGATTTTGGTTTGAGCTAAGTTGTGACCAACCATTGTGGGTGTGCATTGAATATCATTCATGTTTTGAGCCAACATTTTTTATATTCTTAAGTTTTATTAGAGTCGACAAGTTGCGACTAAATTCATAGTCACAGATATATGTAAATGATCAATTATATCATTTTTGTATGTGTAGAAGGTGTGTCAATGTGTGTTGCAAATATCAAAAGGGTGATTGAGAGATTTATGCATAGTCTCACTTGTGCATTAAATATTTTGTGGTGCGAGTTACAGCAGAGCAAAATAGAAGTGCAGAATCAGTCAAAAGGACAGAAGATCAACTACTAAGCCTAACCAGAACTGTAATCAAGCATTTAAAGATGCTATTCTCTCAGTTCATTCTCTTGGATGTAATCCAAATATGTGTAAGTGTTCCTTTCTATTTTGAGGAATGATCTCTAGGTAGTGAGCTTGAATGCAAGTGCATTCCCATATTGTAAACTTCTTTTTGAGTATACTCAGATTATATTGTGGATTGGCCATCCACGGTGGTTTTTCCCCTAACAGGGCTTCCACGTAAAAATCCATGTGTTATGGTGTTATGGTTGTTTTCTTTCTATTTCTACATATTTCTCTTGGTTTAATGTTTTAAGTGGGTTAGAGATTAGAATAATAAATGTATATTTTGCAAAACACTAATTCACCCCCCCTCTCAGTGTTGCTTGTTTCCAACAATTGGTATCAGAGCTATTTCCTCGAAAGAATCTAACAGCTTGAGGAGATCTTGGAAAGTGTTTTGAATGGATACAAGAAATCTTCAAGAATAACTTTTGGTGGCCCTAGATTATCTCGACCAGTCAAAATATGAGAACTGGGAATTGCAAGAAAATATTGAGAATGCAGAGAAATCCATTCAGTCATTGAAAGACAAAATCAATTAATCAAGGGAGAAAAGAAAGGAATTGTGTGATCAGCTTAAGCAGAAGAATAGAAGCATGGAAGATGAGCAACTAATTCATGCCTTGAAGGAGAAAACATAAGAAAGTGAAAATTTTTCCAGAGAAAATGCTGCCCTGAAGCATGAGATGAAATCTATCATGATGAAAATGACCAAGGAAATTGAAGATAGAAAGAAGAATGAAGAAAAGATTGCTCAATCCTTGAAAGATAAATTAGAAGAATGCAATCGATTGGACAATGATTTGGAATAATCTAAAAACAATGAGGAAATGCTTGAAAAAAAGCTTGATGATCTCAAAAATGAACTTATTGTTGCAAATGAGAATAAGGAGAAATTCAAAGCAAGCTCAGCCAAGCTTGATGAATTGATTAAAGGTCAGATGACTAATTGTGACAAGTGAGGTCTTGGCTATGAAGTAGGAGAAATTTTTGGATCTGAACAAAGGAATTCTGGACAAGGGATATTCAAGCAAGGAAATTAGATGAATGGAGCTATAAGGAATCTGGTAAGACAACCAAATGATCAAAGATTCAATGGCTACTATTTTTCTTGCAATAAAGTTGTTCATATGGCTTCTTAGTGTAGAAGTAGGATGAATCCAAGTGGACCATCATTCTCAAGTTAGTGCTTTAATTGTAATAAGTTTGGTCATAATTCAAGTGAATGCAGAATTGTGATGAACAACTTTCATAGAGATGTCAAATGTTATGCATGCAATAGACTTGGGAATATTGCTAACCAATGTAGATCAAGGAAAATCAGTGGAACAGTAGGTCTGGAAAGAGAAATGTTGTGTGTTACAACTGCAACAAATTTGGCCACACTACTAGATTCTATTGGAGCAAAAGAGGTCTGGTAAAACAAAACATGCAACAGTATGTTCAGGGAAAAGGTAAAGTCATTGTTGATGTGATCAAGAGGAAAATGAAAAAGAAATGGGTGAAGAAGGATCCCTCTATGAAGTAAATGCACCTGCACCAGAATCTGCTTCTAGTAATTCCTCCGGGAATTAATTTTAGGCCTTTGGCCTAGGGGGAGTTGTCAAGAAAATCTCTTAAACCCCTGTCGATAACTGACACTAGAATGTGGATAAGTCCAATAAGTGCATAGATGTCTTTCAGATGTTACTCAACCAATTAGAGATAGCATCATATAGTATTGGAGATCCGTAAAAGAATTATTTGTCTCAGTACATGGAAATAGGGTAACCGGATGAATTAGGGTAAAATCATTTATTGCGACAAAAAGGGTTAGTTGTACGAATGATAAAAAGTCATTTTTATCGTTCATTTGTCACTTTGCATTTTGGAGGAAAGAAGTTTGGAGAGCCCTAGTGCAAAATTTTCTAAGTTGTGGTGAGATTCAAGTGTGAAGAAGATTCAGTGATCAAAACTCTAATCCGATGAAAAGGTATTTATCAAAAAAACCAGTGAATTTGTAAAAATGGCCTCTCCATGGGTAATTGAAGTCAAGGATAGACCCCGTCCAAAGTTCAAGTGGCATCCTGATAATTATTTTGAGACTGAGCCCCTAGATACGTTTTTGTTTGTACCGTACGAATTCTTGCACACTGAAGACATTAGGGATTACATACATGCCAATATTGAAGAATTAGGGAGCTCTCAAATGCTGAATTTGTATTCCAACCATATAATTGGAGAAGAATTCACTATTAAGCTAAAATAAAAAAAACCTAGAAGTGAAGAAGTTTACACAGTTTGTGAAATTTCCCATATTTGAGGAAAGAAAATGGGTGTGATATATTTTGAGTTGAGTACATGCCAAGTTCATGTGGTTGAATATACCTTTCAAGATTACGAAAGAGGCTATAAGTGTTGTCATAGGTCTAAATTCCTCTGGTGGACCACCAGTTTTGAAATCTGTAAAGAATCAGAAGGTTACTAATGTAATAGGTGCACAATTTGATAGAAGGGAAATGATAATTGAAGACATTGTTGAAGTGGATGTGAAATTTGCAGCAATGGTCATTGGCTACAAATTCTACGACTCTAGCTGGGATATTTCAGTATCCAGTATGGCCATTTATGCAGCCTATCAGATGGTAAAAGAAAATGTAGATTATGACTTGTGTGAGCTACTTAGAAATCAATTGATGGAGAATCTGGGTAAGATTAAGAAGGACAAAAAGAACTCTTTTAAATATGGTAATTTTCTATTGTGCTTGTTATTTTATTTCATGAGTGAGGTTCTGGATGTTGGGAAAGTTCATTGGCAAAGTAATCATCCTATAGTTGTGCAAATAAGAGATATTTTTTGGAAGCAGTGATCGTCAGACCAGAAATATTGCCCTCTAGGGATACTTCAAAAAATTTCAAAATATGATGCATGCCAGAGAAAGAACTCCTACCTCAATTGTAGAGAAGTGCAAAGATACAATCAGTTTCATGGTAGATATTGATCAATGCCATATGGAAGTTGTTCATCCCAGAACGATGTGGATTATTCCTATGGGATATGAAGTCGAGGAGAACATCTTGAAGATTTTGTTGGACTCAGGGAACACTGAGAGGGGGGGTGAATGAGTGTTTGACAAGATTTAAACTTTAATTTTGATCATAAACCATTTACAACACATAAACAGAAATAAAGATGCAAGAACATGAACAAGATAATCAAAGCACCATAACACTAATATTTTTACATTGAAACCCTATTAGGGTAAAAACCATGGTGGGGATTAATCCAAAATTTATACTCTATTAAAAGTATGAGAAAAGGGGATGCACATGCATTCAAGCACACTTCCTAGAGCTCACTGCTCAAAATAAGGAAGGCTCACTGCCTTACAAAGTTTTTGCGATTACAAAAAAAGGTTGAACTGAAAGGATAGCATCTGCATATGCCAAAATATAGTTCTTGTTAAGCTTATAAATTAGATTTTGGACTTGCTGGCTCCTTCTAGACTTCACTTTGCTTTGCTCTAACTCACTTCCACAAAATCTTAATGCACAAGTGAAACTATGCATAACTCGCTCAATCACCCTTCTAATATTTGCACATACATCTACTTTGTTCTTTCTGTACACATAAACACTTCAAAATGAATTACCGATCTCATATATATACCCGCTACCAAAATTTCAATTACTCTAAGTTGGCTTCAACAAAATATGAAATATTCTTCACATGTCGGCTCAAATCATGAGCAATCTTTGATGTGCACCCACAAAATTCAACTAGAGTATAGCTACGACCCAAAACAAAATAATCAACACAAGAAACAATTAATCTATTACTCCTTATACATCCATGACATGCGACATTCACTAGGTGAGCCACAATGAGCAAATAAATAGAAAAACATCTTGCCGAATCTCCAAGCTCGTACACCAATTAATGCAACATCACAAAATTTACCAATAAGGTAACATATATGCTTAAAAAACTATCCCGGGGATCCAAAACACAAAATGATTATTTGGTAAAGCATACAGATTGACAAACTAACTAGATACCTTGTTCTTTCTCCTTTCTACTGGTAGAACATTGTTCTCTACTTTTTCTATCAGCATGAATAAATTCTGATTTGTGGACTAGGATAATGACTTTAGTTTCCATCAATAACAACACTAGAAGCCATATGCAAACAATCTCCCCCTTTTGCATTGATGGCAACACTTAGTGAAAAATGACTTAGTGTCAAAACCAGAGATACACTACTAAAATTTCAAAACTTTCAAAACACAACTTTCTTTCAAAACATTGCTCCCCCTTAAAATTTCATGGAATTTTTCACAACACTCTCTCCCCCTTTGACATGTATGAAAAAATTTCACTGCTTACTTTCTCCCCCTTTGCTAATTAGAAATAGGATCAAAATTTGAAGAACTACAACTGTTGCACAAGTCAGAAAATGATTTTATACTTATCTTTCACTTCTAGAAGAAATTTTTTCCAAGCATCTACTGCAATCCCAATGATTATGATCAAGTTGTTGTTTTGTGATGTCTGGTTGATGATCTGGATGAGGGATTCTAGAATTTTAATCACTTCTTCTAACTTTTCTCCTTTACTCAGAACCTCAATTAGCTGCTCCATTCTGCCTTCATTTAAATTCTTAACTTTCTAGAAAGTTTCCATAAGAGTGTTTCTAGAAAAGTGAACTTTTGCATGCTTAGTTTGCAACTCTTGAATCATTTTCTTGATTGCATCGTCTTGTTCCTAAACCATGTTATAATCTTGACCAATTTTGTTCAACTCACTTTCAATCTACTCCAACTTGTCCTTGTATCTCCCAACAACATGAGGCCAATGAAGAAAATAATTATAGATGTTATTTGTTGAGTCAATGCATTGCCTCAACACATTCATTTTCTTTTTCAATTTGGTAAAGGATAGCCTAAACTGGTCCTTCAAATGTAGAATTATTTCTTCCTCTTTCATGTCCTGAGGCTCAGAGGCCATAGCCTCCCTGATACACTCAATCATTTCTTCTAGAAGCACATTTTGCAAACTTTCCAATCTAATGTTGTTATGCACAAAGTAACTACCTAGAGTGCTCTCAATTAGGTCCTACTCATATGAGGGTTCATCTAACCATATGTCAGCAATCTTCTGCATTCCATCTTCCTCCTAAACAATCTACAGTATCTTTGTTTTAAATAAAGCACCTTCTTCATCGCTTCCTTCTGCTATTATTACATATGGTTCAAATAATTTTGGTTCATCTCTTTAGGTGTATTCATCATAATCTTCATCTAGTATATCCACAATTACCTATTCTTTTCCTTTTCCTTCAAGTTTAGGACACTTGTGTGCTAGAGGAGTGTCATCAGCAAATTCTAGAGCCCTTTTATGCTTCTTCTCCATCTTACCGGAAGATGATCCAACTTCAAGTGCTTTTATCAAAATGGAAATGCTAACTACTCCATACTTTCCCAACAATTCACTAAAGAAATTTTATTATTCTTGCTCACAATTTTCTAGAGTATTAGAATGTTCAAAAATTTGCTTACAAACTGGTTCATTTACCTTCCATACCACATTATCATTTTGAGGCAAGCAATTCAGAAAATACATCATGATACATATGACCAAAGTATTGAACCTGAAGGGGTAATCTGCATCCTTTGTTAATTGGACATTCTCCATCAATTTTTATTTTAGTAAACTGCACAGGTCGAAGTCTTGGTCCTCCATTATCATTCTATTAGATATGTAAACTATACCTACCAAGGTTGTGCCTTCCCTATTTCTAAAAAAAATTGCATGAAATCCCATGTGCAATGTACCTCATTATTAGATCTTTGATTGTTGAAATTATTAGAGCCCTTT
The DNA here is from genome assembly GCA_007258455.2 of Sequoia sempervirens. Classification (NCBI taxonomy): domain Eukaryota; kingdom Viridiplantae; phylum Streptophyta; class Pinopsida; order Cupressales; family Cupressaceae; genus Sequoia; species Sequoia sempervirens. The sequence continues at coordinate 339,015,284 of VDFB02271358.1, read as the reverse complement.
GATCTCCCATTACTCTGGTTAGGGTTTTGACTTCAATATTTTGAATCCACTTCTTTTTTGGAATATCCCCAACATTGCATAATCTAGTTAAATTTCTAGTCACCTCTTTTGAAATGAGATAGGGTTTATCCAGAGTGAGTGTCCTCATTCACTCTTTTCAAGATAAAACTAACAAATTCTTTGTTGACAAAGGAAACCACTCCAAATAGCTAGACTCCTATGTTTCACACCTTCAAGCCACTTCAATTCATTAGCCGACAACATATTTCTTACGTCTATGATCTTCCTACTACTATATTCATCCAAATTCACAATTCCTTTGATTTGGTTCATTTTTCTTTCCATACCGAACAAGTTTTTCTTCTGAGCACAAAATTAGGAATTCAACAAGCAATCAAAAATACCTGATGAATTCACCACCAAATTTACTTGACTCATTTGAAACTATGTTGTAGAGGCTCTCCTTCAATGAAAGATAACAAATGAGGGTTCCAAATACCCTTTTATAGCTCTGCGCACTTAACCTTTTACTGTATTAATTTTTTTCCCTAGGAGTTTCGGTTACCCTATTTTCTCAGACAGCAAGAGAAGAATTCATCTACAGACCTTCTAGATATTGAATTCCTACACAAATGATCATGGACACATTTGAAGACTGATGGCACAACTACTAAAAATTTCCTGCATTCTGATGCCAACTATAGATAGGAGGACAAAGTATTTTTCTTGAAAGACTCCCCCTAGGCTAATGGCCTGAGATCAATTTCCGAAGGAATTACCAGAGACTACTTCCGGTATGGGCTTATTTCCTTCATCAGATTCACTCTTCTTTACCCACGTTTTCTTCATTTGATCTCTTATCTCTTCCACAATCACTTTTCCTTTTCCTTTGTCATCTTTTTGTGAAATTCTTCCTCTGTATACCGGATCTCTTCTATCCATGTTTGTGTTCCTATAGAATCTTGCAATGTGACCAAATCTATTGCAATTGTAACACACCAAATTTCTTTGTTTAGACCATTCATTCCATTGACTTCCCTTTGACTTTCATTGATTAGCAACATGCCCAATTCTTCCAAAGGTGTAGCATTTAACATTCCTTACACTGAAAAACAACTTATGCATTCAATTGACTTATGACCAAACATTTTGCAACTAAAACACTAACTGGGAAATGATGGACTGCTTGAATTTATTTTACCTCTACACTGTGAAGCCATATGACCAAATTTATTGCAAGAAAAGAAATAATCATTAAACTTCTGAGCATTGGGTTGTCTTATTGGATAACTTCTACCTTTGTTCATCTAATTTCTTTATCTGGAATCCTTGTGTTCAAATATGGAGCTTTCTCCTTTATCATAGCCAAGACCTCACTTATCATTTGCATCCTTCTATCCTTTAGTCAGCTCATCAAGCTTAGCAAAATTGATCCTAAACTTGTCCTTGTATTCATTTGCAAGAGTGAGTTCATCTCTAAGAGTAACTATCTGTCTTTCAAGCTCTTGTTCACTATTTCTAGATTGTTGTAGTTCAATCTCCAGCTGAATGAGTCCACTATTTACTCTGTTGCATTCTTCATACTTTTCTTTTAAAGACTATGCCAAATTCTCCTCATTCTTCTTCCTTTCTTCAATCTCCTTAGTTAGCTTCATTGCCACAAATTCCATCTCAAGATCTAGAGTAGCATTGTCCCTAGAAAACTTTTCACATTTTTCAGTTATTTCTTTTAGGGCCTGATTCAGTTGAACATCTTCCAAGCTTTTATTCTCTTTCTACTTCAGCTGATCACAAAGTTCCTTCCTCTTTTCTCTTGACTCGTTAATTTTATCCTTCAATGATTGAATGAATTTTTTGGCATCCACAAGAGCTTTTAATTCCATGACTTCAGCTTTAGACTGATCATAATCATCAAGTTCCACCATAAGTTGTTTTTGAAGATAACAAGAGTCCATTGCAATTCAAGGTCCACCTCAAGCTGTTAAACTTCTACAAAGGAACCTTGCTCTGATACCAATTTTTGGACTCAAGGTACACTAAGAGGGGGGGTTGAATTAGTGTTCAACAAGATTTAAACTTTAATTTTGATCATAAACCATTTACAACACATAAACAGAAATAAAGATGCAAGCACATGAACAAGATAATCAAAGCACCATAACACTAATATTTTTATGTGGAAACCCTGTTAGGGGAAAAACCACAGTGGAGATTAATCCACAATTTATAATCTATTAAAATTATGAAGAAAAGGGAATGCACATGCATTCAGGCACACTGCCTAGAGCTCACTGCTCAAAATAAGGAAGGCTTGCTGCCTTACAAAGTGTTTGTGATTACAACAAAAGGTTGAACTAAAAGGATAGCATCTTCATATGCCAAAATATAGTTCTACTTAACCTTATAAATCAGATTTTGGACCTACTGACTCCTTCTGGACTTCACTCTACTCTACTCTAACTCACTTCCATAAAATCTTAATGCACAAGTGAAACTGTGCATAGCTTGCTCAATCACCCTTTTGATATTCACACATACATCTACTCTGCTCTTTTCACACACATACACACTTCAAAATGAATTATCAATCTCATATATATACCCGCTACCAAAATTTCAATTACTCCAAGTCGGCTTCAGCAAAATATGAAATATTCTTCACATGTCAGTTCAAATCATGAGCAATATTTGATGTGTACCCACACAAGTTGGCTAGACTATAGCTATGACCCAAAACAAAATAACCGACACAAGAAACAATTAATCAATTACTCCTTATACATCTGTGACATGCGACATTCACTAGGTGGGCCACAATGAGAAAATAAATAGAAAAACATCCTACTAGATCTCCAAGCTCCTACACCAATTAATGCAACATCACAAAACTTACCAATAAGGTAACATATATGCTTAACAAACTATCATGAGGATCGACAACACAAAATGATGATCCGGTGAAGCATACAGATCGACAAACTATTCGAATACCCTGTTCTTTTTGCTTTCTACTAGTAGAACACTATTCTCTACTTTTCCTAGTGGTATGAATAAATTATGATCTACAGACTGGGATAATGACTTCAGTTGCCATCATTTACAACACTAGAATCCATATGCAAACAATCTCCCCAAGCCATATGCCAGCAGATATATGCAAAACATTTGTTGAGCATGTCTCTAGATCTGGTAGAAGAAAGGTTTGGATCTTATGTAGAAAAGAGCATACAAGTCCATGATCAATTACAGAAGCCAAATATAGTCAAAAGACTAAGGAAAGAAGTATATTTTTTGCAAAAAACATGGGCATACCTATAGAAAAATTGAAAGAAGCCAGAAGAAAGAGAGATGAAGCTTGAGTAGGAAAAGAGTCAACAAGAACCAAATCTACTGGTCTGGTAGGATCCTCTGCTCGAACTAGATCAACAAGGAGTTCCCCATCCACTCTTGCAGCCAAACTAGTTCCTACGTAATCTCAAGACAAGGGTTTTGATAAGAGGAAGAAGAAAAAGAGCTCAAGTACCTATAAAACTGTCTCAGAAGATGAAGAGAATAAGTTAGATGAAGTTGTGAAATAAATGAAGAGGAAATCTTTCAGAGAGGAAGAAAAGAAGAAGAAGAAGGAAAAAACTGACATACCAGGTATGATAGTTGAAGAAGTTGAGAATGTTGTTGTCAAGGATGAAAATATCAAGCCCCTCTGCAAATGGCATGAAATGTTTGATGAATTAGGTGAAAGAATTCTTGAAGATGAAACTATAAAACATCTGAATATTTTCAACAAAGTTCTTGTTGAAATTATGTTTCGTTTACCTAAGAGTCTATATGATTTTTTGGAGTTGAGAAGAGTAAATGCTAGGACAGAAGAAGAGCATATGAAAAAGAGAATTCCTGTAGACTTGTTTCCAGAAATGTCTATTAAGGAGATGAATTCACTCCTATACAAAGCCAAGAAGGAATTCAAAAGAAAAATAAGGGCGAACAAACTTATGATCGGTGAAACTAGTGTTGTTGCTGATGAAACCAAGAAAATCCTAGAAGCATTTTTGTCAAGAAACAAGATGAATGTTGAAGAAGTGAATGCTGAAGATGTTGTATCTGATCTGATAAATGAGGAGGCGAATGTGGATACTAAGGATAATCAAATTCCTCCTGATGTGGGTAACACAGAAGCACCTATGGAAACTAAAGTTCCAAAGGTTGTATTAGTTGAAGAAAAGGAGATACCAAATGAAGAAGTTGAAGCTCCTAAATTAAATCAAGAAACAATTATTGTGGAACCAAAGGTTGAAGAAGAAGAAAAGGTTTAGGTTAAAGAAATCCTAGTGGAAGCAAGAGAAACTGCCCAGACAGTGAAGAAATCTCTAGTGGATCAATAGGAAGAATTTGATCCTGAACTGGTTGAAGGCCCGATCAATCTATCCACCTTGTCTCCAATTCATATAATGAAGGTCACATCATTTGTACAAGCTAAGGCTAGTGAGAAGATTCTGAAGTCTCACATTGAGGATAGTGAATTGTTAAGTCTTGCATCTAGAGTTCTGGAGAAAATCATGTAAACTCATGTTGAGGATACATCCAGTTCCTCTTCCGGTGAACTGAAGAAGCTCATAAACTCTATAACTACTCATTTCGAGTCTCTTCAAAAATCAGCCATGGTTATTGTAGAGAAGGAGTTTGATGGAAAAACATTTAGTTGGTTGAAATAAGTGATTGCTGAGGATAAAACTCTGTTAGCCACCTGTATGAAGAATATTAAAGATTCTATATTTAAAGGTGGAAAATCCTATAAGTCATGTTTGGTTTTGTCCAAATTCACTGAAGACAATGAGAAGAAGGTGAAGGATCTTGAAAAAAAATTGGCTACCATTCCTAATGCTTTTGATCCATGAGCTGGTAATGTTGGTAAGAAAGAAGGTCAAGTAATATCTCTACTTGACAAAATAAGGAGTTTGAAGCATGAAAATGATAGGATTGTATGAAGAGCATGTGAACTCAAAGGACTAATTCATCCAAAGATTAACATAATGGTGAATGCATTAAAGGAAGCCAAAGATGTTGACAGTTAGTGACCCAATGAATCTCAAGACTATAGAATCTCAATTTTATTTAGTTTGTGGTCACATAACAATTCTGGAGAGTTTCAAAAGGGTCTGGGACACAAATTTGAGTGTGTTGAAGATAGATTTTGCAGATATTTTCCAATCTGTGTAAGTTACAAGATCATGCTTATATAGTTTGACATTTTGTTATCTTTTTGGTTCCCCAATTTTTCCATTGATGTCAAAAGGGGGTAGTTGTACAGCGAAAAATGCATATAAATCTTAGGGGGAGTTGTATTTCTAAGCTGAGATTGAAGATTCATTTTGAAGTTTTGTAGTGGCAATGTAATTCATGTTGGTATTGATCTGACACTTAGTCATTTTTCACTAAGTGTTGCCATCAATGCCAAAGGGGGAGATTGTTCACAAGAGACCCTACAAATATAATTTGGTGTTTTCATTGATGGAAACCCTAGTTAGTGATTGGATCCGCATGTCATCATTTACTCCTACTGAAAGACAGTTTGAGGACAGTCAAGAAGAACAAAGCATCTGACAGTTTTGTGTTCTTCGATTCTCATACAAATTTTTTATTGTTATTTTGAGTTGTGGATCTTATAGGAAGTTAATCAATGTATGTCTTATGTTGTCCAAAAATCTCAGTGCCTTCTATCAAATTTGTATGCAAGTTTGGAGATCTGGTTGGATATCTTTTTGTTCATTAGTGTTTTGTGGCCGACCCAGATGATTTAAAGTGTCGTAGATATTTGAGCAGTGTTTAATCCATTTTTTGTGTGTTCAATCATCTTGATTTGGGTTCGATCTAAGTTGTGACCAACTTTAGTGAGTGTGCATTGAATATCATTCATGTTTTGAGCCGACAGTTGTAAATATTCTTAAGTTTTATTGGAGTCGATAGGTTGCGATTAAATTCTTAGTCGTGGATATATATAAATGATCAATTATATCATTTTTGTATGTGTAGAAGGTGTTTCGATGTGTGTTGCAAATATCAAAAGGGTGATTGAGTGATTTATGCATAGTTTCACTTGTGCATTAAAGATTTTGTGGTGCAAGTTAGAGCAGAGCAGAGCAGAAGTGTAGAATTAGTCAGAAGGACAGAAGATCAACTATTGAGCCTAACCAAAATTGTAATAAAGCATTTGTAGATGTTATTCTCTTAGTTCATTCTCTTGGATCTAATCCAAATCTTTGTAAGGTAGTGTGCCTTTCTATTTTGAGAAGTGAGCTCTAAGCAGTGAGCCTGAATGTAAGTGCATTCCCATATTGTAAACTTCTTTTTTAGTATACTCAGATTATATTGTGGATTGGCCATCCACCATGGTTTTTCCCCTAACAGGGTTTCCACATAAAAGTCCCCATGTTATGGTGTTATGGTTGTTTGCTTTCTGTTTTTGCATATTTCTCTTGGTTGAGTGTTTTAAGTGGGTTAGAGATTAGAATAATAAGTTTAATTTTTACATAACACTTATTCACCCCCCTCTCAGTGTTGCTTGTTTCCAACAAAATCAACTTCTTTGTTATGTTATAATTGTTTATTATTTTATTTTGTGCATAGATCTTGAGATTTATTAAGTGATTGTTGAGTGTGAATTTGGTACTTGCATTGCATTGTTCTTGTTTTCATAATTCATATTTTCATCATTCACAAGTGTATTAGAGAATGGTTGTCGAATTTTCACTCTTGAAATAGTGCACATATGATTGATTATAAGGAAGATGAATGGTTTCATAGCTTCTTGGCTTCAACTCATACATTCTACTTTTATCAAAATTGAGACCCACCATGTCCATTATGTCATTTCTGACCAAATGGATTTATTAAAAAAATTGTTGATCTATGAATAGCTTTGAGGGGTGCTATCATAAATGTATCCAAAAGTATGAAAATCTTTACCATTTTATTTTACTCCATGAAAAAATTATAAATAATAATGGTCCCACTAGTTTGACTGACTCATCAATCTCCATCCAATAGCACAATATCTTTAAGTTGTCAAGCTGATAACAAAAGCTTGCCTCTCTTCTTCAAAGATGGCGAAAATCCCATTAAGTTGCATGATGGGTTGGACAAAGAAACGTTACCACACCCATGGAATAAGGTATGCCTGATGATCATGAATTTTTTCACTTTAAAAGGACAATTAAAATGTTATTTTTATCATTTTCCCCTTCTTAACCACTTCCACCATAACTCCCTATTAATATTTTCTTTTTACTTACTAACCTCCTTGGAAAATTCAATTAAGGAGGATATGGATTTGAACTTGAAATTTATGGAAAAACCCCCCATCCCTCTCCATTAGGGGCTCTTTTTGCACCTATACCATTGCCACCTCAATTGTGCCCTCTGAAATAAATTAAGGTTGTCATTATTGATGAACCCTTGTTTTTTTTATTTTCCCCAGTAGTGACCATTTTGGTTACCATGAGGAACTATAAAGGTAAACATAAACTCCTCCAACATCTAGGCTCTACCAAATCCTCCCCCCTATTGTGATTGTGTGTAAACCTCCCTCCCTGAATGATACATCAGTGTTGGAAAGTAGAAGATTGGTATTGATGTTATTAGTTGCTTCAATAATAATAGTTCATGGTATACTTATCTAGTACTGGAAGTTTTTTGATCTGGTATTTTGGTTCGAATTATCTTATTTTGTAAGATTCATTCAAAAGAAGATAAAATGTTTTATCTTGACATCATGCACATCTACTGACAATATTTCAATTAATTTGGTCATATGGCTAGAAAGACACAATTAGTAGAAGTTTGGTAAAACAGTGTTTCATTTTTTTGATCTAGTTTTTTTCTCAGGATTCTACCTCAAAGAAAGATATCACTATAGGACTTTTTACATAGTTTCATGACTACAAGATTCATCTTACCTCAAATTTTTATGATTATATATGAACACATACGGAAGAAATGAATAACAATATTCTATTATGAGGTTTACAGTAAGTTCCTGTATAGCACATTAATGTGGGAGATTTTGTGTTTTCTCATGCTTAACTTTTTTGTCTTGTTGAGTTGAAGATAAGTTATTTGATGTCGTCTAAAGGATAATTTGATGTGTTAACAAGTTTTGGTGTTACACATTTGGCAAATTTTGATTGAAGTCTTTGATGTTTAGGTCTAACTTTGGTCGACCTAATTATGAACTTGGGTTCAAGATTTTAAATATGCATTGTGTAGCTAAATGGATCTAACTTAGGTCCATGTTGACTGATACCATATATTACATGCTTGTGTTGGGTGCAAAGATGAATATGTTTCAAGGACAATCCTGATAGAGTTAATTTTGATTTGAAATAAGGCTACTCTAATTAGGCCAACGTAATTAGTGTTAAGTGAATATATACATTATATATGAAAGAAATTTTTGAGACATGAATGACATAGATATGAACAATGAAGGAGATGTGACATAGAGCGAAAACAATAGATCACATATGGACTGCTACAGGGAACAAATGTGCAAAAATTATATGAATGAGTAGACAAAATTATTTACAATGAAGTGTTTTATATTTTGTACTTCATTAGAACTGAACTCTAGCACAAGGAAGGTGCATTCAATCTCAATTCACCTCTTGGTAGTAAGCCATACTTTGTTTTGTAATTTATTTCAGTTTGTGAGCCTTCAAGGACAATGAGTCTTGGTAGTGAGCTAGTGTAATATTCTATATCCATATATATTATACTGTGAGCTAACCCTCACTATGGTTTTTCCCATTTTGGGTTTTCCACATAAAAATATTGGTGTTCATGTGTGTTGTGATCCTATACTGATTCTGTATGAACCAAGATCCTAGTACCTACAAGAGACAACAAACAAACACATAATTAGATTCAAATGCAAGTTAAGATCTAAGTTCCCCATAAAATCCATTTAACTATGCTCAAATTAGGAATAAAACAAGAACACAATAAAAGAAGATAAAAACAAACTAAGTCTTATTAAGAACATGCAAACTCTTGATCTTATGGGGGAGTTGGTGCCAATTTGATGTGGAATTTGGTCCTTTCCCAACTCCTATGCAACCTTTGATGATTTGGTGAAGATGTGATCCACTTTGTTGAAGATTGAAGTGTGCTTCAAGATAAAAATCTGCATAACCTAGCTAAAACTTTGATGAAATGGATGAGAATTTCTATGCTTGAGTGTGGATTTGAGTATAGTAACTTTGCTCAAATTGTGTATGCTAAAATGAGGAATGAGACCTCTTATTTATAGAATGACAAGTTGGAGAAATGCCCAAAATGAAGCAATGTGGGACTAACATTCAACCAATGGCAAGGTTCCACTTGTCAAGATGTGAATGGATGGAGGATGTGCACATTTTGCTGAATTTTCCCATAAATGCAATTAGATGATATTTGAAATTAGTGAAATGACATGTAAGAGGGAAAAGGAATGTCTTAAATGCCACTTGGATCAATGCAAAGATGAAATAAATGTATTGTTGGAAGGACAAAGTCCACTTGGATTTGAATTCAAATTTGAGAGAATATTCCTCCATTATGCCATGTTGAGAGAAAATAGGGATTTAATAAATGAATTAAATCTATTTTCATGTGCAAGTGGCAAAAGCTAGAGGATGGGACATGGATTAGGATTAAATTAATCAAAGGTTAATTAATTTAATGAGAGATTAGATGATGTGAAAAATTTGACTTAGATTTATGGATTGATTTAAATCAAAAGATGAGAAGAATGTAATTTTAGATTTAATTAAATAAAGATTTTGATTTATTTAATTAAAGGAGATGACGTTAGATTAAATCAAATAAGGTTAATTTATTTAATTTAGTAAGATTACTTTAGAGATTTAATAAAATAAAATAAATTATTTAATTAAATGGAGATGATTAGATCAGATTGATTGATTTAATTAACAAGAGAGAATGACTTAATCAGATAAATGATTTATTTAATTAAGGGAGGAAAAATGATGAATTAAATCAAATAAGGGTTTTTGATTAAATGGTTAGACCGAGGAATGATTTAGGATGAAATGGTGTTAGTAATCAGGATCAAGTATGTCTGTACATTTTCCATGTCTACATTTTTCTGCTCTTTGAAGTAAAGTACTTACTATGTTGGTTCAAAAACTAACCTTGCCATGATTAAAAGTCAAAAATTCTCTAATTTTTCGAATGCCCCACTGTTGCCCTGGCGAGAAGAATTATGCTGGTATACTGCCCCCTCGAGAGATCGAGCAAAAATGCTAATTTCCGATTGGTATCGCAATAAAATTTGAGAGGAGTGGTTATACTGATTAGAGGACAAAAGATAATTCTTTGGAAAGATCAGATATTTGACGTAGATAGTTTTGATGATGTATAGACAGTCGTCAACCATGGGTAGCCTCATGTATATTTTGATATATTACACACATTTGGATAGAAATGTTAGTAAAGATAGAAGAATAAGAAGAAATAAGATGATGACAAGAGGATCCAACAAGTCCATGATGCATTAAGACTTTATTGGAGATGATGATGGATGATGGATGATGATGTTGATGATGATGTTCACTTGCCAGGAATTGAGATTTTAAAAGGGACCATTTACCTTATGTTTGATAACACATGTAGATACGATGCATCAAGGTATAGACAACTACGATGGTGTTGTATCTAGTGAGATGGAATTTGACTCGACAAATAGATAGGAGTATTCTTGTTCACACCTATCATACGAAAACTTTGCTAGAATGCACCTAACAAAACAAGTATTAGCCAAGTTATATTACAAGAACGTCCAACAAGCACAACAGATAAAGATAATGATCAATGCCCCATTCCTTTCTCTCTAAATCATTTTGATTAGATATCATTGAGAGGTCATTGGAATGAGTGCAATAAGATAAATCAAAAGAAAAGATCAAGCACACAAACAATTCAATGCTCTTCATACCTCTAGCCAAAGGGATGTGTTTTGTTTAGGATAAGTATCCAAAGTGATCCAAAAGGATGCCCATTATCGGAATGATATATCTTAGGACATGCATTGTATAGGATGATGATGGGTTGATAAGTTTTTTGATAGGATTTTGATATAAAGTTGATTGACATGTTTGAAAATGATTAGGATTTTTATTTTTCATTTAAAAGTTTCAAGTTTTCTTTTGATTTTACATTTGAAGCTTTCTTTTGTTGATTGTTGTGGTTGTTTCTGTTTGTTTTTCCAAAGGATGAAAGTGATGATTGATTTATTATGGATGATTGATTATTGTGCATGAAGTGAAATTAGACAGATGGATTTTTTTGGGTTTTTTTTTTGAATTTTTGAGGCTATTTGTGGGTTTTTTGAGATTTTACAAATGTTTTGATTTTCCAAATTTTTAATGTTTTTGTGCTTTCTAAGATTTTATGAATGATTTTGGATTTTGTGTCTCGATGGCTAATCAAATATTAGCCTTGCCTACGTTTAAGCTCAGAGACGATGTAGTTTGGATAACATGTTTTTGACGTTCTTCTGACTTTTATGAGTTTTTTTGGATTTTGATATGATTTTGGATGTTTTTAAATTTTCCACATGATTTTGACATTTTGGATGTGTGACGATATCAATGCTCTATTTGGGATTTTGTTGAAAACCAACCTAGGTTTGATTGATCAAATTGATGGATTGACGATGATAACATTGTTGAGGATACACAATAATGCAAGGATAGTGTTAAGCAACACGAGGATTAGGATGGATATCCCAAGATGATGAGGGATTGATTAGATTTGATTGATCAGGATTTTGAAGCTTGATTTGGGAAAATTTGTTTTGAATGATTTGATGTCACGTTTGAAGTGCAAATTAGATGCGACTGATAGTGATTGTTTGGATTGATGTTCGATGAAAGATGAAGCTTGATAAGGAACATCTTGTCAAAATGTGCCATGGGCTAGTGATTTGAATTTTGGCTCACAAATGATTTCACCAATTTCATTTCATGTTTGCTAATGTTCAGATTACCACATAAGTTGGAAGATATAGATCAAGATTTATTCCTAAAGCAAGATGTAAATATCTTCCCCTAATGTCTAGAAATGTATGGAATGTCATGGGTGGATGCTTGGATATGTGTGTGGATGGATGGATATGGTAAGCATGCAAAGGATTCCAAGGATTATCTTGTGATAAGATAAGGTGTTTGTTGCTCAATCTTTACCAATGGGCTCAATTAGTCAAGATAAATCATGTGACAGAGATTCAAGAAGGCCAAATGGAACTTTTGCACAAGGGAAAAAGTCATGTATTTGATGCTAGGTCACAGGGAACTCAGTCGAGAAGCCTGCCCTGTTTAAGTTTGGCATGAAAATCCTCTAAGGAGAGAGTCGCGAGGACCTTCTGTATGTCTCGCCAACTGGAAATGAGCTCTCTAGAGGATTTCGCGTTTGGCATAATGTCTCACCGAAAGGAGTCAGGTCTCGGTGACAAAGAAGGAAGTCCCCCCAAAGGTCTGAGCCCGACAATATTTTTTCCTTCGGCAGGAGGTTTGGCCAAAGTGTTGAGGTCTCCCCAAAGTACTCTCAGTTCAACAAAGGGAAGCTTCAGTCAGTATGAAGTCTCACCGACCAGAGGGAGTCTCGATGACACGGGGTGAATTCGGCATAGGCCCTCGCCGAAAAGAGGAGTTTGCTGAGATGTATGGGTGAAGTGGGGAAGTCTTGGCGAAGGGCGGAAGTGTCGATAGGAGGTCTCCCTGACCTGAAAAGGTCTCGCCGAAACAAGTTTGGGCTCAGAGAGAAATGAATATATCGCTACAAGTTCTCGGCGAACTAACGGAGTCTCACCGAAGGGGATTTCACCATCGGCATAAGGTTTTTCCTTCGGTATGAAGTCCCGCTGACCAAAGGGAGTCTAGGCGAAAGGAGAGGTTAGTGGGGAGACAAGAGGGACTTCGGTGAGAGGTCTCGCCAACCATTAGTGATTGCCCCGAAATGAAAAGAGACTGCCGAAAGAATAAGGAGGTCAAGGTGAGGTCTTGCCGACCCAGTAAGGTCTCACCAAAAACAAGCTGAGCTCACCAAGAGTTGAGGACTTCGTCTTGAGGTCCTAGCAACTTTTTGAAGTCTTTCCAAAGTGGATTGACTTTGGTATAATGTTGTGTATCCGCTAAGAGGTCTCACCGACTAGCAGAAGGTCTCCCCGACATAAATGACATCGGAGTAGCGCCCGACTATTGGAGTGATGTCTTACCGACATGATGTGGTCTCAGCGATGGAAAGCGATATCGTCATGACTAATGAAGCCTCTATGACCTCTTGCCAATGAATGCTTCTCTTGCCGAAGCAAAACAAAATGAGCTCTCGTCGGAGCAAGGAGGCCTCGCTGAGAGTCTTGCTGACCCGATAGAGCCTCAATGAAGGACTAGAGCTCGTGTAGAGCAAAATGCGTCAGGGTGACATCAATATACTTTCGCCGATAGAAGATGAGAAGAGTTTGCCATGTTGTCTGGTCGAACGTGATTGTCTTGGCGACCACAGAGGCAATATCAGTATGACTTTTGGGCTTGATAGGAGCTCTCATCAATGGTTTCAAGCTATGCCAATAACCAAAGGAAGATTTAATCACATCAGGGAGACAAGATTAGTGTCTCACCGACATGCGATTCTATAGGAGGAGATTTTGATCGCATGAAGAATCTATGTGGAGTATACCCGACCAATCAGAGAGATCTGAAAGCGAGCTGTTGTAGTTTGACCAAGATGAAGAACATCAATGGAATGAAAAGCAACATTTATCTATTCTGAGCTCAGGAGCATTCAAAGCACTTGGCCGAAAAGGTTCAAGGAGGACATGAGGATCAGAAATGAATGCGGTAGCTGCGAAAGATCTGAAGGCTTCTCCGAGGAATGACTCTTCACTGACATGGACACACAGGGTGCAGCATTAAATTCAATAAAAATATCTAATGAGAGATCTATCGCAATGAAAGATATTTTGTAAACCCTAAGGGGCCGACAAATTTTGATATACAAGACATTTTTTCCTTTTTTGGAGTTAATTCGAACTATGCGTTTTGGGGAGTTAGTGATTTTTGACAATCCTCTCTCTGCTGATGTATGCTTTGTAGCTCAACTAAGAATTTGGAATAAAACATAGAGTTTACCTCAAAAGCCAGTGTTAATGTTTGTATTACCCTCAGTTTTGTATTTCTTTTAGATTATGCAAGTTCTCAACTGTGTTTTTCTTAAATATGTATTCATACCTTAAAGTTGTGAATTCATCTTTCCTTCTTAATATATGTATGTAGAGCAAGCCTTTTAAGAATAGTGCATAAGTCTAAAGGGGTCAAGCTAAATAAGTAAAAATACTAACTATTAGCTTCTCAGTGTAGGTTCATCTTGTTTTCTTTTCATGATTTATTATCAACTCTATGTATCACCATAGTTTAGTTTCATTCATGTACTCCTTCTCCCTTTTCCCTTTACTGAATCGTTAGTTTAGGTGATACCCAAAGGAATCCGGCCTTCTCCGGAGGTTCATTTCAAATTCTAGGTGACCCATATCCTTGAAATGATCCCATGTTTCACTAGAAAGCTCAGTCTCCATCACTATGTGTAGGGTGCATTTCTAGGTGATAACAGTTTTGGCACGCCCGGTGGGACATGTTCCACATTATGCTATTGGTTTAGTATGCAACCAGCGAGTTCCAGGCTTTACATAAGTCATTTGTGAATACTTGGCGACTTCGTAGAGAGAAAGAACTTCAGAATCAATGCCTTCTACAGTTTATGAGAAGAGTTCAGACAAGGAGCAGTCTTTTTCTTTTTGAATATTTGCAATTGTCACCACCAAGAAGACAAGGCAAAGTAACAGAAAGGTCTGGGAAAAAATCTATTTATTCTAGAAGAGCTAAATCTACTCCATCTTTGAGGCCTCATACTACTCTTCCTTTCTTTAATTCACCTAGCTTGCAAGTAAACCCACCTCCAATGGTTGCTCCCAGAAATTAGCCCTTTGTGCCATTCGATGGAGGTAGCCCATTAAATTTGTTACAACACAATGACATCCCAATGGCAGCTCTGAAAAGTTTGCCGATTTTTAGTGGGGAAGATCAGACTACCCCTATTGAACATATATGTGATGTTGCTTCCTTATGTGGGGTTCACCATATCATACAAGAAGATGTGGCTATAAGATTACTTGCAGCATCATTCAAAGGAAGGGCGTTACAATGGTTCAGAAGTCTTATTGTAGGTTTATTTTCCACCTAGGATGAGTTGGGTGACAAGCTACACAGGGAGTTTCAGGAAAGGTCTGACAATTTATCCTTATTGGAACAATTGACTACACTTGAGAGAGCTCCTCAAGAGAAAATGACATATTTTAATTTTCAATTTCAAAGAACCTCGGATAGAATCCCTGTAGTGGTAAGACCACCTCCAGAATATGCATTTTTGTACTTCCTGAAGGCTCTTAATAGCGATATAGCTATTATGATACAATCAATGGGGGGTGTTTCTCTACTAGGCGCATTTGAAATAGCAATCAGAGCTGAAAATAGCCTAATACAGGCTGGTAAACTTGCTCCTAGGCCACCAATGCCTATATTTCCAGAGATTCATGCAAATATCCCTTTCCAAATACCACCTTTTGCACCTTTGCCACCTGTTCCAGCTGCTGTAACACAAAAAGTTGTTGTCTCAAGTTCAGGCCTATAATCTAGCTCCAATTAGTGTTGTCAAAGAGCTTGTTCCTGTTCAAAACAATCTGGCTACTAATTATGAATGGTGCTATCTGTGTAATCAGCCACATAATCAAGCTACGTGCTCTAATGGCATCATCAACCAAGCTCTTATGGTGCAAAATGTTGGAGGTGCACAAGATTTTCCTAAGGAGGGGTATTCACAACAATAGGATCAACCTGCAAATGATTCAACTCTCATGAATTGGCAGAGAGAAGAATTTTTTGGAGTGAACCAGGATGACACATCTATTGCTGCTAACACCAGAGCCAAGAAGAGGGCTTTTGAGAATGAACAAGCAATGGATAAAGATAAGGGAGTTGTTGGTCCATCAAATCAGCAAGTACCACACATTTTTCAGTGAGGTCATGACACTAGTAAGGAGTAGCCTTTACATGCTTCATCCACAAGTCAAGTGCAACTTGACCATGTTGTTGTAAAGACACAGCCAAAGGTAAATATATCTACACCTTTCAACATTGTTTAAAGTATGAAAAAAATGAATGTTTCAATTTCAATGTGGGATTCTTTAGCAAGCCTTGGTCAAATCAATTTGTTATAGTTAGCCTTATCAAATCCAGTTAGTTTGAATTTTCCAAATGAAGTCTCTTTAGGCCAAACAAAGTCAATTTTAACTAATGCACCTTTGGATACTACCACACAACAAAGTGATGGTGTCAAGCCCCCTCCTTTCTATGTTTCCTTAATAGTGGGGAATAAATTGGTGCACAATTGCATGGTTGATAGCGGGGCTAGCAGTTCAGTAATGCCAAAAAAGATTGTAGACCAGCTAGGTTTACAATACTAGCCATTAGAAAAAGGAGTACTTCAATTGGATGGGACAGTAGTGAACACTATAGGTGTTATTAAGAATCTGAATCTCACACTACATGCCTGTCCCAATTTTTCAATCCCGCAAGATGTGTTTGTCATAGATTTACCTCCATTTTTTGCTCTATGCCTGTCTAGAGATTTCACGGCTAAAATTGGAGGGTATTTATCTTCAGAATAGTCCCATATACTTTTTAGGACCAGGTATGGTACTAAGGTAACTATAACTTATGAGTCCCTTGCCAAGGAACACATCTAACCTTATGTGCCATCTGCTATAAACATTAATTCTATTTTTTTAAAGGATACTAAGCTTGCTACAGCACAAGAGTTACAAGTTGTGAGTGTACCTGAGGTACTCCTGAATGAGTGGGAAGCTAAGAATGTGATTAATAATCCAAATGAGCTTATTCAGAATGTTGGTCTAGGCAATTATATATTGCATGAAGATGGGACAGAAATGTCAAATCTTGAAAGAAGTGCAGAAAGCTAGTTTGAGCAGCAGAATGAATTATGGGAGATGCATTTTGATGGTTCTAGAAGCAAAAATGGAGCTGGAGGAGGTGCAATGCTTGTATCTCCACAGGGTGATAAGTACTTTTCTGCTTTCCATTTTGCTTTTGCATGCTCTAATAACTTTGTTGAGTATGAGGGCCTTGTTCAAGGTCTTGAGTGGACAAGGAAGAGAGGAATAACCCACTTGAAATTTTATGGGGACAATGAGTTAATTGTCAATCAAATAAGAGGCTTGAATGTTGCTAAAAATGACACACTAAAGTCTTATAGAAATAGAGTGTGGAATATGATTGAGGAGTTTGATGACTTTAACTTAGTATCTATTACAAGGAACCAAAACAAACATGCTAATAGGCTTGTAGCCTTTGGAGCACAGTTTGACATTCCAGGTGACATTAGAAAAGAGAAAGTATAGCAGTATGTGAAGGTTGTAGTCAGGCCATCAATTCTTGATAACAACATTCACTGGAAAGTTTTCGACAATGATGAACAGATTCTTTCTTTTTTGCTCGAAAAAGATCAGTTCTCCAAGTACTTACTGATTATGAGGAGAGGTATACTTTTGTTGAGAAACATATTCTCGTTGTGATCAGAAGCCTAAATAAGTTTAAGCCTCTAGTTTCAAACAATAAGATTCATATTCTAGTTGCACACTCAAGTGTAAAGGATTTTTTGTTGAATAAAGATCTGAATGAAAAAAGAGCACGGTGGATCACTAAGGTCATGGAATATGATGTGGATGTCAAGATTACCAAATTGGTTAGAGGTAAATGTCTCTGTGAACAGCTTGCTACAGGGTCAATCATTGAAAATGAATTAGAAAAGGATGTCGTTTTTGCTAATACAAATGAGTTTCAGGATGCTCAAGATGATGTGCCTATGATAGCAATTAATTGGGTTCAAGACATGGCTCATTTTTTACAAACTGGTGAGTGTCCACTAGGTTTGGATAGAGCTAAACGAAGATACTTCAGACTGTAGTCCATAACATACGTGTTGGTAAATAATGTTCTTTTTAAAAAGGATCTAAATGGTGTTCTATTAAGATGTATTCACAGCAATCAAATTGAAAAGGTACTTTATGAGTTCCATGATGGAGCTACAAGAGGTCACTTTGCTCCAAGAACTATTGCATGGAAAATAATGAGAGCTGGTTATTGTTGGCCTAGCTTATTTAAAGATGCTTATACATGGTCAAGAAAGTGTGTCAAATGTGCTCTATTTTCAGGAAAGGAAAAGCTTCCTGCTATGCCTCTACATCCAATATAGGTGGAGCAGCCCTTCATGAGATGGGGCATCTACTTTATTGGGCCGATTAACCCACCATCCAGTGCTGGTCACAAGTGGGTGTTGACTGCTACAGACTATTTCACAAGATGGATAGAAACAATAGCTTTGAAAGAAGCAAAAGAGTCTTCAGTTTTGAGCTTTTATGAGGATATAGTCACCAGATTTGGAGTTCCTGACTCTATCATATCTCATAATGCTCTTGCATTTGTGGGATTAAAATTAATTGATTGGGCTATTAAACAAGGCATTCATTTGAATACATCCTCAAATTATTACCCTCAGGGTAATGGTTTAGCTGAATGCATGAACAAGAATCTCATCAAGATTATTAAAAGAACCATAGAGGATAATCAAAGGACCTGGCACATTAATTTAAAGTATGCACTTTGGGAAAATAGAGTGACTCCTAAGAGATCCATTGGTAATTCACCATACCTATTAGTTTATGGCAAAGAGGCTAGATTGCCTCTATCTGTAGAGCTTCCAGCTCTCGACATTGTTCACCAGTTAGAGATGTTTGAGGAGCAGGACCCAATGTCCATGAGATATGCAGAGCTCATGGAGCTTGAAGAATCAAGAGACAGAGTGATGAAAGCTTTAGAGTATCATCAGCGCCAAACAAAGAGAACATTTGACAAGAAATCTACAGCTAAAGTCTTTAAAGAAGGTGATATGGTTCTCAAATGGGATATTCTGAAGAGCAGGCCAGGCCATCACACAAAGTTTGACAACATGTGGACGGTTCCATTTATCATCAGAGACTGCAAAGAACACAATGCTTATCAACTGGCCACAACCGAAGGTGAAGTGTTTCCTATCCCAGTAAATGGGATACACCTCAAGCCTTATTTTCAAGACTGAGGAGTTCCTCTATTGTACATATTAGGTTAAGTTTTATGTTTTCCATAAGTGTCGTTCCAACACAGTAAATAGTTTCTTTTTGTTTTTCTCTTGTTTTGTCATTTTGGCAACCTGTTGTGTTCCATAAGTCTCAAGCAAATTGTAGCCATGTGCAAAGTTGCCCTGGGTCTGTTTCTGAGGTTTTCCTAATGACTCCATGCCCAATGGATAGGCCTAGGCTACTGGTTTTTGTGTTTAGCAGGAAAACATCTAGCAAAGGTCGCTAGAAATGTTGCTCAATCTTTACCAATGGGCTCAATTAGTCAGGATAAATCATGTGATAAAGATTCGAGAAGGCCAAATGGAACTTTTTCACAAGGGAAAAAGCCATGTATCTGATGCTAGGTCATAGGGAACTCAGTCGGGAAGCCTGCCCTGTTCAAGTTTGGCATGAAAATCCTCTAAGGAGAGAGTCGCCAAGACCTTCCAGATGTCTCGCCGACTGGAAATGAGCTCACCAGAGGATTCCATGTTCGGCATAATGTCTCGCCGAAAGGATTCAGGTCTCAGAGACAAAGAAGGAGCTCCCCCCAAAGGTCTGAGCCTGGCAATATTTTTGCCTTCAGTAGGAGGTCTAGCTGAAGTGTTGAGGTCTCCCTAAAGTACTCTCGGTTTGGCAAAGGGAAGCTTCGGTCGGTATGAATTCTCGCCGACCAGAGGGAGTCTCAGCAACACAGGGTGAATTCGGCATAGGCCCTCGCCGAAAAGAGGAGTTTGTTGAGATGTCTGGGCGAAGCGGGGAAGTCTTGGCGAAGGGCGGTAGCGTCGACAAGAGGTCTCCCCAACTCGAAAAGGTCTCGCCGAAACAAGTTTCGGCTTAGGGAGAAATGAAGATATTGCTGCAAGGTCTCGGCAAACTAAAGGAGTCTCGCCAAAGGGGATTTCATGATCAGCATAAGGTTTTTCCTTCGGTATGAAGTCCCGTCGACCGAAGGGAGTCTCGGCGAAAGGAGAGGTCAGCGGGGAGACAAGAGGGATTTCAACGAGAGGTCTCGCCAACTGTTAGTGATTGCCCCAAAATGAAAAGAGACTGCTGAAAGAATAAGGAGGTCAGGGTGAGGTCTTGCCAACCTGGTACGGTCTCACCGAAAGCAAGCTAAGCTCGCCAAGAGTTGAGGACTTCGCCCTGAGGTCCTAGCAACTTTTTGAGGTCTTGTCGAAGTGGATTGACTTCGGTATAATGTTGTGTATCTGCTAAGAGGTCTCACCAACTAGTAGAAGGTCTCCCTGACATAAATGACATTAGTGTAGCGCCTGACCGTTGAAGTGATGTCTTACCGACATGGTGTGGTCTCAGCGATGGAAAGCGATATCGGCATGACTAATGAAGTCGCTATGACCTCTTTCCGATGAATGCTTCTCTTGCTGAAGCAAAATGAAATGAGCTCTCGCCAGAGCAAGGAGGCCTCGGTGAGAGTCTTGCCGGCCCGATAGAGCCTCAACGAAGGACTGGAACTTGCGTAGAGAAAAATGTGTTGGGGTGACATCAATATACTTTTGCCGATAGAAGATGAGAAGAGTTTTCCATGTTGTTTGGCCCAACATGATTGTCTTGGCGGCCACAGAGGTGATATCGGTATGACTTTTGGGCTCGATAGGAGCTCTCATCGACGGTTTCAAGCTATGTTGATAACCATAAGAAGATTTAATCGCATCGGGGAGACATGATTAGTGTCTCACCGACATGCGATTCTATAGGAGGAGCTTTTGATTGGCCGAAGAATCTGCGTGGAGTATACACGACCAATCAGAGAGATCTAAAAGCGAGCTGTGGCAGTCTGACCAGGATGAAGAACATCAACGGAATGAAAAGCAACATGTATCTGTTATGAGCTCAGGAGCATTCAAAGCGCTCGACCAAAGAGGTTCAAGGAGGACACAAGGATCATAAATGAATGCAGTAGCTACGAAAGATCTGAAGGCTTCTCCAGGGAATGACTCTTCACTGACATGGACACGCAAGGTGCAGCATTAAATTCAATAAAAAGATCTAAGGAGAGATCTATCCCGAGGATAGATATTTTGTAAACCCTAAGGGGCCGACACATTTTGATATACAAGACATTTTTTCCTGTTTTGGAGTTAGTTCTGACTGTGCATTTTGGGGAGTTAGTGATTTTTGACAATCCTCTCTTTGTTGATGTATTCTTTGTAGCTCAACTAAGAATTTGGAATAAAACACAGAGTTGACCTCGGAAGCCAGTGTTAATGTTTGTATTACCCTCAGTTTTGTATTTATTTTAGATTATGCAAGTTCTCAACTGTGTTTTTCTAAAATTTGTATTCATACCTTAAAGTTGTGAATTCATCTTTCCTTCTTAAGATATGTATGTAGAGCAAGCCTTTTAAGAATAGTGCATAAATCTAAAGGGGTCAAGCTGAATAAGTAAAAATACTAACTATTAGCTTCTCAGTGTAGGTTCAACTTGTTTTCTTTTCATGATTTATTATCAACTCGATCTATCACCATAGTTTAGTTTCATTCATGTACTCCTTCTCCCTTTTCCCTTTACTGAATCATTAGTTTAGGTGATACCCAAAGGAATTCAGCCTTCTCCGGAGGTTTATTTCAATTTCTAGGTGACCCACAACCTTGAAATTATCCCATGTTTCACTAGAAAGCTCAATCTTCATCACTGTGTGTAGGGTGCATTTCTAGGTGATAACAGTGTTCAAATAGATAAATGCTCATTTGGATAATGCTTCTTGGCTTAGATAACATTAGGATAGGATAGGATCAACGAAAATGACCCATGTCAATATGTCTACCATAAGCAAGTGTAAAGTGTTCACCAAAATTTTATCAAGATCAAGATAATTGGGAAGATGGATTGGATAAATGGTTCATGGATGAATGGATTTATTATGGATACGATGTATGGAATGTTGAATTTATTATGGATGGAATGAGATGCTTTCACTTGAACTAGTGCACACAGATGCTCGATTCTACACATGACACCTATTTTCCAGGTTTTCATCATGGTACCTATCTAAAGTGCCACCAAAGTGATTTTCACTAGAGGACGATTTTTATCTTTACTATTTTTCATGATTTTTTTATTTTTTTGGATTTTCATATTTTTTTGCTTTTTTTGTATTTTTTCTTTTTTGAAAGATTTTAAGATCCTTTTGAACCACCTAGTAGTGTCGATGTCGATGCTTATTTCATAATGTGCCATCGATATCGTGCTTGAAGAAGTTGCTTTGTCAAGATATGTGCACTTGAATGCAACTTTTGAGATTCCTAATCTGCTTTATTGATACTGAAGTTAACTTTGTCTTTGTGTGCACATCGTAATAGAGTGCCTTCTAAATCCTTATGATGAAGGGTTTCTTCCAATACATGGTCAATTTAAGAATTGGATATCATGTGTGGAGGCATGGATGGATATGAAATTGTGCTTGGAATTAGGACTAACTGCTTGATACACTTTGTACGTCACTTGAGAAGCATTATTTTTCCTTTGTGGACATCTTTGACGGATACTTTTCCCTTTTTTATTTTTCCCCATAGTTTCTTTGACTAATGGAGTTTGATAGGGATAATCTTTCTTTGTATTCTTTGGTATCCATTTTTATTCAATTTTTCCATTATGCTTCCTTTCTTTTTTTGCTTTGATAACGTTCCTTGTGCTTTGATTCAAATCTTTCTTTTGACATTGGTCCCAATTCATGGATGGGGTGATGGGTGGATGAAGATTCATGATGTGGTTGGTTGTAGTATTAGCATCGGTTTCATCATAAGGATTCTTCGTGCTCTCTATGTTGACGTTTTCTTGAGACATAGTTGCCCCCAATATGGTGGTAGTGGTACCTTCCTTGATTCTGCTTGGTTAGAGATGTCTTGTTTAGTAAGCATGCTCTGATAAATGACCACTACAGATGACGTTTTTTCAATTTGTTGCTCTTCTAACTCTGGAATGTCATGTTCTATCTGACTCGTTTCCTTGAGTGGATGATGTCGGATATCTTCATACATGATGTCCTTAGTCTGAATTTTGGATATATCTGATCTTGATGTTGACAACTTAGTTTGACTGTAGGAATCAATAACCTGCTCTTTTTGTGTGATAATCTCAAGAGTAAAGGAATCCTTTTAGGAATGAAGATCATCTATGTGTCCATCCAAAGAAAGCATCTCATGGGTAGATGAAGGAGTATGTTCTATGTGGATATGATCATCTTGTATAGATAGGAGAGATTCCATTACATCATTGTAGTAGCTTGGAGATACGAATTCTTGATCTTGATTAATTATGGGATTGCTTTCGACATGCTTTGGATCAAGTTCTTGACATGGGTCAATTTCAAAGGATGGATTGCTTACAAAGCATTCTTGGATATCTTCATTAGGCATGGGAAGTGGCTCAATATCCTCTTGATCTTTGAGTGAACTTGGATCAAATGTTGAATTGAGGATCCCTTCTGTAACCATGAGGTCAAAGGATGTCAATATGTCTTGGGAAGGACCATTGCTAGACTTTGGAAAAAGATGTTGATCATTCTTTGGAATAAATCCTTGAGATATTTTCTCTAACTCATTAGGTGATGTAGAGACATTTTCAACATGATCATTGGTAGATGGGTTATGGATTATGTCAATAGGATCAAATAACTCTAACACTCCTTGAAATAGATCATGGCGGAATATTGTTGAAGGATTTTGATCACAACTAAAAAATGATTCTTGATGCATGTTGATTTGATCATTGAATGGGGTGGAAACATCTTCAAGGTGCTCATTGATGGATAGATCTTGATCATTGTTTTCAACAATTGTGGTGGAGATATTGTCAATGTCTTCAATCGTAGGGTCAAGTGATGTTGACATTTCATGAATTGGATCATTGTTGGGTATTATTGGTGGATTTTGATCATGATCAAAAAGTGACTCTTGATATATGTTGATTTGACCTTCAGATGAGGTAGAAACATCTTCAATATGGTCATTGATTGATAGATTTTGGTCATTATTTTCACCAATTGTGGTGGAGAGATTGTCAATGCCAGTGGTTGAATCCTGATCATTGTCCGCAATAGTGATTACTTTTTGATCAATAAGGTCTTGGATGAGATTTTTGAGTTGAAAACAACTTGATGTTGCATGTCCCTTTGTTTTTTGAAAATCACAATGGTGCTCCTTGTTATACCCTGGTCGTTTAACTAGTGGTTCTTGATAGTTCCCATAGACGGGGAGCTTGATGAGATTTTCTTGTACCAATTGTTGCAGGACTGATTCAATTGATCTCCCAAGTGGTGTGTATTTTTGTTTGTTCCCTTATGAGATTTGTACTTTGAATTGACCTTGTGGTGGTTGGTTTTGGAGATGTGGTGATTGATCTTGGCGCAATGAATTGACTATGTTGGAAAGTGAAGCAAGTTGATGTAGTGAAATTTGATCATGATTTTGATTTAGACAGCCTTGATATAGTTGATTTGGTTTTTGTTCAAGCAGGTTTGGAATGCATACTTGTGGTGTTTGTATGGTATCTTGGACAAATTGATTTTGGACAATGTTCTGACTTGGGGTGATGCTTAGATTTGGCATGATACGTTGAAATTGAACATTATTGTGTTTGGGAATCACATTGCCTTGATTTTGCATGGTGTTACCTTGACTTGGATCAATACATGGAGTCATTAACATATTGTTTGGACTTTGAATAACATTTGTATGATTCACAAACATATCTATCCCAAAGTTTACCAAGTGTGGATTTGAAATGTTCATGTTTGGTAAAGTTGTACTTGGTATATTCATATTTGGCATGTATGGATTTGGTGGGATAATGTTGTTTAGTTGAAGACTCATGCATTGATTGTTTGGTTGATAGATTTGTAGATTTGGATTTTGATTTAAATCTATCATAGGGAAAGATGTTATAAAATTTAGATTGGGAAAACTCACATTTTTTGTACCATTGAAGTTTGTAGGAGGTAATGATCCCATGTATGGATTGTATAAATGTGAGTTTTGATAATCAATCGGCATTGTAAGACTTTGAAAGTTTGGTTGACTTAGACCATTCATGATGTATGAATCAAGTTTATATTCCATGTTTTCCTTGTGTTTTGACCTTGTTGCAAAAGTAACCTCTAAGGTGTTTAGGACCAATGATGAGATGAAGGATGAAAGGGGTGAATGCTATGGGTGTTGAACTTTTAGGAACCTTGGAGGGATACTAGACTTTAGGAATTTTGGATTTGCTATGGATTTGGATTTGGATTTTATAATGAGCTCAAACTCCAAGAGGTTAGATTTTTTCTTGGAATGAATTTGTCCACAAGGTGATAATTTAACTAAGTGTATGAAGAAGGATTCATCTACACACACCTAATCAAACAAGATGATTTTGTTTTGATTTCAAGGGGATTTTTCCAAAAGTCTAGTATGAATGATTTTTCTAATGGTTCAAAAGTTGTTTGGGAGATGGAATTTGATTGATGTTTGAGACAGATGAAATTATTGGTTGTTTGATCCTAAATGAACCTAAGAATAAATTTGTTTACAAGACCAAGGTTTTGAAGAACATGCTTTTCTCTAAGAGTACTTCAAACCAAAAGATCAATGTTTTCTCAAAATACCATAAGACAAAAGATAAACAAGCACATGTGTGGGGTCCAATTGATTTCATCTTGATTAATGAGTTGCTTTTATCACAAACACTTTCTTGATTAGATTTTGAAACTAGATGTCTAATGTGTTAACTTCTTCTCATTCCAAAAAAGTGGAAATAAAGGAAATCAAGGCAAAGGTTTCCTATTGTTGACTTTAGTAAGAAAATTGAGATGTAAATCCAAGTGTTTAGAAACCTCTAAGGATAGAATCCCAAGGGCAAGCAATAACACCTGAATTTGGTCAAAGATATTTGCTTCCTAAAGGGTTTGAATTTTTTATGATAATGTTGAATGTTTGTTTCCAAATGTTTACAAACAAGCAAAGTGTTTTGTTTCCATGAACATGCACAATCCTATGGCTATGAAAGACTGTATTTGTTGAATCCCCACTTAGACAAGTCCAGCTACACTTATTTTTAGTGAATGGTTAGATGCTTGACCCCAATAGCTCCCCTCCACGACACTCACTTATACGGGGCAGCCAAGCATCAACACCCCATGAAACTCCCATGGCATACTTTCCATTTATACTAAAAACTATAAAAGTGTGGGGTGGCTTCAGAACGACTGTTCTTGCACCAACAAATAGATCAAGGATTTTGGCCTTTCTACAACAAGGGTTTTAATTCAAACATTCTATTTGTAGGAGTTGATCCATCAAGGTGAGAGACCATTGTTTCCCTTCTCATCGGAACCAACCGCATGATACTAGACTTTGTTCTAGTACCCACTTTTATAACCCAGCTAGAAATACTCTTGGCTTTAGAGTGTTACTAGTTGAGTCGTTCCCTTGGGTGAGTACTTTTTCCCCAAGGAAGGCCCTCCGAGATAAAAAAAAAAGCAAGCAAACATATTCACAGTTTGATCAACCTTTGTTTAGAAACAAAGGGTGAACACACGCAACATGTTCCACTCACACTCACAAGATGTTTTTTTCAATTTTAGTCCCAAAATGAAGTGTGGAGGCAATCACTTTATCCCAACCTAAGACAACCAAAAATCCTTTTGATTCTCAAGATCATCGTGAGGTACGAGAGAAGTGCATACATCTTTTCAATGGTGTTAGTTTGAGTAATCAATCACAAAAAAAGTAGCACTTGTTAATTTTAAGACCCACAAATCAATAATGACTTCTTTTTAAGCACCAAAGTAAATGTGAAAATTTTCCTTGTTCAATTATTAAAACCGAAAACCAACTCTAGTAAGTTTGTGTCCTAAAGTTCATTTTAAGCCCTTTTGTAACAAGTAATTGAAATGTTCTTTTTAGAGCCCAAAAGAAAATTTAGTAGGTCCTAAGTATGAAAGATAACAAAATTTCCTAAGAGAAAAAGTGAGATCTCTTAGAGTGTTAAACAAACACTAAAGTGTTCAAAAACACTTGGTACCATGAATTAATGATATCATCATCCCTCTTTTCTTCACTTTTGATCAAGACAACCTACAAGAAAACTAGTCAGATCTATAAAACAAAAGTCAAGAAATCAGAAAACAACCCAAATGATCAAAATTGAAAAAGGTACATGTCATAAAAAAATTGAATTTCAATTTTTACTTTCCCTAAGCGATGGAGTCTGCATAAGCGGTGTAGTTTAAAATCTCTAGCAGTGCTATATAGTGTCGCTTACCAGTTAGTGTCGCTCTGCAGTAGGGACATAGAGCATGAAGGCATCGCTATTTTGGCGAGCAACGGAGTTTACACATTAGAAAGATTCCAACATGTGAAAAGGACTTAGTGGCGCCATTTGAAATTTTGAATTATAGGCAGAAAATAGAGAGCATCATAGTTTGGAATTTGAAGAAGTGCTCTGTAGTGACGTTGAATTCCTAGTGGTTCTATATCGTGACATTGGTTTGCTAGCGGTGGAATTCCCTGTAGAGACACAAAAAGAACAAAAAAGCACAGAATTTGGTGAAAAAACAATTAGAAATTTTGGTTTTCCCTCCTTCTAGCACCAAATGTATGAACCAAGATCCTAGTACCTGCAAGAGACAACAAACAAACACATAATTAGATTCAAATGCAAGTTAAGATCTAAGTTCCCCACAAAATCCATTTAACTATGCTCAAAATAGGAATAAAACAAGAACACAATGAAAGAATATAAAAACAAACTAAGTCCTATTAAGAACATGCAAACTCTTGATCTTATGGGGGAGTTGGTGCCAATTTGATGTGGAAATTTTCCCTTTCCGAACTCCTATGCAAGCTTTGATGATTTGATGAAGATGTGATCCACTTTGTTGAAGATTGAAGTATGCTCCAAGATAAAAATCTGCATAACCTAGCTAAAACTTTGATGAAATGGATGAGAATTGCTATGCTTGAGTGTGGATTTGAGGATAGTAACTTTGCTCAAATTATGTATGCTAAAATGAGGAATGAGACCTCTTATTTATAGAATGACAAGTTGGAGAAATTCCCAAAATGAAGTAATGTGGGACTAACATTCAACCAATGGCAAGGTGCCACTTGTCAAGATGTGAATGGATGGAGGATGTGCACATTTTGATGAATGTGCCCATAAATGCAATTAGGTGATATTTGAAATTAGTGAAATGAAATGTTAGAGGGAAAAGGAATGTTTTAACTACCACTTGGCTCAATACAAAGATGAAATAAATGTCTTGTTGGAAGGACAAAGTCCACTTGGATTTGAATTCAAATTTGAGAGAATATTCCTCCATTATGCCATGTTGAGAGAAAATAGGGATTTAATAAATGAATTAAATCTATTTTAATGTGCAAGTGGAAAAAGCTAGAGGATGGGACATGGATTAGGATTAAGTTAATCAAAGGTTAATTAATTTAATGAGAGATTATATGATGTGACAAATTTGACTTAGATTTATGGATTGATTTAAATCAAAAGATGAGAAGAATGTGATTTTAGATTTAATTAAATAAAGATATTGATTTATTTAATTAAAGGGGATGATATTAGATTAAATCAAATAAGGTTAATTTATTTAATTTAATAATATGACTTTAGAGACTTAATCAAATAAAATGAATTATTTAATTAAATGGAGATGATTAGATCAGATTGATTGATTTAATTAACAAGAGAGAATGACTTAATTAGATAAATGATTTATTTAATTAAGGGAGGAAAATTGATGAATTGAATCAAATAAGGGTTTTTGATTAAATGGTTAGACCGAGGAATGATTTGGGATGAAATGGTGTTAGTAATCAAGATCAAGTATGTTTGTACATTTTCCATGTTTATAGATTCCATGCTTTCACTTGTTATAGTTAGAGTTATGTTATTGCTTGGATGGATATTATGTAAATGGTTTAATGGAATACTAATTCACCCCCCCTCTCAGTATTCTGGGTGTTCAACAATTGGTATCAAATCCTAGTTCCTCTTAAAAATTCTAACAGCTTGAGGAAGATCTTGGTGTTTGGACACATGACAAATAAAATATTTCCTATTCCTCTGGAAGAGATTTTTGTTGAACATATTGAAGAAGACTATATCCTAGATAATAATAGTTAACTTGAAATTTCTCTTGAACATCTTGATAGTGTTAAAGAAGAAAAAAAAGATTCAAAGGAAAGCCTCAAGGAAGCAAATGAGTGCATCAAGAAGCCGAGAGAACAAATCGAGAAATTCAAAGAAAGACATATAGAAGTCAGTGATCAATTGAAGAAAGAAAATGACGAAATCACCAAACTAAAAGAACATGTGGAAGAAGAGAGAAGAATTAAGGAATGTCAGAAAGCTGAAATTTAGAGCAAGGTTGATGAATGTGCAAAGCTTCAACAAGAAGTGGTAACTCTATAATCAAATCTAGAAAAATCAATAGCTCATGAGGACAAATTCAAAATGAAGTTCTACACTACTAGATGAACTGATTGCAGGACAAAAACCCTCTAAGGAAAAAGGTGGTTTGGGACTTGGAGAAGGAAAAAATTCAAAATCAAATCAATCCCCTAACAAGGTTGACAATCAAAGGAGGACTCAAGGCAATGGTAGACAAATTAAGAATTAAAAAAGCAATACTAGAAGGACTCCTATCAAAAAAATTGTTGCTCAAAGTTACTCATCTTTTAATGGTATTTGTTACTCTTGCAATAGATTTGGACATAGGGAAAAATATTGTGGAAATAAAATAAAACAAAATGATAGAATAAATCAAAATTTTATATCATTTTCTGATCAATGTTTTAAATGCAAAAAAATTAGACATAAAGCTATAGAATGCATTTGGACACAAGGCTAACAATGCAGATATAGATTGAATAAATAACAATTTGGATAGAAGAATGTAGTTTGTCATATTTGCAACAAACCAAGACACTTTACTAGAAACTGTAGAAGCAAAAATGTGAACAAATACTATTCGACAAGGAGATATGAATCAATCAATAAGGTTGATCTGGAAGAAGGTAAGAAGGAAATGGAAAGGATTTAGAATAAGGAATTAGAGTCTGAAAAGAAAGAAAATTTAGAAGTATCAATTTCATTGTGTTTTTCTTTGGTGCAGGTAATCTCATCAATAATTAAACCTAGGCAGTGGCTTAGGGGGAGCAATATCAAGAAACTTAATGTCCCCCTACTAGTATATGGTGTCATGTCATGACACTAATGCATTTATTGAAGGTGATGAATTCAAGATTTCATGCGAGAGGAATTCCAGGTGGAAATGTGTGAAGAAGGAATATTACAAAGCTTGATAAGATGGAAGTACACACAAATACTAAGGACATCTATTCGCGATCTGAAGTATTTATTGCTGAAGAAAATGGGATCGAAGAAATAAATTCAAAGTGTATTAAGAAAAATTCATTAAATCAAAGGAAATTTTGGAAGAGAAGAAGAGTGTGGAGCAAGCTTGAAGAGTCTAGAGAATTTCCATACTGTAAAATTCTAGTGCTTTGCTTTGGTGTGCACACAAAAGGTAAGTAACTTCTATTATACATTACTCTCAACAAACTATTCATTGAATTCCATTAATTGTGATGGATACACCTCAAGTCATGGATAATTCAGAAAGACAAGAATCATTGTTTAAGAACTAACCTACTAAAACCCTAGAACTCAACCCCTTTGGTGCATTCTCAAAAGTTCCCATTGGTGTGATTTTGATTGAAGACATCGAGATATATATTCATAGGAAGTTGGAAGATCCTAATTATGGAAAATCACATATATTGTGGGTTGAAGAGTTAATTGGAGATAAATACACCCTAAAATTGGAACGCAGTGTGCTAAGAGTGATGAAATTAGATGTGTGGGATTGATTTCCTAACTTTAGCAATGAAGAAAAATGTATTAGATTCGAATTGAGCCGATTTCATGATTAGTTTGTGTGGCTTAGTGATTCGTATATAATATCTAGAGAAGTAATTTGAGATGTTACTAGTTTATCATCCTCTAGATCTACTCTTGTATGCAATTTTGACAAAGGAAAAGGATTGATAAAGAACATAGGTACTAAATTCAATAATCCAACAATTCAATATGCAAGTTTGGTTATTTCACATCTAGTTCTTGGTGACAATGATGTTCCTACCACCGCAATCAACTTAGCTTTAGAAATGGTTGAGAAAAGGACTGAATATGATCTTTGTGATTTTTTTTGACAACAATTGTTGGAGAACTTGAATGATATCAAGAAGAAGAAATGCACATTTAGGTATGGAACTTTGATTATATTCCTAATCTTTTACTTTATGAGAGAAGTTCCTAATATAGAAGTTTTCTGGGTAAATACCAAACCGGTTGCTGATTAGATTAGAGATTTAATGAGAAGTATTGGAGACTTGGATGCACAAGGTGATTCCCTTGCTGCATTCTTTGGAAAATTATAGAGAAGAATGAACAAAAGATAAAGAATTCCAAGAAAACTAGTCACAAAATATAAGAATGACAAAAATTTTGGTTTCCACTTATTGTTGCATTATTAGGGTGGTTGAACTGATAATTTTATGGATTCCCTAGCTAGGCTATGAGATTGAAAAATATTATGCTACTCGTTGTATTGAAATGTTAATTCATAGTTCTGGAGACCCCAACATACCAAGATTCATAACTTATATAGAAGTGTCTCAAGAAATTCATGAAAATTACAAAGGGATATCTAAAAAGTCAATAATTTCCTCTAGAGAAAAGAGAAAATATACTAAGGTGTTAAACAGGGGTAGGAAAACTAAGAGGGGGGTGATTTAGTTGTCACAAAAATTCAAACTTAAAAATTTATCACTTATCAAATCTTCAACCACACTATTCTATTATTAAATATTAGCATGAATCACAAATAAAAGAAAGTAAATCAACACAATGAACACTTGATTTTTATGTGGAAAACCCAATAAGGGAAAAACCATGGTGAGGGTTAACTCACAATATAAAGATTATAAACTAAATACAAAGGCTCACTATCCAAAAGAGGACTCACTTTCCAAATTCAAAGGCTCACTACCTACAAAGGACTCACTATCCAATAGGGAGGCTCACTTCCTACAGATACAAAAGAGAACAACAGATCCACCACAACAATTAAAGCACATTTGTAGGATTACAGAAATCTTCAGTTCACTGCCTTCAGCACACTGAAAAACTACTATCACAACTCACTCGCACACACTTTTTTCTCTTTTGATTTGTGGCACACTTTCATCAGTTTGCATCACGCTATCATACAATTCTTCACAACTCACCTTGCTTTTATACCATTCTCAACCTTAGAAACATTTACCAAGGTCGGCCATAATACATTGTTTCATAAATTCAAATTAGGTCGGCAACTCTAAATTCCTATAGTGGAAAGGAATAAGAGTGGACCAATAAAAACATAAAAATAATATTCTTGAATCTTCTACACACTTCCTCAATTAAATTTTATTCTTCAAATGAAGTGTAAACACTAGGTTGGCCAAACCTAATGAAAACACAAATTAACAATGATGTACATGATTCCCAACAAGAAGATGACACGTAGATGATGCAACATGCTTCATTATACATGAGAATACATCTCAGAATCTTCCAAATGTATCTGCAACAAAAACAATAGGCTTCAAACACTAAACTCCTTTCACCAATCAATCAGGGTTGTGCTAACACATAGAAATACTGAAACATGATTTCTAGATTACAAAACTCCAAACCTCTTCGCTAGAGCATAGGAAAGATCTTCACAAGACATCTACTAGATCCACATGATCTAAAACAAAATAGTAGAGGAATGCGGAATAAACATATTCCTCCCAGTTCACAGAACACTGACACTACTGGTGGAACACACAAATCGATGGACACAATTTTCATGTACCATCTCACCAGAAAATGAAACTCAGACTATATCATCATCAGATTACCATCAACATGCCTTCAGATCCACATAGGCATAGGATCAACACAAGAGAAATGTGGAGCACATACCAGAGCACGATCTGAATACTTCCAACACTCTGATTTCTTTTCTTCATTAATTTTCTCAAAAGAACTTGGAAACTCATCATACCAACATATTTGCAACACCATAAAGGTAGCTCCATGTACTCACAACATCTCACCAACATATCATCCATACATGCACAATCTGCAACATACTGAATAGTGTTGACATCAATGACAATATTAATGACAACACCACTAGACAAGCTCATACTTGCAACAATCTCCCCCTTTTTCATTGATGGCAACACATAACCTTTTCTCTCCCTTTGACATCAATGACAAAGAACAACTACTTTAATTACTCCCCCTTAGGAGTACACTCATACTGTAATAATGAAAATCTTTTCTACTCCCCCTACAGAGTAGACCCATCAATCAATCAAGATAAATGAAGAATCTATGAATTCACTAGACTAATGCACCTTCATGTGCACCTAGTTAGGAGGGCCAATGACCCCCAACCTCTCCCTAAGATGCTCAAAAGTATCCTTCGAAAGAGCCTTAGTAAATATGTCTGCAATTTGTTCCTTTATAGTTACATACTCCAATTTGACCTCATTCTTCAGCACTTTCTCTCTCAGAAATTGATACTTGATAGATATGTGCTTCGTTCTTGAATGCATAACTGGATTCTTTGAAATGTTTATTGCACTTGTATTGTCACAGAAAATAGAAATAGGATCATTACATACTACTCCAATGTCCTTCAGGGTTTTCTTCATCCACAAAACTTGTGTACAGTAGGATGTCGCAACAATATACTCAACCTCTGTAGTGGATAAAGAAACCGAGTCTTGCTTTTTACTCAACCATGAAACTAGTCTTCCACCAAGAAAGAAAGCACCACCACTGGTACTCTTCTGGTCATCTACACATCTGGCCTAATCAACATCTGTATAAGCACTCAAGGTGAAAACATTACACTTAGGATACCACTATCCATAATCTGGTGTTCCTTTAAGATATCTAAATATTCTTTTTATAGCCATAAGATGTGCTTCTCTAGGACCTGCTTGGAATCTAGCAACTAAACACACTACATGTATAATATCTGGTTTGGTAGCAATGAGATATAGTAGTCTGCTAATCATTGATCTGTATTTTCTCTTATCAGTCTTAGTAGATTCTTCATCCTTGCTTAGTTTACATCCGATTACCATAGGAGTACAAACTAGTTTAGAATCCTCCATCCCAAAAAAATTCAACAACTCTTTTACATACTTAGATTGCAAAATGAATATCCCTTTCTCAGTTTGATTCACTTGTAGACCAAGGAAGAAATTCAATTCACCAATCATAGACATCTCAAATTCTTTATGCATTTCTTCAGTAAACTTTTTACACATGCCTTCATTTCCTCCAAAAATGATGTAATCAACATAAACAACTACAATCAACATCTTATTACCTTGCACTTTGAAGTAGAGGTTGTTGTTAGCATAACCTTTGTTGAATCCTTGCTTTGTTAGATATTTTTCCAGTCTTGCATACCAAGATCTGGGAGCTTGCTTCAATTCATACAATGCTTTCTTCAATTTACAAACCATGCCCGGCTTGTTAGATAGTTGAAACCCTTCAGGTTGCTCCATGTATACTTCTTCATCCAACTCACCATTCAGAAAGGCTAACTTAACATCCATCTGATATACTTTGAAGTCCTTGTGTGTAGAAAATTCCAAAAACATTCTGATAGCTTCCATTTCGGCCACAGGGGAAAATGTCTCTTCAAAATCTATGCCTTCAACTTGTGAATATCCTTTTCATACCAATATTTCCTTATTTCTTACTACATTTTCATTCAGTTTGTTTTGGAACACCCATTTTGAGCCAATCACATTCTTGTTCACAGGTCTAGGGACTAGTTCCCATGTCTGATTCTTCTCTATCTACTACAATTTCTCTTTCATAGCTCTCATCCAACTTTCATCTTCACATGCTTCTTTTACATATTTAGGTTCTATTTTAGAGAGTAAACATAAATTTACCTCAACTACAACTTTACTTCTTGTCTTTACACCTTCACTCTTGTCTCCAATTATCTGATCTTTCAGATGATTCTTCTATACATATTTAGGAGTCATAGCAACAAGTTCTAGTTCATTTTCTTCTTCTTCCCTTTGTTCTTCTTCTTCATTTTCTTCTTCTTCTTCCTTCTCCTTATTTTCTTTAGGTATATGTCCATGAATAGGATCATCAGATTCAACTTCACTTATCTCAATAGGTCTACATATGTCTTCATCAACTTTCACATTAGCACTTTCAATGATCTTCCTTAATCTTTTGTTAAAGCATTTGTATGCCTTGCTAGTGGTAGAGTATCCAAGAAATATTCCATCATCACATCTAGCATTAAAATTTCCAATATTTTAATCATCTCTTTTAATATAGAATCTGCTTCCAAATACCTTAAAATATTTCATAGTAGGAATCTTGCCAGTCCATAACTCAAAAGGTGTCTTTGTGTTGTTGTGTCTAATCTGAACTCTATTAAGAACATAAATAGCAATATGTATCACTTCTCTCCAATATACATTTGGTACATTATATTCTTTCATCATAATTCTAGTAGCTTCCTGTATTGTCCTATTTTTCCTTTTAACTACTTCATTCTGTTGTGGGGTTCTTGGAGAAAAATACTATCTTTTTATGCCATGCTTCTCACAGAATGTATTAAATTCACTAGAAGTGAATTCACCACCTCTATCAGATCTCAAACACTTTATTTTCAAATTTACTTCATTTTCCACTCTTGCTTTGAATACCTTAAACCTATCTAAGGCCTGATTCTTTTCTCTGAGAAATGCAACCCATGTCATCCGAGTATAATCATCAATAAGTAACATGAAATATCTATCACCATTCAAGCTTCCAGTCTTAGTTAGACCACAAAGATCAGTATGTACCAACTCCAACATACCAGTAGTAGAATATTCTTTTCCTTTAAAGCTACATCTTGTATGCTTCCCCAATTAACAACTTTTGCAGATAGTGTTAGCAGGTCTTGTGATTCTAGGCAGTCCTCAAACTATTTCCTTTTTATTGATCTTGACTAGGTTATCAAAGTTAACATGTCCCATTCTCTAGTGCCATAACCAACTTTCACTAATTTGAGATACAAGACAATGACCATCAACTCCTTTCAGCTGATAGATGTTTCCATGAGTTCTTCTTCCAGCAACAATCATATCTCCATTTCTAGATCCTTTCCTGATTTCATAGGTATTGTTTTGAAACATAGGCTTAAAGCCATTGCTACACATCTGACCAACACTCAAAAGATTCTACCTCAAAATCTTCACATAATAGACATCATCAGTGCTATGCACTCCATCAACACTAATTGAACCTTTACCATAGATCTTAGCTCCTGAATCATCAACGAACATGACTAAACTGCCATCATATTTTTCAAGTTTAGTGAACTTACTCTTATCTTCGGTCATGTGATTTGAACATCCACTATCAATTACCCAGTAGTCTCCATCCTATCTTGCATGAAATGCGGTAACCAGAGTACCTTCCATCCTATTCTTCTTAACTTTTGGAGCCCTTTTTCTTACACACTTTCCAGGGTTAGTGGATACAGATTTATTTTCCAAAGCTAAGAATAAGCATTCACTATCATCAACCTCATTTTTTGATTCATCATCAAAAATACATGTCTCTTCCTTAACATAGTATAGTTTCTTATACTTCTTATCCTTCCTATCCTTATCCTTATCATCCTTGTTCTTTTTATGTGCAGCCCTATTCAGACATCTTGAAGCATAATGAACAATATTACCACAACTAAAGTATTTAAAGGGCAACATACCTTTATACTTTTTGGTACCTTTCTTCAACTTTCTGGTGAAGTTAGCTTCCAACTCATCAACATCATCGCTATCTAGTTCCTCCTAAATCTTCATTTCCTTAAATGCCATTTCTTTCTTTTCTTCTATCTTGTCATCTTTATGGAACTTTCTTAACTCAAATGCTTGCAGGGTGTTGAACAAGTGTTACAAGGTGTACTTCTTAGGGTCATACATTTCTTCAATCACCGAGATCTTATCACTGTAGTAGTCTGGTAGGGTGATCAAGATCTTCTCTATTATGTCTTCATCTGCTAACTTTCCTTGATTTCTAACCTCATTTGTAGTTTGTTCAACCCTGTGAAAGAAACTTGTACATTCTTCACCATCTTCCATTTTTAGGTTCACAAATCTATGTTTTGTCACTAGTATCTTTGTTAGTTTCACCTTTTCATTCCCTTCATACATGT
Source organism: Sequoia sempervirens (assembly GCA_007258455.2). Taxonomy (NCBI): domain Eukaryota; kingdom Viridiplantae; phylum Streptophyta; class Pinopsida; order Cupressales; family Cupressaceae; genus Sequoia; species Sequoia sempervirens. The sequence continues at coordinate 338,977,694 of VDFB02271358.1, read as the reverse complement.
CTTCCAGCTTCTTCTAGACTTCATACGCAGTATCCAAAGAATTAACTTTGATTTGCTCATTTTTAGATAAACCATTGCAAATCGCATACTTCACCCTCTAATTTTCTTCATAAGGAGAGATCTCATATGCAGTATTAACACCACTAGACGGAAGTGTATACTTATTCTCAATAGCCTTCTAGGTCTTGAAACCAATATAGATAATATATCCTCTCATTTGTCCCTTCCAGTTCCAACAAACATAGGGATAGACAACTTGTGCGCCATTAGATCTTCCTTAAGCAGTTAACCTCTACAACAAGGAACCACAAGCTCTGATACCAATTGTTAAATAGGTGCATGAAAACTGAGAGGGGGGGTGAATCAGTTGTCACACAAATTCAAACTTAAAAATTTATCACTTATCAAATCTTCAACCAAACTATTCTATTATTAAATCAACATAATGAACACTAGATTTTTATGTGGAAAACCCAATAAGGGAAAAACCACGGTGAGGGTTAACTCACAATATAAAGATTATAAACTGAATACAAAGGCTAACTGCCAAGGGCTCACTACCCAAAAGAGGACTCACTTTCCAAATACAAAGGCTCACTACCTACAATGGACTCACTGTCCAACAAAGAGGCTCACTGCCTCCAAATACAAAAGAGAACAAAAGATCCACCACAATAATTAAAGCACATTCGTAGGACTATAGAAACCTTCAGTTCACTACCTTCAGCACACTAAAAAACTGCTATCACAAATCACTTGCACACACTTTCTGCTCTTATGATTTGTGGCAAATTTTGTCACTTTGTATCACACTGTCATAGAATTCTTCACAACTCGCCTTGCTTTTATACCGTTCTCAACCTTAGAAACATTTACCAAGGTCGGTCACAATACAACATTTCATAAATTCAAAATAGTTCGGCAACTCTAAATTCCCATGGTGGAAATGAATAAGAGTGGACCAATAAAAACATAATAATATTATTGAATCTTCTACATGCTTCCTCAATTAAATTTTATTCTTCGAATGAAGTGTAAATACTAGGTCAACCAAACCTAATGAAAACACAAATTATCAATGATTCACATGCTTCCCAATAAGTAGATGACATGCAAATTATGCAACACACTTCATTAGGCACAAGAATACATCTCAGAATCTTCTAGATACATCCACAACAAAAATAGCACGCTTTAAACACTGAACTCCTTTCACTAGTCAATCTAGGCTATTCCAACACACACAGAAATACTAAAACATGATTTTTGGATTATAAAACTCCAAAGCTCTTCGCCAAAGCATAGGAAAGATCTTCACAAGACATCTACTAGATCCGCACGATCAGGAAAAAAACAACGAAGGAACGCAAAGCAAACATATTCCTCCCAATTCATAGAACACTAACACTACCAATGGAACACACAAACCGGTGGACACAATTTTCACGTACCATCTCACCAGAAACTAAAACTCAGACTATATCATCATTAGATCACCATTAACACACCTTCAGATTCGCACAGGCATAGGATCAACACAAGAGAAATGTGGAGCACATACAGGAGCATATTCTGAATACTTCCAACACTCTGATTTCTTTTCTTCATTAATTTTCTCAAAAGCACTTGAAAATTCATCATACCAACATATCTGCAATACCATAAAGGTAGCTCCATTGACTCACAACATCTCACCAGCATCTCAGCCATACATATATAATCTACAACATACTAAACAGTGTTGACATCAATGACTAATGACAACACCACCAGACAAGCTCATACTTGCAACATAAGGTCCATGCATTGATCACTCAAGTAGAGCCTACTCCAAGGAGACTCAAGTAGCTAGCTAGGAGAAAGGTACACCTTTAGATAGTTCCTAGAGTTGTCTCTGGTTTCTCACACTCCATTGTGGAAAGCTTAAATACATTGACTGACTCATTTAAAGAACTTAAAAGTCAAGGAGTAAGTGAAATTATTACATGGGTCAAAGAAAAAGGCTTGTTGGAAATTGAAGATAGATGCAAGTCTACACATAAAATTTCACTTGAGAAACTTAGGGAAGTTCAAAAGCGTGAAAAAGAGGTCATAAATCTATTCTCATTTTTTTGGAAATGGCTTGATGCAATTCAAAGATTCAAGGATGCTAAGGACACATTTGAGACACAAATAAAGTATGCATCCAATACCTTTAATCTAGCTCTACATCTGGATGATCAAACTTGGTACAGTTTAACAAAGTTGCATGAAGAATATCTTGCATTACACAAGGAGAAAGTAGAAATGATTGAACAATATGGGAAGCTAAGAGATCTAATAAAGATTAAGTCCACACCTGTCTACTATGCTCTTTCTCCAACTAACAGGATTTTGAACTCAAATGTCACTCCTGGGACTCTTGTTGAAGGAAAAGGCATCCTAGTTGATCTTAATTATCTATGCAGAGCCTTGACATAAGCAAAGAATCTTTGGGATGAAAGCAAATCCTCTTGGACAGGTACTATTCGCAATCTTCAAGGGACAACCACCTCTAATTAATTACTTACAGCTATTGTTTTAGATGTACTCCTAAGGGGGAGTATTCAGGTATGCAAAGGAATTTGTTAAAGCATTCAATATCTCTTATCCTTTTCCATTGATATCAAAGGGGGAGAGAAAGTACCATGTGAAAAGAATAAATTCTTATTTTTTTGGGGGGAAAGAGAGATTTTTCTCTTGATAGTTTTCACATTCATGTGTTTCCATCAATGAAAAAGGGCGAGATTGTTGGAAATTGGAAGATTTTCATTGATTTCAACATTTACATCAATGTTGGAAACTAGAAGATTGTTATTGATGTTAATAGTTGCTTTGGTAATAATAGTTTGAGCTATACTTATCCGGTATTGGAAGTTTGTTGATCTAGTATTTTGGTCTAGATTATCTTATTTTGTAAGATTCACTCGGAAGTAGATAATATGTTTTATCTAGACATCATGCACCTCTAGTGACAAGATTTCAATTGGTTTGGTCATATGGTTGGAAAGATACAATTAGCAGGAGTTTCATAAAATAGTGTTCAATTTTGTTGATTCGATTTTTTGGTCTAGATTCTACCTCAAAGAAAGATATAACTACAAGACTTTGTACATAGTTTCGTGACTACAAGATTCATCTTATCCCAAAGTTTTATGATGATATATGAACACATACGGAAGAAATGAATAATAGTGTTCTATTATGAGGCTTATAGTAAGTTACTATATAGCACATTAATGTGGGAGATTTCACATTTTCTCATACTTAACTATTTTCTCTTGTCGAGTTGAAGATAAGTTATTTGATGTTGTCTAAAGGAGAATTTGATGTGTTAACAAGTTTTGGTGTTACGCGTTTGGTGAATTATGATTGAATTCTTTGATGTTTTAGGTCTAACTTTAGACGATCTAATTATGAACTTGAGTTTAGGATTTTAAATATGCATTATGTAGCTAAATGGATCTATCTTAGGTCTATGCAGACTAATACCATATATTACATACTTGTGTTGGGTGCGAAGATGGATATATTTTGAGTACAATTCCAACAAAGTTAATTTTGATTTGAAATAAGGCTACTCTAATTAGAACAGCCTAATTAGTGTTATTTGAATATATACGGTATACATAAAAGACATTTTGAGAAATGAATGGCATAGATATGAAGAATGAAGGAGATGTGACATAGAGAAAAAAAGATAGATCATGTATGGACTGCTATAGGGAGAAAATGTGTGAAATTATGTGAATGAGGAGATAAAATTATTTACACTTAAGTGTTTTTGTATTATGTACTTCATTGGAACTAAACTCCAACACAAGGAAGGTGCATTCTATCTTAGTTCACCTCTTGGTAGTGAGCAATAGTCTGTTATGTAATTTACTTTAGGATGTGAGCCTTTAAGGATAGTGAGTCCCGGTAGTGAGTCATTGTAATATTCTATATCATGATATATTATATTGTGAGCTAACCCTCACGATCGTTTTTCCCATTTTAGGTTTCCACATAAAAATACTAGTGTTCATGTGTGTTGTGATCCTATGTTGACTACATGATTTCACTTGTTGTTATAGTTAGAGTTGTCTTATTGCTTGGATGGATATTATGTAAATGGTTTAATGGAATATTGATTCACCCCCCTCCCTCTCAGTATTTTGGGTGTTCAACACTAAAAATATGGAGGAATCCAAGGAGGAGGCGAAGGAATCTAGTGGTTCTCAACTTAGAAGGTCTAATAGGCTCTCGGTATGACCTATGCCCTACGACAAGGAGGTGATGGATGGTGATTTGGACCAAAGGGATACTTCTAATAATGAAGAGGAGGATGAAATGGATGATAAAATATCTGAGGAAACCACTGATAACCTCTCTAAGAACACTGACACCACCTTGATGGACCTACCTAGTGAGGTCGATTCTTGTTCTCAATGTTCTTCTACAACTACAGAGCTTTATGAACTCAAGGTGAAGGTTTCAAAGATAGAAAAAAAATGGTGAGCATATCCAAGTTCAATTCCAAAGTGATGCATAGATTGTGCACCACACTTTGCATGTTGTAGGAAAAGGAGTTGAAGAAATTGGGCAACAAGGATTGGATTCATAAAGAACTCTAAAAGTTCCTTATTGAAGACTAGGGCCAACTCTTTGGCTAGCCCTGCTAGTTTTATTTCTACTATTTTTTGTTAGCCCCAGTGCTTCTCTACTATGTTCTAGTTTTTAAGACTCTCTTTAATCTTTTGGACTTATGCATTGTTAATGTGTTGTTAATGGTCCATTGACCTGGTTACTTTTCTATCATATTTTTTTATTTATAGGGTCAGCACTTTGGTTAAATAACTTCAAGAACTTGTACCAAACATTAGATCTATTTGTGTTTGATTGACTACATCACTTCCTTATGAACTTTTTTGTATAAGTTCACCGATGTGGGGCTCACATGAGTTGGTGTGTCAAATTTCAACTAATGGTGTAATGAATAGAATATATTAGACTTTACAATTTATTCTCACAATGTTGGTCATTAATCTCTAAAAAAAATTGTGGATATTACAAGTGAAATCATAAAATAATAACACAATGAAAGTACCTATTTCAACATTCAATGACCACTTACAATAGAGCATAAGCACAATAAATCAAATAAAATAATAATCAATATTACCTCCAAAAATATTCACCTTTTCTCTATTTAATTTAATAGACATCGATCAATAGTGGAGGATGATCATAAGGATCAATGGATGAGATTGATTGATAAATCATGATGAATGTGCAAACAACATGTGTCCTTTGATTGATGAGTTAACTGGTTTCTTTTTTTAGTGAATTCACTTCATTAAGGAATAGAAGAATATCAATAGAATTAAATAAATATATTTATTTAATTCATGTGCATGAGGGGAAGATATTATTAGAAAATAAATAAAATATTAATTTTATTTATTTATAGAAGAGTTAAAGATAGAAAAAGTATTAATTTATTTAATTATAGATGAGACGTTAGCTAATTGAATAATTAAAATTATTTAACTACATTGGATAAGAAGAATTAATGCATGAATTTAATTAAATAATTAAAATTATTTAATTAATGTGAGTGAGAGAAAATGATGAATTAATTAAATAATTAAAAAATATTTAATTAATGTTGATGACGTGTTAGCTTCATTAAATAATTAAAATCATTTAATTAATATTGACAGAGGAATTGATGGGAAGTGATAACAGATGAGGTGAAATGCATTAGTCATTTTTAGGTGTCTATATTTTGACCCTCTTTGAGAAAAAAAATTTATTGTGTTGTTTCAAAGACATAATGTTGGTATAAAAATTTGGTGATGGTGTGCCCTAGTGTGCCTCAAGCGACTAAGGCATGGAGGTTAGTTGCCCCCTCAAGAGACTGACCAAAAAAAATTGATTGAGCTCATGATAGGAAATAGGGTAGGTTTATTGGATTAGTGATTAAAAAAATAGAGTTGGACGGAGGAAAATTGGGGAATGAGGATATATGAGATGAAGAAAATGGAGTGAAGCTAAGGCTAGGGTGAAAAAATAGTTTTTGGGGGTTATATATAGGCTTGGGGGGGGGTCATTTGTCCTCATTTGCACTCTCCCAAGCTCAAAAAATTTAGATCCTCTATAGCACAAAGTAGTTGGTGAGATGGAGAGCATACTAGTGGCAAGTTATTATGCAAAGCAGATGTGGTTCTTTGGGTAAGAAGCTAAGTTGGGTCCAACAGTATGTATCTAACTTTTGTGTCCTTAGGGGTAGGTTTAGGCGCATTTAATGTGAATAGAAGTAGGACCAATCAAATGTTATGCCAAGATGGAATGATGTATATGATGTTTGGAATTGCAAAAATGATATAGAATAACACATTTGATAGGTAGGTTGGCATTTTTGTATTACTAGGCTGCATTTGATAGGGGAATTAGTGCAATTGATATAATTATGCAATTGATGGGTTGAATAGCGCACATGATAGGTAGATTGACACATTTTTCATAAATGCATAATTGAAGTTTGAATTAGTACATGTGATAGATTATCAAAATTAATGTACAATTACACATATGATAGGTTGTGGCACAATTGATAAATTGAGCCATAAGTGATGGACATTTTGGTGCAATTGACGCAATTGCACATTTGATGGGTATTTTGGTGCTTCTTTGTTAACAAAATTTTTCTTATGGTTTTTTTGAAGCTAATGAGGTGTGCATTTTTTTCAAGAGGACCAAGATTTCATCATCTCTTAGTGTTGAGATTATGGATGCACAGGGTCCCTAAAGTTGTAGTCTTCAATAGAGGACCTTTGCTAGGAAAGATAATCAACCACATAGAAAGTGTTGCAACTAGGCATGCACAATGGAGATTCTATTATTGATCTCTAGAATATGAGATTGGATGATTACAAATGTACAACCACCATTAGGATTAAATCACACTATAGAGAATATCAAAACCGATTACAAGAGGCTCACTACCTGAAATAAGGCTCATTGCAAAAACAAGGACTCACTATCCAACAGGGCTAACAACTCAGAGGGATCACTACCAAAAAGATACAAAGAATACAAAGAATACTTGTTATAGAGAGACTACAATCCCAATGCAACAAAGGATTCCACCACAATCACTCGCAGACATGCATGAATGATAGAGCTCACCTTCTGCTCACTGCATTCAAAAACTTAGCATTAAGCTTCACACTAATCTGCCACACTCGCATCACACACACTCATTGAATAGAATCAATTTCACATCTAACTACGCTTCCTCTTTTCTCTTATCACTCTTCTTCTTTGCTCTTGTATGTTTTCCATCACTAACTCATCCTATATTTATACAATCTTCAACTTTGAAACATATCAAAAGTTGCCCATCCAAATTCAAATTCAAATTAGGTCAGAGCCAAAACATCCTAGGGTGGAATTACAATGAGGGTGGCCCAAACAAATTCTTTAAGGGACCCAAAAAGATCCAACATGCTTCATCAACCTCAAAATTAGTATTTCACACAAGGTAGGCCAAGCCAGTGTAAAATACATGGAACCATTAAGCACGAATCTTCTATGTCAAAACTAACTTCAATAGAATCAGGGAAACTCAATTCTAGAACCACAAGTCATAAGACTTCATCAAAGAGAAATCCAAACAAACAACATTTTTCCTAGACCTCAACCAAAACCACATAAAACCACAATTCACAACTAGTGAACACAACTTTCATTATACAAGAAATCAACAACCAAAAATCTGGATATAGAATCTTCTAACAACCATGAGAAAAATATCTGAATCATATGAACATAGGAGAAAATCTGGACCAAAACCTAGAGAAACCACTAAATACCTGCAACATATCTTTATTACTATTTTCTCAATATCCTCGACATATACCCCGCCAACAACAACTAGTTGATAACCAGTTGACCATTTGACATCAATGACAACACCTTCAATCTTTCCATTTTTTCAACAATCTCCCCCTTTTTCATTGATGGAAACACATGACGTGAAAACCCATCAAATGCAACATACTAGCTCTGAATACACTTTTCTATTTCTCCCCCTTAGTAGATAATCTCTTATATGCTTCCTTTCCTTTCACATGCTTCTTCTCCCCCTTTAACATCAATGGAAAAGTCTTATATTTATTTCTCCTTTGACATAAAATATTCACAATGACAACACTAGATACTACCTACTCCCCCTGAGAGGTAGCCACCAAAACATCAGTCCATAAGAAGGATACATCCATAGATCCATCAAACTAATGCATCTCCATATGCATCTAGTTCAAGGAAGGAAGGGAAATAACCCCTAACTTCTTATGAAGATACTCAAACATATCTTTAGGAAGAGCCTTCATGAAAATATTAGCCACCTAATACTTTTTCGTAACATAGTCAAGCTTTACTTCATTTTGCATGACCTTCTCTCTCAAGAAATGATATCTGATAGATATATGCTTCATCTTCGAGTGCATCACTAGATTCTTTGAAATGTTAACTACACTTGCGTTATCACAAAAAATAGAAATGGGATCATCATATACCACTATGATGTCTTTTAATGTCTATTTCATCCATAGAATTTGTGTACAACAAGATGCAATAGCAATATACTTAGCCTTAGCAACAGACAAGGACACTTAATCTTTCTTTTTACTCAACCATGTCAGCAATCTACATCCAAGAAAGAATGCACCACCACTTGTACTTTTTTTCTCATCTACACATCTAGCACAATCTACATCTCTATAGGCACTAAGGGTAAAATCAGTATCTTTAGGATACCATAATCCATAATTCGAAGTGTCATTCAAATTTTTGAATATTCTTTTAACAGCAGCAACATGTGTTTCCCTATGATCTTCTTGAAATCTAGCCACAAGTTAGACAACATGCATAACATCTGGTCTAGTAGAATTCAAATATAGTAGTCCATCAATCATACATCTATACTTGCTCTAATCAACCTTAGGTGAATAATCATCTTTTCCCAATTTGCAACCAGTCACCATAGGAGTACACTTACCAATTTGGAACCATCCATCCCAAACTTCTTCAACATCTCTTTTACATACTTAGACTATGAAATGAAAATTCCTTTCTTTGTTTGATTAATCTGTAGTCCAAGAAAGAAATTTGTCTCCCCAAACATAGACATTTCAAATTCTTTTTGCATCTCTTCCACAAACATCTTTCAAATATTTTCATTTCCTCCAAAGATAATGTCATCAACATACACAACTACAATCAATATTTTGTCATTTTCAATCTTAAAGTATAGATTACTATTCATCATGCCTTTGTTAAAACTTTGTTGAATCAAATACCTATCCAATCTCTCATGCCAAGCTCTAGGAGCTTGCTTCAATCCATATAAAGCTTTCTTCAATTTGCACACCATATTCAGTTGATCTGTCAACTAAAATCCTTCCAGTTGTTTCATATGGACTTCTTTTAGCTCACCATTCAAAAATGTTGACTTGAAATCAATCTGATAGACCTTAAAATCTTTATGAGCAACAAATGCCAAGAACATCCTTACAGCTTCCATACTTGCTACTGGGGCAAAATTTTCTTGAAAATCTATTCCTTCTACTTTTGAGTAACCTTTACACACAAGCCTTGCTTTGTTTCTTGTTGGAGCCTAAAATTTCATGCAAATTTTAGGTTCCCATATTCAAAGAATTGATTTTGGCATTCAGAAATAAAGTTTAAAAATCATCTTATGTAGCTCATTTTGAAAAATCATGACTTTGGATTTGTTTGTTTTTATGCCAAACCACTTTGCATACATGTTCATCTACCACATGGGAGTATGCAGACCATTTTTCAGCTTCATCTGATCAGTTTTGACAAAGTTTCAGAAGGCCAAGTTTAAGGGTTTTTGAGAAAATCTGCTGTCAGTACAGTGAAAAATCTGTTAAAATGGTCAAATTTGAGGGTGAATATTAAGTAAATGGATGATGATAATAACAAAATGATTGGTTCCTTCAATTCTCTACACAAAAATCTACCTCCATGCCAATTTTAAAGTCTCCAAAGCATCATTTGATATTTTTTCAAAGCCAAAACCAAATGAATTTTACACAGTTTGGAAACTGCATTTCTAGAACAGCTACAACATGGTCAACTTTGGTGTTTGATATTTCATTAACAGAGATGGTTGGTAAAAAACTATCTTGCACACATGTTCACCATGCCTAAATGAGCTAATATCCAAATTTATAGCTTCTCAAGATCACATTTGATATTTTTTTCAGAAGGGGCAAATGGAGGGTTATAATTGAGCTCAACAGTGGTAATTTTTAGAAAATGTTGAGTAAGCAACTTTGGAAATTTATAGATTGCAATTCCGAAAACTTCATGCCAAACCATTTGACGAGCATACCCACTCAACATGTATATGCATTTTCATAGTCATTGGAGAAGTTCTAGTATCTTTTTTAATTATTTTGCAATTGCCCCAGGCTAGATTTGGCGCTCCCAAAAAGTTGCAAATTTTGAAATTCTAAGGATGACCCAGTTGGTGTTTTGGCCTCAAATATCTCCAATTTCAAATTCATTGAATTATGAGGTCCTTTGGTGCATTAATTTAAAATTTCATTTTTCTCACTACATGCTTCGACAGGGTCAGTTTACAAAGGAAGTACTTTGATTTGGCGAGTTGTTCAAAATCCGTCAAAAACCCACTTCCAAAATAATTGATCATAGTCCCTTGCAAATTTTCATGGCTCTGGGATGCTCCTGTGCCCGCGGTGAAATTAATTTATTTGCTCTCCAACAGAAATTGAAAAATTATTTCTTAAGTTCTAAAGTTCAAATGACATATATTTTAAAACATTAGGTATGTTTTAAAATGAATACAGATGCTTTCAAAACCCTAAATATTTTAGTGTTTTATAAAGTTTAAACTTTGTAAAATATTTGGAAAATAAATAAGCAATGAAGAAATTTATCGGCAAGAGAAGGGAGGTCGGAGTAAGTTTCCTCGAGTGAATATGTCACACCGATGAAGATATTATTTTGAGGAATATAAACTTCATGTTTTTACTAAGGGGTTATAAGGTAAACAATTATTTTACCCACAAAAGAATATTGGGTAAAATTTATAAAAATATTTGCACATGGAGTTGAGATATTTTCACCAACTAGATATATAATTATTATTTTACCCAAAGGAATGATTTAAATCGGGTGAAATATTTCAATCAAACAAAATAAACTGGAATATTTTTCACCAACAGAATTACAAGAGTGAATAAATTATTATTACAAGAAGGGTGTATTTTATTGGGTAAAAATTACTAACAGAGATTTAAAGTAATAATCATGGTGTGATTATTTTAATAAAATTGCAATCTTGATTTTTCACTAAGAGGTTATTCAAAGTACAAATGTTTTTACTGAGGATTAAAACATTCTCTAGGGAGTTAAAATATTTTGAAGAGTCATGGAGGGGGTAATTATTTTACCCAAGGATTATTTTATTAAATTGAATAACCCAGAGATTTTCTAGCAAAAGGATTAGTGAAGATTGTTAAGATCTTAAAAGTATTGTGAAATGATGATTATTATTCACGAAGACACAAGGATGAAGATTAAAATATTTAATTTGCGGATAAGGAAACTAATTAAATATTTTATTTTGCTGAGAACAATTAAACAAAGAGTTGCACCAAAAGGAAGAGTTGCACCAAATGGATGTCATGAAAGGTTGTAACCCTAAAATAATGTATATATGTCAAATGAAATCAAAAGGAAAAGAAGGAGATTTTAGGAGAAATAAGTAGGTTAGGTAATTGGATAGGGTGAATTGTTGCTGAAATAAAACATCATGTTGTGTATTGTCAAATCCTTTCAAATTATTTAATGGAGAAGAATGCATAAATTTGGTGAAATCATTTCTTGGTGTTTAGTTGTGATGTGTGCGAACCCCAACCTTGGTACCTGCAAAACAAGGAGAATAAACACCTCAAGTTAGATATTGCAAGCCAAAACAAGGATTCCCCATGAAATCCATTTACAACCTCAAACTAGGAATGAAAATAGTGAAGAACACAATGAAAATGATGAAATAAAGATTGAATCCTAATTTAAATGTGCAAACTCATGATCCCATGGGGGAATTGGTGCCAATTTGATGTGAAAATTGGCCCTTTCCCAATTCCTATGATGCAAGCTTCAAATGTTGAAGAGATTGATCCACTTTGTTGGTGAAGAATGGAGACTCCAAGCCAAAAATCTACAAAACCTAGCTATGACTCAATGATGATAGATGGAATTCAAGAGAGATATTTGAGCATGGTAACTTTACTTGGATTGTGGATGATGAAATGAGGATATGAGCTCTTTATTTATAGAATTTCAAGATGGATGAATGTCTAAATTTGAACAATGTGGGACTAACATTCATCCAATGATATGATTCCACTTGTCAAGCTATGAATGGATGATGGATGTGCAAGATTTGGGGTTTGTGCCAATAAATGCAAATATTTGAATTTCAAATTTGTTGAAATGGCATGCAAGAGGGAAGGGAAAATGTAATAAATGCCACTTGGCTCAAGGCAAAGGAAATATAAGATGAAGTTAATGCCTTGTTGGATGTATAAGTTGACTTGGAATTTTTTGAATTCAAATTGAGAGAATATTCCAAAAGATGCCTTGTGAGGAAAATAGAGATTTGATAAATGAATTAAATCTATTTTCATGTGCAACTTGCATTATTTAGAGGATGTGACATGAGATGAGGTTAAATTAATCAAGGGTTAATTAATTTAACAGGAGATTAGATGATGTGACTTATTTGACTTAGATTTATGGATTTACTTAAATCAAATAAGAGAGGAATATGATAAGAGGCTAATTAAATAAGGATTTTGATTTATTTAATTAAAAGGGATGGTGTTATATTAAATCAAATAAGGTTTTAATTTATTTAATTTAATGGACAGACCTTAGAGTTTTAATCAAATAAATTGATTATTTAATTAAATAGGGATAATTAGATCATATGGATTGATTTAATTAACAAGAGAGATGACTTAATTAGATAAAATGATTTATTTAATTAAGAAACGAATATTGATGAATTTAATCAGATAGGGGGATTTGATTAAATGGTTAGACCGAGGGATGATTCAGGGAGAAACGATGTTAGTAAGTCAAGATCAAATGCACAATGTCAATCAGTATATTTTACGTGTCTACATCATGAAATTATTTACATTTTTTATCTGATTGTCTCCAACTTGAGGTATTTTAATCATTTAAATCAGTATATCAAGTATATCTCTGATTTATTGAAATGTATTCCCATTTTCTGTGAAGTAATCAATTGGTGTCTGCAAGTCAGATTTAAAGTCTTTTGGATGAATCACAGTGATTTAAAGATTTTTTTTGGATAATTGAAGAAGAGCCTGGCAAGAAAATATTCCAACATAATTTATGAAAGTCATAAATTTAGTGAAGTTTTATGCCAGTTATAGAACCTCATTCTCAAAATGCCTAGCAACTAGAGTTAAGCCAAAAGGGGGGAAAACACATATCATTTACCTCTTTACTCCATTAGCCCAACAAAAGTAGGCACTGGTCACACCATCAACATCTTAAAATTCTATAAAATATTTGTTTAGGAACATTTACATTTCAAATTTAATATTAGGAGTAGGAGTAGTCTGCAAGCTTTTATCTATTACATGTGTGCCATCATAATAGATCCATCAATTCAGTCAAATCATACAACACTAAGTCTGCTTTATTCATATAGGTACACCCACCTAGGTCTAGCAGCACCTGAAGAGTAGAAGGTCTAAACCATTTGGCCTTGTCTGTCACCCTAAAACGTACCAAGAGATTGGCAACCTCTTGTGGCACTTCGCCTGCGTTTTTGAGAGCTAACATTTCTAACCACTTCTCCATTATCATTCAACTTATTTCTGAATACCCACTTCAATCCAATGATGTTTTTGTCTACATAATTTCTTCTTTCATTGCTTCCTTTCAATGTCTATCCTTACAAGATTCACTTATAGTCTTCGGCTCAATCTCAGAAAGTAAACATATATTCACTTTAGTAGGAGCTCTGCTTCTAGTTAATACACCTTTTATCTTGTCACCAATAATCTGACATTCTAAATGATTCTTCTATACATATCTAGGTGTCTTAGGGGACATCATTGAAGCATCTCCTTCTCTTTCATTCTTTTCATCCTGCTTCTCTTTCTCATCTTTTTCCTACTCTTCCACAATTTCCTATATTCTTACACAATCATGTTCATCATATTCATATCCATCAATGTCAATAGAATTCTTCATTGTCTCATCAACCTTGAAATTTGAACTCTCTAAAATATTTCTTAGTATTTTATTGAAACATATGTATGCCTTTCTTTTAGTATAATATCCAAGGAAAATTCCTTCATCACTTCTTGCATCAAACTTTCCTAAAATTTCTTCATTTCTTCTGATATAACATTTATTTTGAATACCTTGAAATACTTAATAGTAGGAATTATTCCATGTCATAGCTCATAGGGACTCTTTATACTATTTTCTCTTGCTTCAACTTGATTGAATACATAAACAATAGTATGAATAGCTTCTTTCCAGTAGACTTCCAATAAACCAGCCTCAATAATCATTGATCTGGCAACTTCTTGAACTGTTCTATTTTTCCTTTCAACAACGCCATTATGCTGAGGAGTTCTCGGGGCAGATAACTATATCTTTATTCCTTTCACTTCACAAAAAATAGTAAACTCATGGGAGGTGAATTCTCCACCTCTATCAGACCTTAATAATTTTATCTTCAAGTTCACTTAATTTTCAACCATAGCTTTGAATGCCTTGACTCTATCTAATGCATCTGATTTCTCTCTAAGAATGTAACCCATGTATATCTAGAATAATCATCAATCAAAAGCATAAAGTACCTTTCACCAAGTAGACTTCTCACTCTTCTAGGACCACAAAGATCTATATGAAATAAATCTAGTAGTCTAGTAGTAGACTATTCCTATGATCTATAATTATTTCTTGCTTGCTTTCCAAACTGACAATTCCTACAAATAGCATTAACAGGCTTTGTAATTCTCAGTAAATCTCTCACGGCCTGAACAACACTAATCCTTTCCAAGTTATCAAAATTCATGTGATAGATTCTCCTATTCCATAATCACTTGTCATTAATCTGAGTCATAAAGCATCATCCATTAGCACCCATAAGTTAATAGATATTTCCTTTAGATTTCTTTCTTGTAGCAATTAGTGTTCTGGATCCATTCTAGATCTCGCATCTCTCATCCTTAAACACAAGATCATATCCTTTTCTGCACATTTGAACAAGACTTGAAACAGATTATTCTTTAAACCCTTAACATAGTAAACATCATCAATATGAAGCTTTCCATCAAAAATCATTGAACCTATCCTACATATTTTAGCACCAATATCATCTCCAAACATAACCAAGCCTCCATATTTTTCAAGCTTAACAAACTTACTCTTATCACTAGTCATGTTATGTGAACAACAACTATCAACTACCCAATAGTTTTTCTATTGTTTAACAAGTAGGACAAAGATAACCATACCTTCATTTTTCTCCTTCTTCGAAGGGCTTTCCTTTACCTATTTTTTAGAATTAGTAGAAGTAGGTTCATCCTTAATCACCAAGAACAAGCATTCACTATCATCAAGATCTTCATATTCTGAATCGTCATCAAGTATACTAGCATTCTCATTCACATAGTAAGATTTGTTAATCTTCTTTCCTTTCTTTTCTTTCTCATATCTCTGCTTATTTCTTTTAGCTCTTTTCAGACACTTTGCAGCATAATGGCCTATTTCTGCACAACTAAAGCATTTAAAGGGAAACTTACCTTCATACTTACCAGAGCCTTTCCTCATCCTTCTTACAAAGTTAGCTTCTATTTCATCAATTTTTTCTTCATCCAGATCTTCATCTTTTGTAGCTTTAAAAGTAGTCTCTAATTTGCATCCATTCCTTAAACTCAGCTTCCTCATCTTAGAAGATAGGGACAATCCTAATAGTAGATCCTTAATATAGGTCTTATAATCTATAGTCTGCTCAATAGCACTCACCTTCTCACTATAAGCATCAAGAAGAGTTATGAGAATCTTCTTTACAATCTTGGTTTCATCTATAGTAGCAACAAGTCCTCGCATTCCAACCACTATATCATCCAATCTTTGTACATAAGCTTTAACATTCTCATCTTTAGACATATGTAGAAGATTAAACTATGTCTCCAAATTATGTATTTTCGCTTCTTTAACTCTTTCATCACCATCATGCGCTCTTTCCAAGGCATCCCAAGCTTCCTTAGCAGTCTTCAAATTCTAAACCTTAATCAACTCAGAATGTACCAGACTATTCTTCAAGAAGTATTGATGCCTTATTGTTTGCTTCATGTGCTTTGATCTCATCAGGCGTACTCGAACAATTATCAGGAGTGTAAGGATTCTTGTAAGCTTTCTCCACATCATATCCACAATACTCCATATATTCTTCCATTAATACTTTCAAGATACCATAATTAGTTCCATCGAACCTCGGATAATCATAAACCATTTTTCTAGCCATCCCATACCTTCCTCAAGCAGTTAAGCTCTTCACCAAGGAACCAAGATTTGATACCAATTGTTGAATAGGACAACTGAGATGGAGGGTGAATCAATTGTCACATAATTAAACCTTTAATTCAATCACTGAAACTAATTCTTAGTACTACTTAAATGATTAATCATCAAATTCCAATGCAGAAACTTAGATCCAACACATAAACACAATAACACCAGATTTACGTGGAAAAATCAATAAGGGAAAAACCACAGTGAGGATTAACTCACACTATAGAGAATATCAAAACTAATTACAAGAGGCTCAAAGCCTAAAATAAGGCTCACTTCCAAAACAAGGACTCACTGTTCAACAGGGCTAACAACCTGGAGGGCTCACTACCATAGAGATACACAGAAGACAAATAAGAATTGTTATAGAGAAACTACAATCCCAATGCAACAAAGGATTCCACAACAATCACTCGCAGACATGTAGGAATGATAGAATTCACCTTCTACTCACTACATTCGGAAACTCAAAATTAAGCTTTGCACTGATCTGCCGCACTCACATCACACACACTCATTGAATAGAATCAATGTCACATCTAACTGCACTTCCTATTTTCTCTTATCACTCTTCTTCTTCACTCTTGTATGTTTTCCATCACTAACTCATCCTATATTTATACCATCTTCAACTTTGAAATATATCCAAAGTCGGCCATCTGAATTCAAATTCAAATTAGGTCAGTGCCAAAACATCCTAGGGTGGAATTAGAATGAGGGTGACCCAAACACATGATTCAAGGGACCCAAAAAGATCCAACACACTTCATCAACCTCAAAAGTAGTATTTCACACAAGGTTAGCCAAACCAATATAAATCACATAGAACCATTAACCACGAATCTTCTAGATGTCAAAAATAACTTCAATAGAATCAAGGCAACTCAATTCTAGAACCACAAGTCATAAGAATTCATCAAAGATAAATCCAGACCAACCACATTTCTCCCAAACCTCAACCAAAAACACAAAAAAACCACTGTTCACAACTTACACTATACAACAAATCAACAACCAAAAATATGGATATAGCATCTTCCAGGGAATAGGAGAAAATCCAGACCAAAACCCATAGCAACCACTAAATACCTGTAACATATCTTTATTACAATTTTCTCAATATCCTTGACATACACTGCCAACAACAACTAGTTGATAAGCAATTGACCAGTTGACATCAATGACAACACCTTCAATATTTACATTCTTGCAACAATATATATGTATATGTATGGCTCATCTAGCCCATGAAAAACATTATTTTGATGCATCATGACATGATTTTTTAATTTATATATGAGATGATATTTTGTTGCAGTCACTTACATGTAATTATTTTATTATGATATCCTTGATGATAATGTATATGCATGCAATGTTTATGCTATGTTTATTTTATTCTATATATGATGTATATGATGTAGGTGTACTCAATGATGTGTGTGTGATGGATATTATATGATGCTATGATATTATGATTTATTTGGTGGATATTAATGATGCAATGATGTTTATGATTTGTGTGATGGATATGAAATTATGTTATGATTTATGTTAATGATCATGTATGTAAGAAATATGATGGATATGATATGATGTTATGGTTTACATTGATGATTGTGTATACAATTAATGTATGGATGTAGTGATTCTATTTTTGTCATGATACATATATGGAATATTTATTAGGATGGGGTGGGGATGAGTTAGTATGGATGAAGAAATGAGGTATAAGATGATGAATGAATAATTTTTTTTGATAAAATATTGAATAGTGAAAGCTATAAGTAGGTAATAGGGTAGATAGTGAATATGGGATGAAAACGTGATTTTGTTTGGTTATGATTAAAAAATGTAGAAATCAATCCTTATTTTGATATATCAAATGGATATTATACTCCAAGGTATGAGTAAATAGGGTGGTGTTGTATCCCTTGCATGGACTTTCACTTTGCAAACAAAAGGGTTGTCCTTATTTATATTGATTTGTACTAGAACCTTGTCAAATTTATGTGAGGAGCTAAGACTTAGAACATGATAGTCCTAGTGTGAAAATGGTATGAAATGACCTTATATGTAAAGGATAATTATTTATGCAATAATCCACCTCAACACACGTAAGGTAAGTATTTACCTTGGTCATGCTAGAAGAACATCCCATAAACATGACATACAAAAAAAATTTACCATGCATCATTCTATGCTCCTTTAGACACATCAAGATATTGAAAGATCAAGGTGGCTTGAGTAAACATTAGAAGGAGACGAAAGGAAAAATCAAAAAATAAAAATACCAATTGATAAAAAATCAACAATCATCATATCTATTACCAAAAAGTGGTATATTTATACTAGATTATGCTTATTGTAGGAAGGATACATCTATTGAAGCATGGAATAGGTTAATGAATTGAATTATTAGGATATAGGTATGTAGGCAGTAAGTTGATTCAACAATGATCGTAACTTGCAATTGTCATGAAAAATCGATGTTTATGTGTGATGCATAGTTTTCCTTTACTTGAGTTTCAGGTATAGGTGGAGATGGCTTATTATTGATGATATGGATGATATTTTGTATGTTCATTTATTATGATTTGTGATAGATGAAAATATGTAAATGTGGAATTGTAAATTTTCCTCTCAAGATATTAACAAGGATCCAATCCAATGACTAGGTCAAGGAATATGCCCCAAGTTAGGTATAGGATCATTTATTATTGGATGGGTAGACTGAGTTTTATTATGATATTAGGTGGGATGGATAACGATAGACTTTGATGATTATCAAACCATGATACGTAGATAAGATAAATATGGTAGGTAGATGAATGCGGATGGGAAGCTTAATTTGATTATGGGTGAAATTAATAAGAACTTGATAGATGGAAGATGGTGCTTACTACACATGGCACCTATAAATAGGTTTTCACCATGGCACTTTCCCAAGGCACCACTGAAATGGTTTTCACCTTTGGACATATTATCTCTCTTTACTTTTTCTATCTTTTATTGATTTGCTTAGAATTTTTGAATTTTTCTACACATGACACCTATAAACAGGTTTTGACTGTGGTACTTGCTCAAGGCACCATCAAATTGGCTTTCACCATTGGAAAAATTATTTTTCTTTTTCTTTTTTTGGATTTTTTTAATTTTTTTGAATTTTGTTGGGTATCTCAAGGGTTAGGCATAAAAATTATTGAGATGAATTTTATTGATAGGATATTATAGAGGTTCACATTTAGGTTTTTCAAGTTGGTAGGGTCTTGATCCATAGCTTGTTGTGATGAGAAAGGGTCCCAACTAGTTAGGCTCAAATTTTCCCTTATTTTCCTAGTCTTGTTGATTCTTTTGATTTTCTTTCAAGACTAATTTACCCACTTAAAAATCTTTGAGTCTTGACATCTTGTTGTAACTATGATGAAGGTGATTTTGGTAATCTTGTAATTATTCAATGCACTAAGATCTTTTCATCTAGTAATTCTAGATCATGTAATTTGGATACTCGATACTCCTCATTGTCAACAAGGTGTTGCAAAGAAACCCTTAATAATGGAATTTTGACCTCAATAGGAAAAATGACTTCAATGCCAAAGACTAGTGAATATGGAATGGGACCTATGGGTGTATGGATTATCTAGTATATTAGGCTCATAAGGTAGGGTTGATTTGAATATTCTAGTCATGTAAGGTAGTTTTAGTTTCTTTCAAGTTAAGACATCTAATGAGGGTACCATTGAGACTTATTCGGTATAAAGTATTGCCAAGGATAAATAAACAAGATGAATGATAGATGAAAATTTTTATTTTGGGTGTTGGTTAGGTTGGGTGAAAGGATATTATGTTAGAAGTATGCATAAATTTCATGATACCATGGAGGATATTATCTTGGAAGTATGCATAAATTTCATGATACCATGGAGAACTAAGAAAAAAAATTACTCACAAGTTCTAATTCTAGGACATCGAAAGTTGGGACAATAAGTTGCTTAGCTAGAAATTCACAATGCTAGTTGTTATGAGGAATATCTAAGAGAGATCCAATTGTGGCCATGGCATTGGAAAAAAAATTTAGCCTTGGGATTTGTTGAAAAGAGATATTGGAGAAGTATTATTTGATGTTGTCAATCAGTATCATGTACAATAGCAATTTGTCATCTTTTGTTTGATATTCATCATTGACCTATTTAATGATCAATTATGAATCTTTGTAGAATGTGCCATTGAACAACCATTCTATTTCCTATAATTAAATCTTCATATTCTGAAATATTGTTGGTGCATGGAAATCCTAGTCATTATGCCTTTAGAATGCAATCTCCTTGTGGAGCGATAAAAAGGACTCCTGCTCTTGAACTATGTTGGGTGTATGATCAATCAAAGTACAACTTCCACTAGTTCATTGAAATGATCTTGAAGATTACCTCATTTGGAAATTCTTAAATAAGTGAATTATCTTCATATGATAGTTCTTCTACTAGTTGGTTAGCAATGACTTCTCCCTTAATGGTCTTGTGATCCACATATTCAATTTCAAATTTTCTCAATATATTGACCCATTTATCCATTCAACCTATGAGTGTACATTTAAAAAGGAGATATTTTATTTGATCAACTTTTAAGATGATCTTTATCTAATGTTTGGGCATATAGTGTCAAAAATGCTATGATGCAAACACGATAGTTAAACATGCTCATTCTATTTGATTATAGTTAAGCTCATATCTTACCAATGCTTTGCTAACATAATAGATCATGCTTTATTTCCTAACATCATCATGTTGTGCAAGAATAGATCCTAATGTGATTGCGGTTGCAAACATATATAATATCAAAGGTTTTCCTTGGATTGGTGGCATCAATTCCAATCATGAAGCGAGATAGTCTTTCAATTGTTGGAATGCTTGTTGACATTTATCATTCCATTTAAATGTGACATTTTTGTGTAGGAGATGAGAGAAAGGGTGGCACTTGTATACTATTTAGGTGATGAAGTGTTGAATTGATTGGAGTTTTCCTTGGAGACTACAGAATTATTTAAGATTTGTTGGTGAAGGCATTTCAATTATTGCTTTCATTTTTGTTGGGTCAACTTAAATCTCTATGAGAAATAATGTATCCCAATAATTTTCTTGATGTTATACCAAATACATGTTTCATAGGATTTAGCCTCACTTGGTACCTTTATAGCTTCTCAAATATTTGTTCAAGAAAATACAAGTGACCTCTTGTGATGGATTTTCCAGTAGGTCATCTACATAATCTTCCATGATGTTGTCAAACAGGTCATGAAATATTACTATCATCATTCTTTTATATGTTTCTCTAATATTATTTATACCAAAACGTATTGTGTATTAACACTATGTTCCCCAAGGATATGTGAAAGTTGTGTTGAATCTCAAGTACAATATGTATCTAGTTATATCTTGAAAATCATCCATTAAGGAAAGAATTTTATGTCCACTTGTGAGGTCCACAATGATGTCTAAGTTGGGTAATGAAAAATCATCTTTTGTGTGGAGCCACTCTAATGTCTAATTAACATGGTGATACTAGGTATACACACATCTTAGAGGACCTGAGAATCCCTAATTGAATAGTTCATCTTTCACAAGAGGGTTCCATTAAATTATCAAGTACGAAGTCATAAAACTTTAGATCTAGTGCTAGCAAAATATATGCATTCATAGATTATAGACACATCCTACATCAATGGAGTATAGGAAAAATACACATGTACAAATATTGTAAAAGTTGGAAGTCAAAATAATTTGCTAATTCACAAACAAGGGAAATTAATGTAAATTATTACCTTATGCTGTAGGTACCTAATGCTCAATACTATAATTGTTAACCATTTAAACTACAACTTCCTAAACTAGCTAATCCTTTGGAGTATGAAACCAAACATTAAGTTATAGAATCCAATTCATGAATTGCAACACATTCATTTATAAACATATAAATAAAAAACTACTAACCGAATTCAAAAATGCATTATCCAATCTGTTGGATAAACAAGAACAAACAACTGAGAGTGGGTGGTGAATCAGTTGTCATAGAATAATAAACTTTTCAAACTTTACTTAACCTAATCTCAGATGTGATGAATAAGCAATTAACCATAAGCAATTAACACATCAGAGAGACAGAGAACACTAATATTTTTACATGGAAACCCTGTAAGGGGAAAAACCATAGTGGAGATTAGTCCATAATATTACACCCTATTAAAAGTATAAGAGAAAGGGGAATGCACATGCATTCAAGCACACTACCTAGAGCTCACTGTTGAATTACAAAAGAGGACTCATTGTCCAGGTTTGGATTAAAACCATCCAAATTATGAATAGAGAAAATAGCTTCTACACAAGCCTGATTACAGTTCCAATTAAGCACACAAAGCCTTCTTCGCTCTTTGCTCAAACTTCTTCACACTTCGCCCAATCTTCTTCACACTCTACTCTGCAATCGAATGATATTTACACATATGCACATAGGAGAACACCAATCACTCTAAGCTTCTTTTCCACACATTACATCGATGAAACAATTGCTCTTATATATCCGCATCATGGATTACATCAACTTGGTCGGCCAAAAAAAGAAATAAAACATAATTACAATGTCAGCCTAAATTTACAATTAAACTTCCAATATGAATCCACCAAGGTCAGCCACAACATAGTGGGGACCCAAATCCAACACAAGAAGACTTCAATTAATTCCTCCTCGAAGATCCACAACATGCTACCACCATCATGTCGGCCAAGAACATGAAAAACTAAACATACAAACAAAAAATATTTGGCCACGAGTACACCGATCAATGTGGACATACCACAAAAATAGAGCACAATCTAGGAACATCCAAGAACACTAAGAAACAATAGATAAACAACCACATCAACTAGAATTACCAGAATCACACAAAATTCACTCAGGAACACTGATAGAGACCATAGAAACACCATGAGAACACGACACGGTTAGATCTTCACACGGACCTCTGAAAATTCTAGTAGATGATCTAGATATACTCATTAGAAAAAAATTTAATCCACAATATCTGATCTTCAACATACAAAACAAAACACCTTCATGACCTACATAGTTCCACTAGGAACCTAAAACACTTTCTTTTACAATTTTCTCAATATCCTCGACATATACAACCTTTAATACACCAAATGCTAATAGTGTTGACATCAATGAAAACAACATATCAGCAACACATCCAAAAAATCCAACAATCTCCCCCTTTAGCATTGATGGCAACACATAATGTGAAAAATACCATCAACCCAACACACTTGCTTCTCAACTATTCTTCTCCCACAAGGCTCTTCTCTTCAGAATATTTTTCACATTACACTTCTCCCCCTTTGAAACCAATGCAAAAGATAAACATTATCTTCCCACATACAAGCTCTGAACCACATATCTGCACATCTAACTACTCCCCTTGAGTAGCAGCCATGGAAACATCAATCCAGATCAAAATATAGCAATGAAGCACATGGATTGATGTAAGTTAATGCATCTTAGTTCACATCAGGAGGGGTAATTACCCCTAGCATCCCTCTGAGATACACAAATGTATCCTTTGGAAATGGCTATGAAAATATCTTCAATTTGTTCTTTGGTAGGCACATACTCTAGTCTGACTTCTTTCTCACTCACTTTCTCCCTCAGAAAGTGGAACTTGATTGATATATGTTTAGTTTTAGAGTGTAGTATTGGATTCTTTGAAATGTTTATTGCACTTGAATTGTCACAGTATATGGCAATAGTCTCTTCATACACCACGCTAATATCTTTTAACATTTGTTTCATCCATATCACTTGAGTACAGTTATTTATAGAAACAATATACTCTTCCTTAGCAGTAGATAGAGAGATGGATTTTTTCTTTTTACTCAACCATGACACTAGCTTCTTCCCTAGGAAGAAGGCACCACCACTAGTACTTTTCATGTCATCTACATCTCCTGCCCAATCTACATCAATATATGCACTCAAATTGAGATCATCATCCTTTCGATACCAAAGTCCAAAGTTAGTTGTTCCTTTTAGATATCTAAAGATTCTCTTAATAACAGTCACATGAGATTCTTTTGGATCAGCCTAAAATCTAGCAACCATACACACATCATTCATAATGTCTTGTCTAGTCTAAGTCAAGTAGAGAAATCCACCAATCATTGATATGTACCTTATTTGATTCACCTTAGGAGTATCATCATTCTATGTTAGCTTACATCCAGTTACCATGGGAGTACCAACAGGCTTTGAGTCTTCCATACCAAACTTCTTCAACATCTCTCTCACATATTTGGACTAAGATATGAATATCCACTTTTCTAACCAAGTAACTTGTAATCCCAAAAAGAACTTCATCTCACCAATCATACTCATCTCAAATTCATTCTTCATTTCATCAGCAAACTCCATACATAGATTATCATCTCCACCAAAAATAATATCAAAAAAGACGTCAATAATCAACTCTTTATCATGATCCAACTTGAAATATAAGTTGTTGTTAGCAATACCTTTATTGAATCCAAGCTTCAATAAATATTTGTCGAGACTAGCATACTAGGCTTTGGGGGCTTGCTTGAGTCCATATAGAGCTTTCTTCAATCGGAAAACCATGTTTTCTTCATCATTCAGTTGAAATCCATCCGGCTACTCAATATAAACTTCTTCTTCTAGCTCACCATTCAGAAAAGTAGACTTTACATCCATCTGATAGACTTTGTAGTTCTTATAAGCAACATAAGCAAAAAATAATCTAACAGCTTCAATTCTGGCAACAGGGGCAAAGGTTTCTTCAAATTTAATACCTTCCATCTGTGAATACCCTTTGCATACCAGTCTTGCTTTATTCCTGACCACTTCACCTTGTTCATTCAGCTTATTTCGAAAGATCCATTTAGTACCAATCACATTTTTGTCTTTTGGTCTAGGAACAAGTATCCATGTATTATTCTTTTCAATCTGCATTAATTCTTCCTTCATAGCTTCCATCCAATGTTCATCTTCGCAAGCTTCATGTACATCTTTTGGCTCAATCTTGGAAATCAAACAATACTCTTTTGTAGTCTTTCTTCTAGTTTTCACACCTTTATTCTTGTCTCCTATAATTTGATTTTCAAAATGATTTGGCTTTGCATACCTTGGAGTTTTAGAATTTTCTTGAACTTCTAATTCTTCTGCTCTCTCTTCTGCGCTTACACTTGTCTCTACTTCTTGACTACCTTGATTCACCAGAACAACTAGAACATATGCAACATATGGAACAATTTGAAGTTGATTCTATGTCTGAAAATTCTTCCCTTTGTTTGCGTTGTTTTCATTTGAATCATATCCACAATATCTGGATGACTTAGTAGAATCTTCATCAACTCTGACATTTGCACTCTCAACTATTTTTCTCAGTCTCTTGTTATAACACCGATAGGCCTTGCTTCTAGTGCAGTAACCTAGAAATATTCCTTCATCACTTCTTTCATCAAACTTTCCTATATCATCATCTCTCTTGATGTAGCATTTACTTCCAAAGATCTTGAAATATTTAATAGTAGGCTTATAACCAAACCATAGCTCAAAAGGGATCTTACCAGAATTACCATTTACATTTACCCAGTTCAAAGTGTACACAACAATTCTTACAGCTTCACTCCAATACATTTGAGGCACATTTCCTTCAATCATAATTGTTCTAGCAGCATCTAGAACTGTTCCGTTCTTCCTCTCTACAACTCCATTTTGTTAAGGGGTTCAGGGAGCAGATAATTGTCTTCTGATTCCATTCTCATCACAAAAGGAATTAAACTCCTTGGAGGTGAACTCACCACCTCTGTCAGATCTTAGACACTTTATTTTCAGACCTTTCTCATTCTCTACCATAGCCCTAAAACTTTTGAACTTTTCTAGCACTTCACATTTTTCTCTTAAGAAGGAAACCCATATCATTCTAGAGTAATCATCAATAATCAACATAAAGTACCTTTCACCATGAAGAATGAAGAATTCTAACTCTGGAGGGACCACATAGATTAGTATTCACAAACTCTAGTAATCCATTTGAATTATTTTGTTTACTCCGAAAAGAAACTCTAGTCTATTTCCCATCTGACACTCTTTGCAAATTGTGCTAGCAGGCTTTACCAACTTAGATAGATCTCTTACTACTTGAGTGGAACTTATTTTGACTATGTTATCAAAATTCACATGACACAACCTTTTATGCCATAACTAGCTTTCATCTACTTGAGAAATTAAGCAACTTTCATTAGCAGCACTTAGATGAAAAATATTACCTTTTGTCTATTTACCTGAAGCAATTACATTTCCAGAACTTCCAAATATCTTGCATCTTCTATCTTTGAACTGAAGATCATAACCCTTGTCAACCATTTGTCCAACACTTAAAAAATTATGCTTCAATCCTTCAACATAAAGAAAATCACTAGTGTTATGCTTACCACCAAGACAAATAGATCCTCTACCACGAATCACATAAGCATTGTTATCACCAAATCTCACAAGCCCACCATCATACTTCTCTAGACTTAAAAATTTTCTTTTGTCACCAGTCATATGGTGTGAGCATCTACTGTCAATGACCCACTCATCCTTCTCTTTGATTTGGGATACAAGAGCTTTCTCAACTTTAGCAGATTCAGTAGCCTCAGAACTATTTTCCTCGATAGCAATGAAGACCCAATCATCTTCATTTCCTTTTTCTTTATAAAACTCATCATGAGTCACTCCTTCAGAAAAATAGCATTTCATTTGAAATCTAGGTTTGTAAGGCTTAGATCTAGGGACTCTTTTAGGACACCTTGATGCAAAATGACCTATTTTACTACAAGAAAAACATTTAATAGGAAACACTCCTTCATACTTACCTTTTCCTCTACCTTCTTTCTTTACAAATAGTGCTTACAATTCTTCTACCTCTCTTTCTTTATCTTCAAGATGTTTTAGTTCTTCATCATACTTGGATATCTTTCTGGAACATTCTCCCAGACCATATCTTTGCTTGTTACTTCTGGACATAGTAGCCTTGAATGCAAATTCAGTCTTCGAAACAGATTCACCAAATTCAATTAATTCAAAAGCAACAAGTTTACCAACCAGCGTGTCTCTTGTCATCTTTGTTACTGATCTGAGCTCTTCAATAGCATGAGACTTCACTTTTTAGGAGGGAGGCAAGGATCTGAGTATCTTAGCCACAATTTCATCCTCAACGAGAGAGCCACTGGCACATCTAATACCCATCATTATTTCATTTACTCTCTGCATAAAAGAAGTAATATTTTCATCTTCACCCATCTTCAAATTTTCATACTTTCCTTTCAAACTCTATAGCTTAGCCATCTTCACCAGTGCATCTCCTTCATATAAATTTTCTAGCTTCATCCAAATCTCATGAGCTGTCTGCAATCCTATCACATTTGCCATCTTTGAATCTGTTAGAGCACTCACCAAAGCTTCAATAGCCCTGACATTATTTTCAACTTCTTTGATCTCATCAGTAGTGGAGGGACCATTTTGAGGAATAACATATGGATCTTTTGTAATCTTCCAAAAATCTTCACCAATACACCTTAGGTGACATTGCATCCTGACTTTCCATAGTGAGTAGTTAGTTCCATCAAATATAGGACTGTCCTTCTTGTATGTTTCCATCTCGGATCACCTCAAGCTTTTAGAATTCTTCAGAGGAACCAACTTTGATACCAATTATTGGCAAAACAAGAACAAAAAACTAAGAGGGGGGGTGAATTAGTTGTCATAGAATAATGAACTTTTCAAACTTTACTTAACCTAATCTTAGATCTGATGAATAAGCAATTAACCATAAGCAATTCACACATCAGAGAGATAGAGAACACCAACATTTTTATGTGGAAACCCTATTAGGGGAAAAACCACGATGGAGATTAGTCCACAATATTATACCTCGCTAAAAGTATAAGAGAAAGGGGAATGCACATGCATTCAGGAACACTACCTAGAGCTCACTACTCAATTACAAAAGAGGACTCACTGTCCAAAGGTTTGGATTAAAACCATCTAAATTGTGAACTAAGAAAATAGCTTCTACACAAGCCTGATTACAATTCCAGTTAAGCACACAAAACCTTCTTCACTCTTCACTCAAACTTCTTCACACTTCACTCAATCTTCTTCACACTCTTCTCTGCAATCAAATGATATTTGTACATACACACATAGGAGCACACCGAGCACTCTAAGCTTCTTTTCCACACATTACACCGATGAAACAATCGCTCTTATATATCTGCATCATGGATTACATCAACTTGGCCAGCCAAAAAAAGAAATAAAACATAAATACAATGTCAACTCAAATTTACAATTAAAATTCCAATGCGAATCCACCAAGGTCAGCCACAACATAGTGGGGACCCAAATCAACAACTCCAACACAAGAAGACTTCAATCAATTCCTCCTCAAATATCCACAACACGCTACCACCATCATGTCGGCCAAGCACATGAGAAATCGAACATACAGAAATAAAAAATCTTCGACCATGAGCACACCGATCAATGAGGATGTACCACAAAGATATATCACGATCTAGGAACATCCAAGAACACTAAGAAACAACAAAGAAACATTTGCATCAACTAGAATTACCAGAATCACACAAACTTCACTTAGGAACACTAACAAAGACCACAAATCCACTATTAGAACACGAAACGATCAGATCTTCACACGGACCTCTAAAACTTCTAGTAGATGATCTAGATATACTCAGTAGAAAACCCTTTAATCCACAATAGCTGATTTTCTCAATATCCTTGACATAGACAACCTCTAATACACCAAATGCTAATAGTTTTGACATCAATGACAACCACATATCAGCAACACAGCCACAACATCCAACATAATCTAACAACAGAAACTAAAGTGGTTCAACAATACCTCAAGTGACCCTTTCTTGAGTTGTTGCTTCCACAGGATTTATCACACACTCACTTACTCAACAAATCATGATTTTAAACCAATTCTCTTTATTGCATTCTAACACTAAATGGTTACACAAAATCTAATGGGAATTTGTTGAAGATCTTTTATTCAATAACACACATTTTATTCTTAATACTATTTCAACTATTGAGTAGTAATGGTAAACAAATAACTAGCTAACTAGATCTCCTCCTTGGAAGAAGATTATACTATATATGGTCTGTGATGAATTTAATTATTCATTGACTGAAAATAAACGTATGAAACAACTATCAAAGCTCCCTCAAAGCTAGGAAGAGGACTCAGTTTGAAAACAAAAAATAATAAATATCTAAAATAGGAGTAGAAAAACTAAATACAAACTCTATATATAACAACTTAATTGTTATAACAGAGACGTGGTCATAGAATAGTTTGTCATAAATCAATCCTATCACAAGTAGACTCCTCCTAGCTATCTTATTTGGTGAGTAAGAGTTTTGTGTACTGACTCGCAACTAATTAATAAATGATCACCTTAATTTCCTTCTAAGAGTTTCACACCTTGGCCATTTGACTTTTTCTCTACAACAATCTCCCGTCCTTATGTTGTGAGCTAAGAAACTTGTTTTTGTGGGTTGACAGTCCTTCTTGCTATAAGTGTTAGTCATATTCCTAAGGCATCCTCATCATTAGAAATCATAAATTAAACATAAAATCATACTAAATTTCATAAAAATTCATGAATTCATGCATACATATATTAACACAACATATTTCATTTCCACATACTTAAAATTGCTTAAAAGTATATGAAAGGTATAAAAGGTTTTAGGAATGTCTCGAAACTTAGCATAAAGAGATGATGAAAAGTATTAAACAGTAAAAGGAAACTAGCCAATTATAGGGCCCATCATTTTGGAAAATATTGTTTATATCTTTGAGTTTAGTGTGTATGGATGTCCCCATTGATTTTAGCAATGGGTACAATATTGGATACCCATTATGGATAATCAATAGGCCTAATGAATCTAACATCTAAACATTTTTGAAGGTCAATTTTGACCAATAGTACAATTTTGGGATGTATCTCATGAAGTTTCTATTTCACTAGTTTAGCATATGGAAAAAATATCAAGTGGTGGACTACCAAAGAGGTATCAAGTCTAGGCATGTTTGCATAAGACCAAGAAAAGTCTATATTTCATCTTTCAAGTAATGTTGTGAAATATTTCTTCCCCTGAGGTGTTAGTGATGTGGTAAAAATTATGACTTTAGGATTTTGTTTTGTGTCAATATTTATTTCTTGTGATTCTTCAACCAATGTTGGGGGTCTCTATTGATACTTAAAAATGGTAGGAAGGTTGAATCCTCCATCCTTAGGGACCTTAGAGAGGTTTTCACCTTTGCATACATCTTTCTTTTTAATTTTTCTTGATCCAATTGTGCCATGTTGTGGTTTTCACTAGGGGATCATTCTATTATTTTTATTTTATCACTTTTATGATTGAAGGATTTGATTCTTCCCCAAAGTATGTTTGAAATCAAGCTTTGTAACAAATCCAACTCTCTAATCTCCAAATGGTATGTTTTCTCGAAGGCCCATAAGTTTTGAAATAGCTTCATCATTTTAAAATGTGTTCAAAACTAGAGGTCCTTTTTGGTTCCAATCGATGATTTGGGGACAAATGAGTGGAAGTTCATTTGGGTTTTGATGTAGAAGTGAGTAATATGGAGGATAAGGTGTAAATAGATATATCTTGGAATAGTTTGGTGATATGTATGAAAAATTTGTCAATGGTACCATCATTAGTATTTTCAACCATAGGAAAAGATTCGGCTACCTCACTAGAAATGCACTGAAGGTCTAAAGACATAATTTTCAATGTCCCATACCAAATCCCTTGATATGTTTGTCTCTTTTCTATAACTATGAGTTCTTTTATTCGTTGTTCGTGAATCCCATGAGTTCCTTGACCTTTGTATCCCATGTTTTTTATTATGTAAAATCCCTTAGTATATTTTTTAATTGGTAATGTAGATTATTCTTTATCTTCTTTGTACAACCATCTAGAGACATATTGTTCTATGAACTCTTTATTTATTTCTTCCCAACATGAAAATATTGTGGGTTCATATTCGATAAAAATTGTTTAGATATTGTTTGGATTGGTTGGGGTTTGCTATATGATGTAGGTGGGACATAAGTTATCCCAAGTAGAAGGAACCTTTCATATCATATTGTCCACATCCTTTGTCATCTACTTGGACCTTGACCTCGGTAATAGGAATTTTTGTAGTCAATGATGAACATAGGGTGGATGGGTTTATATTAGATAATGAAGATTAGGCGACATCATTGTTAGGTACTTGGCGAGATTTTTGATATTTTTCCTCTACATTTTTGAAATATTGGAAAGGGTGAGGATCTCCATAGAAGGTTACCTCAATACATCATTGTAGGGAGATTTTAAGCACTAGCGATAGACAGATGGTACGACCTGCATGACATGTATCCCTTGGCAACCTGGGATAATGTTGTATGAGAGATCTAAATCCAAGACTTGAAATGTAGTATTTATAATGGTAGGACCAACTTGGATAGGTAACTTGATTATTCCTTCATATCACACTCAATATCATTATAAGATTTTACTCTGATATCTTTTTATGTTTCTATGACACCATCATAATATCCCAACTATTTTACCAATTTGAGGGTGTTTGTGAAGGAAGACTTCTAGGTATAGAGCCTAATTATGGAATGTAGTGGATTGATTGAGGGTACTTTTTAGTGAGTATGAGATAATGGTGTGAGGTGATATACCCTACCATGGCCTAAAATTGTTTATTATCTATGTTAGTGGGTCTGTATAACTCCTAGAGTGATTTTTCAAGGATCTACTTATGTGTAGGAGATGTACAAAGGAGTTCTAGGATGGATATTTAAGTGGGTGTTTTTCTTAGGTATTCTAAGAGGTTATATTTAGATGAAGGACATGGTGTTGGTTGGGATCTTTGAAGAGTTACTTTACCACGATGTGTGGTGACTACACATTCATTACTCAAAATGGATATGGTGGTAGTTTGCATATTGGTTTTTATATATGACCCACAAAGGAATCATATCAATAATTGACATTGTTATCAAAAAAATTCTTATTTGAGGGGTTTTCTTTATGAAGGTTAGAGATTAAATCCTTGTATATATTGAGATAATTATTAGTTGAATTGTTGGGACATTTTTCAATGGTAATATTGCCTTGGTCAATAAGGTCTTGAATAATACTTTTTCAATTTCATGCAATTAGGTGTCTTATGACATTTAACTCTATGGTACTCACAATAATCATTATCTTTGTACCATGAGGGTCTAAACTATGGTTCATCATATTGTCTAAGTTTTTCCATCTTAATAAGATTAGATTGGACTATCTTTTTCAAGGAAAATCAATTGGACCCCCTTAGGGAGTGTATTTTAATCTTGGGTTGTTGTTATGTCTAGGTGGTCCTCTTAGGAGAGTCGCATTTTGGCTGTTTAGATACATGCTTGATGATGTTTGTATGTTTTGTATGAACTTTGTGTATACTAAAACACCATTGATAATGTTTTTGTTTTTAGCCCATAGGTGAGGTTTATCATTGGAATGTGAATCAAGGTCTTTACTTTCCTTGTAGCATTTAAAAATACCCTTAGTGATGAGATCCTTTTCAATATGTGTTCCTTTCTCAATGGTTTCATCAAATATGTTAGCGCATTGCACTTGCAACTAAAAAGTCCATTTCTTTGTATAAATCTTGGACAAATATTCTCACAAGTTGTTTTTTAGGGATAGGCCATAGGATTTTCTTGCCATTTTCATCATTGTTGTAGGAAGGTAGAAAATGAGTTTCCATTTCTTTGTTGTGTGTTACATAGGTCATTCATGGATATTTCATGTTCAATGTCACATGAGAAATGTCTGATAAATTTTTCTACCAATTCATAAAAGGTTTTAATCTCATGAGGTAGATGAGAGAACCATTAAATTGTTTATCCTCCTAAAATTTGAGGAACGAGGTGTATCGTGTGTCATTGTAAGCAACCTCTAGGAAATTTATGTAAAATTATTATGTGTTCACGTGGATCACCTCTTCTCTTATATTTTTCAATTTTAAGAATTTTGAAATTCTGAGGAAAAGGTATCATAGGGATAGATATATCGAAAGGATAAGGAAAAAAAATTTCAAGCATGTAATTTTTCTTCATGTGTCATAGTTCAATATCAACTATTTTCTTATGTAAGCTTTGGATTTTTTGTGCCAAGTAAATTTTAGGTGTGAAGGTAGACATGTCAATAGGAGGTTAAATGGTAAAATTTGAGGGGATCGATAATTGATGTTGTTGGGGAATGCTAGAAAATTTGAATGAAAGATTATGATTTTTGGGGATAGATGATTGAAGATGTGGAATATTAAATGAAATATTTTGATTTTGGGGGTGTATGTATTTGTAGGTGTACTAAATATGGAATATTGAGAGTTATATGGGTTGTATGTGTTTTTAGTTATGTTGAATGTTGAAGATTGAGAGGTGTGTGAAATGTGTGTGTTTGTAGGCATGTTGAACATGGAAGATTGAGAGGTATGTGTGATGTGTGTGCTTGTGGGTATGTTGAATATGGGAGATCGAGAGGTATACAGGATGTTTATGTTTGTAGGAATGTTGAATGTGGAATATTTAGAGGTATATGGAATGTTTTTGTGTGTAGGAATGTTGAATATGGAAGATTGAGAGGTATATGGAATGTATGTGTTTGTAGGAATGTTGAATGTAGAATATTGAGAGGTGTATAGAATGCCTGTGTTTGTAGGTATGGTGAATGTGGAAGATTGAGAGTTATTGTTAGATGCACAAAATAACTAAGAGGGAAGGTGAATCATTTGTACATTAAAACATTCAATCCCTAATTAAACTTCAAACCCTTATCAAACTTTAAACCCTCATTAAGCATTAGTAGAATGTAAACATGTGAAACAATAATGCAAACACAACCATACATAAGAGAACACCAGATTTACATGGAAAACACTAATCAAGTAAAGACCATGATGAGTATTAGCTCACATATATATGAAGAGCAACATTGAACTACAATAGGCTAACTGTTGGAGGGTTCACTACCCTATAAAGAAGAAAGTTTCACTGCCAAGAGAACTCATTATCTAGAATAAATAAAGAAAGAAGAAAATTGTTACAAAGAGATTCACTATCTTAGAGAAACAAGAGAATTCCACCATTAAAAAATTTCACCATCCACAACCATTGGCTCATGAGCTCCAACAACTTCAAGAACACTAAAAATGTAGACACCTTCTGCTCACTGCATCAAGAGTCATAGGTATTTAATATTGCACTCAAATCACCACACTTGATCACATTCACATCTCTTACACATCTTACCACATTTCCAAAAATTCACCTTGTATTTATACCATCCATGACCTAAACAATCTTAATTAGGTCAGCCTCAATGAAACATATGCACCTCAAATGTGCAACACCAAAATAGGTTAGCACCAAAAACTTCCATAGTGGAAATAATTGAAGGAAAAACATGCCAAGGGTTAACTAGGACCCAAATATAAATCAACACACTACTCATGAGATCCACAATTCATGAGGTACCTCCATAAATGGTGCTAGCACACTAGGTTGGCCAAACCCAAACTAACACTACAAGCAATCACATAAATGCTTCCCTAGGTCAAAAAAAAAAAGGTGAACCACACAACATCACACAATATCCAAGAGTATTCCAACATCAACATACTACTCTGCAATACTTCCACAACCACCTGAGACAAAGAATTTTTTCATCTTACGCATCAAGATGCACTACCACTGAACAACAACACAAGAACTGAATTTGTGAAGCAACTCAACACTAGAAACTCCAAGGGAAAGTATATATAAATAATATAAGCTTATTCCCAAATTTGCAAGACAAGAAACCTCAACACAGAGAAATGCAAAGCAATCTCATTTCTCCTAGACAACCTTCTTAAAAAAAAAACACATACTATCAAACACATCTTCCATTGTCGCACGATTTAGAACCTAAAACTTTGGATATAACACATTTGGAAACCTTTGATCATTACATATACACTTCAAAAGAATTTCTTCAACCATGAATAAATGTGAAGCACAATACTAAACACACCTCTATCACACTACACACAGTTTTATTCAAATTTTCTCAAAATCACTTGGAAACCAAGTAAACCAACTATATCAATAACACTACAAACACCTCCTCAACACATCTAAAGCATCTACAAAACACTTCAAATCATGACTACACTAGAGGTTGACATCAAGCCATAATATAGATGACAACATAGTGCAACATTCTCCATTGATTCCAATAATCTCCATATACAAGGGGTTGGCATTAATGTGACACACCACTAGTAACAATACCAACAATATCCAACAATCTTCTTCACCATCCTAGAGGCTGGAATCAATGACAACACCAAAAATCGTCCAACAATATCCCCCTGTATCATTGATGGCAACACCAGCTCTGAAAAACCATCAACAACAATAGCAACCAAAAGCAACTATGCATCAAGTAACACTCCCCCTGGCTGGGGCATCTCTTATACTTATTTTCCTTGCATCTTTTAGACACCATTCTCTCCCTTTCCATTATCTACCTCTATCTTGAGGAGTTTTTTAGACATCAATGGAAAAGGGAAAAATCTTTCCCTTTGACATCACCAGCACACTTCTCTTTGGACAACACTAGCAAGAAATTTTTCTCTCTCCACAACTCTCTACTTACCTACACTCTCCTCTTTAGGAACACAAAGTATGCTCCACCTAGCTACACCAATTGAAAACACTACTACCTACTCACCCTGAGAGGTAGCCTTCAAAATCAGTCTAGGACCAAGAATGTATCTTGAAATTCCTCTTGGAAAAATGCACACACTTATGCATCTAGTTGAAAGGAGGGGAAATAACCCCTAACTTCTTTCAGAGATACTCAAAATTATCTTTTGGAAGATCCTTTATAAAAATGTCTATAACCTTATCCTTTGTAGCCACACACTCCAACTTCATCTCATTCTTTGTAACCTTCTCTCCTAGAAAATGATACCAGATAGAGATATATTTTGTTCTTGAATGTATTACCAGGTTCTTTAAGATATTGATATAACTTGTATTATCACACAAGATCAAAATAGGTTCATCATATAATATTCTAATATCCTTCAATTTTTTCTTCATCCACAACACCTATGCATGGAATGATGCTACTGAAATATACTCTTCTTTTGAAGTAGATAATGACACTGAATCCTAATTCTTACTCAACCATAAAACCAATCTTCTTCCAAGAAAGAAATCACCTCCACTTGTACTTCTATCATTTTCACATATTTCCCAATCTACATATGTATATTCACTTGAGAAATAGTATCCTTTGGATACCATAGACCAAAGTCTAAAGTGCCTTTCAAGTATCTCAATATCCTTTTGATTGCTCCAACATGTGATTCTCTAGGATCTTGAAATCTTGCCACAAGACATACTGCATGCATGATATCTAGTCTAGTAGCAGTTATGTATAACAATCCACCAATCATTGATCTATACTCTCTCTAATATGTCTTAGGAGATTCATCATTCTTTCTCAACTTAGAACCAATGACCATAGGTGTACATACCAGTTTAGAATCCTCCATCCCAAACTTCTTCAACATTTCCTTAACATACTATGACTGTGAAATGAAAATACCTTTCCTTGATTGAACTATTTGTATCCCAAGGAACAAATTCATTGCCCCACACATTGACATCTCAAACTCTTTCTACATCTCTTTAAAAAATATTGCACATACCTTCATTTCCTCCAAAGATTATGTCATCAATATATTCCACCACAATCAGGATTTGTTCTCCTTCAACTTTGAAGTATAGGTTGCTACCTGCAATACCTTTTCTAAATCCTTGGTATAATAAGTATTTATCCAATATTGTATATCAAGCTCTAGGAGCCTATTTGAGTTCATACAATTCCTTCTTTAACTTGTAGACCATAACAACATCATCTAACAATAGAAAACCTTATGACTGTTCAATGTACACCTCTTCTTCTAACTCACCATTCAAGAATGTAGACTTCACATCCATCTAATAAACCTTGAAGTATTTGTGTTGCAAAGACCAAAAAAATCCTAATGGCCTCAAATTCTTGGCACCAAAGAAAATATCTCCTCAAAATCTATTCCTTCCACTTGTGAGTAGCCCTTACACACAAGCATGGCCTTATTCCTGACAACTTTTCCATCCTCATTCAACTTGTTCCTAGAAACCCATTTTGTTCCTATTACATTCATGTTTTTTGGTCTTGGGATCAATTCCCAAGTCTGATTCTTCTTAATTTATTGTTACTCTTCTTTCATAGCTTTTATCCAACTATCATCTTTGCATGCCTCAATTATAGTTTTAGGTTCTACCTAAGAAAGCAAACAAAAGTTTATATGTTATTCTATCATAGAAGCTTTTCTTCTTTCCAACACACCTTTTCTCTTATCTCCAATGATTTGATCTTCAAAATGATTCTTCTGCACATACTTAGGAGTCTTAGGGATCTTTTTTGGAGCTTCTTCCTCTTCAACTATCATCTCTTTTTATTTCTCTTCATCCTTTTCTTCTTCAATGCAAGAGGGTTCATCAAGTTCATATCTTTCTATTAGCAATGAAATTTGATGTGGTTCTTCATTTACTTTGACACTTGCCTCTCAACTATCTTCTTCAATCTTTTGTTGTAGCACCGATAAACCTTTCTTCTTGTAGAGCATACAAGGAAGATTCCTTCATCAGATCTTGCATAAAACTTTCCCAATTTTTCTTCATGTCTTCTAATATAGCATTTTCTTCCAAAAAAATTCAAGTATTTCCTAGTAGGAGGTTTACCATACCATAACTCATGGGGAGTTTTAAACTATTCACTGTTGCTTGACCTCTATTAAGAATGTAGACTGAAGTATGAATAGATTCTCTCCAATATACATCCAAGTCATTCTAGAATAATCATTAATCAATGACATGAAATATATATCACCATGAGAAATTATTTTAGTAGGTCCACATAGGTTTGCATACACCAACTTCAAAGGTACTATTATAGAATATTCTTTAGTCTTGAACCTCTTATTTGTTTTCTTTCCAAATTGAAATTACTTAAAAATTGCATTGATAGGCTTTGTAATCCTTGGCAAATCTCTCACAGCATTAGTAGAAATGATCTTCACTAGGTTATCAAAATTGATGTGACTCATTATTCTATGCCATAACAAAATTTCATTGATTTGAGATACAAAGAACTTAACATCACCACCTTTGAGTTGACAAGAATTACCTTATATCCTTGTCCCTACAACAACCAAATTTCTAGATCTTCCTTTTCTAATTTCACAACCATCATCCTAAAATACAAGATTGTATCCTTTGCTAGACATTTTCCCTACACTAAGAAGATTATGCGAGAGACACTTGACATAAAAAACATCATATATTTTATGCTTGCCACCAAAACTAATTGAACTTTTTCCATAGATTTTAGTAGATCTATCATCACCAAAATTAACAATACTACCATAATACTTCTAAAGTTTAAAAAACTTACTCTTATCACCTATCATATGATTTGAGCATCCATGATCAATTATCTAGTAATTCCACTCCTCTCTTGCATGAAAAGCAGTCACCATAATTTCATCAACCTTGTAACCTATTTCCAAACTAGTTTTTTTCACACATCTTTCATAATTATTAGAATTTGTTCCAACATTTAAAGCCATGAAAAATAATTTATCACTATCTTCATCAAGATAGTATGATTCTTCATTATCAAATACACCATTGTCTTTATCAACATAATAGCTCTTCTTGACATATTTACCTTTATGATCCTTATTTTTTTCAATTGAAAATTTGATTGGACATTTAGAAGCATAATGACCTATATTTCCACAACTAAAACACTTAAAGGTTAACTTACCTTTATATTTTACAATTCCCTTTTTTAATCTCCTTACAAAATTTGCTTCCATGTCTCGTCAAGATCATCCATATCGGATTCATCATCCTTCTCTAGCCTGTTGAATTTAAAGGTAGTTTTCTTACTTGTAGAATTTTTACTAAACTCAATTCAAATGAAATAAAAGCACCAAACATCCAATCTCTAGAATAATTATCCAAAATTTGAGCTTCCTCAATAGTAGAAACTTTAGAACTATAAGATTTAGGAATAATTCTTCATAAATTTTTCACAGCTTCACTTTCTTCCAACTTTCCACCAAGACCATTGATGGCATTAACAACTTCATCCACTTTGAGCATATAGGTTGTAATTTCTTCATCTTAAGACATCCTTAAGTTTTCAAATTTGGCTTTGTAATTCTATATTTTTCCTTGTTTTACCTTACCATCTCCTTCATAAATTTTCTACAACTTTGTCTAGAAATCTTTTGTAGATTTCAGACTTATCACCTTTCCAAGTTCAAAACTAGAAAGACCGCCTAGGATAGCATTTGTTGATTTTCCATAGTTCTCATAATTCTTGATCTCATCATCACTTTCTAGACCATTAGCAAGAAAGGTATATCCTTTTTCAATTGATTTTTAGACTCCAAATCATAGAGATACAAGAAAGGATTCCATCCTAGCTTTCTAGTAAGTATAATTCATTCCATTGAACATAGGATATTTGAAACCCTTCCTTTGCACCATCTAGTTCTACCTCAAGCGGTTAAGCTTCTTCCAAGGAACCATAGTGGATACAAATTGTTAGATGAATAGGACAACTGAGAAGGGGGGTGAATTAGTTGTACATTAAAACATTCAATCCCTCATTAACTTTTAAACCCTTATTAAACTTTAAACTCTCATTAAGCATTAGCAGAATGTAAACATGTGAAACAACCATGTAAACATAACCATACACAAGAGAAAACTATATTTACATGGAAAACCCTAAGCAAGGAAAAACCATGATGAGTATTAGTTTGCATGTATATGAATAACAACATCAAATTACAATAGGCTCACCGTCAGAGGGATCATCTACCCTAAAAAGAAGAAAGGATCATTGCCAAGAGAACTCACTATCTAGAAGAAAGAAAGAAAGAAGAAAAATGTTGCAAAGAGATTCACTATCTTAGAGAAAAAAGAGAAATCCAACACTAAAAATTTGCACCATCCACAACCTTTGGCTCATTTCCTCTAGCAACTTCAAGCACACTAAATATGTAGACACCTTTTTCTCACTGCATCCAGAGTCATAGTCATTGAAGCTCACACTTAGATCACCACACTTGATCACATTTGCATCTCTTACACATATTACCACATCTCTAGCAATTCACCTTGCATTTATACCATCCATGACCTAAATAATCTTAATTAGGTCAAGCTCAATAAAATGTATGTACCTCAAATGTACAACACCAAAATAGGTTGGCACCAAACACTTCAGCGGTAGAAATAAGTCAAGGAAGATCATGCCAAGGGTTAAATAGGACCCAAATATACATCAAAACACTACTCATCACATCCATAATCCATGAGGTACCTTTGCAAATAGCACTAGCATGCCAAGTTGTCCAAACCTAAACTAACACCTCAAGTGACCATATACAAATTTTTCCATGACCATAAATAACATGTGGACCACACAAAAAAATCACACAATATCCAAGAATATTCCAACATCAACATACTACTTTGCAATACTGCTGCAACCAATTGAGACAAGTAATACTTTCATCCTGCACATTAGGATGCACTACCATTGAACTCCAACGCAAGAACTGAATTTGTAGAGAAAATAAACACCAGAAACTCAAAGGAAAAGTATATATAAGAAATATAAGCATGTTCTAAAATCTACAAGACAAGAAACCTCAACACGAATAAATGCGGAGAAATCTCATTTCTCCCAGATAGCCTACTACATAGACAAACACACTTTCAAACACATCTTCCATTGTCGCACAATCCAGAACCTGAAACTCTGGATATAACACCTTTGAACACCTCTAATCATTAAATCCAAATCTCACAAGCATATATTCAACCAAGAATAAATATGGAGCACAATACTGAACACACCTCTATCACACTAAACACTCTTTTATTCAAAATTTCAAAAGCACTTGGAAACCATGTAAACTAATAGTATCAACAACAATACAAACACCTCCTCAATGCATCAAGAAAATCTACAAAAATCTTCACATCATGACTATACTAGAGGTTGACATCAAGAAATAATACAAATGACAACATAGTACTATACTCTCTAATGATTCCAATAATCTCCACATACAAGGGGTTGACATTAATGTGACATAACACTAGTATCAATACCAACAATCTCTAACAATCTTTCAATCCATACTAGAGGTTGACATCAATTACAATACCAACAATCTTCCAACAATCTCCCCCTTTGTCATTGATGGCAACACTAGCTCTAAAAAACCATCAACAAAAAAAGTAACCAAAAGCAACTTTGCATCAAGCAGCACTCCCCCTGACTAGTCCATCTCTTATGCTTCTTTTCCTTATGTCTTTCAGACACCATTCTCTCCCTTTCCATTCTCTCCCCCTATCTAGATGAGTTTTTTAGACATCACTCTTCCCCTTTCACATCAATAGCAAACAGAAACATCTTTCCCTTTGGCATCACCAACACACTTCTCTTTGGGAAACACCAGCAAGCAATTGTTCTCTCTCCACGTCGCTCTACTTTGTACACTTTCCTCCTTAGAAACACAAAGTATGCTCCACCTAGCTACACCAATTAAAAACACTACTACCTACTCCCCCTAAGAGGTAGCGTTCAACGTCATTCTAGGACCAAGAATGTATCTTGAAATTCTTCCTAGAAATATGCACAAACTTATGCATCTAGTTGAAAGGAGGGGAAATAACCCCTAATTTCTATAGGAGATACTCAAAAGTATCTTTTGGAAGAGCCTTTATAAAAATCTTTGCAACTTGATCCTTTGTAGGCACATACTCCAACTTCCCCTCATTCTCTGCAACCTTCTCTCTTAGAAAGTGATACCAGATAGAGATATGTTTTGTTCTTGAATGTATTACCAAGTTCTTTGAGATATTGATATCACTTAAGTATTAGCACACAAGATAGAAATAGGTTCATCCTATGATACTTGGATATCCTTCAATGTCTACTTCATCCACAATAACTATGCACAACATGATGTTGTTGCAATATACTTTTCTTCTGTAGTACATAATGATACTGAATTTTGCTTCTTACTCCAACATGAAACCAATCTACTTCCAAGAAAGAGAACACCTAAATTTTTACTTCTTCTATCACCTACACATCCTACCCAATTTGCATTTGTATATGTACTCAAGGAGAAATTAGTATCCTTAGGATACCATAGACAAAATTTTGGAGTACCTTTCAATTATTTAAATATCCTTTTGACTACTACAACATGTGATTCTTTGGGATCCTCTTGAAATCTTGAAACAAGACATACTACATACATGATATCCAGTCTAGTAGCAGTTAGGTATAGCAATCCACTAATCATTGATCTATACCTGCTCTATTTTTTCTTAATAGATTCATCATTCTTGCTCAAATTACAACTAGTAACCATAGGAGTACATACTGGTTTAGAATCCTGCATCAGAAACTTCTTCAACATTTCCTTAAGAAACTTTGACTGTGAAATGAAAATACCTTTCTTTGATTGACTGATTTGTATCCCAAGGAAGAAATTTATCTCCCCACACATTAACATCTCAAACCTTTTTTTCATCTCCTCTATAAATTTTTTTGTACAAAATTTACTCTCCTTCAAAGATTTTGTCATCAACATATACCACCACAATCAATATTTTTTCTCCTTCAACTTTGAAGTATAGGTTGCTATCTATAGTACCTTTTTTGAACACTTGTAATAATTACTTATCCAATCTTGTAAACCAAGCTCTGGGATCCTATTTGAGTTCATACAATGCCTTCTTCAACCTGGAGACCATATCAACATCATCTAAAAATTGAAAAAACTTTTCATATTTCAATGTACACCTCTTCTTCTAACTCACCATTCAAGAATACAGACTTTGCATCCATCTAATCAACCTTATATTTTTTGTGTTGAAAAGGCCAGAAACATCCTAATGGCCTCCATTCTTTCCACCAGATAAAATTTTTCCTCAAAATTTATTTCTTCCACATGTGAGTAGCCCTTAAAATCCTAGCCTTGTTCATGATAACTTTTCCATCCTCATTTAACTTGTTCCTAAAAACCCATTTTGTTCCTATTACATTCTTAATTGTTGTTCTTAGGATCAATTCCCAAGTTTGATTCTTCTCAATCTCCTCTAACTCTTCTTCCATAGTTTTGATCCAATTCACATCTT
The DNA here is from genome assembly GCA_007258455.2 of Sequoia sempervirens. NCBI lineage: Eukaryota > Viridiplantae > Streptophyta > Pinopsida > Cupressales > Cupressaceae > Sequoia > Sequoia sempervirens. The sequence continues at coordinate 338,933,523 of VDFB02271358.1, read as the reverse complement.
TGCATGCTTCATTTATAGTTTTAGTTTCTACCTCTGAAAGTAAAAAAAAGTTTACCTATTCTTCTGTCATGCTTTTCTTCTTGTCAACAAACCTTTTCTTTTATCTCCAATAATTCAATCTTCAGAATGATTATTCTATACATACTTAGGAGTCATAGGGATCTTTTCTGGAGCTTCTTCCTCTTCAACTCTCATCTCTTTTTCTTTTTGTTCATCCTTTTCTTCTTCACTGCAAGAGGGTTCATCAAATTCATATCCTTCTATCAGCACTAAACTTTCATGTGGTTCTTCATCCACTTTGACACTTGCACTCTCAGCTATCTTCTTCAGTATTTTGTTGTAGCATTGGTAAGGCATCATTATTTTAGAGTATCCAAGGAATATTCCTTCTTCATATCTTGCATCAAACTTTTCTAAGTTTTCTCCATCTCTTTTGATATAACATTTGCTTCCAAAAACTCTAAAGTATTTCATTTACCATACCATAACTCATAGGGAGTTTTTAAACTATTCACTCTTTATTGACCTTTATTAAGAATGCAGACTTCAATATGAATAGCTTCTCTCCAATAGACATTCGGTAGATTTTCTTCTTTTATCATAATCCTTGTTTCTTCTTGAATTGACCTATTCTTCCTCTCCACAACTCCATTTTGCTAAGGATTCCTAGGAGCTAATAAATGCATTTTTATACCATGATCTTCACAAAAAAATTTGAACTCATAAGAGGTGAACTCTCCACCTTTGTTAGACCTCAAGCACTTGATTTTAACATCCATTTCATTCTCAACCATAGACTTAAATTCTTTAAACATATCTAGAGCTTTTCATTTTTCTTTGAGAAATGTCACCCAAGTCATTCTAGAATAATCATCAATCAATAACGTGAAATACCTATCACCATGAGAACTTATTATTTAGGTAGGTCCACATAAGTCTACATCCACCAACGCCAAAAGTCCTATAGTAGAATATTTGGTAGTCTTGAACCTCTTCTTTTTATGCTTTCCAAATTGACATTCCTTACTGTAAGTGTGAATAAGTAACAGGTAAAAGAACAACTAAACACTTCTTAATAAGACATTAGATCAAGATTAACATGAGTTAAACTAATTTAAAACACTGAAAATCCTGAAGACATCTCATTGTCTCCTATCTCCAAAGATTTATAAAATTACAAAAGCTCTCAGATTTGTAAGCACCGTAACTATTTAAAATGCCTATCTACAGAACGGAATGGATGCTAAATGCAATGATGTGATGACTACTAATTATTTTTAATGATAATGATGCTATAGTAAACTATCCTGATGAAAACTGATAAAAGGAAGCTACAGTAAAAACTAATGATGTTGTCGTGATATGAAATCTACTGATGCCATGATGTTATGATGATACTAAAATGAAAATGCTAATGCTTATGATTGCTTGGTTGCTTGAGTACTAATTCATGCAGAGTAAGTTTGCATAAAAAATGATAATTCTCGAGGGTCCTTTTCATGTTTCAGGAGGCTGTATGTATAGATTTCTGACAACAGTTTTGTACAGGGGTAACGCAACAGAGGCTGAGATTAAATCTGGAGATTTGAATGGTATGAGATGAGAAGGTGGAGCTGATCATGGAGGATTGTTCCTCCCCATGAAAACACTAGGCAACATGAGAGAAAATATTTGAGGCAGGAGATTGAGAGGATTTCCTGTAGGTTTGTCCCCAAGGCTTTTCCTATGAATGACAATTAAATTAATTAGATTTGAAAAATCTAATTTTATTGGTGAGTGAATAGAGGGATTTGATTTATGCTTTTATTTAAATATTTTTGGTTTATTTAAATTAGCAAAAAGAGAGATAAATAATTTAACAAAACAAACTATAGAAGTTGTTTATTAAATTAAAATAGAAGGAATAGAAGTATGATGTAATAATTAAATAATACCAACTATTGAAGTTGTGTATTTAATTTTAGGATAGAATTGATGGATAAAGTATAGAAGAAATAATAACGATAATAGTTAAATAAAACAATGTATTTAATTTTGTTTATTTAATTAAGAGGAAATAATGTGATAAAATAGAAGAATTAATAGTGAACTTAATATAAATAAATATTTCTATTTATTTACTAAGTAGATGAATTTAGGATTAATTAATCAAATAAATTATATTTAATTAATTAGATTCTCTAGACCATTTTTAGGTGTCTACACTTACAGATTGCATTGATAGGCTTTGTAATCCTTAGCATATCTCTCACAACATCAATAGAACTGATCTTCACTAGGTTATCAAATTTAATGTGACCCATTCTTATATGCCACAACCAAATTTCATTTATTTAAGATATAAAGCACTTAACACCACAAGCTTTGAGCTAATAAACATTACCTTGTGTCCTTGTCCCTACAACCCTTTTCTTATTTCACAACCATCATCCTAAAACACAAGATTGTATCCTCTGCTACACATTTTTCCTACACTAAGAATATTATGTTGGAGACCCTTGATGTAAAGAACATCATCTATCTTATGCTTTCCATAAAAACTAATTGAACCTTTTCCATATATCTTAGTATATGTATCATCACCAAACTTAACAAGACCACCATCATACGTTTGAAGTTTAACAAGCATACTCTTATCACTTGTCATATTATTTGAGCATCCACTATCAATTATCCAATAATTCCTCTCCTCTCTTGCATGAAAAGAAGTCACCATAGTTCCTTCAACTTTGTGACTTGTTTCTAGAGCACTTTTCTTCACACATCTTTCAAAATTAGTAGAATTAGTTCCAAAATTTAAAGCCATGAACAAGCATTCATCATTGTCTTCATCAAGATAGTCAGATTCTTCATCATCAGATACACCATTGTCTTTTTCAACATAATAGCTCTTCTTGACATATTTACCTTTATGATCCTTATTTTTTTCATTTGAAACTTTGATTGGACATTTAGAAGCATAATGAACTATCTTTCCACAATTGAAACACTTAAAGGGTAACTTACCTCTATATCTTCTAGTGCATTTTTTTGAATCTCCTTACAAATCTTACTTCTACCTCATCAAGATCATCGAATCTAATTCATCATCCTTCTCTACCTTGCTAACTTCAAAGGTAGTTTCCTTATATCATCTTTACCAAACTCTCTTAGTTTAAAAGAAATTAAAGAACCAAACATTTGATCTCTAGAATAATTATAGAAATTTTGAGCTTCCTCAAAAGCTTAAACTTTAGAACTATAAGATTTAGGAAGAGTTCTTAATACCATTTTCACAACTTGGCTTTCTTCCAGCTTTCCACCAAGACCATTGATGGCATTGACAACTTCATCCACTCTGAGCATGTAGGCTATAATTTCTTCATCTTAAGACATCCTTAGGGTTTCAATTTTATATTTGTAATTTTGAATGTTTGCTTGTTTGACCTTATCATCTCCTTCATTAATTCTCGGAATCTTTGTCCAAACATATTTTATAGATTTTAGACTTATCACCTTTCCAAGTTAAGAATTAGAGTGACCACTCAAGGTAACATTTCTTTCCTCTCCATTGTTCTCATAATCCTTGATCTCATCATCACTTAACAGACCATTAGCAGGAAAGGTATATCCTTTTTCAACTAATTACCATACTCTGAATTCTAGAAAGACAATCAAGGAATCCATCCTAGGTTTCCATAAGTGTAATTCATTCCATTAAACAAAGAAAATTTCAAACCCTTCTTGTGCACCATCCGGATCTACCTCAAGCGATTAAGATTATTCCAAGGAACCACAACTTTGATATCAATTGTTAGATGCACATAGTAAGTGAGAGTGGGGTGAATTAGTTGTACATTAAAACATTCAATCCCTCATTCACTTTCAAACCCTTATCAAAATTTAAACCCTCATTAGTCATTATCAAAATGTAAACATGCAAAACAACAATGCAAACACAACTATAAAAAAGAGAACATTATATTTACTGGAAAACCCTAGGTAGGTAAAAACCACACTGAGGATTAGCTCACATATATATGAATAGAAATAATGAATTACAATAGGTTCACTATTGGAGGGTTCACTATCTTGAAAAGAAGAAAGGATCACTGCTAAGAGGACTCATTATCTAGAAGAAAGAAACATAAAATAAAATAGTTACAAAGAGATTCACTATCTCAGAGCAACAAGATAAATCCACCACTCCAACATTGCACCATCTGCAACCTTTGGCTCACTACCTCCAACAACTTCAGGCACACTAAAAATGTAGACACCTTCTACTCACAACATCAAGTGTCATAGGAATTTAAGATAGCACCCAAATCACCACAGGTGATCACATTCACATCTCTTACACATCTTACCACATCGATAACAATTTTCATTTCATGTATACCATTTGCTACCTAAAAAATATTAATTAGGTCAGCCTCAATGAAATGTATGCACCTCAAGTGTGTAACACAAAAATAAGTCAAAACAAAACACTTTTGTGGTGGAAAGAAGTGAAGGCTTACCACACCAAGGGTTAACTAGGACCCAAATCTACATCAAGACACTACTCATCACATTCACAATCCATGAGGTACCTCCATAAATAGCGCTAGCATGCCAGGTTGGACAAACCTAAACTAACACTACAAGTGAGCACATACATGCTTCTCCAGGTCTAGAAACAATATGCAAACCATAAAAAAATATCAAACAATATCCAAGAATATTCTAACATCAACATACTACCTACAATATTGCCGCAACCACTTTAGAAAATGAATACTTTCATCCTATGCATCAAGATGCACTACCACCAAAATCCAAAACAAGAACTGAATATGCAAAGAAACTCAACACTAGAGACTCCAAGGGAAAGTGGATATAAATAATATAACTATTATATCCTAGAAATTCACCCTATGCAAAGTTATGAAAAATAAGCTTCCTGAAGAAAACATGGTATCATTTCAAGGTTGTGGGTCACCTAGAGTTGAAATGAACCTCTGGATAGGTCAGCTTCCTAACTAGTAGTATCACCTAAACTATTGACTTGTTGGGAAAAGGGTAAGGATACGGTTACATAAAATGAAGAATAATGAAAATGTGAAATAAATGTTGAAAAGTATGCCTCAATCATCACAGGATGAAACCTCCATTGGAGCCAAGTCGGTGTGATAGTTCTTATGTCTGGCCGACTAGCAGTTTGGAACATCATGTTTTGTACAGGTCGCTATGACCTAGTTTTTGTCTCACCAAAGGATCATATCACTGTGACAGGTTGCTTTTCTCCTGTGAAGATCTCTGGCCGATAGGCCATTCAATCGTATATCGGGAAGACCTTTGGCCGAAAGGCTTTGTTCAGTGTGAAGTCCCAGCGAAAGCTAATGTCTTGCCGACAGTATGTTATGTATTGAAGTCTTCGGGATAACTAAAGGGTTCTCGCTATGAAGTCCCAGCGACATTGGTGAGTCTCGCCGATGATGAGAGGTCTTCGGTGTAACATATATGTGTTCGATAAGAACTCTCGGCGAAGGTGATATGTCTTGGCGACTGTTGATGACTTCGGGGTGACATGTGTGATCTAGAGAAACCTCTTGGCGATATTGATATGTCTTGCCGACTATTCTTTGGAGCTTGGTATAACACAACTTCGGTATAACCCGTGGTGACTCGGCGTGAGGTCTTGGCGAAGAACGATACTCTTGCCGAATGGAAAACTCATGCCTATGTGACTTATGGAGCTTTGGTATGACGTCTCACCGAAAGCGATGAGTCTGGCGATAGAGATACATGTGGAACATCGGTGTGAGGTCCTGGACATAAGGAAGTCTTAGTGATAGTCTCCTGAACTCGGTGTAACAAAGAAGGCTCATTGGGATGTCTTGGCGAGAGCGATAGTCTTGCCGAAAAAGGAAAACTGAAGCTGATACAAGTTGTAAGCTCGGTGAAACCTCTTGCCGATGGAAATGACTCTTGGCAACATCGATATGAAGACTTTGTGGCATCGGCGAGACACTATTAGTGTCTCACTGAGATGCCAACAAAGTTTGTTTCTTCTGACCGAGCGATGACTATCTACGTGGCTGGTATTCGGCCATCAGAGGAGCGAATTGGAACCGTTGGGAGATAGTTCGTTGTGCCAGTCTGTGAGGAAGCTCAACAGCCAGGAACGACATGAATATAGTTTGTAATCTCTTTAGTGATTCGGTTGGTTCAATCAACAGTTGTGTGTGAATAGTTTGAATTGTATTAGAGTGAATTCTATTCTAAAGATTGTAACTTGAAGGTTCTTGTACAAGATTTTCATGGTGAATGTTGTTGTAAATAGACACCAGAAAGATAAGTCTAACATTTGTATGTAATCTCCATTACTATAATACAAAGTGATTTCTCTTGGTGTGGTGGGTTTTTCTCCCATAAGGGTTTTCCCACGTATATCTGGTGTTCTTGTGTGATTTGTCAATACTCTGTTTCTATTATCTACTTCATAGTGCATCTTAATTGAACTAATTGAAAAATTAAAAGTATATCTACATTCTTCTTTGAGGTTTTGGCGTTAGGAGAGTTGTTTCGCATCTAGCTTTCCTTAAATAGGGTGATACACCAAATTGAAAAGTGCTATATAACACTCAGATTACACTTGAATACTGATGATGGATATGAGACTGCATAACAAGTTATTGTAGGTTATCCATAAGTATTTCACAAAAAGGTTTAACTTGCACACACTTTCAAGAAGGAAAAGCAATTTTCACAAATTAAAAGTTCATGTGCAATTCTGTAAACACAATTTGTAACCTACATAATACTACTTTTGCAAAGAAAGGCATGTAGACATGAGACAAAGCTATAAGGAAATAGAAAAAATACACAAAGTAACTTAATCAATCACCTGAAAATGCTCAATATTTTGCAAGAACAAGAATGAAAATTGAATCAACAATGGTAACCAAGGTAAATTCTATATATCATGCTCCAAATAAGTTACAAAACTTGCAAAAGTATGACAACAGACACCCAAAGTTACAAATTCTCTATCTGCATATGAAGAACTAACTGTCAAAAGAGATACAAATGTGGCTAAGTAGCCAAGATCCACCAAAATAGGTTCTAGAACCTTCATGAACTTGTATGCCTTCAAAACCCTAAGATTTAGCAACAAAATCCATCTCCAAAAGAGCTCATAATGTTTGAAAAAATCATGCAATACTTAATTAAACCATAAAACACCCCTAAAAATGCTTCAAACTAAGTCAAAAAGCCTAAATTTGCTCCATCTGTCTCTCAACCTTTCAAAACCACCCCTAGATACCTTCTTAATGTTTTCAAACTATAAACAACCTCCCAATATTCTAGCTACAAGGCATAACTAAATCTTAGAAGGATAAACTCCATACCAAGTCCTCATCAATGCTAACAAGAGATGCACCACATCTTGCGAAAAGGATACATGATTTTAATGACTTATAAGAACATCATAAAATCAAGTATTTACACTAAACGTTCAATGCAAGGATAGATACATGTTTAAAATGAAGACATAAGTCACTAAGACTTAGTATTGAAGACCTTGGCAAGCCTAAACAACCCATACCCATTAAGCATTTGAAAGGTGAATTTTAATACCACGGAGGTATTAATCATAGCAATGGAATTTTAAAAGATGTGATTAAAATCATATAGTCGATTTAGGGAAAATTCAAACCCTAAAACAAACTAAAGAAAACAATGCGAAGGCATTTCATTTCATGCTTAGAAGCTTGTTGAAGAAGTTATCGACCAACATAGTAGGGTTTCCTATAGAGTTTCAAAGGTTTTTCCAAGGTGACTTCCATGGCTTCTCCTGCATGCTTCATGGTGGATTCAATGGCCATAGTAGCTTTCTAAAGAGAAAACATTACATACTTGAGGCAAAACAAAAAGATGAGCTCGGGCTACCCCTCTGTGAGTACGATTTTCTTTAATTTCCTGTATAAAATTTAAACATCTCTGTGTACCCCACTTTAGGATTTCTTCTGTGTATTCTCTTTATTCAGCTATGACCGTAGGTCCATCATTAGGGCTCATGGAAATTGATGGAGACTTTCCTAGAATCTTTTTTTTTTTATATGCTTACATTTGAGAAAGACAGAGGATAAGCATTAAGTGGTTTTTCTTGAAAATTCTATATTTTTCCTATTAATTATTTTCCTACATGGGCTTTTAATGGCCACGAGCTTACACCTTTCTAATAGGAAAGTTGGAGAAGAAAGTAAATGCTAGCTGGGTAAGCAATTCTTGCATAAAAAAACGTGTATATATCCTTATATTTTTGAAAGACAACGAAAAACTCAAACTTTGAGCATTCTACAAGAAAATGTCCACATTTTATTTTCATTTGTTCATTTCTCCTATAGACTTCATTTAGATTCTCCAAAAAATGGCCAAAGACACATGTTACTAAATAGGTATCCAAAATTAATGTTGGTTTATAAAACATGTTCCTTTTGTTGCTTATTCCCTCCTATACATTCGTTTTTTCTTAAAATAGCTATGGGTATAAGGCTCCAAAAAGTTTTAATTTTTTTTTCCACTATGGGTTAATAGAAACCCCACTTTAATTGTTTCTTTCTGCAACTTTGCTTGAGGGTTAGGTAGAAAACCCTATCATACCATTTTTTTGGGTATTTCATTTCCTCTATATTAGCTCTCCTTCGATTATTATCTTTAGTCCTCACAATGTGAACTTCAAGGTATGGAGATCGCCCTTCATTTTTTTTCCACTTTTTACATAATGCACAGGTTTTTCCCTATACCTTTCATGGAATACATGTTCAATGTAGACACAACCTCTACCTCTGTTACAAGATGTTTTTTATCACAATTGTCCTTTTATTTATTGTCTTTTGGGAAAACCCTATCATGTATCATAACATTGCCAATGGTTTGAATTTCTAAGTTTTGCATCACCAATATACTCTTATCCACTTGTAACCTGGCATTGTCTTCTTCACAAACCATCTACAACTAGTTTCATCTATACACCTTCTTCTTGCTGAAAGTGCACACTATTGTTGTCATGACTTCTTGTTCTTTCATGGTTAGTAACTCATGCACACTGTGTCATTTATCTATCCTTTCAATTATCCTTACTTGACAACTCAAGCTATTTCCTTTTAAGTTCCATCTGATTGCACCCCTCTTGATAGTGATGTTAGGCTTACCTTGATAAAAGGACTGAAACCTTTTAATGGATTTCTTGAAAATGCAACATAATTGTTCTTGTTCAATCAGTTCTAATATATTGATATACATGCATCCTTCATGTTTTCTTGAAAGCGGTATATATTATTTTACTATGACTACAAGATCAATCACTGTCAAACAACGTATTCTTGCTATTAAATTCACCCTTCCTTCTAATTTTCTTGAACAGGTATATGTCATTTAAGATAGTGACAAATAACTTCACTATCATATCTGATGTATACTTGCTTGAGTAGATCAAGAGGAGATGACTTATCTAATGAGTACCTTTCATTGTTATGAGTTGAGGTCAACCCTTGTGGGAGCCACATTTACCCCACTCATTTGATCTAACAAAAACAAAGATATGATTATACCTGTACCTACACATGAAACAAAAAAGTTAGAAATAAAATTCCTACCTTAAGTGTGTATAATGTTCTTCTATTTTGGCTTTTATGGACACTTAAGATAGGCATTACATTTGATGCACATAGGAATTAGCATATATATGTATGGGTAAATGTGCATACATTCATAATGCAACCTTTCATTGCTTAGAACTTATTGTTCTAACACATTGCTTTTATCCAATGCAGGCAACTAGACACCAAGCACCTAGGGGACAAGGAGCTATAGGGAGCATGGCAAGGCAATTAGGAGCAAATTCATTTGTAGAACTAGTCATTCAAGCAATGACTGGTTACCTTCTTCACATGTTCTTTTTCTTTCAACATTTACTCATTCGTGTATTTTTTAGTTCTTATTTGTATCAAATGAATAAGTTAGTCTCACGGCTTACTATGTGAGACACATTTATCTAATTACATGTAATAAAGATTAATTTTCAAAAAGATTGTAAAATATTTTATGTTTCATTCACTTGTATGAATGTAATATTTTTCTATTCATGTAATCTTGTAAAGTTCTTTCATTCGTATAACTTAATGTAACATAGAAGGTTTAATAAAATGTACCATTCATTTTGAAACATAGATGGCTCTTCCTGATTGAGCCTGTAGGTGAAAATCTAGCAACATTTTTGGGGCCATCTGTTGGATGTTTGCATGCTAAACATCAAAGACCAATGACCTAGACTCTTCCACTGGGTATGGAGTCATTAGGAGAACTCAGAAATAGACGTAGAACAGTCTTTTACATGGCTGGAACTCACATGTAACTCATTAGAATACATCAGGTTACTTGGAAACTTATTGAAAACAGGAAAACTGTAGAATGGAAACTATCTAACTGTGCTAGAACAACACTTAGGGAAATGAAACAACTAAACTAAAATGAAACAACACTTATTGAAAACATAAAACCTAACCTAAGATGCTAAGAGAGAATAAAATAGTTACAAAGATATTCACTAGCTCATAGCAACAGGATAAATCCACCACTCCAGCATTGCACCATCTGCAACCTTTGGCTCACTACCTCCAACAACTTCAGGCACACTAAAAATGTAGACACCTTCTACTTACAACATCAAGTGTCATAGGAATTTAAGATAGCACCCAAATCACAACAGTTGATCACATTCACATCTCTTACACATCTTACCACATCTATAACAATTCGCCTTGCATATATACCATCTGCTACCTAAAAAATATTAATTAGGTCAGCCTCAATTAAACGTATTCACCTCAAGTGTGTAACACCAAAATAGGTAAAAAAACACTTTTGTGGTGGAAAGAAGTGAAGGCTTACCACACCAAGGTTAACTAGGACCCAAATCTACATCAAGACACTACTCATCACATTCACAATCCATGAGGTACCTCCATAAATATTGCCAGCATGCCAAATTGGACAAACCTAAACTAACACTACAAGTGACCACATACATGCTTCTCTAGGTCTAGAAACAATATGTAGACCATAAAACATCACACAATATCCAAGAATATTCTAACATCAACATACTACCTACAATACTGCCACAACCACTTGAGAAAAAGAATACTTTCATCCTATGCATCAAGATGCACCACCACCGAAATCCAACACAAGAACTGAATTTTCAAAGAAACACAACACTAGAGACTCCAAGGGAAAGTAGATATAAATAATATAACTGTTATCTCCTTGAAATGCACCTTATGCAAAGTTATGAAAACTAATCTTCTTGGAGAAACATGGGATCATTTCAAGGTTGTGGGTCACCTAGAGTTGAAGTGAACCTCTGGATACGCTGGCTTCCTAGCTGGTAATATCACCTAAACTATTGACTTGATGGGAAAAGGGTAAGGATACGATTCCATAAAATGAAGAATACTGAAAATGTGAAATAAACTGGGTGATACACCAAATTGACAAGAGCTATAAAACACTCAGATTACACTTGAATACTGATGATGCCTATGAGACTACAAAATAAGTTACTATAGGTTATGCATAAGTATTTCACAAATAGGTTTTCTTGCACACACTTTCAAGAAGGAAAAGCAATTTTCACAAATTAAAAGTTCATGTGCAATTCTGTAAACACAATATGTAACCTACATAATACTACTTTTGCAAAGAAAGGCATGCAAACATGAGTCAAAGCTATAAGGAAATAGAAAATTTTCACAAAGTAACTTGATCAATCACCTAAAAATGCTCAATATTTTTCAAGAACAAGAAGGAAAATTGAATCATCAATGGTAACAAAGGTAAATTCTATATTCATGCCCCAAATGAGTTACAAAACTTGCGAAAGTATGACAAGGGACTCCCAAAGTCACAAAGTCTCTATCTACATATGAACAACTAACTGTCAAATGAGTTACAAATGTGGCTAAGTAGCCAAGCTCCACCAAAATAGGTTCTAGAACCTTCATGAAATCATATGCCTTCAAAACCCTAAGATTTAGCAACAAAATCCATCTCCAAAAGAGTTCATAATGTTTGAAAAAATCATGCAAGATTTAATCAAACCATAAAACACCCCTAAAAATGCTTCAAACCAAATAAAAAAGCCTAAATCTGCTTCATATGTCTCTCAACCTTTCACAACCACCCCTAGATACCTTCCTAATGTTTGTAAACTACAAACAACCTCCCAATATTCTAGCTACAAGGCATAACTAAATCTCAAAAGGATAAACTCCATAACAAGTCCTCATCAATGCTAAAAGGAGACACACTGCATCTTGCGAAAATGATACATGATTTTAATGACTTATAAGAACATCATAAAATCAAGTATTTACACTAAACGTTCAATGCAAAGATAGATACATGTTTAAAATGAATACATAAGTCACTAAGACTTAGTATTGAAGACATTGACAAGCCTGAACAACACATACCCCTTAAGCATTTGAAAGGTGAATGTTAATACCACAAAGGTATTAATCATAGCAATGGAATTTTAAAAGATGTGATCAAAATCACATAGTCGATTTAGGGAAAAGTGAAACCCTAAAACAAACTAAAGCAAAAAATGTGAAGGCATTTCATTTCATGCTTAGAAGCTTGTTGAAGAAGCTATCGGCTGACATAGTAGGGTTTCCTATAGAGTTTCAAAGGTTCTTCCAAGGTGACTTCCATGGCTTCTCTTGCATGTTTCATGGTGGATTTAATGGCTAGACTAGCTTTCTAGAGTGAAAACATTATATACTTGAGGAAAAATAAAAAGATGAGCTCGGGCTACCCCTTTGTGAGTTTGCTTTTCTTTAATTTCCTATATAAAATTTAAGCCTCTTTGTGTACCCCACTTTAGGATTTCTTTTGTGTATTCTCTTTATTCAGCTCAGACCACGAGTCCATCATTAGGGCTCATGGAAATTGATGGAGACTTTCCTTGAATCTATTTTTGTTTATATGCTTACATTTGAGAAAGACAAAGGATAAGCATTCAGTGGTTTTTCTTGAAAATTCTATATTTTTCCTATTAATTCTTTTCCTACATGGGCCTTTCATGGCCATGAGCTTACACCTTTCTAATGGGAATTTGGAGAAGAAAGTAAACACTAGCTGGGTAAGCAATTCTTGCATAAAAAAACGTGTATATCCTTATATTTTTGGAAGACAAAGAAAAACTCAAACTTTGAGCATTCTATAGGAAAATTTCCACATTTTATTTTCATTTGTTCATTTCTCCTATAGAATTCATTTAGATTCTCCTAAAAATGGCCGCAGACACATGTTACTAAATAGGTATTGAAAATTATTGTTGGGTTATAGAACCTATGCCTTATGTTCCTTATTCCCTCCTGTACATTTGTTTTCTCTTGAAATAGCCGTGGGTATAAGGCTCCAACAAGTTTCAATTTTTTTTTCCCTATGGCTACTATGGGTTAATAAGAACCTCACTTACTTTCATTGTTCCTTTCTAAAACTTTGCTTGATGGTTTGTTGAAAAACCCTATCATACCATTTTCTGGATATTTCATTTCCTCTGTATTTGCTCTCCTTCTATTATTGTCTTTAGTCCTCAAAATGTGAACTTCAAGGTATGGATATCGCCCCTCATTTTTTTCCACTTTTTACATCATGCATAAGTTTTTCCCTATACATTTCATGGAATGTATGTGTTCAACATAGACACAACCTCTACCTCTGCTACAAGATTTTTTTATCACAATTGTCCTTTTATTTATTGTCTTTTGGGAAAACCCTATCATGTATCATAACATTGTCATTGGTTTGAATTTCTAAGTTTTGCATCACCAATATACTCTTATCTGCTTGTAACCTGGCATTGTCTTCTTCACAAACTATCTACAACTAGTTTCATCTATACACCTTCTTCTTGTTGAAAGTGCACACTATTCTTGTCACGACTTCTTATTCTTTCATGGTTAGTAACTCTTGCACATTGTGTCACTTATCTATCCTTTTAATTATCCTTACTTGACAACTCGAGCTATTTCCTTTTAAGTTCCATATGATTGCACCCCTCTTGATAGTGATGTTAGGCTTACTTTGATAAAAGGACTGAAACCTTTTAATGGATTTCTTGAAAATGCAACATAACTATTATTTTTCAATCAATTCTAATATATTGATATACATGCATCCTTCATGTTTTCTTGAACACGGTATATATTATTTCACTATGACTACAAGATCCATCACTATCAAACAACATATTTCTGCTATTAAATTCACCCTTCCTTCTAATTTTCTTGAACATGTATATGTCATTTAAGATAGTGACAAATAACTTCACTATCATATCTTATGTATACTTGCTTGAGTAGATCAAGAGGTGATGACTTATCTGATAAGTACCTTTCATTGTTATGAGTTGAGCTCAACCCTTGTGGGAGCCACATTTACCCCACTCATTTGATCTAACAAAAACAAAGATATGATTATACCTATACCTGCACATGAAGCAAACAAGTTAGAAATAAAATGCCTACCTTAATTGTGTATAATGTTCTTCTATTTTAGCTTTTATGGACGCTTAAGATAGGCATTACATTTGATGCACATAGGAATTAGCATATATATGTATGGGTAAATGTGCATACATTCATAATGCAACCTTTCATTGCTTAGAACTTACTATTCTAACACTATACAACTAGACACCACCTAGGGGACAAGGAGCTATAGGGAGCAAGGAAAGGCAATTAGGAGCAGTTAGAGGCAATAAAATGCCTACCTTAATTGTGTATAATGTTCTTCTATTTTAGCTTTTATGGACGCTTAAGATAGGCATTACATTTGATGCACATAGGAATTAGCATATATATGTATGGGTAAATGTGCATACATTCATAATGCAACCTTTCATTGCTTAGAACTTACTATTCTAACACATTGTGTTTATCCAATGCAAGCAACTAGACACCAGGAACCTAGGGGACAAGGAGCTATAGGGAGCAAGGAAAGGCAATTAGGAGCAGATTCATTTGCAGAACTAGTCATTCAGGCAATGACTGGTTACCTTCTTCACATGTTCTTTTCCTTTCAACATTTACTCATTCATGTATTTTTTAGTTCTTATTTGTATCAAATGAATAAGTCAGTCTCACGGCTTACTGTGTGAGACACATGTATCTAATTACATGTAATAAAGATTACATTTTCAAAAATATTGTAAAATATTTTATGTTTCATTCACTTGTATGAATGTCTTATATTTTTGTATTCATGTAATCTTGTAAAGTTGTTTCATTCGTATAACTTAATGTAACATAGAAGGTTTAATAAAATGTACCATTCAGTTTGAAACATAGATGGCTCTTCCTAATTGAGCCTGTAGGTAAAAATATGGTAACATTTTTGGCAATATTTGTTGGATGTTTGCATGCTAAACATCAAAGACCAATGACCTAGACTCTTCCATTGGGCATGGAGTCATTAAGAAAACTTTGAAACAGACCTAGAACAGTCTTGTACATGGTTGGAACTCACTTGTAACTCATTAGAACATATCAGGTTACTTGGAAACTTATTTAAAATAGGAAAACTACATAATGGAAACTATCGAACTATGTTGGAACAACACTTAGGGAAATGAAACAACTAAACTAAAATGCAACAGTACTTATTGAAAACATAAAACCTAGCCTAATATGCTTACAGGTAGATCATGTACCTCAAAACAACGTTTGAGGTGAATCCCATTAATTGGTATTAGAAATATTTCTCCATCCATGTTTGATAGGTAGAATGCATTATGCTCCTTGCATTCAGTGATAATAAATGGGCCTGTCTAGAAATGGTCAAATTTTGTATGCTTGCCTGGTCCACTCTTTAGCACATCCCACTTTAGAACAAGATCACCTTCCTTGAAAACATTGGCTATAGCTTTCTTATCAAATGTTTTCTTTGTTTGAAATTGATGATACTCCAAATTTTTCATTGCTTTGTCTCTTATTTCTTCAAGCTCTATGAGTTCTACATATCTTATAGACATTGGGTCCTATTCTTCAAACATTTCCAACTAGTGAACAATGTCTAGAGCTAGAAGCTCTACAAATAGAGGTAATCTGGCCTCTTTTCCATAAACATGTACATATGGTGAATTACCAACTGATCTCTTAGGGGTTATTCTATCTGCCCAAAGTGCAGATTTCAATGTAGTATGCCAAATCCTTTGATTCTCCTCCATGGTTCTCTTAATGATTCTGATCAGATTTTTATTTGTACTTTCAGCTAAACCATTACCCTGTGGGTAATAATATGAGGACGTGTTCAAATTAATTCCATGATTAACAGCCCAATTTTTAACTGTTAACCCAACAAATGCAAGAGCATTATCTGAAATAATGGAGTCAGGAACTCCAAATCTAGTGACTATATCCTCATAAAAGCTCAGAACAGAAGATTCAATAACTTCTTTCAAAGCTACTACTTTTATCCACCATGTAAAATAATCTATGGTTGTAAGCACCCATTTGTGACTAGCACTAGAAGGTGGATTAATTAGTCCAATAAATTCAATGCCCCATCTCATAAAGGGTTTTTCTACCTGAATTGGATGTAGAGGCATGGTAGGAAACTTATCCTTTCCTACAAAAAGAGCACACTTCACACATTTTCTTGCGTATGCATGGGAATCCTTAAATAAGCTAGGAAAGTAATAGCCAACACTCATGATTTTCCAAGCATTGTCCTACATTCAAAGTGACCCCCTGAAGCTCCATCATGAAACTCATGAAGCACTTTTTTTGTTTGATTGATATCAATACACCTCAATAAAACACTATTTAGATCTTTCTTGAAAATAATATTATCAATGAGGACATAAGGAATAGATTGCAACCTGAAGTATCTTTGTTTTGCTTTGTTTAGACCTGGTGCACACTCACCAATTTGAAGAAAATGGGTCATATCTTGAACCCTACTTGCTGCTAATGTAGGAGCATCATTCTAAAATTCATTGTCATTGACTAAAACAACTCATGATTCTAATTTGTGTGCATCATTAGAGTTTGAGGCAAGTTGCTCACAAATTCCTCTACGTTTGACAAGTTTTGTGATTTTGATATCAACATCAAACTCCATTACTTTTGTGATCCACCCTGCTCTTTTCTCACTTAGATATTTGTTCAACATAAATTCTTCCACACTTGGGTGTGCAACTAAAAGATAAATATTGTTGTTGGAAATTAGAGGTTTAAACTTCTTTAAGCTTCTAATCACAGTGAGAATATGTTTCTCAACAAATGTATATTTCTCTTCATAATCAGCAAGTCCTTGACTAAAGAAAGCTATTGGCTGCTCTAAATTATCATTATTTTTTTTAACCAACATAGCAAAAATTGAGCTAATGCTACCAAAAGCATATAAAATGAAGTCCTTAGAGAAATGTGGATTTACCATTGTTGGGGATGATGCTAAAGCTTCCTTGATTTCTTCAAAACTACATTTGGCTTCTCTAGTCCAACTAAAAACTACATTATTTTTAAGCATGGAAGTCAAAGGTTGTAATAAGTTTGCAACATCAGGTATGAATCTCCTTAAAAAGTTGATTTTTCCTAGAAATATCTACAATCCTTTTTTATGATTAGGTGATGGTAGTTCAAGAATGGCTTTGACTCTTTCAGGGTCAATGGTAATTCCTTCTTTTGACACTATATGACCTAACAATTTTCCCTCATGCACAACAAATATACTCTTTTTCGGATTGAGAGATATTCCATACTCTGCATTTTTCAAAAACTTGCTTGAGATGTGACAAGTGTTCATCTACATTCTTGGAGTATACAATTACATCATCTAGATAAACAAGTAGAAATTTCTAAATTAGACTTTGAAATGCCATATCCATGGCACACTGAAAGGTGGCACCAACATTAGATAAGCCAAAAGGCATTATTTTGTAGGCCATAGTACCCCACTTTGTCATAAAAACTATTTTATATTGATCTTCTTCTTTGACTAAAATCTGATTATAACTAGAATACCCATCCAGAAGGGAAAATCTCTCTGAACCAGCAACAGCTTGAAGATTTTTTTCTATTGAGGGTAAGGGGTAATGATCTTTTAAAGAAGCTCTATTAAGGTCTCTAAAATCTACACATAATCTTATCTCCTCATTCTTCTTTCTAACTAGAACAAGGTTAGAAACCCAGGATGTGTGTTTAATCAAAAATACAATACCCCCCTCAACTAACTTGGTCAGCTCTTTGATCATTAAAGGTTCAAACTTGGGGTTCAAAGGTCTCTATTTTTGTCTAACAGGCTTTACACCAAGCTCCAACTCAATTGTATGTTGTGCAATATGATGATCAAAACCTTTTAAATTAGAATATTTCCAGGTAAAAACATCATGAAATTCTTGGCATAAAGCAATGAAAGCTTTTCTATCTTCAGCTGAGTAGATTTTTCCTAACTTAAGAAGCTTACCTTTAAAGATTTCAACTTCTTCATAATGATCTTATTTCACTTGAATGCTGACTTTGCTTTTCTTAAGCTAATCATTAGTGTTGAATATAGACTCCAAGGTAGCAGACCTTTGGGAAGCTTGTTTGTCTTCAGCTATATAACATGATCATCATACTGTTGTTTAATCTTCTCCTGATTTGTTATAGAAAATTGATCTTCCTCAAGCAAAAAAGTTAAAATTTTCTCATCACTGTCAAATACTTGCCAGTTGATGTTGTTATTAGGAATTGATGACTTGATTACAACTTTAACATACTATTATATTTTATCTTTTTTGATATCTTTTGGGATATCAAACTATGCTCCAATTGCTACAAGTCTTCCAGCATGCTTATTCTGATTTCTTGGGATAGAAATCAAGTTGAAATTATCAAACTCCTCAATTATGTTCGACACTCTATTTCTATAGGATTTCAAGGCATCATTCTTGGCAACACTCAAGCCTCTAACCTGATTAACTATTAATTCACTATCTCCATAAACCTTGAGACAGTTAATTCCTCTTTTTCTTTCCCACTTAAGACCTTGAATGAGTCCTTCATACTCAACAGTTTTATTTGAGCATGCAAAAGAAAAATGAAAGGCTAAAAAGTACTTATCACCCTATGGAGGAACAAGCATTACACCTCCACCTATCCCATTCTTGCTTTTGTAACCATCAAAAAACACCTCCCAAAGTTCATTTTGTTGTTGTAACAGCTGATCTGCACCTTTCTCAGGGTTTGGGACCTCGACATCAGGTTCAAGCATCACATAATTTCCCATACTAGCATCTTGAATAAGGTGTTCAAGACTGTCCAACACATTTTTTGCTACCCATTCATGTAATAGTACATCAAGGATACTTTCTGCTTGCAACTCTTGAGTAGCAGCTAGCTCACTATCATAAAAAATGACACAATTTGTGTCTCGAGCAGTTGGGACAGCATTGATAACACTTGGGTTATATGGCTCAATGTGATCTTTGGCCAACTTTTTAGATTTAATAGTAACTTTCATCCCATATCTTGTTCTAAACAACATATGTGACCAATCAGCTAAAACATAACCTCCTATCTTGGTTGTAAAGTCTCTAGAGAGGCACAAAGCAAAGAAAGGTGGAAGATATATGACACATATGTCTTGAGGAACTAAAAAGTTTGAACAAGCATGAAGGGTAAGGCTCAAGCCTTTTATAACACCTAAAGTACTAACAAAGGTACCATACAATTGAATCACTCCCTTCTCTAAAGGCTAATACTTTAGTCCTAGTTTTTCAGCAATTTGTTTTGGCATTACAGAGCTACTAGCTTCACTACCTACCATACAATTATGGACTAACTTATCACCTATAATTACAGATACATAAAACGGAGGTGGTTTGATGTCCTTACCTATTTCTTTGTTGGGTTGTTTATCATTATCTTGAGGTTCATTTGTGAATACACCTCTAATTTGACCAATCGGTGGCTCATCAGACACTTTCAAATTTGACAAGGCTGACTATAACATATCTTTTTGGCCTAGAATAGCTAATGAATCACACATAGACACTGTTACATTCATCTTTTTCATATTATGAATAATATTGTAATGCACAACTGTGTTTGCTTTTTGATATACCTTGATGCCAACATGATCAGCTTGTAGGTGTGGCTACTCCTTAGCTACAACTTGTTGATTTCTTTGCAAAATCTAAGGTATTTGTGATGTAGATGGTCCTATAGCTGTTGCTTTTCCTTTATCAGTTGCTTTTTCAAGTTCAAAAGCTCTTTTATTTGCTCTTGTATTTGCTACAACTAGAGAATCATCTACATTTACACCACAAAATTCTTCACCCTGCCAGTTAAGTAGAGTAGTTTCATCTGTAAGCTGCTCTTGGTGTTGTGGAGGTGTATCATTGAGTGTGTTTTGTTATGCACTTGAAGCATTCTATACCATCTTGATTTATAACTCTATTGGAACAAGTGGCTTGATTATGTTGTTGGTTGCATGGATAGCACCATTCATAATCAACAACAAGATTATTTTGAACAAGAACAAGGTCCCTAGCTGCACTAACAGGTGTTGGATTATATGCCTGAAAAGGCCTTGTGTTTACATTTTTCCTTGGTCCTTGGTAATTTCCTTGAAATTGTTGCCTATTACCTTGAAATGGCTGATTTGTAGGTCTGTTATATGTCTATTGCTTCTCTAAATTGACCAATTTATTCCCAAAAGTCTACAAAATACTTTCAATCTTTTGTTGACTTTATTTTATCTCTTGTAATTCCTGAGACTGTGTTGGTACTACAGATTCTTGTTTACCAGCAGCTGGTAATGCTGGTACAACAAGAAATGGTGCAAATGGTGGAATTTGAAGTGGCATATTTTGCTGTATTTTTGGAAAAATAGGCATTAGTGGCCTAAGAGCAATCTTTCCTGCCTGAATTAAGCAATTTTCTGCTCTAATTATTGTTTCATATGCATCTGGTAGAGAAACTCCTCCCATTGACTAAGTCATAACAACTATATCACTGTTAAGAGCTTTCAAATAATGTAGAAAAGCATATTCTAGATGTGGTCTAACTATTGCAGGGTTTCTATCCCAAGTCCTTTGAAATCTGAAGTTAAAATCATTCATTTTCTCTTGAGGAGTTCTCTTTATTTTAGTCAACTACTCCAATAATGAAAAGTTATCAGATCTGTCCTGAAACTGTTTATGTAACTTGTCACCCAATGTGTCCCATGTTGCAATAGTACCTACTCCAAAACTTCTGAACCACTGTAAAGCTCTTCCTTTCAATGATGTTGCAAGTAGCCTTATAGCTATGTCCTCTTATGTAATATGATGAAAACCACATAAGGAAGCAACATCTCTTATGTGCTCAATTAGAGTTGTTTGGTCTTCACCAGTGAAGATTGGCAATCTCTTTAAAGCTGCCACTAGTACGTCATTATGTTGTGCCAAATTTACTGGACTACCTCCATTAAATGGCACAAAGGGCTGATTTCTAGCTACCAATGGAGGTAGTTGAGGTGGATTCAAATGTGTAAAAATAGCAGCTGATGAACTTGCTGTAGCAGCAAAACTTAAAAAAGAAAAAGCTACAAAACTTGTAGAGACACCAAATGAAATCTCCTTTGGACTACTAGAAGGTGACCTTACTGTTCTATAGCTTGGTGAGGCAGAACGATTCTCACTCTACTTTTTGGATGGTCTTCCTCTCCTCCTTGGTGATAAAAATACTGATTCTAGCCTGATACCAAGTGTAGACTGCACCCTCTTGGAAGGAGGTACTCTTTTTGTTTGTTTTCCTTGTCTTTTGGGTGGTAATAGCTACAAAAATTTGAAACCTATGGAACTTCTTATTTGTATGCTTCTCAAAAGCTATGACAGCACTAGTTTTGTTGTTCTTTCACTTCACAGAGTCGCCAAATGTGCCTAAACACCTACTGAAAGGCTTGAAAAACTACTGGTTGCACATCAAAACTAGAAAATGACTAGAAAAAATGTACTATCTAAGTTGGCAGTTCCACCGGGTGTGCCAAAATTGTTCTCCTAGAAATGCACCCTATGCAAAGTTATGAAAACTGAGCTTCCTGGAGAAACATGGGATCATTTAAAGGTTCTAGGTCACCTAGAGTTGAAATGAACCTCTGGATAGGTCAGCTTCCTAGCTGGTAATATCACCTAAACTATTGACTTTATGGGAAATGGGTAAGGATATGATTGCATAAAATGAAGAATACTGAAAATGTGAAATAAACTGGGTGATACACCAAATTGACAAGAGCTATAAAACACTTAGATTACACTTGAATACTAATGATGGATATGAGACTACACAACAAGTTCCTGTAGGTTATGCATAAGTATTTCACAAATAGGTTTGACTTGCACACATTTTCAAGAAGGAAAAGCACTTTTCACAAATTAAAAGTTCATATGCAATTCTGTAAACATAATTTGTAACCTGCATAATACTACTTTTGCAAAGAAAGGCATGCAAACATGAGACAAAGCTATAAGGAAATAGAAAAATTTCACAAAGTAACTTGATCAACCACCTGAAAATGCTCAATATTTTGCAATAACAAGAAGGAAAATTGAATCATCAATGGTAATGAAGGTAAATTCTATATATCATGCTCCAAATGAGTTATAAAACTTGCAAAAGTATGACAAGGGACTCCAAAAGTCACAAAGTCTCTATCTACATATGAACAACTAACTGTCAAATGAGTTACAAATGTGGCTAAGTAGCCAAGATCCACCAAAATAGGTTCTAGAACCTTCATGAACTCATATGCCTTCAAAACCCTAAGATTTAGCAACAAAATCCATCTCCAAAAGAGCTCATAATGTTTGAAAAAATCATGCAAGAATTAATCAAACCATAAAACACCCCTAAAAATGCTTCAAACTAAATCAAAAAGCCTAAATCTGCTCCATATGTCTCTCAACCTTTCACAACCACCCCTAGATACCTTCCTAATGTTTGCAAACTACAAACAACCTCCCAATATTCTAGCTACAAGGCATAACTAAATCTCAAAAGGATAAACTCCATAACAAGTCCTCATCAATGCTAAAAGGAGACGCACCACATCTTGCAGAAAGGATACATGATATTAGTGACTTATAAAAACATCATAAAATCAAGTATTTACACTAAACGTTCAATACAAGGATAGATACATGTTTAAAATGAAGACATAAGTCACTAAGACTTAGTCTTGGAGACCTTGACAAGCCTAAATAACACATACCCATTAAGCATTTGAAAGGTGAATGTTAATACCACAGAGGTATTAATCATAGCAATGGAATTTTAAAAGATGTCATTAAAATCACATAGTCGATTTAGGGAAAAGTGAAACCCTAAAACAAACTAAAGCAAAAATTGCGAAGGCATTTCATTTCATGCTTCGAAGCTTGTTGAAGAAGCTATCGACCGACATAGTAGGGTTTCCTATAGAGTTTCAAAGGTTCTTCCCAGGTGACTTCTATGGCTTCTCCTACATGTTTCATGGCAAATTCAATGTCCACAATAGCTTTCTAAAGTGAAAACATTACATACTTGAGGAAAAATATAAAGATGAGCTTGGGCTACCCCTCTATGAGCACGATTTTCTTGAATTTCCTGTATAAAATTTAAGCATTTTTGTGTACCCCACTTTAGCATTTCTTCTGTGTATTCTTTCTATTCATCTCAGACCACAGGTCCATCATTAGGGCTCATGGAAATCAATGGAGACTTTCCTTGAATCTATTTTTTTTTATATGCTTACATTTGAGAAAGACAGAGGATAAGCATTCAACAATTTTTCTTGAAAATTCTATAGTTTTCCGGTTAATTCTTTTCCTACATGGGCCTTTCATGGACATAGGCTTACACCTTTCTGATAGGAAAGTTGGAGAAGAAAATAAATGCTAGTTGGGTAAGCAATTCTTGCATGAAGAAAAATGTGTATATCCTTATATTCTTGAAAGACAAAGAAAAACTCAAACTTTGAACATTGTACAAGAAAATGTCCACATTTTCTTTCCATTTTTTTTATTTCTCCTGTAGACTTCATTTAGATTCTCCTAAAAATGGCCATAGACACATGTTACTAAACAGGTATCCAAAATTATTGTTGGGTTATAAAACATGTTCCTTTTGTTGCTTATTCCCTCATGTACATTCATTTTCTCTTGAAATAGCCATAAGTATAAGGCTCCAATAGGTTTCAAAAAAGAAATCCCTATGGCTATTGTGGATTAATAGAAACCTCACTTACTTTCATTGTTCCTTTCTACAACTTTGCTTGAGGGTTTGTTGGAAAACCCTATCATACCATTTTTTGGGTATTTCATTTCCTTTGTATTTGCTCTCCTTCTGTTATTGTCTTTAGTCCTCACAATGTGAACTTCAAGGTATGGATATCGCCCTTGATTTTTTTTTCCACTTTTTACATAATCTGCACATTTGTCCCTATACCTTTCATGGCATACGTGTTCAATGTAGACACAACCTCTACCTCTGTTACAAGATGTTTTTATCACAGTTGTCCTTTTATTTATTGTCTTTTGGGAAAACCCTATCATGTATCATAACATTTTCATCGGTCTAAATTTCTAAGTTTTGCATCACCAATATACTCTTATCCACTTGTAACCTGGCATTGTCTTCTTCACAAACCATCTAGAACTAGTATCATTTATACACCTTCTTGTTGAAAGTGCACATTGTTGTTGTCATGACTTCTTGTGCTTTCATGGTTAGTAACTCATGCAAACTGTCACTTAACTATCCTTTCAATTATCCTTACTTGACAACTCCTCGAGCTATTGAGTTTTAAGTTCCATTTGATTGCACCCCTCTTGACAGTGATGTTAGGCTTACTTTGATAAAAGGAATGAAACCTTTTAATGGTTGTCTTGAAAATGCAACATAACTGTTCTTGTTCAATCAGTTCTAATATATTGATATACATGCATCCTTCATGTTTTCTTGAACACAGTATATATTTTTTGATTGTGACTACAAGATCAATCATTGTCAAACAACATATTCCTGATATTAAATTCACCCTTCCTTCTGATTTTCTTGAATAGGTATATGTCATTTAAGATAGTGACAAATAACTTCACTATCATATCCGATTTATACTTTCTTGAGTAGATCAAGAGGAGATGACTTATTTGATAAGTACCTTTCATTGTTATGAGTTGAGCTCAACCCTTGTGGGAGCCACATTTACCCCACTCAGTTGATCTGACAAAAACAAAGATATGATTATACCTGTACCTACACATGAAGCAAACAAGTTAGAAATAAAATGCCTACCTTAAGTGTGTATAATGTTCTTCTATTTTGGCTTTTATGGACACTTAAGATAGGCATTACATTTGATGCACATAGGAATTAGCATATATATGTATGGGTAAATGTGCATGTTCAGAATGTAACCTTTCATTGCTTAGAACTTACTGTTCTAACACATTGTGTTTATCCAATGCAGGCAACTAGACACCAGGAACCTAGGGGACAAGGAGCTATAGGGAGCAAGGAAAGGCAATTAGGAGCAGATTCATTTGCAGAACTAGTCATTCAGGCAATGACTAGTTACCTTCTTCACATGTTCTTTTCCTTTCAACATTTACTCATTCATGTATTTTTTAGTTCTTATTTGTATCAAATGAATAAGCCAGTATCACGGCTTACTGTGTGAGACACGTGTATCTAATTACATGTAATAAAGATTAAATTTTCAAAAAGATTGTAAAATATTTTATGTTTCATTCACTTGTATAAATGTAATATTTTTGTATTCGTGTAATCTTGTAAAGTTGTTTCATTTGTATAACTAAATGTAACATAGAAGGGTTAATAAAATGTACCATTCATTTTGAAACATAGATGGATCTTCCTAATTGAGCTTGCAGGTGAAAATTTGGTAACAATAAGCATGTTCCCAAATCCATAAGACAAGAAATATCAATGCAGAGAAATACAGAGCAATCTCATTGCTCTTGTACAACCTTTTTCACAAAAATCACACTATCAAAAACATCTTCCACTACCACACGATCTAGAACCTAAAACTATAGATATAACACCTTTGAGCACCTCTAATTATCTTTTCCACATTGCACAAGCATATCTTCAATTGTGAAGAAATACAAAGAACAACACTAAACACACATATATCAAACTACACACTCTTTTATTAAAATTTTCTCAAAAGCACTTGGAAACCAAGTAAACCAACTGTATCAACAACACTAAAAACACCTCCTTAACACATCTAAAATGTCTACAAAACACTTCGCATCATGAATACACTAGAGGTTGACATCAAGGCATAATATAGATGACAACATAGTGCAAAACTCTCAAATGATTCCAATAATCTCCACATACAAGGGGTTGACATTCATGTGACAAAACACTAGTAACAATACCAACAATCTCCAAAAATCCTCCTAACCGTACTGGAGGTTAACATCAATGATAACACTAGCAATCTTCCAACAATATCCCCCTTTTTCATTGATGGAAATAGTAGCTCTGATAAACCATCAACAAAAGCAACCAAAAGCAACTTTGCATCAAGAATCACTCACCCTGACTAGCGCATCTCTTATACTTCTTTTCCTTATGTCTTCAAACACAATTCTCTCCCTTTCCATTCTCTCCCCCTACCTTGAGGATTTTCTTAGACATCACTCTCCCTCTTTGGCATCAATGGCAAAGGGCAACATCTTTTTGTTTGACATCACCAACACACTTCTCTTTGGGCAACAACAACAAGCAATTGTTCTCTCTCCATATATCTCTACTTTTCTACACTCTCATCTTTTGGAACACAAAGTATGCTCCACTTGACTACACCAATTAATAACACTACAACCTGCTCCCCCTAAGAGGTAGCATTCAACATCAGTCTAGGACCAAGAACATATCTTGAAATGCTTCTAGATAGATGCACACACTTAAGAATCTAGTTGAGAGAAGGATAGGAAATAACACCTAACTTCTATTGGAGATACTCAAAAGTATCTTTTGGAAGAGCCTTTGTAGGCACATTCTCCAGCTTCACCCAATTCTTTGCAACCTTCTCTCTTAGAAAGTGATACCAAATAGAGATATATTCTTTTCTTGAATGCATTATCAAGTTCTCTGAGATATTGATAGCACTTGTATAATCACACAACATAGAAATAGGTTCATCATACGATACTCTCATATCCTTCAATATCTGCTTCATCAACAACATCTGTGTAGAGCATGATGATGCAGCAATATATTCTACTTCTACAATAGATAATGACATTAAATCCTACTTCTTACTCAACCATGAAACTAATATGATTCCAAGAAAGAAAGCACCTCCACTTGTACTTCTATCATCTACACATCCTACCCAAACTCTGGAGTTCCGTTTCAGTATCTAAATATCCTTTTAATTGCTACAACATGTATTCTCTAGGATCTTCTTGAAATATTTCCAAAAGACATATTGTATGCATGATATCCAGTCTAGTAGCAGTTAGGTATAGCAGTCAACCAATCATTGATCTATACTTGCTCTGATCCATCTTAGGAAATTCAACATTCTTGCTCAACTTACAACCAATAACTCTAAGAGTACATACTAGTTTAGAATCCTCCATCCCAAACTTCTTATCCATTTCCTTAACAAATTCTGATTGTGAAATAAAAATACCTTTCTCTAATTGAATGATTTGTAGCCCAAGGAAGAAATTCATGTCCCACACATTGTCATGTCAAACTATTTCTCCATCTCCTCTCCAAAAATTTTGCACATACCTTCATTTCCTCCAAAGATTATGTCATCAACATATACAACCACAATTAGGATTTGTTCTCTTTCAACTTTGAAGTACAGGTTGCTATCTACAGTACCTTTTTCTAAATCCTTGCTATAATAAGTACTGATCCAATCTTGCATACCAATCTCTAGGAGCTTGTTTGAGTCCATACAATGCTAGTCTTGGGATCAATTCCCACGTCTATTTCTTCTCAATATTCTCTAACTCTTTTTTCATAGGTTTGATCTAATTCTCATCTTTGCATGCCTCAGTTACATTTTTAGGTTCTACCTCCAAAACTAAACAAAATTTTACCTATTTTTCTATCATAGCAGCTTCTCTTCTTATCAACACACCTTTGTTTTTATCTCCAATGATTTTATCTTCAAAATTATTCTTCTACACATACTTAGGAGTCTTAAGAATCTTTTATAAAGCTTCTTCCTCTTCAATTTTCATATGTTTTTCTTTCTCTTCATCCTTTTCTTCTTCATTGCAAGAGGGTTCATTAGATTCGTACCCTTCTATCAACACTAAACTTTGATGTGGTTCTTCATCTACTTTGACACTTTCACTCTCAACTATATTCTTCAATCTTTTATTGTAGCACTAATAATCCTTGCTTCTTTTAGAGTATCCAAGGAAGATTCCTTCATTATATCTTGCATCAAACTTTCCTAAGTTTTCTTCATCTCTTCTAATATAGAATTTTCTTCCAAAAATTTTGAAGCATTTCACAATAGGATGTTTACCATACCATAAATCATAAGGATTTTTTGAACTGTTCACTCTTGCTTGACCTTTATTAAGAATGTGGAATTTAGTATGAATAGATTCTCTCCAATATACATCTAGTAGATTTTTTTGGAAACAAGCAACACTGAGAGGGGGGGTGAATCAGTGTTCTGCAAAAATTAATTTTATTATTTAGATCTTTAATCCACGTAGAACATTCAACCAAGAGTAATATGCAGAAACAGAAAGAAAACAACCACAACACCATAACACGAGGATTTTTACGTGGAAACCCTGTTAGGGTAAAAACCATGGTGGATGGCCAATCCACAATAAGTTTTGAGTATACTCAAAAGAAAGATTACAAAATGGGAATGCACTTGCATTCAAGCACACTGCCTAGAGCTCACTGCTCAAAATAGGAAGGCACACTACCTTACATATATTTGGATTAGATTCAAGAGAATGAATTAAAGAATAACATCTACAAATTCTTGATTACAGTTCCATTTAGGCTTTGATGTCGATCTTTTATCCTTCTATCTGATACTGATCTTCTGCTCTGCTTTTCTCTAACTTTCTTCACAAAATCTTTATATGCAAGTGAAACTATGCATAAAATCATTCTAACACACTTTTGGTATTTGCAATACACATCAACACACCACACATATATATCAAAATGATATAATCGATCATCTATATATATCCATGACTAAGGATTTAATTGCTACAAGTTAGCTCCAACATAACTTAGAAATATTTGCAACTTGCTAGCTCAAATCATAAGTAAAATTCAATGTGTATCCACAAAGGTTAGCTACACCTTAGCTTGGACCCAAAACATAACGAGAAATCACAAAAATATTCAAACAAATATTTCTTGAACATCTACAACATATTTTATCAACTGAGTCGGCCCTAAAATACTAATAAATAGAGAATTATCAACCAGATCTCCAAACTCACACAAGACTCAATATGAGGCACCAAGATTTTTGGATAGCACATTAGATGTACTGAAAAACCTCCTATGAGTTCCAAAACATAAAGTAACAATTGGAAATTTGTACGTGTATCATTGAACACCAATCTGTCAGATGCTCTATTCTTCCAGACTATCCTCACTCTAACTGTCAGTAGGAGCAAATGATGTCATGTGGATCCGATTACTGAATAGGGTTGCCATCAATGAAAACTCTAAAGCATGATTGTAGTGTCTCTTGCCAACAATCTCCCCCTTTGGCATTGATGGCAACACTTAGTGAAAAATGACTAAGTGTCAAGTCAAAACCAACATGAGTTGCACTGCCATTACAAAACTTTGAAAAGAAACTTTAACCTTGGAAAAACAACTCCCCCTATGATGATTATGCATTTTTCACTATACACTTCTCCCCCTTTGACATCAATGGAAAAAAATGGGGAAACCAAAACAAAATTCCAAAACTATACAGTATGAACTTGTAACTTACAAAAGTTTGAAAATATCTACAAAATCTTGCTTCAGCACTCTCAAATTGTTATCACAAACCTTTTTGAGACTTTCCAAACTTATTATGTGACCACACATCAAATAGGATTGAGCTTCTGCAATCTCAAGATTCTCCGGGTCACTAACTACTACAACAGCTTTCACTTCCTTCAAAGCACTCATCATTGTCTCAATCTTAGGACAAATTAGTCCTCTGAGTTCACTTACTCTTCCAACAATCTTGTCATTTTCTCTCTTTAGACATCTTATTTTGTCAAGTAGACTCGTTACTTAACCTTCTTGTTGAACCATATCACCAGCTAATGGATCAAAAGTAGTAGAAATGGTAGCTAATTGATTTTCCAAATCCTTCACCTTTTTTTCATTACCTTCAGTAAACTTGGATAGAATCAAACAAGACTTGTAGGCTTTTCCAACTTCAAATATAGAACCTTGAATGTTCTTTATGCAAGTAGCTAATAGAATCTTATCCTTTGCAATTACTGCCTTCAACTGACTAAGTCTTTTTCTGTTAAACTCTTTTTGCACTCTATCCTCAGCAGATTTCTCAAGAGACTCAAATTGAGTACTTACATCATTTATTAGCTTCTTTAGCTCGCTGGAAGAGGAACCTGATGGATCCATGACATGAGTTGGAATTAATTTCTGCAGGACTGCATATGCAAGGCTTAGCAGTTCACTATCCTCTATGTGAGACTTTAGAATCTTCTCAATGGCCTTAGCTTGAGCAATCAACGCAACCTTCATCATCTAATTGGGGACAAAGTAGATAGATTGATTGAACTTTCATCCAATTCAGGATCAAAATCTTCTTGTTGCTCCATCAAAGATCTCTTCACTACCTTGGCAGTGTCTCTAGCCTCTATTCTAATTTCCTAAACTTTTCCTTCTTCAGCTTTGGGTTCTTCAGAGATTGTTACCGGATTTCTTTCAAGCATTTTCACTTCTTCATTTTGCACCACCTTCTCCTTAGCTAATACCACCTTAGGAACTTCAGTTTTCATAGGTGTCTCTATGTTTTCCACACTGGGAGGAATCAAAATATCCTCAACATCTAGAGGATCAGATACATTTATGTTCTCCTCACTCACGTCCTCATTTCCTGAAACATTTTCAGCATTCATTTTCTTTATGTTAATCTTATTCTTTGACAGAAAATCTTCCAAAATTTCCTTAGTTTCACTGACAACGGCATTAGTTTCACCAATCATGAGTTTATTAACCCTTGTCTTGCTCCTAAATTCCTTTTTAGCTCTCTCAAGGAATGAGTCCATCTCTTCAATTGACATTTCAAGACACAAAACTACAAGAAATACTCTTCCTCATATTCTCTTCTTCTATTCTAGCATTTACTCTTCTTGACTCCAAAATATTATACAAATTCTGGGGTAGGGAAAACATAATCTCAACAAGAACTTTATTAAAAATGTTCAATTTTTTTATTGTAGCTTCTTCTAGAACTTTTCTTTGCATATGACTGATCTAGATTCATCATACATCTTTAGAATATTTTCCTCTACTTCGTTTCAAACTATTCTAGGATCAAGCTTCACAGAGGGGTATCTTTGTATTTTTTGAGATTATTTCCCTAGCATTCATCATATTCTATAAATTTTTGAAATAACCCCAAAGGGTAACTTGAAGATCACTCATTCCAAACAACTTGTTCACAACTTCATCAACTTTCCCAATGCCCAAAACCTCATTCATTAAATAGAAAAATAAGCACAATAGCAGATTACCATACTTGAAGGTATTCTTCTTGTCTTTCTTGATTTTACTCAAGTTCTCCATCAGTTGATTTCTGACCAACTAACACAAGTCATATTTTGCATTTTTCTTTATCATTTCATAAGCTACATAGATGGTTGTACTGGATAAAAAATTCTCCTGGTTGGAATGGTGTATCTTGTAACCAATGACCATTGATGTGAATTTCACATCCACTTCAGCAATGTCATCTATTGGCATTGCTCTTCTATCCCAATGTGCACCTATTGCCTCAGTAACTTTTTCATTCTTCATGGATTTTAAGACTAGAAGTCTGCCGATGGAATTTAGACCTGTTACTACACATATAGGCTCCTTTGTGATTTTGAAAGGTACATCTATCCACATGAACTCATCATGAACATGGTTCAAAATGTATCTTACCCATTCATTTTCCTCAAATACAGGAAATCTCGCAAACTACGCAAACGTCTTCTCTTCTAGGGTTTGAAATTTTGGTTTTACAATAAAATTTTCTCCAACTATATGATGGGAGTACAAATTCACTATATGAGAGGTGCCTAAATCTTCAATGTTCACATGATTATATGCCCTAATATCCTCAGTATGTAGAACACCTATGACATAGATTAAAACACACCTAAGGGTTTGGTTTCCACAGACTTATATGGATGCCATTTAAATTTAGGACACAGTTTGTCCTTGAATTCAACTACCAAAGGAGTGGACATGATTGCAAATTTAGAAGTTCATATACTTTTCAAGAATTACCTTTTCGTTGGATTGAGGTTCAATCGCAAATTGTTCTTCACACCTTTGAATCTTTCCACAATTCAGCAAAGTTCACTCCAGGGCTCCTTCAAACTACTTTTCTCCATAATGCAAAGTGACAAATGAAAGATAAAAGTGGCCTTTTATAACTCACACAACTAACCCTTTTTGTCACAATAAATGCCTTAGCCCTAGTTCATCCGGTTATTCTGTTTCAAGCACAGAGATAGATAAGCCTTCTATGAATCCTCTATACTACATAGTACCTTCTCAAATCAGTTTAACAACATCTGAAAATCATTGATCCACCTACTGGACATGTCCACATTCCAGTATCATTTTCCTTCGGGGGGTGAAAGGATTTTTCTGATAGCTCCCCCTAGGACAAAGGCCTAAAACTAATTCCAAGAGGAATTACCAAAAGAAAATTCTGGTGCAAGGAAATTTTCTTTAGCAGAGGGTTCCTTCTTCACCCATTTCTTCTGCATTTTCCTCTTGATCACATCTATAGTGACTTTCCCTTTTCCTTTGACATCCTGCTGTGTATTTTATCTTTCCAGACCTCTTCTATTCCAACATAATCTAGCAATATGCCCAAATTTTTTGCAATTGTAGCACAACATTTTTTTGATCAGACCAATTGTTCCACTAATTTTTCCTTGATCTACATTGGTTAGCAATATGCCCAATTCTATTGCATGCATAGCATCTGACATCTCTTCTAAGGTTGTTCATCACAAATCTGCATTCATTTGATTTATGACCATACTTATAGCAATTAAAGCACTGACCTAAGAATGATGGTCCACTTGTGTTCATCCTACTCCTACACTGAGAAGCCATATGACCAAATTTTTTGCAAGCAAAACAATAACCATTGAAT
This sequence comes from Sequoia sempervirens, assembly GCA_007258455.2. Lineage (NCBI taxonomy): Eukaryota > Viridiplantae > Streptophyta > Pinopsida > Cupressales > Cupressaceae > Sequoia > Sequoia sempervirens. Next base: position 338,900,079 of record VDFB02271358.1, on the reverse strand, counting down.
CTTTGAGCATTCGGTTGTCTTACTGGATTTCTCCTGGATCCATTCATCTAATTTCCTTGTTAGAATCTTCCTTGTCCAAAATTCCTTTGTCCAGATTTCCTTTGCCCAAATCTGGAACTTTCTCCTTCTTCATATCCAAGACCTCTCTTGTCACCATCCGTCCTTTGACCTTTAATTAGTTCATCAAGTTTGGCTGAAATGGCTTTGAATTTCTCCTTGTACTCATTTGTAGCATTAAGTTCATCTCTGAGATCATCAAGTTGTTTTTCAAGCACTTCCTCATTATTCTTAGACTGTTCCAATTCATTCTCCAATCATCTGCATTATTCAAATTTTTCTTTCAAAGATTGAGCAATTTTTTCTTCATTTTTTTCTTTATATCTTCAATCTCCTTGGTCATCCTCATCATGATGGACTCCATCTCACACTTCAGGGTTGCATTTTCTCTGGAAATTTTTTCACATTCTTTTGTTTTCTCCTTTAAGGCATGACTGAGTTGATCATCTTCCATGCTTCCATTCTTTTGCTTGAGTTTATCACATAATTCCTTTCTTTTCTCCCTTGATTCATTGATTTTATCTTTCAATGACTAGATGAATTTTTCTACATTCTCAAGATTTTCCTCCAGTTCCTGGTTCTCAGATTTTGACTGGTCAAGATCATCCAAGGCCACCATAATTTGTTTTTGAAGACTACATGTATCCATTGAAAACACCTTCCAAGATCTCCCCAAGTTGTTAGACTTCTTTCGAGGAAGTAGCTCTAATACTAATTGTTGGAAACAAGCAACACTGAGAGGGGGGGTGAATCAGTGTTCTGCAAAAATTAATTTTATTATTCTGATCTTTAATCCACTTAGAAAATTCAACCAAGAGTAATATGTAGAAATAGAAATCAAACAAACACAACACCATAACACAAGGATTTTTATGTGGAAACCCTGTTAGGGGAAAAACCACGGTGGATTCCCAATCCATAATAAGTTATGAGTATACTCAAAAGAATGATTACAAAATGGCAATGCACTTGCATTCAGGAACACTACCTAGAGCTTATTGCTCAAAATAGGAAAGCACGCTACCTTACAGAGATTTGGATTAGATCCAAGAGAATGAACTAAAGAAATAGCATCTACAAATGCTTGATTATAGTTCTGGTTAGGCTCTGATGTCAATCTTCTATCCTTTTGACTAATACCAATCTTTTACTCTGCTCTGCTCTGACTTTCTTCACAAAATCTATATGCACAAGTGAAACTATGCATACAATTGGTATAACACACTTCTGGTATTCGCAATACACATTGACACACAAAACATATATATCAAAATGATATAATTGATCATCTATATATATCCGCGACTAAGGATTTAATCACTACAGGTCAACTCCAATAGAACTTAGAAATATTTGCAACTTGTCAGCTCAAATCATAAGTAAAATTCAATGTGTATCCACAATTGTTAGCTACACCTTAGCTTGGACCCAAAACATAATGATAAATCACAAAAATATTGAAACAAACATTTCCTGAACATCTACAACATGTTTTATCAATTGAGTCAACCCCAAAATATTGATAAATAGAGAATTATCAACTGGATCTCCAAACTCACACAAGACTCAATATGAGGAACAAATATTTCTGGACAACACATTAGATGTACTGAAAAACCTCCTATGAGGTCCACAACACAAAGTAACAACTAAAAATTGTACATGTATCATTGAACACCAATCTGTTGGATGCTCTATTCTTCTAGACTATCCTCACTCTGATTGCCGGTAGGAGAAAATGATGTCATGCAGATCTGATTACCGACTAGGGTTTCGATCAATGACAACACCAAAGCATGACTGCAGTGTCTCTTACCAATAGATTTTCTTCTTTCATCATAGTCCTTGCTACTTCTTGAACTGTCCCATTCTTCATCTCCACAACTCCACTATGATGAGGAGTCCTAAAAGTTGAAAAATTCCTCTTTATCCCATGATCTTCATAAAAAAATATTAAACTCATTGGATGTGAACTCTCCACCTCTGCCAAACCTCAAGCACTTGATTTTCACATCCATTTCATTCTCAACCATAGACTTAAATGCTTTAAACTTATCTAGAGCTTCTTATTTTTCTTTGAGAAATGTCACCTAGGTCAGTCTAGAAAAATAATCAAGTAATAACATGAAATACCTGTCACCATGAGAAATTCTTATTTTGGTAGGTCCACATAGGTTTGCATATACCAACTCCAAAGGTCCTATGGTAGAATATTCTTTAGTCTTGAACCTCTTCTTTTTCTTATTTCCAAATTGACATTCCTTATAGATTGCATTGATAGGCTTTGTAATCCTTGGCAGATCTCTCACAACATCTGTAGAACTAATCTTCACTAGGTTATCAAAATTTATGTGACCCATTCTTCTATGCCACAACCAACTTTCATTGATTTGAGATATAAAGCACTTAACACCACCACCATTGAGCTAATAGACATTACCTTTTGTCGTTGTCCCTACAACAACCAAATTTTTGGATCTTCCTTTTCTAATTTCACAACCATCATTCTGAAATGCAAGATTGCATCTTTTGCTACACATTTTTTCTACACTAAGAAGACTATGTCGAAGACCTTTGACATAAAAAACATCATCTATCTTATGCTTTCCATCAAAACTAATTCAGCCTTTTCCATAGATCTTAATAGATTTATCATCACCAAACTTAACAAGACTACCATCACACTTCTGAAATTTAACAAACTTACTCTTATCACCCATCATATGATTTGATCATCCACTATCAGTTATCTAGTAGTTCCTCTCCTCTCTTGCATGAAAATTAGTAAGAATTGTTCCTTAAACCTTGTGACCTATTCCTAGAGAAATTTTCTTCACACATATTTTAGAAATAGAAGAATTAGCTCCAAAATTTGAATCCATGAACAAGCATTCATCACTATCTTCATCATCAGATACATTGTTGTGTTTTTCAGAATAATAGATCTTCTTGACATATTTACTTTCTAATCCTTATGTTTATCATTTGAAATTTTGATTGGACATTTAGAAGCATAATGACCTATCCTTCCACAATTCAAACACTTAAAGGGTAACTTAGTTTTGCACTTGACAGTTCCCTTTTTCAATCTCCTTACAAAATTTGCTTCCATCTCATCAAGATCATCCAGATCTAATTCATCATCCTCCTTTACCTTGCTAACTTTAAAGGCAGTTTCCTTAATTTTAGCATCCTTACAAAACTCTCTCATTTCAAATGAAATAAAAGCACCAAAAATCTTATCTCTAGAATAATTATCCAAATTTTGAGCTTCCTCAATAGAAGAAACTTTATAAGTATAAGATTTGGGAAGATTTCTTAATACCTTTTTTCACAACTTCATTTTCTTCTAGCTTTCCACCAAGACCATTGATGGCATTGACAACTTCATCCACTCTGAGCATGTAGGTTGTAATGTCTTCATATTAAGGCATCCTTAGGGTTTCAAATTTGGCTTTATAATTCTACATCTTTTCTTGTTTGACCTTATCATCTCCTTCATAAATGCTTTGCAACTTTTTGAAGACATCTTTTGTAGATTTCATACTTATCATCTTTCCAAGTTCAACATAAAAAAGACCACCTAGGATAACATTTATTTATTTTCCATTGTTCTCATAATCCTTGATCTCATCATCAATTTTAGAACCATTAGAAGGAAATGTATATCTTTTTTCAACTGATTGCTAGAGTCCAAATCGTGGAGAGATAAGAGAGGATTCCATACTAGCTTTCTAGTAAGCATAATTTGTTCCATTGAACATAGGAGCTTTGACACCCTTCCTATGCACCATCCATATCTTCCTCAAGTGGTTGAGCTTCTTCCAAGAAACCACAACTCTGATACCACTTGTTAGATGCAAAGAACAAGTGAGAGAGCAGGGTGAATCGGTTGTACATTAAAATATTCAATCCCTCATTAACATTCAAACCCTTATCAAAATTTAAACCCTCATTAAAAATTAGTAGAATGTAAACATGTGAAACAACAATGCAAACACAACCATAAACAAGAGGACAACAGATTTACATGGAAAACCCTAAGTAGGGAAAAACATGGTAAGGATTAGCTCACATATATATGAATAGCAACACCAAATTATAGTAGCATCACTATCGGAGGGCCCACTACCCTTAAAAGAAGAAAGGCACACTACGAAGAGGACTCACTATCCAAAAGAAAGAAAGAAAGAAGAAAACCATTACAAAGAGATTCATATCTTCGAGCAATAGGAGAAAACCACCACTGCAACTTTGCACCATCCACAACCTTTGGCTCACTTCCTCCAACAACTTTAGGCACACTAAAAATGTAGACACCTTTTGCTCATTGCATCCATAGTCATTGAAATTTAAGCTCCCAATCACATCACCACACTTGATCACATTCACATCTCTTACACATCTTACCAGATCTCTAATAATTCACCTTTCATTTATACCTTCCATAACCTAAAAAATCTTAATTAGGTCAGCCTCAAATGTGCAACACCAAAATAGGTCAATACCAAACACTTCTATGGTGGAAATAAGTGAAGGAAATCTGTGCCAAGGGTTAACTAGGATCCAAATCTTTATCAACATGCTACTCATCACATCCACAATCCACAAGGTACCTTCACAAATAGTTTCTAGCATGCCAAGTTGGACAAACCTAAACTAACACTACAAGTGAGCACATACATTCTTCTCCAGGTCCATAAACAACATGTGGATCACACCTCAACATTAGAAAATATACAAGAATATTCCAACATCAATATACTACTTTTCAATATTGTTGTAACCACCTAAGACAAAGAATACTTTCATCCTACACATTAGGATGCACTACCATTGAACTCCAACACAAGAACTGGATTTGCGGAGCAACTCAACACCAAAAACTCGAAGGGAAAGTAGATATAAACAATATCAACACATTCCCAAATCCACAAGACAAGAAACCTCAACATGGAGAAATACAGAGTAATCTCATTTCTCTTAGACAACCTTCTTCAAAGAAAAACACACTATCAAACACATCTTCTACCGCCATAGGATGTAAAACCTGAAACTCTAGATATAATTCCTTTGAATACCTCTGTTCATCATGTCCAAATTGCACAAAAATATATTCAACCATGAAGAAATATGGATCACAACACCGAACACACCTTTGTCACACTACACACTCTTTTGTTCAAATTTTCTCAAAAGGACTTGGAAACCATGTAAACCAACTGTATCAACAACACTACAAACACCTTCTTAGCACATCTACAGTATCTACAAAACACTACACACCATGACTACACTAGAGGTTTACATCAAGCCATAATACAAATGAAAACATAGTGTAACACTCTCCAATGATTCCAACAATATCCACATACAAGGGGATGACATTAATGTGACACAAATCTAGTAACAATACCAACAATATCCAACAATCTTCCTGACCATACTGGAGGTTGACATCAATGACAATTTCAGCAATATTCCCACAATCTCCCCCTTTTTCATTGATGGCAACACCAGCTTTGAAAAACCATCAACAATAAAAGCAATCAAAAGAAAATCTACATCAAGAAACACTCCCCCTGAGTGGGGCATCTCTTATACTTATTTTCTTTATGTCTTTTAGACACAATTCTCTCCCTTTCCATTCTCGGCCCCTATCTTGAGGATTTTTTTAGACATCACTGTCCCCATTTGACACCAATGGAAAAGGGCAACATATTTCCCTTTGACATCACCATCACACTTCTCTTTGGGAAACACCAACAAGTAGTTGTTCTCTCTCCACGACTCTCTGCTTTTTTGCACTCTCCTCTTTAGTAACACAAAGCATGCTCCACCTGACTGTACCAATTAAAAGCATGACTACCTATTCCCCTTCATAGGTACCCTTCAACATCAGTCCAAGACCAAGAATGTATCTTGAAAAGATTCTTGGAAAGATGCACACATTTATGCATCTAGTTGAAAGTAGAGGCGATAACCCTGGCTAAATTCTAGTGGAGATACTCAAAATTATCTTTTAGAAGTGCCTTTGTAAAAATGTAACTTGATCCTTTATAGGCACATACTCTAGCTTGACCTCATTCTCTACAATCTTCTCTCTTAGAAAGCGATACCGGATAGAGATATGTTTTGTTCTTGAATGCATTACCAGGTTCTTTGAGATATTGATAGAACTTGTATTATCACACAAGATAGAAATAGTTTCATCATATGATACTCTGAGATCCTTTAATGTCTTCTTCATCCACAACAACTTGTTGGAAGTTTATCACTGATAATATTGGTGGATGTATGGAAAATGATGCTACTATGGTGTTTTCATTGATGTCAACATTGTTGTAGTATCAACATTGATGTATCACTAGTGTTTGATGAGCATGATACAATGTAGTGATGTCAACCCATTGCATCCCATTTCATAGTTGCATTTTTGTTGGTTTGGTGTAGACCAAATTTCTTGTAGAATTTCCTATGTCCCAGAGCACAATTTCTAGTGTGTAGTGAACCATTTTTTAGTTCCACATTGCTCCACTATGAAGAATCTAGTTATTCAATTATGAGGTAAATTTGGTACTTGTTGGAGGAATTTGAATCCAAGGTTTCACATCTTGAATCCCTCCATAGTTGAAGTTGGAATTGATAAAGTATCACTCTGAATATGACAAAATTATAGTGACAAAATACTTGATTGGAATGCTTTGCATTCCATTGTGGATGATTATATTGCTATGTGGTTTTGAGGGATTTTTTACAAGTATCCGAAGTGTAATTTTTCCAACTGGAAAGTGCTTTGGAGGTTTATATGTCAAAATGTGTATGAATAGTTGGTTCACCTCTTTGTTGTTTCACCAGTAGTGTTGACCTAAAAGGTTTGAGGTCGTGCAGAGTTAAAGAAAGTTTGGATCATACTTATGGAGAAGTTATAGGTCCCTTCCAACCTATTTTAATGTGTTATATGTTTTGATTTATTTTGTGAAGTGTGTATGATTAGATCTTGAGTTGATAGTTTGTTGGTTTGCATGTTTCATCTAATTAGGGAGACCTAATTGATGTTGTAGATGTTTTGTGGATGTAATGCACATACATGTAAGATGATTTCAATGTTATAAGAATGTAGTTGTTGCAGAGTGTGAATATGATGTAAATTAAGATAGAACTGAGTATAATAGCAGAGAAGCATGAAGTGTATTAGATTAGTCTACAGAGCTTAATTGGAACTGTCTTCAACATATTGTAGATGCATTGTATCAGTCCAAAACTTTGGTAGTGAGCCACCTTCCTTTCTATTCTAATAGTGATGAATTTGTTCTTTTCTCTGGATAGTGAGTCCACCTAGCAGTGAGCCATTATATAATAGCTTATAATCAATTATAATATATTGTGAGCTAATCCTCACTGTGGTTTTTTCCTTTTTGGGTTTTCCATGTAAATCTAGTGTTCTTGTGTTCTTTGATGCGATGCATGCTTTCTATGTTCCTTTCTAATACTGTAAGTTTGATGTGATGCATTGAATGGATGTTTAAAGTTGCTAAAGCTAATGAATTTTAGTGAATACTAATTCACCCCCCTCTCATTATTTTGAGTTTCAACACACTTGTGTATAGGATGATGCTGCTACAATATACTCTACTTTTGTAGTAGATAATGAAACTCAATGTTGTTTTATTACTCAACCATGAAACCAGTTTTCTTCCATGAAAGAAATCACCTCCACTTGTACTTCTTCTATCATCTGCACATCCTACCCAATCTACATTTGTGTATGCACTCAAGGAGAAATCAATATCCTTAGGATACAATAGACCCAAGTCTAGAGTGCCTTTCAAGTATCTAAATATCCTTTTGACCACTACAACATGTGATTTTAAGGGATCATCTTCAAATCTTGCCACAAAACATATTGCATGCACGATATCTAGTCTAGTAGCAAAAATTAGGTATATCAATCCACCAATCATTGATCTATACTTACTCTAATATGTCACAGGATATTCATCATTATTGCTCAACTTACAACCAATAACCATAGGAGTACATACCAATTTAGAATCATCCATCCCAAACTTCTTCAACATTTCTTTAACATACTTTGACTATGAAATGAAAATTCCTTTCTCTAATTGACTGATTTGTAGCCCAAGGAAGAAATTCATCTCCCCACACATTGACATCTTAAACTCTTTCTACATCTCCTCTAAAAAAAATTTACACATACCTTCATTACCTCCAAAGATTATGTCATCAACATATACTACCACAATCAGGATTTGTTTTCCTTCAACTTTGAAGTATAGGTTGCTATCTATAGTACCTTTTTTCAATCATTGCTATAATAAGCACTTATCCAATCTTATATACCAAGCTCTAGGATCCTATTTGATTCGATACAATACCTTCTTCAACCTATTGACCATATCAACATCATCTGACAACTAAAAACCTTTCAATTGTTCAATGTACACCTCTTCTTCTAACTAACCATTCATGAATGTAGACTTCAAATCCGTCCAATAAAACTTGAAGTCTTTATGTGTTGCAAAGTCCAAAAACATCTCAATAGCGTCCATTATTGCCATTGAAGCAAATTTCTACTCAAAATATATTCCTTCCACTTGTGAGTAACCCTTACACACAAGCCTAGCCTTGTTCCTGACAAATTTTCCATCCACATTCAGCTTGTTCTTGAAAAACCTATTTTGTTCCTATTACATTCTTTTTTGCTAGTCTCAGGATCAATTCCCAAGTCTAATTCTTTTCAATCTTCTCTAACTCTTCATTCATAGATTTTATCCAATTCTCATCTTTGCATGCCTCAATTATAGTTTTAGGTTCTATCTCTGAAAGTAAACAAAATTTTGTGTGTTCTTCTGCCATAGGATATTTTCTTCTTGTCAACAAACCTTTGCTTTTATATCCAATGATTTGATCTTCAAAATTATTCTTATGCACATACTTAGGAGTCTTGGGAAACTTTTCTAGATCTTCTTCCTCTTCAAATTCCATCTCTTTTCCTTTCTCTTCATCCTTCTCTTCTTCACTACAAGAGGGTTCATCAAATTCATATCCTTCTATCAACATTGATCTTTGATGTGGTTCTTCATCCAATTTGACACTTGCACTCTCAACTATATTCTTCAATCTTTTGTTGTAGCACCGATAATCCTTGCTTCTTGTAGAGTATCCAAGGAAGATTCCTTCATCAGATCTTGCATCAAACTTTCCTAAGTTTTCTTCATCTCTTTTGAACATTTGCTTCCAAAAACTCTGAAGTATTTCATAGTAGGAGGTTTACCATACCATAACTCAATAGGGAGTTTTTTAATTGTTCACTCTCGTTTGACCTCTATTAAGAATATATATTGTAGTATGAATAGCTTGTCTTCACTAGACATCTGGTAGATTTTCTTATTTCTTCATAGTCCTTGTTGCTTATTGAACTATCTTATTCTTCCTCTCCATAACTCCATTTTGTTGAGGAGTCCTAGGAGTTGACAAATGCCTCTTTATCCCATGATCTTCACAAAAACTGTTAAACTCATTGGAGGTGAACTCTCCACCTCTCTCAAACCTCAAGCACTTGATTTCCAAATCCATTTCATTCTCAACCATAGACTTAAATGCTTTATACTTATCTAGATATTTTTATTTTTCTTTGAGAAATGTTACCCAAGTCATTCTCGAATAATCATCAATCAATAACATGAAATACCTTTCACCATGAGAACTTCTTATTATGGTAGGTCCACATAGGTCTACATGCACCAACTCCAAAGGTCCTGCAGTAGATATTCTTTAGTCTTGACCCTCTTCTTTATCTACTTTCCAAATTGGTATTCCTTATAGATTGCATTGATAGGCTTATTGGAGTACAAGACCACCGAGAGGGGGGTGAATCAGTGGTCTAATTACAAATCAAATTTCAATAGTAAACTCACTTGTCTAATTCAAAGAAACCTATTCAAACATCTTAATCATTATAGATATTCAATGTGGAAGGAGTCACAAATTACATACAAATCTGAATATAATACTTGAACAAAGATATCCAATCACGCACAATATAAGAAACCACAAATAGAAGACATAACACTAGGTTTATGAGTGGAAAACCCTAAAAGGGTGAAAAACCACTCTGAACATAAGCTTCATTAGCCCTCACTGGCCAAAACCTTATAGGTTACAAGTTGTGCACCTCACTAGCTAAACAACAAGCCTCACTAGATTAAACCTTCAGGTTACAAGCTATATGCCTCACTGGATAACCACAAGCCTCACTAGCTGATTCATATGCCTCACTAGAAAATAACACAAGCCTTATTGGTTGATTCCTATGCCTCATTGGGAAAACTCCATGTCTCATAGACACTCTTCAAAAGAAAGATAATTGGTTACAGAGGGTTACCTTGTTTAACTTCAAACCACTACTCAACCAAAGCTATAACACATATTGACAAATTATTTTTACACCAATCTCACATACAACCATCTCTCATACAGTCATCTGACACCTTATTCAATCAAGAGTCTACACAATCTCTATAACAACCATATTCAAATTTGACACCACATATCTCGACATTCTAATGTTACAATTCAACATAATTTACTCATACCTTCAGCAATCACCATGTTTTGATTCCATCACTTTGAATACCAAGCTCAAATCATTATAACAACAAGACACATTACACACTAAATTTAGAGAGCTTATGTAAATTTTGAACATTCAATTCTAAATTCACCATACTTCTAATACTAATCTACTTCATGAAGGCTCAAATATCATACTCTGTCATCAGGAATTTGAATAAATATCATACCCACAAAATTCTCTTCAACATCATAACACAGACCTTGAACATCTCAAGCTTCATCAACCACCTATCATAAACTTTTCATCAAAGATTGAAGCTTTGTATTTCTTCAATACATGAAAAAATCCAATACATAGAAACTTATTTTCAATAAAAACTTTACTCTTGCTCTTCAAACAATATGCTCTCAAACAATCTTCAAAACAAACTGCTCTCAAATAATATGCACATGTAATACTGAGCATGCAAACACTAAACTTTGTTCATGAAAGTTCCATCACCAAAATATTACAAAGGTTTCAAATCACACTGTCATATATTCACCAGGAATATCAATAGACCATTCTTAACAAATTCATTCCTTATTCAGCACTATCATATTGCTTTCTGCAAGAATTCCAATACAACTCTTACATACTTACATTATCCAAAGAAAGAAAAATCAACATTCCTCTACGTTACTGCGAAAATATCTAAGAAAAAAAATATTTTACAATTAGAAACCTTTCTATATTTCAGTAAGGTTTGGCACCAATCCACTACACAAATATGATCTTTTCATCTTCTTGCAAAAGCTAAAAGATAGTTTGACACCTGTCAAAGTAAAATCCTCTTGAAATGAACATTTTGAACTTTAAATAAAGACCTTTCATTTTAGCTTGTGGCCAAATTTATCTTTAAATGACAACCCTTGATCTTCATTTGAATGAGATAAACAAAACCTTCAATGTGCTTGACTTTAATATGGACAAAAAGAAAATCCATGAAATAAAGAATCATGTCTCTTTTCCATTGCCATGTAGGGCACTAAACCCTCAACCAAAGTAAAAACCTTAAACAGTCTTCATAACCTCTGAAACTAAAACCAAGGAATTATGCTATGACCTTTGACATTCCATATGACTTTGATAATATGAATCATGAACACCGTGTGAAGATGAATGATCAACATTAAGAGCATCAACATTAGGGATATGAAATATGAATGACCAAGTGCTTTTTGATTGAATACTTCAACATACTATACCTTAAGTATTTGTATGAACCCCATGCCTTCAAGGCTATGACAACCACCATGAGATGACAAGGAACATGAAGACCAATAAGAATGAACAATGAACACCAACCTTTGCACCAACCAAACTAACACCCTTTAACATCAATGATAATCAATTCCAATGCAACAAAACCCCCCTTTGGCATTAATGTCAACTGTTGATGTGTTTTTCATAAATTTCTCAACACATGCAGTGCATAGGTGCACTACCTCTCTTGAAAGGAAATCTCCAACAACAATTTACTAAAAATCACCCCAAGGTCTCTCAGATGTCAGGTCATGACTTGCATGGAATTCCTCAGTTAATGTTTGATGTGATTTTGCTGGTAATGACAGGGAAGACTTATGTAGATAGATGGAAAATGGATCTTGAAATGGAGTTCCTAAGATGGAAATTAGAGTGCAGTTTTCTGCAAGTTCATAAAACAATCATAAACTCCTATTTTATCTTGGGATTTAGCTTTACAATGTGCAATGAACCTTAGCACAGGTCACTTATTAAAAAAAAAAAGGAAGCAAGCAGGGATGAGAAGAGGTTCCTAGATCTGAAACTAACTATGAACAGTGGTCATGGAGGGTTCTACTGTGGACAACTTCCTTAAAACATAATTTCACTTAACCAGAAAACTCACAGTATCATGACACTTGTGCTAGCTTCTAAGGACTGAAAATTTTCTACCATTCATTCACCATAAACATGCATGAACAAAAGATAAAAGTTTGGAGCATCTTTAAATCTAAGTCCAAACTAACTTTGCACAACTATCTACAATAATAAACAGAAAAAAAGTATGGACAAGAGAGTCATCAACACATCAGAAATCTACACAACCATTGAACAAAATTACTAAATCTACCAAAGCAATCTAAGACCATAAAGAACAACAAGAGTAAATCTATCTAAATCATCTAACTATGGGAGATGAATCATGAAACATGCAAAGAAACTCATAAATCCACCAAAGTCAATGTATTTCTATTAAAATTTCTACAGCATGTCATTACAACTTAACTCTCTTTAAAATGAGAGGAGACACCCCTATTTATAGTGCATAAAAAGTAGAATGAATGCCCAAGATTGATTTGCATTGTGTGGCCAAGATTCACTACAAACTAGGGTTTCAACTACCCCCAAATATATTACATTTTAAATACAATTCTTGTCTTTTCCATATTTTTTCCTCTAGTGGCAACACTATAGCATTTTGTCTTTTTCCTAATTGCCTTTCCTGCAGCTATTCTATAAGGATTTCATCATCAATAATAGGGTTCCCTTCTTGCTTCTTCAAAGTGGCATATTCCATGAACTTCAAGATTAATGGATGGAGCTTTTCAACTTCCATAATCTTAGATTGTAGCACTTGGTAACTCCATTGCTTAGACTGATCGGTGAGATTTTCCCAATATTCATCATATTTGGCAATGTGGTCTCTGAATTGTTCAGATTGAGTGAGGGCTCGAGAAGCAAAACTCAAGAATTCTGTAGTGACCTCGCCCGACATTCCATATTCCATCTTCTTATGGAAATGTGGCTTTACCTTTTTTGAATCAATTTGAACGACGGGCATATCATACCCCATCATTAACTTTAGATACTGAATGCAATCTACCCTAACATCCTTGGCCCAATCAATATCTAGATCCACTTTCTAAAGTAACCACTCCAATCTTTCCTTTCGGTGATCGAAGTCTAGCTTCCACATGTCTACGAGCCAATGAACATCCTCATTGAATGCAAGCTCCTTTTCCCAAGTCTTCTTTGATAGCTTGAGGATGGCCTCAATTTTGGGGTAAGTAGACCCATACATTCTTGGGAAGTTAGTATAGAACTTCCTTGTACCCTCAAGAGACTTTTGCACCTCCAAGAACTTGTTCTTTGTCCTAATAACACAACCGATGCCCATGTTTCCAACGTATAAGACCTGCCGAAACTAGTTTTATCTGATCTTATCCAAGTTTTTCCTTTTCTCAAGCTTGTCAGTTTTCTCTTTGGACAACAGCTGTGGCAGAGCCGAGGATTTGGTAGGATGCTCTTCTGCTAATGACTATTGTTGAATGTAGGTTGTCAAATCAGCCACCTATTCCTTAAGTTCTTCCTTGGAAACCTTATCCTACTGTATCAAGTGTACCACTGTGGTAAGAGATTCCTAAAGGTGTTCTACCTTTTGCTCCTTGGTGGTCATCCCTAATTCGATGGTGGAGACATTGTAGCTTATCCCTCCTTTTCCCACCATCAGTGTGGCTACTTGCACCATTCGGGATCTAGAGGCATCCATTGTCACCTTTAATCTAACCTTGGGCTTCTTCTCCTTTTTGGTGTTGATCTGAGCTTAGGACAAGATGACCTTTAATATTTCCCTCAGATCCCTCAAAGCAGGAGTTTTCTTTTCAAGTTGCTTTTCCAGCCACTCAAGCATTTGGGACTTCTCCCTGGGTGATTCTAGATCACCCTCCTCTTCATCCTTCCTGATTTCAATCTCTTTATCTTCAAGAGCTTCTTTTTTTGTCCTTGTATCTTCCTCCTCATTGGAGTCCCAGATGAGCACCGTGTGTTTGATAGGGGACTTAGTGGGTAGACGTTCCTTGGGGCTATTTTCCCCTTTAGTATCCTTTTTTTTATTTTCCTCTTCATGCCCATGTTCCTCGGGTTGCTCTGTTTCAGGGCTCTTGTGGGTTTCATCCTTTTCATCAAGCTTATCTTCTTCTTTACTTTCCCTTTCCTCATGATGGGGTGGCACATCCTCCTATTCTTTCTTCTCTTGCTCATCCTTCCCTTCTGAGAGAGGCATCTCTTCACCATGTTTGGGGCTTTCTTCTTGCTCCCCAATTGGAAGTTCAGTTTCTTCTTCCATTTTATCACTTAACTCCTTTTCTTCCTCGAGAAGTGTTTTTTCTATTTCTTCCCTAACATCTTTTAATTTTCAGGCTAGTTCTTCTTCTAAATCTACATCAAAGGTTTCTACAATGTATTTGGTGCTGACATCTTCTTCTTCATCACCTGTGAAGGATTCTGTTTCTTCTCCCTCATGGACTACCTCATCGATCTACAAGTGTTGGTGCTCGAAATGTTCATGGTAGTCATCCACTTATTCCTCTAGTTCCTTTGTTGCTTCCTTCTCTTGTCTCTCCAACTCCCCAAATATTGCCATTGTGGCCTTCATCACCGGTGGTTCAGTTAGATGAGTAGAGGCAATAACGTTGGCAAGAACTTGTGCCAAGGAAACTTGGACAACTAGATTCATCAATGCTTCATAAATCTCTGAAGAAACATTTTACATGTGTCATGAGAACGCCTCCGGTAGTGAAAGTACGGGCATGGGTATTGTTGTTGTTTCCAGTGAGAGAGTTGTAGTTGGAGACATGGAAACTGGGGAGAGTGGGGAAGTGGTGGTAGAGGAAGAGTCGATCATTAGGACTTTCCTAGCAGGTGGAGAAGAGGAAAGATGAACTGAGATGTCCACTGCGGCCAGAGAAGTTGCAACCATTTCCAGGGAGGGAGATCGTGGGGTAGCAATGGTGGAGGTGGCAGGTGGAGATTTTGGTTGCTCAGCCTCCATTTCCCTTCCCTCATGGAGTAGATATTCTTGAATAATAGGCATCTTTGCAACATTGCCTGATCTTTTCTACTTCTTAGAAGGTTCTCCCTCTGAGGCTTTTCTTGCATATACCTTGGGATTGGGCTCATGTTCTGTGACCTATTTTCTTTTTCTTGTTCTGGTGGATGGAGGAGATTGATAGACTTCACCTAATGGGGTAGCAACTGTGCCACTACCTTTTCCACTTGGCTCACTTTTGAGCCCCTCATAGGTCAAATCTACCCCTTGTTGCTTTAATCGGGAAAATTTCCCATCAATCCATTCTTTTGTTTGAGCCTCAATGGGATTGGTTATAATTTTGAGGTCGTCGACCTCTTGCTCATCCAAATCAATCAGTGGTAATGGTAGATTAGCAACTGTGTTGTATCGGGGGTCTATGGCTATACTTTCATCTTCTTCCACTTGGTCAAGTGCTAGGAACAGATTGACCCTCTTTACAAAGTATGTGGTCATCTGCATATAATGTGTCATTTGTACCTCCTTATCATCTATGCAATTAGCCAAAAAGTCTTCAACACTATGTAGATGGGCATATTCGAGTCCAAGTGCCTTCTTGATGTGGTCGTGAGGAATCATCCATGGCCAGATGTTGTGGAGTCTCAAATGATATTCGGCCAACTCTTTCTCTGAATTGTGAGTGCATTGCGAGATATGGATTTTTTATAGCCCCTAGCCGAAGGAGAGGGGATAAGGAATTCATGCCAAATGTTTGCTGCTCAAGAGGGTGTGTACGTGTCGCAGCTACCGAGACAACTCAAGTAGTATTATTTGGTCATTAGGGTATTGGGGCAGCGTGTTTGGCCTTTCTGAGAAGCCTTCTGCATGAATATATGTGAACTTTGGGTACTAGATGAACAGAAAGGCATACTGCTTCAAAAATGCATTGGCATTGTGGGAGACTCACCTCTCAAATTCAGCCCCAATTACTCTAATTATATGGTCTATGAAAGCATCATTGACCCTGCAGTATTCCTTCTTGAAATTTCTAAATTGCAACTGAGGGTACTTGTCATAAAATTTTAGCTCCCTACCAGGTTCTTCATCTAGAGCTCTGAATAAGCCACTGTATTGCCTCCATTCGGCCAATGAGTAGACTAAGTAGGATGTCATGCAGAATCTAGAGGTTTTTTTAATAGCCATAAACTATTCATGGAAGTAGTCACTAATTATCCCACCCCAGTAAAATGAAGTATCTTCTCCACAGAGAATCTCTTCAATGAAGTAGACCATCCATTCCTGGAAGTAAGAAGTAGTAGGAAGGCCCATTACTCTACTTAACAACATTACCAAATCATGGTAATCTTCATGAAAATCACTTTGAAATAGCTCTTGGGGGACTTTTGCAGCATTTCCTCTGTTCTCCTTGAGCCAATACTGATTGATAAGCTTTTTACATTTCAGGGGGTTCTCGTCCCACATTTCCTTGCACTCCTTGATGTTTGGTAATTCCATCTCCCCAAAGGTAGGAATATGAAAGGTCTTCGTTATTGCCTTGGCAGATATGTCAGCCAACATGTTCCCATCCCTGTCCACTATTGCTCTAGTTTTTGGCTAGTATGCCTCCCTGCAAGCCATTACTAGTTCTGGGGTGACAAGAGCAGGAGGGAATCCTATAGCTTTGGCTATCCCACTGCCTCTGATCAATCTTGCATTCTCTATTTTAAGGTTGATCCTGACCCTGTGCATGAATTCGTCAATGTCCACATGCCCTATGTTGGTGTCTATGACCTCTTTCCATGCTATGGAGACCTTGGATTGTAATGGTTCCCCTTGGAACTGGTATTTCATTTGGTTTTTGTCTTCTTTCCCATGAGGGGCCTTGCTTGTTTTCTTTACTTTTTCCTTTTCTACAGTTGCCCCTGAGGGTCTTGCACTTGATTCCATATATATTCTGCAAACAAAGGAGAGGTGTGTAAAACCAAGTATGAAAGCATGAAATGTTAGCCAAATTCTTACAAACAGAGTTAGATTGGATAATTCAACATTCAAGAAATCCAACACTTAATCTCAATTTTTGTTAGTGGCTCATGGGAGGGAGTTTGGACGGTCCGGGCCCCAAAGGTCTAACTTCCCTGTCAAGATGGCTATTTTGAAGGGAAAACATGGTAGGGCGGCCCGCAAGGTTTCACTCGCCCTAGGATTTGGCCAAATTATGGAGTCCACCATGGAGAACAGGTTAGCCTTGACATTTGAGGTTAGCCATTTGGAATGGCCCTAGCGAGGTTGCCTTTTGGGGATGGAGTTTCATTAGCTGGGACCCAAGAGTTTGGAAGGCGATCAACACAACTCTTTGATCGTGTAAGTGTCTTGGGTCTGAGAAAGTAGGAAGCCATGAGGAGATCATCATTTGGAAACGACAGGCAGCAAGTGGAAGTCTGCAGGAGGAAGTCTGAGGGCACGGGTCCGACAGAGGGCTTGGCATATGTGTTTTCTTTGTTCAGTGGGTTTCATCAGTAATCATAGTACCGAGTCTTGGAGGTCGCGAAGGCGAAGGCAGTTCACTCTTTGGTAATGGTCGAGATAAGACGGAGTCCCGACAGTGGAAGTCTAGAAAGAATGACCCACCGAAGGTTGGGACACTTGAGTTTTATCATTTTATTCATGCAACCAAAGGATGGTCAAGGCCCAGAGGCTAGAAAGCAACCTATTGAAAGCCATGAGAAATGGCGATGTCACCATGGCAGCCCGCAAACAGAAATTTGTAGACCAAGACCCAAATGACATTTGGTATGGTTATTTCATTGTCAACTAATTAGGGAAAGAGTCGGGGCCTAGGAGTTGGAAAGCAAGAGTCGAAATGTCATTTGAAATGGCAGAAAATAAACGACGCCCCAAGGATGGAATCCCATGGGGGCAGACCTAGGCGATGCGTAGGACTTCGCTTCAGTTTGAAAGATTGATACTTCAATGACAAGGAACAAGAGTCCCCCCACCGTGGCGGGCCCGAAAGGTAGGTCTATCATTTGAAGTTTAATTTTTGTTTTAGTGCTTAAATGATGACATCATGAGTTGGCAGGCCCATGAGCCATGAATTTCCTGGCCAAAGAACAATGTCGGGGAAGTGAAGTTTCGTGTACAGTGTGTGGGTGATTATGAGGGTTTCTTAAAATTCAACATGGGTTTTAAGCGCTTCCCTTTTCTCAAGCCAATGCATATATTTTTCACCCCTTTTATCCATTATTTCTCCTCAAAATCAAAGAAAAACATAATACGAGGTGCAAACAATAAACCTACCGCTAGAACCCAGTGAATGAAGATGATGAAACCACCAACAAATGCAAAGGACCAGTGATGGAAGGCAACGGGCTCGAGGGTGGCACGTGATGAATGCTCTAGATCACTCTAATTTTCTCTAGCTATATTGACATGTGAAAATGACAGGTCAAACTAGCCTATTTATAGAATTTAATGGCATTAAATTCCATCAATAAATGAGCGTACGACCGCCAAAAAGTTAGTGAGTTCAAAATTCAAAAATAGTTGTGAGGGGTCCAAAAGGTAGATCCGCCATTTGAAACAGTTAGTAGAAAACCACCAGTGAAGAGGATCCCGGGGTCTGATGGGTAGAACTCTGGTGAAGGACAGTCATTTGGGAAAGGCAAAGGAATTACAAAAACCTAGGAAGGGAGATCTGGCAGACCGGGCCTGATGAGCCCCGTGGATGATAGGTTACACTTAGTCATTGAAAGCATGGGGAAACGATGATTAGGATGGCAGGTCCCGAGCTATGGAAGGTCGAGGCCTTTTGGTTGTTAAAAACAACAAATGCAGTAGGAAAATCCACCAAGGGAAACTCGAAAGGGCAGACCCAGAAGGCCCCAGGGACAATGGCAGAGGAAAACTTCCAAGGGAAGTCTGGTAAGGCACTTGACTTAGAAAATTTGAGGGGGATGAAACATGGTCAACTTAAGATGACACCTTTAAGGCTCAACAGCCATATGGGACACCAAAATGGGGGCATGCAAAATGAGGCAGCAACAAAATGACCCAACAAGGTGAAGGGAAGAGAGGGTCCTCGTTCTGAATGGGGCATGTGTGCTAAGGGCACAACAAATGGTGAATCTGTTGGGGAAAGCTCTCGAGCGTTTTGAGGATAAGTATTCATTCAGAACCTAGAATCTCTAGTTTTGCAGACCAGGGGCTGACTTCTAAAAGTGAACTAGGAGAACATGGTCCTTAGTTGAGTCAACCTATGAAACATCTCAGCAGTGTGTGCATGGTGAATTCATTCCTTCCCTCAAAAACTATGATAGAAAATGGCTAATTAGGTCGAGAAGGCTACATAAATTTTCCAACACCAAAAGTAACTTGGACATTGCCCTGCTGCCAGTCAGGTGTCCATAGCCCTGACGGAGTTGTCACTGTGGCCCCAATAATATTGCTCTACTACCAATAGGGCATCCATAGCCCTGGTAGAGTTATTCGCACACCCATACGTTTGTTTAATTTTTGAATTTTCTTTTCTTTACTTTTCTTTTGATATTTTTTTCACATTTTATCATTCTTTTGCTCAACTGTGTAAGCAATGAAGCCTACCATGGGTTTGAGAACCACAGTGCTCATTGGAGCAGACTTAAGATTTTTCGCTTGCAGAGTTATCATAATAGCTACTGTACAACCCTTTGTAAATAATTAATATGTGTGTTGGTGCAAGATCTGAGGTGACTGTAAAAATATTTAACAAAGGGTTGAGTTCTAGGACAGAGTTCAGATGAGGAATTCATTCTGAGGTAGCTATCAGGGACCAATGGTTGAGAGTGAATATTTACCTAAAGAACACTAAGAGTGGGCAGAAAAGTGAACCGTTCATCGAACGAGCATGACCACCATAGAAAAAATGGACACCCTCATCAAAACAAAATAGTCGTGAGACGGGAAAAATGAGGCGACACAAAATAGCAAAATGCAAGAAAACCAAAAGAAAACCTATTCTAACCTATATACAAGTATTTACAGGGATAGCTCTAAAAGAGCTCAAACTTGGAAGTAATGCTTTAGGTGATGCTCATTTACCCGCAACGAGACATCTTCACCAGTTAGGGTCTTTAAGCGGAAAGCATTGTCTCCTAGAATTTCAGCTATTTGAAAGGGGCCAAGCCAAATCTTGTCGAATTTGTTATGTCCCCCTTTCTTTTCATGAGCTCTGTCCCAACACATGACTAGATCTACAATTCTAAAGGCCCTGATTTTGGCTCGATGGTCAGACCATCTCTTAACCATGCCTTGATGTTTGGAGAAATTTTCTATTGTGCGGTCACGTACTTCTTCTAAGTGTAACAACTCAGCTAGGCGGGCCTCTCTATGGTCTCCTCCTTCGTAAAAGTCATTGATGGACTAGAGGGTGGGGATTTTCAAATGGATCAGGAATATTGGCTCTAGGCCATAAACAAGATGGAATAGGGAATCACCAAGGGTAGCCTTGTGACATGTCTGATCTGCCCAAATGGAAAAATGAAGCTAGGTATGCTAGTCCTTTGGATTCTTATCAAGTAGCTTCTTGATTACAGTGATCAAATTCTTATTGGTGGATTCGGCTAGGCCATTGCCTTGGGGGTAGTAGTTGGATGAGAACTTGAGGGAAAATACATAATAGAAGGCCCAACTAGAAAAATTTAATGAGGAAAATGTAGGTCCATTGTCACACACCAAAGCATAAGAACAACCAAAGTGATTTAAAATAAAACTCTCAAGAAAATTCGTAACTACCTCAGTTGTGCATTACCTACATGGAATGGATTTTGTCCATCTAGTGCAATAATCAGAGGCAATTAGAATGTACCTATGTCATGTAGATGATGGCGGGCTTACCGGACCAATGAAGTTGAGACCCCATTGCGCAAACGGCCTCACCTCCAAAACTAGTTGCAACAGGACAGTAGCATTCTTCTCTCTAGTTGTGGCAATCTGACATACGTGGCATGTGTGGACATGATTATGGAAGTTCTTGAAGACTATTGACCAATAGTAACCTACTTGCAGGATTTGATGAGCAGTCGAAGGGCCAGATCCATGGTCGGTGCCAAATTTGTCATGAAACTCCTTTAAGACTCAATCTGCTTCTTCTTTACCAAGGCATCTCAAATAGATACCTTCATGATTCTTCTTATATAAAACAGATCCCTGCAGCATGTAGTTGCTACTCTTTAATCTGAGGGCATGCTTTTGAACTCCTTGTAAGTGAGGTGGGCACTTGTGGTTTAGCAGATAGTAGACTATGTCGTCATACCATTCCCTTGGGGATACATCCTCCAACTGGTACTGTTGCACTGTAAGTTCAGGCCCTACTTCAGCTATTGTTTTAGTTCTCATTCGAGTAAGTGCTTGTCCTCTCACTAGCTTCATGGGTTAAATCTCCATGTCATATTCTTGTAGCAATGTAACCCACTTTTCTCTTCGCTCTCCAAACTCATTTTGCATAAGCAGTGTTTTCATTGTTGGGTCAGGAACTATAGCGAACACCTTATTGCATAAGATATAATAGTATAATTTCTTCACTCCTCTAACAAGGGCATATGCTTGCTTTTCCATGTTGTGATACCACATTTTGGAATTTTTCAATGGAGCTCTCATAAAGGCAATCGGGTGCTTGTTTCCTTCATTGTCCTTTTGGGTTAAAATGTTGGCACATGAGTGTTTTGAAGCAAATGAATAGATATAGAATGGCTTCAGATAGTCTGGGCTGACTAGCACTGTCACTTCAGCAATTTCCCACTTAATCTCTTTGAAGGCTTGCTTGGCTTCAGGAGTCCAATCGATCTTAGCATCTTGCTTCAACATGGCATTGAGTGGCTTGACAATCTCAAAAAATCTTGTGATAAACTTTCTCACAAAGTTGATATTTCTAAAGAAAGACTTGAGCTCCTTCTTGTTGCTAGGTAGAGGAATCTTCAGTAGGGATTAGATGCACTCAGGGTCTATGGATATTCCCCACTGTAAAATGATATTCTCGAGCAATATCCCTTCAATG
This sequence comes from Sequoia sempervirens, assembly GCA_007258455.2. Classification (NCBI taxonomy): domain Eukaryota; kingdom Viridiplantae; phylum Streptophyta; class Pinopsida; order Cupressales; family Cupressaceae; genus Sequoia; species Sequoia sempervirens. The sequence goes on along the minus strand of VDFB02271358.1, from coordinate 338,877,582 downwards.
ACCCAAAAGATGCACTTCTTTGGGTTAAGAGAGACTCCAAATTTCTGGCACCTTTGAAACACTTTGCATAAATTAGAGACATGGTCACTTTGCTTCTTTGAAAATATAGTTAAATCATCCATATAGATAATTATGCACTTCCCAATCAAGTCTTTGAAGGAAATTTCCATAGCACATTGAAAGGTGGCACCAGCATTAATGAGCCCAAAGGAAATTCTTCTATAAGTAAAGGTCCCCCACTTAGTGGTGAGCGTTTGTCTTGTGGCGATCTTCATATTGCACCATAACTTGGTTGTACCTAGAGTACCCATCGAGGAAAGACATCATTTGCAAGCCATTGACGATCTACAACACCTCATCCAATGAAGGAACTGGATAGTTGTCTTTCTCCGAAGCTCTGTTCAAATTGTGAAATTCTACACACAATCTTATTTCTCCATTTTTTTTCCTGACCAGGATCAAGTTGGCCACCCATGTGGAGTGCCTAGCGGGAAATATGATCCTTGCCAAAAGTAATTATTGCACCTCCTTGTAAATGATGGGTTCCAACAAGGCGTTGATAGGGCGCTATCATTGGCGGAATGGTCCCACATCAGGGCTGAGAGGAATGGTGTGTGTGATGATGGAGGTGTCATATGTCTTTAAGTCCTCATAGCTCCATGCTACCACATCATGATATCTTCGTAGTACATCAACGATCCCACTCTTTTCTCTAGGTGTGCACACTTTTCCAATAAAAACATTTTTTATTTCCTCGGTTGTTCTAAGGTTGTGAGTGTCACACTAGTTGTTAATGGACTCCTTTACTTTTTGGTCCTAATCTCTTATCTGATCCAAGTCAAAAATGCATTCAAGCTTAACCATACCTCTGGGAATTGTGTTGGTCTTGAGGTTAATTACCCCCTCTATATCTATCTCAGCTTCTTCTAAATTAGCCTCATCAATTATTTGGGTGGCAAAGACATCAGAGCTCATGATGAACTTGAGGATGTGATTATCATCATTGAAGAATTGAAAGTGAGTGACATTATCTAGAATAGATGGGGTGGATATCAACTCAATAGTAAATTTCTTGAGGTCCAATAAGGATAGGGGTTGTAACATGTTGGTTTCCTAAGCCAAAGCATCAGCTATATGGTTTTGAGCATGAGGGATCAACTATATATTAAATGTGTCTAGTGCCTGTAAGAGATTTCAAACCCTATGCCTATATTTTTCCAATCTTCTGTCATGATAGGAGTACAATTTTTTGACTTGTTTGACCACCATTTCGAAATCACTGAAAACTTGCAGCATTTTAACATTTTTCTTTAAGGCCGTTAGAAGACCATAGACTAAAGTCTCATATTCTGCTACATTATTGGTACAATAGAATTGAAGTCTTTGGGCAATGAAATAGGTCTTACCCATGGGATTGATTAGCTCAAATATGATGTTGGCTCCCTATTTTGACTTGGATCTGTTGAAGCATAATGTCCAGAATTTGGAAGGCTCTTTGATGTCAGGGCTCATGAGGTGATCATTTCCTTCAGGTTGCAAGTTGACATCTACAACCTCTGAAGTAGGTGTTGGTTTGGCCTCGTTGAGGGCAGGCTTCCCTACTAGCATTTCCTTCTAAGGAGTAGCTAATCTATTGACATGTTCTACCGTTGTTTGGCACAAGCAACATTCAAACTTAGAATGGGCAGTATCATGTACCATGCACCAATTAGACAACAAGAGCTCTTATAAACTCATTCTCGTACCCAAGCTAAGCTATTTTTGTATGCACTTCTCCATAAAGTCCCAAAATCCATCCAGCAATCCCAAAGTGCCATCCTCAAGGGATTCTTCATCATCGGCTTCTACTAGAATTTTCATGCTCTGAGGTGTATTGGATAAATCAAATAGAGGGTTGCATTACACCAAGAGGACCTTAGCAACCATCCCTTCTTCTTGAATCTCTGCCTCTTCTTGATAAGCAAAAGGATGATAATTTCCCAACTTCGTTTCAAAAAACAATACCTCATTCAAGTTGGTATATTCCGTAATCATGAATTTCATGTGTGGCTCTTGATCGATACGGATTTGATTGGGTAGTCCCTTCCATGGTAGCCACAGGTGAGAAAAATCTATAGCAGAATATCCATTCAGTGCATGGGTGAAATCCTATCCCAAGATGATTCCATACGAGTCAGGAATATCCGCAACCTGGATGTCAATACTTGTTGCACCCTTGGGTATGCAGCAATTTGCATTGGGATCCAATTCATCTCTCCCACAATGTTAATCTTCGTTTTGTCTAGCTAGGTCACCTTCTTCCTTGAAGGTCTGGGGGTAATCCTAGGAGCTTTGCACACTGCCAGAGGCATGACATTAGCGGATGCTCTGGAGTCAATTAGACAATTGTGTAGATTCTTCCTGAATATCTAGATGGTGGTGAGGAAGGGTGGTGTTTCCAACTTCCCTTGAAAGAAACCCATAGGTGTGTCTACCTGAGCCACTTGAGCTTTATTCTTATCACTAGTCTGGTCATTGGTCTTCCCAGAGGGCTGATCCTTGGAGCTCTACCTATTGTTTTGAGTCGATTCTTTGGCAGATTGTTTACCCATTGACTAACCTAAAAGTGTATCAGCCTTCTTGCCATGAATTCACTGAATAACAGGTTCATTTGGCAGATCTTTGAAAGAAACTCTCTTGACTGGTATTTCTTGTGTTGTCTTAGAAGATGAGGTTCCATCAATAACTCTAAAGAAGGCATGTCTAATAGCAGGAACCTTACGTAATTCAAAGGCAGACAAGCTGATCTTAACTTTCTCAAACTCTTCGGCTACATATTCGCCCATTTGTTCAATTTCGGTTTCGAAAGCTTTGCCTATGGCAGAGCTAGCGGGTTGAGATTGTGTATGGCTTGATTGATCCTGGGATTAGCCTTGAGGCTGATTTTATAGCTAATTTTGTGGCTGATTTTGTGGCCTATCGTTGTTGAAGTATTGAGTGGGCACATGGGGAAGCCCGGGATTATTATTGGCATTGGGGTCAGGCAAGGTACTAAAATTATTCAATGGGGTTGAAGTCATGAAAGGTCCACCCGCCTGTCTATTCCTAAGGTAGTAGGGGGTTGTTCTTTGGTGGAACATGTGAACCTCATCTACATATGGTTCTTCCTCATCTACTAGACCATTGCCTATTGAATCGAAAAGCTGAGACAAGGTTTCTTCATTACTTACCTCTTGTACTACTTCATTCTTGGTAGGGGTGGCCTCGACCTCAGGCTCGTTGCAATCACTCTGTGGGAATGGAGCTTGGTTGAATATGAGACAAGAGGAGTCATAAGGCTCAAATGGGATGAGGTCTCTATAACTGGTATTGTCAATAGCGTTTTGGACCTCCACTTGCAATATTTTTGTGGTTGTTTGGAATTCAGGACAATCCAACTCAGAGTGTCTACTTGTCTTGTGAATCCGACACAATTCAGACAAGGTTGCTTCGGAAAGGTATACTCCACTAGTCATCTTCTCATTGCTAGCAGGTTGATCAAGAGGAGTAGGAATGCCTCCATTGTTGGGTCTTGTATTCCACATTCAGTTTTGCCTCTAGGAAGGTCTCTCAAAGTTCTTAGTTGAATTCTTCCCTCTATCATAATTTTATCCAGAAGAGGTGCTCACTTCATGGTTATCCCTACCATCTTTGTTATCTTTGTTATCTCAATTAAGATTAGCTTGGAGGCTCCATTGGGAGGCCTGCAATTGATTATTCTAATTTCTCAAGTGCGTCATCTTCATGGGAATTTTCTTTATCATCTCATTCAACTCCTCAAGTTGGTCCTTCTTAGTGTTGCTTGGCTGTAACACTAGATTTTGAAGAAAAACGAGTGGGGCCAATGGCTAATTTTGATGTGATGGAGGGAATTCTAGTCTCGACAGGTATAATGATGCTTGTGGCTGCTAGGAGTACACCTACTACTATTGGGGAGCCTGAGGATAGATCTATTTTTGTTGAGGCTGCAAGTAAGAGGGCATGAGAGTTGCATGATTCATTGGTTGTCCAGGATGTGGGATGATGGGCAGCTGAGGCACCTGGTTCATAAGAGGTGTCTGATGAGTGAATTATTGGTTAAGCCCTTGAACTTGCATTGGTTGAGCCACTGGACCCAAAGAGGGAAGTGGACCAAAAAAATTTTGCCCCAAATCCACACTGGTGATGACAACTTCTGCATAGGCACACACTAGCATGGTGAGCGAAGGGCACATCCTTTTTACCAATGTTGACATGAGATTATCTAATGCTACATAGTAGATGAGTGGGGCTGCAGCATCATCTTGCACATATGGATCTTGAAGTCTCATAAAGGCATGATGGAAATGATCATTGAAGGAGTCGATCGATTCATTAATTTCCTTGCGAACAGACATAAACTGTCAATACAACTCTGAAGGGATGATCAAAATTTTGTATTTCTGAAAGAAAGCATTCATCATGAGGTCCCATGAAGCAATGGACCCTCTCAGAAAATTGATATACCAATAAAAAGCTTCCTCTCCCAATGAGTATGGAAAGAGGCAGCACAAAATGTCCTCATGATCAATTTGCATATCTTTGATCGATGTTTCAAATATCTTGATGTGTTCTTCTGCCATCCTTTGTGGATCGCGGGGATTGAACTTTTTTGCATAAGCTCTCCAAAATCATGGGCATATCATGATAAGAATTGAAGTGCAATGGAGAAGAATTTTTCTCCAACCAAGCCATGAGGGGAGGCAGAGGTGGTGTTTGTTGTTGGAGAACAGTAACTTGGGGCTGCACTAAGGCAACAGCAGTTGGGACTGCACCCTAGATTTGGAGGGTAGGGGAAGAGGTTACTCCCTGGCTGTCGAAAGGATGAGTCCCAAAGGTAGTTTGGAGTGGCTAAGTGGAGGATGGGTGAAAGGTGGAGGAAGGTAAAGGTGGAAGGGAAGTGGATGGGATGGAGGAAGAGGAAGAGGCGGTGTCCATTCCCTTAGTTCATTTAGCACTTGTGGGGGGCTGCAACTCTTGAAATTCCCCTTTGTTTAGTGTAGAACTTAAAACTCTTTGAAATATTTTAGGGGAGAATGATCCAATTCAATCCAACTTCACTCAGCCCTCCTTCTAGCACCAATTCTGTTGATGTGTTTTTTAGCACTTTCTCAACACAGGCAGTGCATAGGCGCACTACCTCTCTTGAAAGGAAATCTCTAACAACAAGTTGATGAAAATCACACCAAGGTATTTCGGGTGTTAGGTCATGACTTGCATGGAATTCCTTAGTTAATGTTTGATGTGATTTTGCTGGTAATCGTATGGCATACTTACATAGTTGGATGTGAAATGGATCTTGAAATGGAGTTCCTAAGATGGAAATTAGAGTGTAGTTTGATGTAGGTTCAGACGGCAATCATAAACTCCTTTTTTATCTTGGGATTTAGCTTTACAATGTGCAATGAACCTTAGTATAGGTCACTTATCAAAAAAAAATGAAAAAGGCAGGGAAGAGAAGAGGTTCTTGGATCCAAAACTAACTATGAACAGTGATCATGGAGGGTTCTACTGTGGACAACTTCCTTAAAAGAGAATTTCACTTAACCATAAAACTCACAGTATCATGAAACTTGTGCTAGCTTCTAAGGACTACAAATGTTCTACCATTCGTTCACCATAAACATGCATGAACAAAAGATAAAAGTTTGGAGCATCTTTCGATCTAAGTCCAGACTAACTTTGCATAGCTATCTACCAGTAGTAAACAACAAAAAGTATGGACAAGAAAGTCATCAACACAATAGAAATCTACACAACCATTGAACAACATTACTAAATCTACCAAAGCAATCTAAGACCATAGAGAACAACAAGAGTAAATATATCTAAATCATATAACTATGGGAGATGAATCATGAAGCATGCAAAGAAACTCATAAATCCACCAAAGTCAATGTATTTCTATTAAAATTTCTGCAGCATGTCATTACAACAGCTCAACTCTCGTTAAAATGATAGGAGACCCCCCTATTTATAGTGCCCAAAAAGTAGAATGAATGGCCAAGATTCACTACAAACTAGGGTTTCACCTACCCCCAAATATATTACATTTTAAAATACAATTGTTGTCTTTTCCATATTTTTTCCTCTAGTGACAACACTAAGCATTTTGTCTTTTTTGCTAATTTCCTTTGTTGCAGCTATTCTGTAAGGAGTTCATCATCAATAATAGAGTTCCCTTCTAGCTTCTTCAAACCGGCATATTCCATGAACTTCAGGATTAATGGCTGGAGCTTTTCAACTTCCATAATCTCATATTGTAGCACTTGGTAACTCCATTGCTTAGACTGGTCGGTGAGTTTTTCCCAATCTTCATCGTATTTGGCAATGTGGTCTTTGAATTGTTCAGATTGGGAAAGGGCTCGGGCAGTAAAACTCAAGAATTTTGTAGTGACCTCGCCCGACATTGCATCTTCCATCTTCTTATGGAAATGTGGCTTTACCTTTTCTGGATCAATTTGAACAAAAGGCATATCATACCCCATCATTAGCTTTAGATACTGAATGCAATCTTCCCTTTCATCCTTGGCCCAATCAATATCTAGATCCACTTTGTAAAGTACCTACTCCAATCTTTCCTTTTAGTGCTCGAAGTCTAGCTTCCACATGTCCACAAGCCAATGATCGTCCTCCTTGAATGCAAGCTCCTTTTCCCAAGTCTTCTTCAGCAACTTGAGGATGGCCTCAATTTTGGGGTAAGTGGACCCATACCTTCTTGGGAAGTCAGCGCAAAACTTCCTTGTGCCCTAAAGAGGATTTTTCACCTCCAATAACTTGTTTGTTGTCCTAACAGCATGACCGATGCCAATGTTTCCAACATATAAGACCTGTTGGAACCAGTTTTCCATGGTCTTATCCAAGTTCTTCCTTTTCTCTAGCTTGTCGATTTTCTCTTTGGACAACAACTATGGTGGAGCCGAGGATGTGGTAGGAAGCTCTTCTACTGATGACCATTGTTGAATGTAGGTTGTCAAATCAGCCATCTATGCCTTAAGTTCTTCCTTGGAAACCTTATCCTATTGTATCAAGTGTACCACCATGGCAACGGATTCCTGAAGGTGACCTACCTTTTTCTCACTGGTGGTCATCCCCAAGTCGATGGTGGAGACGTTGTAGCTTATCCCTCCTTTTCCCACCATTGGCGTGGCTACCTGCACCATTCAAGATCAAGAGGCATCCATTGTCACCTTTGATCTAACCTTGGGCTTCTCCTTTTTGGTGTTGATCTGAGCTCAGGCCAAGATGGCCTCCAATCTTGCCCTCAAATCCCTCAGAGCAAGAGTTTTCTTTTCAAGTGAAGCCACAATAGTGGTTTACAATTCAAGTGAGGAAGGAAAACTCACAAAAAATGACCCCAAGGAAAAATAAGTGTTTTTGGGGGTTCGTACAAACCTGTTGGTTTGACTGAACCCATAAGGGGTTTCCTTGAACTAGGGTTTGACCGAACCCCTTTGAACTTTTCCTACCAAAAAAACAAAAATAATGCATAGTGAAGGGGTTCGGGCGAACCCCTTTGAATGGGTTTGGTTGAACCAAGGCTCGCCCAAACCCTAGTTCAACCAAACCCCTTGGGGCTCACTTGAACCCCTAGGGGTTCGTATGAACCCCCTTATGCCTCATCCCCCCCTGAGACAAAAAAAACCTAAATTTTGGCAATTCAGAGATCGGGTTGAGGATGAAAATGGAGGAATCTTCACAAACCCAATTGGAATCAAGTAGTCCTTAGAACGAGCTATCCAATGAATATAATTTTAATATGCTTTGGTTTTATTATGTATTTGTTTTTTTAGTTTTATTAAACATAGGTTTTTCATCGAAAATGAAGGTCTTTGTTCTACACGTGGAAAAATAGCAGATTATCAAAAAAATTGAAAAATATGAGTGCACCAGATATTGAAGTCCTTGATCCAACAAAAAAAATTGAATTTCGATATATACAAAAAAAGTTACTTGTTATACAATCGCGCTATGTCTGAATTGTAATTGGTTTGACTTCGAAACTTGATTAAAGAAAAAATATTCAATAAAAAATTATCTAACCAAGTGGAAGCACTAGATATCAGAGTTACAAATCTAAATTCGAAAGAATTAGAATTTTATCCTTCATGGAAAAAAAGTTATGCATTATACGGTGTGCGTCACTTTTTAAAAATGTTGTTTTCTGAAAAAAACCAATTTTCATGGGAGATGGAAAAGAAAGTGTAATTTGATTCCAAAAAATTTTAGAAATATATTTTTAGAATCTATAGACAAAATGTGATGAGACTCCATTTTGCATCATCTTTAGTGTCCAATTTGGCCAAAAATTGTAAACCACTATAGTGGGATCACCCTTTCAAGTTGCTTTTCTAGCCACTCAGGCATTTGGGACTTCTCCTTGGGTGATTCATGATCACCCTCCTCTTCATCCTTCTTAATTTCAATCTTTTTATCTTCAGGAACTTCTTTTTTTGTTCTTGTATCTTCCTCCTCCTCATCGGAGTCCCAGATGAACACAGTGCATTTGATAAGGGACTTAGTGGGAAGGCATTCCTTGGCACTTTCTTCCCCTTCATTATCATTTTCTTCCTTTTCCTCTTCATGCCCATGTTCCTCGAGCTGCTCTATTTCAGGGCTCTTGTGGGTTTCAGCCTCTTCATCAAACTTAATTTCTTTACTTTCCCTTTCCTCGTGCCAGGGTGGAACATCTTCCTATTCTTTCTTCTCTTGCTCATCCTGCCCTCCTAAGAGAGGCATCTCTTCACCATGTTTGGGGCTTTCTTCTTGCTCCCTAATCGGAAGTTTAGTGTCTTCTTCCATTTTATCACTTAACTCCTTTTCTTCCTCAAGAGGTGGTCTTTCTATTTTTTCCCTGACATCTTTTAATTGTCGGGCTAGTTCTTCTTCTAAATCTACATCAAAGGTTTCTACGATATATTTTGTGCCAACATCTTCTTCTTCATCACCTGTAGAGGATCTTGTTTCTTCTCCCTCATGGACTACCTCATAGATCTGCAAGTGTTGGTGCTCAGGATGTTCATGGTAGTCCTTCGCTTCTTCCTCCAGTGCCTTTGTTGCTTCCTTCTCTTGCCTCTCCAACTCCTCAAATATCACCATTGTGGCCTTCATCGCTAGTGGTTCAATTAGAGGAGTAGAGGTAGGAATGTTGGCAAGAACTTCTGCCAAGGTAGCTTGGACAATTGGATTGATTAATGCTTCAGAAGTCTCTTAAGGAACATTTTGCATGTGTCCTAAGAATGCCTCCAGTAGTGAAAGTGCAGACATGGCTATTGATGTTGTTTCCAGTGAGAGAGATGTAGTTGGAGACATGGAAGTTGAGGAGAGTGAAGTGGTGGCAGAGGAAGAGTCGATCATTACAACCTACCCAGCAAGTGGAGAAGAGGCAAGATGGACTGAGATGTCCACTGCAGGAAAACAAGTTACAACCATTACTAGGGAGGCTGATGGAGAGGCAACAGTGGTGGAGGTGGTAGGTGGAGATTTGGGTTGCTCAACATCCATTTCGCTTCCCTCATGGAGTGGATCTTCTTGAATAATAGGAATCTCTATGACATTGCCTAATATTTTCCGCTTCTTAGAAGGTTCTCCCTCTGAGGCTTTTCTTGTGTATACCTTGGGATTGGGTTGTTGTTCCACAACCTCTTTTCTTTTTCTTTTTCTGGTGGATGGAGGATATTGAGAGACTTCACCTAATGGGGCAGTAGCTATGCCACTACCTATTCCACTTGGCTCACTTTCAAGCCCCTAATAGGTCAAAGCAACCAATTGCTACTTTAGTCAGGCAACTTTCCAATCAATCCATTATTTTGTTTGAGCCTCAATGGGCTTGGTTAGAATTTCGAGGTCGTTGACCTCTTGTTCATGCCAATCGCTCAGTGGTAGCGGTAGATTAGCAATTGTGTTGTATCGAGGGTCTATGACCGTACTTTCATCTTCTTCCACTTGGTCAAGTATTGAGAATAGATTGACCCTCTTTACAAAGTATGCGGTCATCTACATATAATGCCTCATCCACACCTCCTTATCAGCTATGCAATTAGCCCAAAAGTCTTCAACGATATGAAAATGGGCGTATTCAGGTCCAAGCACCTTCTTGATATGGTTGTAAGGATCCATCTATGTCCAGGCGGTGTGGAGTCTCAAATGATATTCGACCAACTCTTTCTCCGAATTGTGAACACATTGCAAGGTATGGAGTTCATACAGCCCCTAGCCGAAGGAGAGGTGATAAGGAATCCCTACCAAATGTTTGCTGCTCAAGAGGGTTTGTATGTGTTGTAGTTTTTGAGAGAGCTCCAGTAGTATTATCCAGTCATTAGGGTATTGGGGCAGCTTGTTCAGCTTTTCTGAGAAGCCTTATGCACAAATATATATGAACTTTGGGTACTGTATGAATAGAAAGGCATACTGCTTCAGAAATGTGTTGGCGTTCTGGAAGAATTTCCTCTGGAAGTCACCCCCAATTACTCTGATTCTATGGCCTATGAAAGTGTCATTGACCCTACAGTATTCCTTCTTGAAATTTTTGAGTTACAACTGAGGATACTTGTCATAAAAATTTTGCTCCCTACTAGGTTCTTCATCTGGAGCTCTGAATAAGCCATTGTATTTCCTTCATTCGACCAATGAGTAGATCAAGTAGGATGTCATATAGAATCTAGAGGTCTTTTTAATAAACATACACTATTCATGGAAGAAGTCACTGATTATCCCACCCCAGTAAAATGAAGTATCTTCTCCACAGAGAATCTCTTCAATGAAGTAGACCATTCATTCCTAGTTATCTTCATGAAAATCACTTCGAAATAGCTCTTGGGGGAATTTTGTAGCACTGCCCCTCTTCTCCTTGAGCCAATACTGATTGATAAGCTTTTTACACTTGAGGGGGTTCTCGTCCCACATTGCCTTGCACTCCTTGATGGTTGGCAATTCCATCTCCACAAAGGTAGGGATATGAAAGGCCTTTGTTATTTCCTTGGTAGACATGTCAGCCAACACATTCCTATCCCTGTCCACTATTGTTCTAGTTTCTAGTTGGTATGCCTCCCTAAGAGCCATTACTAGTTCTAGGGTGACAAGAGCGGGAGGTAATCTTGCAGCTTTGGCTATCTCACTGCCTCTGATCAATCTTGCATTCTCTATTTTAGGGTTGATCCTGACCCTTTGCGTGAATTCATCAATGTCCACATGCCCTATGTTGGTGTCTGTGACCTCTTTCCATGCTGTGAAGACCTTAGATTGTAATGGTTCCCCTTGGAACTGGTATTTAATTTGGTCTTTGTCTTCTTTCCCACAAGGGGGCTTGCCTGTTTTCTTTCTTTCATTTTTTTCTGCAGTTTCCCGTAAGGGTCCTACACTTGATTCCATATATATTTTGCAAACAAAGGAGAGGTGAGAAAAACCAAGTATGAAAAGCATGAAATATTAGCCAAATCCCTACAAATAGAGTTACATTGGATAATTCAACATTCAAGAAATCTAACACTTAATCTCAATTGTCATTAGTGGCTCATGGGAGGGAGTTTGGATGGTTTGAGCCCTAGAGGTCAGACTTCCCTATTAGGATGATTATTTTGAAGGGAAAACAGGGCAGGATGGCTTGCACAGTTTCACCCGCCCTAGGATTTGGCCAAATTGTGCAGTCCACCACGAAGAACAGGTTGTTTTGGCATGTGGGTCAAAGTTTGTTTAGTGCTTAGGAGGCATTTGGGTCATCATTTGGGAAATCAGAATTTAAATGGAGCCTCACCATTTGAGGTTAGCCATTTGGAATAGCTCTAGAGAGGTGGCCTTTTGGGGATGAAATTCTGCCAGTCAGGACCCAGGAGTTTGGAAGGAAGTCGACACAACTCTTTGATCATGCAAGTGTCTCAAGTCAGAGAAGGCAGGAAGCCATCAGGAGATCATTGTTTGGAAATGGTGGGGAGCAAGTGGAAGTCCGCTAAAGGAAGTCCGAGGGCACGAGTCTGGCAGAAGGCCTGGCATATGTGTTTTCTTTGTTCAGTGGGTTTCATCAGCAATTAGAGTACTGGGTCCTGGATGCCGGGAAGGTGAAGGTGGTTCACTCTTTGGCATCGGTCGAGATGGGACAGAGTCTCGATGACGGAAGTCTAGCAAGAATGACCCGCCGAAGGCTGGGACACTTGAGTTTTATCATTTTATTCATGCGGTCGAAGGATGATCAGGGCCCAAAGGCCAGAAAGAAGCCTCTTGAAAGCCGTGAGAAACGACGATGTCACCATGGCATCCTGCAAATGGAAGTCCACAAACTAGGACCCGAACGACATTTGGTATAGTCATTTCATTATCAACTGATCAGGGAAAGAGCCAGGGCCTAGGAGCTAGAAATCAAAAGTTGAAATGCCATTTCAAATGGCGGACAATAAATGATGCCCTAGGGATAGAATCCCGTGAGGGTGGACCCGGGTGATGCGTAGGACTTTGCTTAAGTTTGAAAGATTGATCCTTCAATGGTGAGGAATGGGAGTCCCCTCTCCATGGTAGGCCCGAAAGGTAGGTCCGTTGTTTGAAGTTTGGTTTTTCTTTTAGCACTTAAACAATGATGTCATGAGTCGGTGGGCCTATGAGCCATGAATTCTCTGGCCAAAGAATGGCATCGGGGAAGTGAAGTTTCGTGCATAGTGTGCGGGTGATTATGAGGGTTTCTTAAAATTCAACTACATGGGTTTTAAGTACCTCCTTTTTCTCTATCCAATGCATACATTTTTCACCCCTTTTAACCATTATTTCTCCTCAAAATCAAAGAAAAACATAATACGAGGCGCGAACAACAAACTTACCGCTAGAACCTGGTGAATGAAGATGATGAAACCACCAATGAATGCAAAGGACCGGGACGGAAGGCCATGGGCTCGAGGGCAATGTGTGACGAATGCTTTGGATCACTCTAATTTTCTCTAGCTATCCCAACATGTTGAAATTACCAGTCAAACTGGCCTATTTATAGAAATTTATGGCATTAAATGCCATCAATAAATGAGTGTACAATGGCCAAAAAGTTGGTGAGTTTGAAATTTGAAAATAGTCATGACAGGTCTGAAAGGTAGGTCCACTATTTGAAACAGTTAGTAGAAAACCACCAGCGAAGAGGATCTCAGGGTTCGATGGGTGGAACTCTTACGGAGGATGGCTATTTGGGAAAGGCAAAGGAATTACGGAAACCTAAGAAGGGAGATCTGGCAAACCGAGCCTGATGAGCCTCGTGGATGATAGGTTACACTTAGTCATTGAAAGCATGGGGAAACAACGATTAGTATGGTGGGTCCTGAGCTACGGAAGGCCAAGGCCTTTTGGCTGTTAAGAACAATGAATGTAGCAGGGAAATCCACCAAGGGAAACCTGACAGGGTGGACTTGAAAGGCACTAGGGATGTCGGCAAAGGAAAACTGCCAAGGGAAGTCCGTAAAGGAACCTGACTTAGAAAACTTGAGGGGGATGAAACATGGTCAACTTAAGATGACACCTTTAAGGCTCAACAACCATATGGGACACCAAAATAGGGGGGCATGCAAAATAAGGCAATGACAAAATGACCTAGCAAGGAAAAGGGAGGAGAGGGTCCCCGTTTTGAACAGGGCGTGTATGCTAAGGGAAAAAAATCAACAAACCAACCTTATTGCTCATCAAATAATCAATGCTATCATTAAAATAGAAAATTTTCCCCCCCTTTTACAACAATGACAAAGGGCATGAAGCAAAGTAACTTCATAGACTATGAATTGATCATGAGAAACCACTCTGAAGATGCACTTACTATGAATTGAAGCATGCAAGAAGGACAAGAACAATGTAAATATTTGCAACAACATCAATATCCTATCACTCCATACACAAAGATAACCCAAACCTATGCACTGAATTCATTGCACCGAATTCATTGCACCATTATCCAGTATGGAAGAATTGCATTCACTATCCTAAACACTATTACAAGCTCAAGAAAAAAATTGTTGAATTACCAAGCATGCACTGTGAGTGCAAACTATTTGTAGCATAGAGATGATAAGGAAATTGTGTTTTTATCATATCAACACCTGCATAGCATCTACAAAGTGCCTCTTCAATCTATTAATGATATTAAAGCAGCATACAAAATTGTCACTATTTTGCATATCACTCAGTGTTAAAAATAGTGCATCACTCATTACTGTTATGGTAATCATGTGCATACCAATACTTCATAACATATATAAGAAGTCCTAGTATGAATAATAATCATAAAAGAGGATAACACCAATCACAATACCTTGCACTCAAATTAAATGCTCCCTCTGTGAAGACAACTTGATGAAGATTCTCCATTGTTTACTGTATCAAGAACAAATTTTGTGTCTTCATCTCATGTGCAACTATCACTATGTCAATTCATTAGTTCACTTCAACTGTCACTCAAGAAGCCATTATATACCAAAGCATACTATCACTTCTACAACAAGATTCTCTTCAAAGCAACTAAAAGAAAAACCCTATTATATCTATTATGACATTTTTCAAGACATCTACTATCAAGAGCAAGCAAAGAAAACTATCGCCAATAGATGTTGATCACTGAATATTAAGAGCACTATATAATGGATACTCCACTGTACATTCATTAGCATGATATTTATTACTCCAACATTATAGCATAATCCACTGAGCACTTGAAATAAGAATGAAATTCCTTGAAACGGGCATGAAATATGTTGAAACAAGCCTAAAATTCCTTAGAGCAAACATGAATATCACTGTATGAGTATCACTAAACCAAGCAAGAATATCAGTGTATTTTGCTACTGCAAAGGCATAAGTTAAAATATTGACCACCATTTTTTGCTAATTTTGTGTTTAGACCTTATGTGCATGCATTAGAAAAATGTCATTTTAGGTTTGTATTATCATCTCTTTTAAATTCATCCTCTTAGCTCCTTTTGACTCACCATCAAGATGAAATTGTGATCTAACCTTAACTAGAATGAGACAACATAAACACTATCCTATGAATTACCTTGAAAAGACTGTCCCTTGCAAGAGTCTCAAGAATACTTTCCTCTACCTCCACTGTACCAAGCATGAAAAATTGCACCAAATCATCAAATCACCAAGATCACTATACAAGCCAAGCTACAAGTAATCACAGCAAGATTTTGCAATGTTCTTGTGCACCAATAACTTCATTTGCATATAAATATGTACCACTATCATGCAAAGCATCCATTACATCAATCAAGTTTCCATTCCATCTAGCAGTTCAAAGCAACTACATCAAAACTAAAATTCTAGAGAGGCCACTCTGACTGAATGAAGGAATACCTCTAGGAATATCTCTATATGATTGTCATGGTGTTTCTCTTGATGAAGTGTTCATTCTAACCTCTCTTAGACTATGATTACTGTCCTAACACTTGATTGTGCATTATAATCCAATGGTTTTACTACCACCAATCTACCATTCTCATTTGCTGACTATGCTTTAATGTAAATGTCCTATCAAATTGCTACTTTCCTTGTGTTGATATTTCATGCTTTTACAAACCTTTTATCTACCTTCATATGTCATGAACCTCATAGTCCTTAAGGCACTATCATCAACAAGCATATATTGTATGAAACAAAGAATCAACTGCCATACCAATTGTCTGAGCTATAATAACCAAGCATTCACCAAAAATAGGGATACTTGTGCATTCATTACTTGACAACTATCATATATCATTGCATAAAGAGAGGAGATAGCATTGTCATAATAAATATGAATACCACTAAAAACTAGCCTCATACACCACACATTTAATATCTCAAGATAAGTTATCAAACTCAAGCCACAAATAAAGAAGTATTGTCAAGCTATGACTATGGAACATCTGCAACCTTGTGAGAAAGATAGTCAAAGAAGAGCCTTCTTAAAAAAAATTGACTGAGATCACATATAAACACCAACAAGCTTGAAGACCACAAGGCCTCAACTATAGCACTGTCCTAAAGCAACATCAAAAAGACTTGAAACAACACTTTGAATATCATGTGAACCAATAGCTTTGACAAATAGTGAACAAGCCCTCTTTGTAAAATTTACAACAATATCATGGACATGAATTCATAAATATTAAAACCATGAGTAGCATCAAACTGAATTTTCATGAATTCATTTTTATTTACAACCTCTTGGTTGTTATCTAAGGGGTTGAATAATAAAACTATAAACATCTCCCCCTAACCTTATTCTTTTCTTTATGCACTTGTAGATGTCACTTGTGCAATATGCACAAGCTTAGATTCATCCTTCTCCTAATTTTTTTTTCTTCTCCAAACCTTTTGAATTCCTATCTTCTTATAGTGGTTAACTAATTTCATTAGATCACTCCTACAAAATTGTGCAATATGTCCAAACCTATGACATCTATAGCATATGATCCTGTTTCTTCTATTTAACCATTCAAAGGATTTCTTATTACATCCCACTTTCCTTGCATGCATCCAAGAATCCATTGCCCTATGACCAAACTCATAACATGAATAGCAATAACCATGAAAAGAATTTTCAAACATGGACCTGTGGTGTTGTTCTGAATGAAAAGAACTTCTAAACTTGTTATTGTTGGCTTGAGCATGGGTACCTCCTTTTGTCATCTCCTTATCTCTAGCCCTGGGAGCAGAAAAATGATAGTATAGATCTATTTTCTTCCTTGGTGTTTTTCTAATCTTAGAATTCTACCTTTCTTCAAAACCTAGCCCAATAGTGTCCTTGTGATGTTTTTGCTTGCTCAACATCTCATATAAACACTGAGTACTCTTTTCAAACTAAAGTGACTTGTGTAATCTGGAAGATGCTTTTCTTAATTCATTTCTCAAAGAAACTATCTCTGATTCATACTTCACACAATCAACCTCTTTTACCTTAAGTTGATTATTAACTTCTTCTATTTTCTTGACTTCTGCAATTTGAACTTTCAAATCTATTATTTGTTTTTATTCATCTTGAAGGTTTGAAAGTGTTTTAGTCTTGGACAACTTTTCCTCATGGGGTTGCAACTTTAACCTTTGATTCTCCAATCTAAGTTTCTTAATTTCTTCAAGGGAACAAATTAGCTCACCTTTAATATCAACTTCACAATCATCTTCATCATATTTTTGTTCAAAGTCACTCACAAAGTGATCTCGTTTTAAATTGTCATTAATATTCCCAACTATAGAATCATCTTCTAACCTTGTATACTTTTTAGTTTGTATGTCATATCTCTTAATTGCTTCTTCATCAATTTTTGTACTTGGTTTAGGTTGTGCTTGTTGCTTAGCATTCTGTAAGGTATTTATTATTTCTTTGTTTCTTTTTCTTTTTTCCATTGTACTCCACCACCAATATCAACCCAAGTTGATTAAAAAATTTCAAGGAACCTACTACTTTGACACCACTTGTTGGAGTACAGGACCACTGAGAGGGGGGGTGAATCATTGGTCTAATTACATATCAAATTTCAATACTAAACTCGCTTATTTGATTCAAGGCAACCTATTGAAACATCTTAATAATTATAGATACTGAATGTGGAAGGAGTCACAAATTACAGGAAAAATATAAATATAATACTTGAACAAAGATATCCAATCAAGCACAATATAAGAAACCATAAAGAGAAGACATAACACCAATTTTATGAGTGGAAAACCTTGAAAGGGTGAAAATTCACTCTATACATAAGGTTCATTAGGCCTCATTAGCCAAAACCTTACAAGTTATAAGTTGTGTGCCTCACTAGCTAAACAATAAGCCTCACTAGCTAAAACCTTCAGGTTACAAGTTATATGCCTCACTGGCTAACCACAAGCCTCACTGGCAATCTACAAGCCTCATTGGTTGATTCCTATGCCTCACTAGAAAATAACACAAGCCTCATTGGTTGATTCCTATGCCTCACTAGAAAAAATCCATGTATCATAGACACCCTTCAAAAGAAAGATAATTGGTTATAAAGGGTCACCTTGTTTCACTTCAAACCACTAATCAACCAAAGCTATAACACAAATTGACAATTCTTTTTACACCAATCTCACATACAACCATCTCTCATATGGTCATTTGACACCTTTTTCAATCAAGAGTCTACACAATCTCTGTCAAAACCATATTCAAATTTGACACCACATATCTCAACAATTTGATGTTACAATTCAATATAATTTACTCATACCTTCTTCAATCACCATGTTTTGATTCCATCACTTTGAATACCAAGCTCAAATCATTATAACAACAAGACACATTGCACACTAAATTCAGATATATTCTATCAATTTTAAACATTCAATTCTAAATTCACCATACTTCTGATACTACTCTACTTCATGAAGTCTCAAATATCATACTCTGTTATCAAGAATTTGAATAAATATCATACCCACCAAATTCTCTTCAGCATCATAACAAATACCTTCATCATCTCAAGCTTCATCAACCACTTGTCAGAAACTTTTCATCAAAGATTGAAACTCTACTTTTCTTCAATACATTGAAAAACTCCAATACATAGAAACTTCATTTCAATCAAAACTTTACTCTTTCTCTTCAAACAATTTTCTCTCAAAAAATCTTCAAAAAATTCTTCTCTCAAAAAATCCTCAAAACAAACTACTCTCAAACAATCTTCAAAACAAATTTTTCTCAAACAATCTGCACATGTAATAATGAGCATGTGCAAACACTAACCTCTATTCATGAAAGTTTCATCACCAAAATATTACAAAGGTTTCAAATCACACTATCATATATTCACCAAGAATATCAGTAGACCATTCTTAACAAATTCATTCCTTATTCAACACTATCATATTGCTTTCTGCAAGAATGTCCAATACGACTCCTAAATACTTACATTATCCAAAGCAAGAAAAATCAACATTCCTCCACATTACTGCCAGAATATCCAAGAAAAAAATTATTTTAAAATTAGAAACCTTTCTATATTTTAGTAAGGTTTGGTGCTAATCCACAATACAAACCTAATCTTTTAATCTTCTCACAAAAGCAAAAGATAAAGATAAAGATAAAGATAAAAGACAATTTGACACTTGTCAAAGTAAAAGCCTCCTAAAATGACAGTTTGAACTTTAAATAGAGACCTTTGATTTTAACTTTCCACCAAATTTATCTTTAAATGAAAACCTTTGATCTTCATTCAAATAAGATAAACAAAACCTTCAATCTACTTGACTTTAATATGGACAAAAAGATAAACCATGAAATAAAGAATCATGTATCTTTTTCATTTCCATGTAGGGCACTAAACCCTCAACCAAAGTAAAAACCTTAACCAATCTTCAAAACCTCTAAAACAAAAACCAAGGCATTATGCTATGACCTCTCGCATTCCATATACTTTGATAATATGAATCATGAACACCGTGTGAAGATGAATGATCAACTTTAAGAGCACCAACATTAGGGATTCAAAAGATGAATGACCAAGTGCTTTGTGATTGAATACTTCACCATACTTTACCATATGTCTTTGTATGAACCCCATGCCTTCAAGGCTATGATAAGAATGATGAGATGACAAGGAGCATGAAGATCAATAAGAATGAACAATAAACACTAACCTTTGCACTAACCAAACCAACACCCTTTAACATCAAAGACAATCAATACCAATGCAACAAGGCTTTGTAATCCTTGGAAGATCTATCACAACATCAGTATAGTTGATCTTTATTAGGTTATCAAAATTGATGTGACCCATTCTTAGATATGCCATAACCAACATTCATTGATTTGAGATATAAAGAACTTAATAAAAAAACCTTTCAACTGATAGACATTACCTTCTATCCTTGTCCCTACAGCAACCAAAGCTTCAAATCATCCTTTTCTAATTTCAGAACCATCATCCTGAAACACGAGATTGTATCCTCTGCTACACATTTTTCCTACACTAAGAATATTATGTTAGAGACCCTTGACATAAAGAACATCATCTGTATTATGCTTGCCATCAAAACTAATTGAAAATTTTCCACAAATCTTAACAGATGTAGCATCACCAAACTTAACAAGACCACCATTATGTTGGCATATGGCTTTGAGAGATCATTTTTTGGCTACTTGTGTTGTCATTGATGGCAACTGGATTCAACAGTATGGTACGCAATGTTAGTATTTCTCCTACTGGCAAGGTAAGTAAGATTTTGTAATCTACTAGTAGAAAGAATGAAGAGCAGGACATCTGGTTGATAAGTTGATCTAATCATTTCACCTTGGATCATTATTTTGTGGGGTGGATCTCTAGGGAAGCTTTACTAGCATGTATACTATTCTACTAATGATTTTTGTGGTGTCGATTTAGTCAGAGTTCAAGCTAAGAGGTTCGATAAAATGATTCATGGCTTATTCTCTCATTTTAGCCAACATATTTTATATGGTGTATCGTGGATATATGAGTATGTAATTAGTCATTTCTTATGTTTGAAACTTTTGTATGGGTCCCTACTATAGTCTAGCTGACTTATGTAGGTGTGCATCCACTCTAATTAATGATTTGATCTGACATAAGCAAGAATATTATATTATGTTGTGAAATCGACATGTGATGAATTTCTGATTAGCGGGTCTATAAAGGAGATCAGAAAATCATTTTGAGAGATAGAGTGAAGTGAGTTAGTGTGAAAAAGTGGATAATAGCTATATGGGTTAATCTCAGAAGATCCATTGAGCGAATTTTGTTTATGTCACAGAAGGGTGTTTGTAGCATAGTAGAGCAGAAGTACGAACTGGTCATAAGATCCATAATCTGATTTTGAGCTTCATTGGAACTGAATCCAGGCATTTGTAGATGTTGTATTCTCAGTTCAAAAATTTTGTTGTAATTTCAATTTTACTTTGTAAGGAAATGAGCCTTTCTCTCCTAAGCAGTGAGCTCTAGGCAGTGTGCTTGAATTCAAGTGCATTCCCCTCTTTTATCATACTTTTAACAGCGTATACATTGTGGATTAATCTCCACCATGGTTTTTCCCCTAACATGGTTTCTACATAAAAATCCTAGTGTTATGGTGTTCTTTAATGTGAATGCATGCTTCCTTCTATTTAAATTTTGTGAATAATATAGTGGGTTTAATTATTGTTGTTGGTTTAAGATCTGGTTTGAAAATAAAATATTGTGGAACATTGATTCACCCCCCCTCTCAGTTTTCCTAGTTTCCAACAATTGGTATCAGAGCAAGTTCCTCTTTTGGAGTTTAACAACTTTAGGTAGATCTTTAATTACAAGACATTGGTGGTCTTCAACAACAACTTATGGTGGCACTTGATGATCTTGATCAGTCCAAAGTAGAGGTCATGGAACTAAAAGTAAATCTTGTGGCTACCAAAAAATTCATTCAATCACTGAAGGATAAGATAAATGAGTCAAGGGAAAAGAGGAAGGAACTATGTGATAAATTGAAGCAAAAAGAAAGCAAAGGTCTGGATGATGTCCATCTGAATCAAACCCTAAGGGAAATAATAGAAGAATGTGAAAAGCTTGCTAAGGACAATACAACTCTAAATCTTGAAATGGAATTTGTGGCGATGAAGTTTACCAAAGAGATTGAAGAGAGAAAGAAGAATGAGGAGAATCTGGCCCAGTCCTTGAAAGAAAAACTTGAAGAATGTAGTAGAATTAATAGTGGATTCATTCAGTTGGAAATTGAACTGGAGCAATCTAGAAACAATGAACAAGAGCTTGAGAGACAGGTAGTTATCCTCAGAAATGAGCTTGTTATTGCAAATGAATTCCAGGAGAAATTTAGGATAAGCTTTTCTAGGCTTGATGAGATAACCAGAGGACAAAAGGATACAAATGAAAAGCGAGGTCTTGGATATGAGAAGGGTGAAAGTTCTGGATCTAAAACAAAGAACCTTGAAAAGAAGAACAAAGGCAGAAGACATCTGATAAGGCAACCTAGTGCTCAAAAATTTAATGGATATTGTTTTTCTTGCAATAAAATTGGACATATGGCTTCTCAGTGTAGAAGAAAGATAAACCCTAGTATTCCATCATCTTTTGGTCAATGTTTTAAATGCAAAAAGTTTGGTCATAAGGCATTAGAATGTAGAAGTGTGTCTATGAGTGCAAGTAACATTAAATGCTACCCCTGTGGAAGATTTGGACATGTTGCTAATCAATGGAGGTCAAGAGGAAATCAGTGGAAAGGATGGTATAGACTAAAAAATATGCTATGCTACAATTGTAACAATTTTGGGCACATTGTGAGATTCTACAGGTACAAAAACCTGAATAAAAGAGGTTTGGTTTATCAAGCAAGAAATTCATAGAAAGACAACAAAGGAAAAGAAAAAGCACATGTGGAAGAGATAAGAGATTAGATGAAGAAAATATGGGTAAAGAAAAGTGAATCTAATGAAGGAAACAAAGTTGTACCAGAAGCTTCCTCCGATAACTCTTCCAGCAATTGACTTTAGGCAAATGGCCTATGGGGAGTTTTTCATGAAAATATCTTGTCCCCCTGTGTGTAGTTGGCACCGAATTGCAAGATGTCATCATCTGTTGTGTTATTCATTGTTGAAAGTATTAGTAATCATCTATTGAGTTGAACAAAATGGTATAGATCCGCAATTAGATTCTTCACTTGTCTGAGTTTGCAAAGGAACTAGAACTTCTAGGGCAACACATTTAATGCGGCAAAAAGTTAAGTTATAAAAGGGAACTTGGAACCCTAATTTGTCATTATGCATTGAAAGAGAATAGTTGGAGAGCCCTATCTGCAAAATTCTAAAGGTGCAAAAGGTCAATTTAGTAGCGAATTCTTTAGGTATTTTTTTTTATTATTAATTTATTATCTATTTGGTGATTGGTAGAACCCTATTCGGTATGAAAAATGAAACAAATCAAAGGAACAATAACTTTGGATGAGTATAGCAGTCAAAAAGTTAGGGATGAAAGAAATTTTTTGTCTCCCACTAAATTAAGGAAGCTTGGAGGACCGAAGCATAAGAATTTGGATATCTGGAATGAATTCCCTCATTTCGTGAATATGGAAGTGATTTGGTTTATCTTGAACAGATTCTACAATGATATCCTTACTCTAGATAAACCCTATCAAATCTCTGAGGATGTAATCAAGAATCTAAGAGGTTTGTGCAATGTTGGTAATATTCCAAAGAAGAAGTCGATTCGAAATGTTGAGGTTGAAGCCCAAATCAGAATAAAGGGAGATTAGAGAGCTCTGATAATTGCATCGATTAAAGATCCGTTGACAAGGTATGTTGCACATGGAATATCATATAAGATCTTTAGAAACAGAGAAGGATCAACCTCGCAAGTGCAGTATATATCGCTCATAAAATGATAATAGAAAATGAATACTTTGACCTATGTAGTCTGATGAAGGATCAACTGATGGAGAATGTACAATTAACGAAGGATATTGACTACTCCTTCAGGTTTGGAACCCTTGCAATATGCATCATGATGTATTTTCTAAATTGCTTGCCTCTGAATGACCATGTGGTGTGGAAAGAAAATGTATCGGTCTACAAACAAATCTTTGAGCATTACAACTCTTTTGAAAATGGGGAACGAGTTTATAAAAATTTCTTTAAAAAGGTGTTAGATAAGTTTGATGTAAGTGTTATCCCTCTTCCGATAAAAATAACTGAAGTTGGATCATCCTCCGAAAAGATAGAGAAAAAGCAGAAGAGAGGAAGAGATTTGGTTGGTGCGACTCCTCTAGCGCCCAAGTCAGCAAAAGTTGAAGAAAAAGGGAAAGGACAGTTGGTTGTGGATGTAGTGGATGAAGAATTTGAGGAATATACTCCTAGAGATCAACCAAAACTAGTTGAACCAGTTGTGGAAATTGTAGAAGATAGTGATGAAGAAGGTGCTCTGTTTAAAGCAAAGATACTGCAAATTATTTAGGATGAAGATGGAATGCAAAAGATAACTAACATATGGTTGAATGGACCATCTTATGAGCAAGATGTCATTGAGAACACTTTAGGAAAATACTTTGTTGATAACAATATTGAGTTGGAGAGTCTACAAGATGTTCTCCCAGAAGAACTGATTGAGTGTGTTAAGGAGGCTATGGAATTTGTGCCTCTAGATAGGAAAGAGGAGGAAATAATTTCCCATTTGAAGATGCAGTTTAGGCTATCTCTTGCTAATATGAGGAAGAAAATGAATGTGCTAAGACAGTGCATTGATTTAGCCAATAAAGTCTTCAATTACTGTCTAAGGTGGCCTCATGTGGTCGGAAAGTACAAGGATAAGTTGGAGGAAATTGAAAAAGAGCTTGTCAGAATTGGACAAGACTATAGTATGTTTTTGGATCAGGATGGAGAAGTTAAGCAGAAGATTCATGGTCTACAGGTTGAGCATACAAAGGTTCACTCTCCCAGAAATACTCTCATGGATGCCTTCTGGAGAGTAAAAGATTTGACTAAAGGCGGACTAGAGAAAATGATTGAAGTGCTAAAGTCAAGAGAAAAGCTGGAAGAAGCAATCACCATTCCTAAATCCCTTGTCCATATTATCAATAGGACATCATAGAATAACAACTTGATCATAGTTATTGGGATTGCAGTGGACTCCTGGAAGAAATTCCTTCCAAAAATTAAAGATAAGTATAAAATAATCTTCTGATTTTTGTAGCAGTTTCTCAAATTTTGATTTTGCTAAAGGGGAGAATAGAAGAATTTTGAAGGAAAGGAGTGCAGCGAAAGTAATAGAAGCTTTGTCATTGATTTCAAAGGGGGGAGAATGAAATGAAAAATGCCTCGATATCCTAAGGAGGAGTAGTAATTTTGGTTTTTGAGTCTTGACACTTAGTCATTTTTCGCTAAGTGTTGCCATCAATGCCAAAGGGGGAGATTGTTGGCATATGGCTTTGAGAGATCATTTTTTGGCTACTTGTGTTGTCATTGATGGAAACTAGAGTTAGCAGTATGGTCTGCAGTGTTAGTATTTCTCCTACCGGCAAGGCAAGTAAGATTATGTAATCTACAAGTAGAAAGAATGAAGAGTAGGACATCCAATTGATAAGTTGATCTGATCATTTCACCAGATCATTATTTTGTGGTGCGGATCTCCAAGGAAGCTTTCCTAGCATTTATACCATTCTACTGATGAGTTTTTTGGTGTCAATTTAGTCGAAGTTCGAGTTAAGAGGTTCGGTAAAATGATTCATGGCTTATTCTCTCATTTTGGATGGCATATTTTATATGGCTTATCGTGGATATATGAGGAGTATGTATTTAGCCATTTCTTATGTTTGGAACTTTTTTATGGGTCCCTACTATAGTCTATCCAACTTGTGTAGGTGTGCATCCAATCTAATTAATGATTTGAGCTGACATAAGCAAGAATATTATATTTTGTTGTGAAGCCGACATGCAATGAATTTATGATTAGCGGGTATATAAAGGAGATCAGAAAATCATTTTGAGAGATAGAGTGAAGTGATTTAGTGCAAAAAAGTGGATAATAGCTATATGGGTTAATCTCAGAAGATCTGTTGAGCGAAAAAAATTTATGTCACAGAAGGGTTTTTGTAGCAGAGTAGAGCAGAGCAAAAGTACGAACTGGTCATAAGATCTGAAATCTAATTTTGAGCTTCATTGGAACTGAATCCAAGAATTTGTAGATGTATTCTCAGCTCAAATTTTTTGTTGTAATTTCAATTTTACTTTGTAAGGCAGTGAGCCTTTCTCTCTTGAGCAGTGAGCTCTAGGAAGTGTGCCTAAATGCAAGTGCATTCCCCTCTTTTATCATACTTTTAATAGAGTATACATTGTGGATTAATCTCCACCATGGTTTTTCCCCTAATAGGGTTTCCACATAAAAATCTTGGTATTATGGTGTTATTTAATGTGAAAGCATTCTTCCTTCTGTTTATATGTTGTGAATACTATAGTGGGTTTAATTATTGATGTTGTTGGTTTAAGATTTGGTTTGAAAATAAAATATTATGGAACACTAATTCACCCCCCCTCTTAGTGTTCCTAGTGTCCAACACATTATACTTCTAAAGTTTAACAAACTTACTCTTATCATCTATCATATGATTTGAGCACCCATTATTAATTATCTAGTAATTCGTCTCCTCTCTTGTATGAAAAGCATTCACCATATTTCCTTCAACCGTGTGACCTATCTCTAGAGAAATTTTCTTCATACATCTTTTAGAATTAGTTTCAACATTTAATGCCTTGAACAAGAATTCATCATTGTCTGCATCAGGATAGTTTGATTCTTCATCATCAAATACACCATTGTCTTTTTCAACATAATAGCTCTTCTTGATATATTTACCTTTATGATCCTCATGTTTATCATTTCAAAATTTGATTGGACATTGAGAAGCATAATGAACTATCTTTCCACAATTGAAACACTTAAAGGGTAACTTACCTCTATATTTGTTAGTGCCCTTTTTCAATCTCCTTACAAAATTTTCTTCCACCTCATCAAGATCATCCAAATCTTATTCATCATCTTTCTCTACTTTGTTGACTTTAAATGCAGTTTCCTTGTAGTATCTTTACCAAACTCTCTTAGTTCAAAAGAAATTAAAGCACCAAAATTTTTATCTCTAGAATAATTATCCAAATTTTGAGCTTCCTCAACAGTAGAAATTTTATAGCTATAAGATTTAGGAATATTTCTTAATACCTTTTTCACAAATTCACTTTCTTCTAGCTTTCTAGCAAGACCATTGATGGCATTGCCAACTTCACCCACTTTGAGCATGTTGGTTGTAATGTCTTCATCTTAAGACATCATTAGGATTTCAAATTTGGCTTTGTAATTTTGCATCTTTATTTGTTTGACCTTATCATCTCCTTTATAAATGATCTACAACTTTGTCCAGACATCTTTTGCAGATTTTAGACTTATCACTTTTCCAAGTTCAAAATTAGAAAGACCACTTAGGATAGCATTCTTCCTTTTCCATTGTTCTCATAATCCTTAATATCATCATCACTTGTCGGACCATTAGCAGGAAAGGCATATCCTTTTTCAATTGATTCCTAGACTCCATATCCTAGAGAGACAAGAAAGGATTCCATCCTAGCTTTCCAACAAGAATAATTCATTCCATCAAACATAGGATTTTTGACACCCTTCTTGTATGCCATTTGGATCTACCTCGAGCAATTAAGCTTCTTCCAAGTAGCCACAACTCTGATACAAATTGTTAGATGCATAGAACAACTAAAGGGGGTGAATCAATTGTACTTTAAAACATTTAATCCCTCATTAACTTTCAAACCCTTATCAAACTTTAAACCCTCATTAAGCATTAGAAAAATGTAAACATGTGAAACAACAATGCAAACACAACTATACACAAGAGGACACCATATTTACATGGAAAACCCTAAGTAGGGAAAAACTATGGTGAGGATTAGCTCACATATATATGAATAGCAACACCGAATTACAATAGGCTTGCTGCTGGAGGGATCATGTTATGAAATAACTTGCACAATAGAAGAATATGATATGAAATATGCTGCAAATACTTGATAATAACTAAGAATAACAAGCCACTTCGAGAGGGAAAACCTCCAAATATCTCTAATGAGAACACACTTCACACTTGATGATGAAATAAGACTCACAACCTCCTATATATACCTATTTATGCCCAGGATATCACCTAGGCCGACTTAGACACACCTATATAAGACTTAGGCCGACCTAAACAACTAAATAACAATATACTAATGATAATATGACTTAATAGAGAGTTAAGATAGCCACAAGCCAACTATTCATAACCCGATGTACAATAATATTAAGGGTGTAGCATGCCTCCTTCTTCAAAGAAGCATTGTCCTCAATGCTAATCAAGTTTAGAAATTTTTGAATGAACTCCTCGTCTTCCCATGTGGCATCTTCAACTGGTAACTTCTTCCATTGGATGAGATACTCAGTGATAGTTCTATTCCTCAGCTTCTTTGTGCATGTTTGACGAATGCACTCGTTCCAAAATGATTCTTCCTTCTTCATCCAGGGAAGTGTTGTTTGAGTGGGAATATTATGCCCAATTACCTTCTTCAAATAGGAAACATGAAAAACTGGATGTATCTTTGTTGTTGGTGGCAACTCAAGCTTGTAGGCAACACTACCGATCTTCTGCATGATTTGGTATGGACCATAATACTTTGGAGACAATAAAATGAAGAAAGGCTCACTACCAAGAGGAATCGTTGTCCAGAAAAAATAAAGAAAGAAGAAAACCATTACAAAGAGATTCACTATCTCAAAGAGATAAGATAAATCCACCACTAGAAATTTGCACCATATGCAACCTTTGGCTCATTGCCTCCAACAAATTCAAGAACACTGAAAATGTAGAAACCTTCTGCTCACTACATCTAGAGTCATAGGCATTTAAGCTCGCACTCAGATCACCACACTTGATCACATTCACATCTCTTACACATATTACCACATCTCCAAAAATTTACCTTGCATTTATACCATCTTCAACCTAAACAATCTTAATTAGGTTGGCCTCAATGAAACATATGCACCTCAAACATGAAACACGAAAATAGGTTGGCACCAAACACTTCTACGGTGGAAAGAAGTGAAGGAAGACCATGCAAAGGGTTAACTAGGACCTAAATATACATCAATACACTACTCATCACATCCACAATCCATGAGGAATCTCCGCAAATAGTGCTAGCACACTAGGTTGGCCAAACCTAAACATACTAGAGGTTGACATCAATGACAACACCAACAATCTTCCAACATTATGGTATAAATGAAGAGATTTGATGATTAGGAATGGATGTAGTGATATGATTAGATGGGATGAGTCCTTGCTAGAGTGGATTTGTTAGAATCCAAGATCACCTACATGCAATCACCTGTCACATGCAAAAGACATGCAGAACCAAAGAAGATGTTCTATAAACCTCAAAGTAAAAATGCATTAAAGAGAATCAGTTATTACAAAGAGATCAATCCTTATGAAGGAGATCAAGAAACCCTAAAAGGGAAACCCTAAATGAAACCCTAGTGTGCACACTTAATAATTAATCAATTATTAATGTGCCTAAGTTCAGCTTAAATAACTAAAGGAATAAGTGACTTAATTAATTAACCAATATGATATAATTAATTAAGTGGAATAACTTATTACTCTAACACCCCCCCTTAAGATGAAATTAGGAAGAAGCTAAAACACTAGAAGAAGATGCATGAAAGCAAAGATGGGTCCAGACAACTAGGCCTGATCAGGTACCCATTTACAAATGCAAGAATGAGGTAGAGAAGGAAAAACCTAGTGGGACAAAACCCCCCTACAATGAGATGACATGCTGCAAAGAAGCACTGGAAGAACTCTGTAGAGTAACACTGGAACCGAAATCTGGCAAGCAAGGAAAGATTCTTTTGTCTACTACTGAAACCGGATGAGAGTCACTGATTGACTCAAGGAATCATGAAAAAAGCAACAGCAGACTCGATGCCTCGGAACACTCGAAAACTCCAAACGGGAACAACCCTGGAATCTATGAAGTAACAAGCAATTATTGAAATATGTATTACTGAAAACAAAGTGCAAAGATGCAAGATGCACCCTCCCAACTACCAAAACATCCAAGTAATCTCCAAACAACCCATCGGGCCAAATCTGGGCTAAGCAATCAACCTGGGATAGATACAGAAAAAGTGCATGGAAACCAACATAGAGCTCCTTAATACCTTTCCAATGCTGCAAAGATAGCTAAAATCGAAGATCGTGGCAAAAAGTTATGAGCTCAGAAGTTCAAAATAAACATCTGACTTCAAATAGAAATAAATACAGTAAAACAAAAAAATAATGTAAGATAAACTGCACTACAGGAAAGTGCTCAGAACCAACTTTTTGGCGATATCTCATTTGCCCGATTACGATATCGTATGCCCAAGTTATGCAAAAAAGAAAAAAATTGCTCCTTTAGAGCAAACTAGGGTTAGGAGGGGGAAAAAGACCGTCGTACGGACGTTGATATCATGCTAACATTAGCGGTTTATGAGCATAAAATTGACGGCCATCTGGCCGTCGGCGCAAAAAATTGCCCCTACCGGAAAAAAATAGTCGTCGGTATATTATGCATGCACGGAATATTCCGTCAGATTTTGCTGGGATGCCGGAATATTCGTTAAGGCCAGTTGCCTGGTTTCGGGGCTCCTGGTCATGCATATGACCGCGGCCTGGCTAGAGAGAGCCCGCGGGGACTGTGCTAAGGGCGTGGTCCTCCATAGGACCGCAGCCAAAGAGATTGAAGCCCTCAGGGGCTGCAGGGGGAGGTCGGCGGCGTTTGCATGGTGGCGCTGCCGGGCTGAGCGGCCCTTCAGTGGCCGCTCGGTGGTCGGTGGGTGGCGGCCGAGTTTTACACTGGTAGTGGTGGCGCTGTTTTAAAAATTATGTGTTTTTTTCATTTTTTTGAAAAACGTGCCTTGGTTTGTGTGCTGGGAAGGCCGTATGGCCCCCCAGACAAAAAAAATTTCCTCTTGGACCAACTTCACCAAAATCAATGAAACGACAAGCGTTCTTAGGGTTTTTGGCCGATGCGAATGTGATGGCAGTGTCCGTTTGAGCCCAAAGTGTCCCAAAAAATGGCTACCCCTAGATCTTGCAAAAAAGATGCATGTGGAAACCCTTGCATTAGAAACTCACTGAAAGGCCATATCTTTAGATCATGAACAGGCAGCTACAGGTCTGGAGCTCTGATACCATGTTAGAATCCAAGATCACCTGCATGCAATCACCTGTCACATGCAAAAGACATGCAGAACCAAAGAAGATGTTTTGTAAACCTCAAAGTAAAAATGCATTAAAGAGAATCAGTTATTACAAAGAGATCAATCCTTATGAAGGAGATCAAGAAACCCTAAAAGGGAAACCCTAAATGAAACCCTAGTGTGCAAACTTTATCAATTATTAATGTGCCTAAGTTTAGCTTAAGTAACTAAATGAATAAGTGACTTAATTAATTAACCAATATGATATAATTAATTAAGTGGAATAACTTATTACTCTAACAGGATTAACATATTTTTTAGTAAAATTTGATGAGTTAGTGTCAATTAAAGGTATATAAGGTTGGATTGAAAAAATTAGGATGAATATTTGGTGTATAGAAATATTAATTGATTGTGGTATGGGGATGTTGGTGATAATTTAGAGGCATCTTGTGTGTTGTCTCCTAAGATAAGAATATCCCTTGGAGAAGACAATTATGGTGTTTGGTAAAAATTTGGGGTGAATGAATGAGGAGGCATGAAAAACTCATATTGATTGTTACCCATTATTGTTATATTTGAATCAAATTGATTAGACTCCATGAGCTTCTTATATTGAGACCTTGTGACAAGCATGCAAATTTCAAGATGTTGGAAAAGTGTGAGATGAAAGGTGAATAATTGGTATGGTTGTGTGGTTTTTAAACTAATAGAAAGATGATTAGAATTGGAAAAGGATATGATGATTTCGATTGTTGATGTTTATTGATAAAGGACATTGTTGGATAGAACCACAAATAGAACAAAGTTAATCTAGATCTTCTAGAGAGGATAGTTGCTAAGATATGGATTATTTTACTTGAAATAGAATTGTGAATTCACATAAAAGGATAAAGAGTGGAGTTTTACCAACTAAATAGTAGCCAAAGCTCCTAAGCTAGTTTATCCACTAATGATATGAGCTAACTCACTCTCTACTTGAAATATCAACTTTTCAAATAAATAGGTAAGCTACAAACAAAAGATAGAAGGTCTAGATCAAAATCTAACTATTTTGGTTGTTTTTGATAATATAAGCAACATTTGCAGGGTGTTATACCCTTTACACAAAAAGCTCGCAGGGCCAAAAAGGAACCAAGTTCATCAAAAAATAAAAAATACTAAACAAAAACAATGAAAATAGGACACAGACACAACACAGTAACAACAAAACCCCAGCACAACACAGACCCGACCACTAACTATCCACACTTTCCCATTTCTAGATGAGAAGGTTTAAAAAATCGTCCCCAATCCAATTGGGACCTTCACCCACAGTATTCTTGTTTGCTTCCTCCTTGATGACATACAAAAGTGTGACGGTCAATCTGTGAATCATTTTAATAGAAAACTGAGCCAAACTACTGAATTTTTTGTTCCAATTTAATAACCCACTTTTGCAACATGTTGAGGTCCTTATCCTTGCCTTTCTTGCTTTGGGTCTCCTCTTCCTTACTAGCTCTGGAATATAAGGAGTGGATGGAGTCATCCTTAAGCATCCAGTTCATGTCAAATAAATTACTAGGGCCCTCCACGAAACCTTCTTCCATCTCAACAATGTCTTTTTTGCCTTCAGTTATGCCGCCAGTCTGCTCTAAATCACAAGAAATATCATCCACTGGAGCCCCTTTTTTGTTCTTTTCCAATTTGTGGGACCTCCTCATACTATTTTGTTTCATCACCACATCAAAGCTCATAGCCACCATGGTGTCGCCCTTAGAGTCTTTTTCCTCAGCACTTTTTCCTTCGGTGTTAGTGGCCGGCAAGTCCACTTGGCACAAAGACTTTTTTCCCCCTTCTTAGCAATGGGTCTGCTATCCTTCTTGATGGGTTTATTTTTTAGCTCACATAATCTAGCTGCATCCTTAGACTGGGCCAACCCAACAACACTTTTCTTCTTTTTTCATGGGGGTTTAGACTTAGGATCAACACTGGGTTCATTTTCAGGTATGGGGGTTTTCCTCTTAGGACCCTCCAAAGCAGTAGGGGAAGGATTATCGGGGGAGATTTCATGAGGTTCTAGTTCCTCCACACACACATTTGAGATAAGTTTGGGAGGGAACAAGGCCAAATGGAATTGATAGAGTCTAAGGATTAGGCCCTGATGCAGTGACAAGGGAGGTATAATATTAGGGTTGAGAGCAACAACATCATGGGAATATTTGATCGAATTTTCCAGGGAATTCAACAAAAAAAAGGAAAGATGAGGATCATCTTATGTTGTAGGTTATTTAATAGTGGCAAATGGTAAAAGTAAAACACCTTGTATCTACCTTCTAATGTAACATATTTCATAATAGCAAGACACACCTTGTCCTAGGGTTTTGGCAGCTTCTCACAGTCAAATTTTGATTGATTTTTAATTGGCTTCTCATTTCCCTTGAAGAAGGCATTGAGGCTCTCCAAGTCTTGTGTTTTGGTGTGTTTTTTGTATTTCTTGTCATCACAAGAGAGGTCCATCACCTTACTAATCACTTCCTCATCCACCTCAATTGAAATGTCACCCATGGTGACCTGCCTATCCTTCCACAAACCAGCAAACTGGGCTAACAATCTCTCATCGTGGCCCACAAGATTCTCTAAAAGTAGCACCAAACCTCCCTCCATATAGATATGCCAAGCTATGGGGTCCCTACAAAACTCCTCGCAGTTATCCAGCTTGGTCCTCACCCTATCACCTCCCAACGCGACCCACAACACACAAGAATTGGCCCAAAGAAACAAAGTTAGCTAGAAAATGGATTGTTTGCCAATGAATTTACCCTTTCTTAAACTATCATTACTCCACCATCTGGGATAATAAGGCATAATAAAAGCGATTTGACGTTTACACGCTTCAACAATCATTCCTGATGGCGCCAGCTCTGCGGGGCCATAATCATCACTTAAGAACCAAAAGTTAAGGCAATAAGACATGAAAATTAAATCCAGATAAATAATATCTGTTGTGCCAAAGGTCTTATTAAAGCTACACATTTCCCCAGGCCATTTAGCCATGGGGGGAGATTTAAAATTTTTAAGTACATCTCAAAAGATCTTATGCAAATCATAAGATGTCTTAAATTAGAATTATTAAATAAACTAGCGATGAACATCACATTACACACATTCTAGGAGATTTGATAGGATATGTAGTACATTTGAAAAGACAGTCTGTAAAGGAAAAGGACCCCACCATACATAGTTATGAAATAATATAGCCACACAACCACCTACTTTAAACTTGCCACCTCACCCGACCAAGTCCTCATCATCCAAGGTCTCGTTGAGTAGTGCCACTTGTACCTATAATAAATAACATTGTTAACCATCATTGAGTGGTTATATTCCTTTGCTCCACAATGATTAATCCTTGTATAGTTGTCAATAGTGCCTCAAGCCTTTTCCAACACTTGCACAAACTCCAAGTGGAACCCAAGTTGGCCAAACCATTGGCCACTTGGTTTCCTTCCCTATAGGTGTGAGTCAAGTATTTCCTTTCCAATTTTGAGACTAATAAATTTATGTCAAGTAAGATATCCTTGATGTTCCAACCAAGCAATTGACCATGATTAATAGAGTCAATCATAGTCTTAGAGTCCCCTTCAATATGTAATTTTTTATACCTAGAGTGACAACAATATCGACACCCTTAAGTAGTGCCTGTGACTCAATTGTCATAGAAGAATGAATGAAAATTCCTCCAACAAACCCAGCAACCAAGTTTCCCTTATAGTCCCTTATAACACCATCAATACTAGCTAAACCAAGGTTCCCCTTGGCAGCACCGTCAAAATTCAGTTTAAACCAACCCAAATCTGGAGGTTTCTAGATAGTATTTTTCCTAGCTAGGGACTTGGAATTATCAAAGGAGTTGGTCCCAAGTTTAAAGTTCCAATAATTTTCCATTTTGATCTCCCAATCAACAGGGGCAATGTTTGGTGGTTTCCACTTAACAAGGAGATACTTTCAGAAATAAGTCTATACCCAATACTAAAGACTTCCTTCGGGCTCCTCTCAATGTCTCTAAAAATTTGATTGTTCCCTTCTTTCCATAGGCACCATCAAATGATGGGGGGATTTTTCCTCCATATTTCCATGGGGAGGGGGTGTTGAAAGGGACCACTCCAACCTTCAATAAAGGATTTTAAATCCTTATGCAAGGTCCAATGAGTAACCATCTTTCGGAAAGCCAGATCCCAAACCTCAGCAGCATATGGATAATGCAGTAACAGTTGATCCACTAACTCTTCTTTATTTTTGCATAACATACACCTATTTGGGATCAAAAATCCCCTTTTCCTTAGGTTATCTTGGGTTAGAATTCTATTATAAAAAGTTGTCCACTAGAAGACATTTATTTTTGGAATCAAGTGTCAATTCCAAACCTATTTCCAAATCTTGCTCTAAGATCCCTTGTCCAACAACAAATAGTAAGTCATCCTAACAGAAAGGTTTCCCTTGCTTTCCAAGGACCAAAAGAAATCATCTTCAACATCAGATAAGGGGATTCTGGATAAGGAAAGTAAGTCTTGTAAGGAATTAGCCAAATGTTTTAGGTTAGGGGAAAGAGGGCAGCATAAGCCAAGGTCTTTCCATCTCCTTACACCCAGTGGACCATGAAGGTATTCATACACATTCCTACCAAAGAACCAAATTGTAGGTTCCATCAAGTTTTAAAACTTAGAAATGGACAAAGGGGAATCAAATAGCCAAGGGTCTTTCCAAAAGTGAATAAAAATGCCTCTACCAAGCTTCCATCTCAAACCAGATTGAAGCAGCTTCTTCATTTTGCAAATATTATTCCAAGCTAAGGACCCACGAGGGTGATCATTCTCAATGCACCTGATTAGGGGAGGGTTTCTCAGGTATTTGGTATTCATTATCTTGCACCAGTCCCTTTTATTCCTTAACTGGTCCCACAACACCTTAGCAAGCAAGGCTTTGTTAGTAGATTGGAATTTCCTAATGCCTGACCCTCCCCCAGACTTAGGAAGGCACACCTTCTCCCAACTGACAAGAGACATCTTCTTCATTTCCTCAGTATTAGACCAGAGGAAGACTTTGAATCTTTTCAAATTTCTTAGCAATGTAATTAGGCATTTTGAACATAGAGAGGAAATAAACTGGTATCCTTTGAAGGGAAATAGTAAGGAGTTGTAGTTTACTAGCATGACTTTGGATCAAACATTTCCACCCTGCAAGCTTAAATGAATCCTTTCAAGAATAGTATTCTAGAAATTGGGAGTGACTTCCTTAACAATGAAAGGAAGACCTAGATACACTGAAGGAAGTGAGGAACTCACACAGCCTAAAACAACAGTCACATGATCTTGTAGACCAGGAGTGCAGTTAAATAAATAGATCATACTTTTATTATAATTAATGCACTGACCTAAATGATTGTACAGACCAGAAGTGCATTTTTTTATATGTAAGATGATTAGGGATATGCTAAAAAAATATTATTGTCTAAGTCAAGGATAATAGTTCTAAAGCCCAAAAGATGAGATGAGGTGTTTGATGGATTGGGTTTGACTTAGAATTTTTTTTATGGATGAAGATGATAGGCTCAAATAGGATGTTTCGAGTCTTGTTCCAAGTTCTCTTGGACAAAACTCCAAAAATTTAATTTTTATAATAATCTAGAATATCAATGATTAATCAAAAATGTCAAAGTATTGATCATATGCACATCAAGATAACTCAAAAGCTTAGTAAAGTGACTCAGAAGTGCAACTCTATTAGATAGGTGCATAGGAAAAATAGGTTAAAAGCACCACATAATTGATAAAAAATTGTGCATTTATATAGCTCAAAAGCACAATTTTGTCACACAGATGTATAATACGATAGATTAGAAGTGCCACTAGATAAATAAGCACACGTGTATTTCTTAGAAGTGTGGATTTAAGACTTAGAAGCACAATTTTGTGACACAAATACATAGTGCAATAGATCATAAGCACCATAGAATATCTCAGAAGCATAGATTTATGATTCAAAAGCACAACTCTATGTAAAAAGTGTATTTCTACAAGTGGATGAGTGTATGGGAAATTTATTTTTGACGAGAGACAAAATAGCAAACAAGATGGTTGATGACTTGTCAAGGCATTAAGGATGAATGGATTTTACTAGTCTTTCACAAGAATGCATTCCAGGCACATTAACATCCTATTCAAGTAGGTGTGTCTCCATAGTGTAGGCCCAACCATAAAATACCTCATGGAGTCAATAGGCAGGGGTCCACTGGCACAAGGGCTCACCTTTCCCTTTACTTTGGAGGTTTTGACACCTTTATCCCAAATAGTTTTTATCTCTTCTCAGAGTAGTACATGTTGAGTAACTTCAAGATTGATAGTGAGCCTTGCACCACATTCTAGACAGATGGAAGCTCTTAGGCTTGCTAAATACAAGGTTCTTAGTAGAATATGTGAATTGAGGGCTCATCTAAAAATGCTTGAGTCTAGGATAGTCTTTGGGTAAACCCACAATAGTGGGTTACAATTTTTTGAATGAAGAAAAATTAGAAATTCCCATCAAAAAATTTAAAATGGTTTACCCCTTCTAATGAAGGGGGTTTAAATGAACCAACCTCCTTTTAATGAACCCCACCTTCGAATGAACCGCCCCCCCCTTCTAATGAAACCCCTCTTGCACCATATAGGGGGGGTTCGAATGAACCCCCCTTCTAATGAACCCCCTTTTTTCACCTTCCCCTACACCATTTCAAAATTTATGCATTTTTTTGACTATCAAAGCTTGGGAAGGAGGTGCAAATGGAGTCAATTTGATAAACCAAGTTGGAGGATTATAGTGATCGAAACATGCTTTCCAAAAACTATAAATTTAATATATATATATTTTATTTTTTATTTTAGTTTTTAGTTTTACTGTACATAGGTTTTTCTCCGAACGTCAAGTTTGATGAAAAACCATTTTGGAAAAATAGTAAATTTGAGGAATTTTTTTTCAAAAATATATACGCACTAGGTATCGATGTCCTCATTCCAACCAAAAAAAGAAAAATTGAATTTCAATACATACCAAAAAAGTTATGTGAGCCGAAGTGCACCTATGTCTAAATTATAAATGTTTTGACTTCAAAACTTAATTAAAAGAAAAATATTCAACAAAATGCTATGAAACAAAATGAAAGCACTAGATACTTGTGTTACCAACCTAAATTCAAAAGAATCAAAATTTTATCCTTTGTAGAAAAAAATTGTGCAAGCCGAAGTACACACCACTTTTTAAAAATGTTGTTTACTATTAAAAACTATTTATCAAAGGATACGCAAAAAAATTACAATTTAATTTCATTTAAAAAATAAAAAAACATTTAAAATCTACAGACAAAATCTCACAAATCACTAGTTTACATCATTTTCAAATTCCTAATAGTTTACCTACTATAAGTGTCAGAAAGTGAAGTTTTATCTGAAAATGTTGATTTCAATGTCAAATTTGGCCAAAAAGTGTAACCCATTATTGTGGGATGACCGCTCTCCTATCCTCTTCAACAAACAAGTCTCGATGGACCAAGGGTCCTGCAAATTATCTAGACACAATGATGGCTCACTCTTGAATTGTACTAATTTTTCTCTCACCCCTTTATATACTCTACCAAAAAAATGGTTGAGGTCATCGTTGAAGTGATGATATTCTCAATCATGCCCCCTAAAGGGAAAGATTGATACTAGTGCTTTTGATCCCTAAGCTCACACAAAGTGCAATGCAAGGGGAGAGAATATACAAGCTAGCTCAACCTTGGGCTTTGAACATAACAAATGAGTAAAAATAGATGTTTTGATCTCCAAGCTTGCATGTAGCACAAGGAGAGAGAATACACACCAACTAGCCTACACAAGCATGACAAAAAGGTTCATTGTCCCTTAAGAAATTGAAATGTGCAACTACTCTAGATTGAAATAAAAAGATATAAAATTTAACGAGCAACTTACACCAAATTATGTTAGTAGTCTACAATTTTTGTTCTTCTCCCAACAATAGCCAAATTGCACCTTTTAAGTTAGTTTCCAAGATCATGAAAGATTAGTTAAATAAATCAATTCATAAAAACAAAAGTGCCAAAGTATTAATTACATGTACCAAATGAATAATCAAATACACCAAAATAACAAGAAAATGCGTTAAAGTAACAAAAAATTGTAGTGATACCTTTCAAATGCACAATTTAACCTATTGTATGCACATTCTTGTCTCTCAGGAGTGTCAAACTAATTGCAAGTAAAGGACCTGCACATAGAAAATAAAACAAATGCACTGAAGGATAGATCAAATGCATTAACATGTTCCTATAATCAAAAAGTTTACAAATAGAAGATAAAACATTACAAAGATAACTAATTAGTCAAATCTAAAAAGATTGCAAGAGTGAGTTGAAAATAATAATCCTTAGATCTTAAAAAAATATTACAAGCAAAAACAAGTCAAATTTAATCAATGATTCAACAACCTATATAAATAAGTTAGATGCACCAATATATGGGTCAAATACATCATTTTGTAGATCATATGTATTGTTATGCAAA
Organism: Sequoia sempervirens; assembly: GCA_007258455.2. Classification (NCBI taxonomy): domain Eukaryota; kingdom Viridiplantae; phylum Streptophyta; class Pinopsida; order Cupressales; family Cupressaceae; genus Sequoia; species Sequoia sempervirens. The sequence goes on along the minus strand of VDFB02271358.1, from coordinate 338,838,227 downwards.
TCAAAAGCACCATTTATCAAAACAAAAGTGTCAATTGACATATTAGATGCACTATTGGGTAGAACAAAAGTGTCATTTATCATACCAAAAGCATCAATATGCACTTGTACCTTTCAAAATCATAAATTCTCAAATAAAATATTTAAATTTAGGGACATGGGTCCCACTAGACATATCAAAATATGAAATTATAAAATAAGAATAATACAATGAAAGACCTATTTCAATATTTAATAATCACTTACAATAGAGCATGAGCATAATAAATAAAATAAAATAATAATCAATATCACCTCCCAAAGATTCTCCTTTGCTCAATTTAATTTAAATATACATGTATGGATTGATATGTGGATTGCTTTTCTTTATAATTATGGATGAATAATAGTTCAGATGATGATTGATTTATAGTTTTCACCTAACGTTGATCAATGGTGGAAGATGATTAGAAAGATTGATAGATGATATTGATTGAGAAATCATGATGAATGTGTAGGTGATATGTGTCCTTTGATTGATGAGTTAACTGATTGTGTTTTTTAAAGAATGCGCTTAATTAAGGAATAGAAAAATATTAATAGAATTAAATAAATAGATTTAATTAATTCATCTGCATGAGGGGAAGATATTATTAGAAAATAAATAAAATATTATCTTTTAGAAGAATTATAGATAGAAAAAATAATTAAATAAATTATATTAATTTATTAAATTATAAATGAAATTTTAGCTAATTAAATAATTAAAATTATTTAATTATAGTGGATAAGAAGAATTAATGTGTGGATTTAATTAAAATATTTAGAATATTTAATTAATGTGGATGGAAGAAATTGAAAATTTGTTTAAATAACTACAAATTATTTAATCAATGTTGATGATGACAAATTAATTAAATAATTAAAAAATATTTATGAAATACAAAAAATATATATATATATTTAATTAATGTTAATGTGTTAGCTTAATTAAATAATTAAAATTATTTAATTATTGATGGAAGAATTGATGAGAAGTGATGATAGATGTGTTAGTCATTTTTTAGGTGTTTACACAATTAATGGTGTAGACTTGTGCTAATGTCATGGCCAAAAATGAAATTGCAGTTCAGTGTTAAAAAATTTGGAACTCGCCAAAATAAAATGTGAAGACTATATAATATGTGTGCCAATAAATTTTTTAACTAAAAGGATCAAAATACTCAAAAGGGAGAAGAACAAAGATTATTATATTATTGCTCTAAAAGGGTGAATGGAGAGTAAAGCTCTACATTTTCTTTATCTTTATCACTTCAGATCAATTTGGATGTGGCATTTTATCCTAATCTAATGTCATGTCTCCCAATAATTTGACTTCATTTTATTTTTGAGGAAACTATAGTATTAGTTGATTTTGTTCAAATTTAAATTATAAAATAAGTAATTAATGTTTAATGAAAAATGTAAATTCATATCTTTATATATGAAACTATATGATATTTATTGAAACTCAATTGTATGGTTTTGAGTAATTTTTATTGATTTATATTTTAAAATTATAGTACTCATTATAATTAGGTGATAGAGTAGTTCACGAGAACTATAACACTCATTGTATTTAGGTGATATTTGCAAGGATAAACCATCAAAAAAATTAGGTCACTTATGCCATTATTGCTCTAACTCAAATGCACTTATTCATGGAGTTTCTCTCACAATAACTATGGCTAAGTAAACTTGACCAAATTACTTACACCACTCATGTATTAGATAGGTTTTGATTTAAGATCTCTATGTCAAATGCATTGGTATAAGTTCAACCTCTACATCAAGTATCTCAATCTATAAATTTGTCCATTTCTATAAGTTTGAAATCTATGTTATGTGGAATTTATATTTATAGTAACATATAAATTTGTCCATTTCTATAAGTTCAACCTCTACATCAAGTATCTCAATCTATAAATTTTTCCATTTCTATAAGTTTGAAATCTATGTCAAAATATTCTAGCATACAAATTTATATGTTACTATAAATATAAATTCCACATAAAAGCATCCAAATATACCTATCCATATGTTACCATAAGTTCAACATCTAATCAATATAGATACAAATCTATATAGTACAATAATGAACTTAGAGTCAAATTATCTTGAGTTCAAATTCTAAATCAAAGCATCATAAATTCAATAAAAACATGATTTTTTTCATCTTGTTGATGATGGATTGTTGGTACGTAAGATCAGTTTTCTTTATCCAACTTTGATTTTTTTGGGACTTACTATGGTAGATCATATGACATGTGTATGACATGTAGTTGAAAGACTCATACTTTCGATTTTTGAAAAATCTTCTTCGAAGAAAAGATTCAACAACTTAGATGCTTTATGGTTCAATTTGTCATGTTTTTTTTTGTCACAAGATGAATTGCACATTGTTGTAATAGTGAATTATTCTAAGATAATAAAATATTGTGAGATATTTGCCTATGATTTTTCCCTCGTATGTTACCAAGTTTTCCACATAAATCTATATGTTCTTTGTTTATTACTTTTCATTGTTTATTTTTTCTCATTGTTTATTTTTATATTGTATTTTTTTCAACATAGATTACACTTTATTGATTAAAAAAATATACACAATAAACCCATAAACAATTGTAATAATGATATTGCTGCAATCTATAATTATAATTAAAATATTTATGTTGAGATTTTTAACATCTTTCCAAACCATACTTTATGATCCAACAAAAAAAAAAAACTTCCATCTATATATTATATCTCTACATCACTAATATAAATATAAAATATATTAATAATTAAATTCCACATTACTATAAACTTAACCATATGAAAATACCCACAAACAAACATAAATAAATACCAACAACCATGAACATAGCTTTCCCAACACATTGTCCCTCATTGGAATGGGAGGATTCTTTGGCTAAAAAGGTAAAGGAAATATAATGTGTTTTTAGGTGCTAACTTTGGATGTGTGTACTGCATTGGGCTCCTAAAAAGAGACAAGCATACAAATGCTCCCTCCATCATAAACTTCACATATCCACACGCATGAATGAGACAATTAACGCCCACTTAGTCTATAATATAATATTTGTATTCCCTAGCTTTAATTGCCGGTGGAGCCCACACGACACATGCATAAACAGTTGTCATAAAAGCAAGTGGGCCCCATCGCCCATGGGGTGTACTCTCGCTTCGAGGCAAAGCTGTCGGTTGTTATAAAAATTTAAATTTTATTTTTGGGGGGAGAAAAAGAACAAATGTAAAAGAAGGCGCCTATTGTACTTTGTCTCTATTTATTATTCATTTCTCTCTCCTCTCTCCTCTCTCCTCTCTCTAGGCCATCATTGTCAACGAGGACTACATATGCTATGTGACCGTGGAGGGGGAGCTTTAGAGTACATGTTACGGTTTAATTGGAAACAGTGTTCTTTAATAGCATGATTGTGACATGACCATAACACCACCAAGGTCCTATTAGCTGGCTCCCACGCTCCCATGTTACCAGTACTACACTACAATGCTCTTTAACTAACTTTTGGGTTCCATGGTTCACGGTAGAGGTGAAGTTGAAAAGGTTGAAGGGTTAGGAATTCAAATGATGGTATTATTGATCATTTAAAGATATCAATTTAAAAAAAAAAATCATTAAATTTTGATATTTTTTTTTGAAGGTTTGTGGATTTAATTTGCATCTTTCAAATGTTGATAGAAAAAAATCTATTTAATAAAATTTAGAAACATACAAAAAAATGTGTGGACGAAGCGTTGACTATCAATAAGGGAGTCTCGATAAGCCAAGCAAAATTCTCAACCTCTAGATTTGGTAAGTATCTTTAAGTACCTTTATATTATAGTCAAGTGCTCTCTAACTAATGAAGCCTTAATATGAATACACCCTCAACATGATTTCCTCTTAACTTCATGTATCTACTTCTAACATCAATGTAGTGGATCAAGAAAGTTTGAGGAACTCAACCAACTTATATAGATGCTCAAAGATTTTTTTTGGTAGTATTTTTGTTTGTTTGTTGAACGGGTTGTTTGTCTAAAAGGTCTCTTCTTTTGGTTGAGCGTTGTTGAAGTATTTAAGCTTTGATGTTTGTTGAGATTATTTTTGCTCTCCAATTTAACATATCAATCAAATACTCTTCTATTATTAAATAATTAAGTCTTGATATTTTTTGAGATTAATTTGACGTTCAACTTTAACATATTAGTTAAATACTCTTTTCTGATTGAGTGCATCTCTCCTTCTACCAAAGAGCACATACACACTTACTAACAATGCTCTCATATTGACTTCATCTCCTCCTTTGTCAAATGCTCTATAACAAAGATGAAGTAAATGCCTCTCAAAAAATAGGATTATTTTTATTAGTCAAGAAAAATCATTAACTTTTAAAAATCATTTAAATACCGAAGGCCCTTCCATTTACTTTACATGACTATACTCTTGACAAAATGTACTATGCCAATCATAAATATACCTATACTATATACTTTCAAATTAATGTGAGTCACAACTATTCTTAGACATTATCTAATTAATAGTCATATGCCAATTTTAACCAATAGAAATAGGTCAAATATTAAGTACATTTTCACATGTAAGCTATAAAATTGATACGGAATGTCCACAACTATTCTTACATGTTATCTACTTAATAGTCATATGTCAATTTTAACCAATAGGAATAGACAAATATTAAGTATATTTTCACGTGTAAGCTATAAAATTGATATGAAATGTCAACAACTGTTCTTACATATTATCTACTTAACAATCAAATTCCAATTTTAACAAATAGGAATAAGACAAATATTAAGTACATTTTCACGTGTAAGCTATAAAATTGATATGGAATGTCCACAACTATTCTTACATGTTATCTACTTAATAGTCAAATGTCAATTTTAACCAATAAAAATAAGACAAATGTTAACTATATTGTCACGTGTATAAGCTATAAAATTGATATCGAATGTTTGACCATTAGATCGAACAATATTTAAGTAAAATAATAAACTATTGCATTGAATAACATTACTACCCATAGAACAGAATTAGTCAGAACATTCACCAATAAACTAATCCAATAGTAAGATAAAGTGAATTGTCCCAAATTTAGAGACATTAAATGCTATGTTGCGTTCATAGAGTTGGAAGACATTAAAGCCCATATGTAAGTACTAGAAGATCAATAGAAGAGGGGCCTTGGCCAATGAAAAGGGTGAAGAGCATTTATGGCCCCCAACAAATAGCCGGGCTCATTCTTCAAATTCCTCCACCGGCATGACCGTACGCTTTTATTTTGATAACTTAAAGAAGAGGACATTTTCACGTCAAACACTCATCTGTCATAATCGACGTCAACTTTACACAAATTGTGGAGATATGGAGACCTAAAAGAAAAAGAAAGGAAGGGCAAAATTTTCAATTTGTATGTCATTTTCAGTACGTCAATAGTCACATGGTTCACGGTAGGTCAAAACTTATTGTCAATTGACAAGATCTTTTTAACCTGTGCTGGTGCAGTCATTATTTTATAACCTAATCAAGAAGGAATCAAACCCAAACAGACTTAACAAAGTTTGCGTAAACTTTCTGTCAAGAATGTTGTACGGGACGGTGCACATGCACTCCGAGCTCCGTGGATTGAATCTGCAGCTTACACGTATGGAAACTTTCAAAGTTCAGTGACTTGACATGATTACTTTTTGCATTCGATTTGGTCGATTTGGCAGCAGAGTTGCACTGAATTCTTCAAGCAATTCTGTTAATGGTAAGGTTGACCAAAATTGTCTGCTCTTCTATCAAGTACGCAACGTGTTCAAATGTCTTTTCAAGTCAGTGAGAAAGCAATTTTGCATGCTTTCCAACTCATGTGAATTTTTGTTTTTTCAACAAACTTTTGTTTGCAAGTAATTTCAAGTCTAAGTTACACTCCACGCACAATTGGTCACCAAGTACAAAGCACACACAATTATCATTATTGGTGGACCAGGTCTAGGTCTAGGCATCTTTGTTGTAGACAACTGGATAAGCTTAAAGGCCTTAAGTCATAAATTATGGAAAGTCATTACTTTGTGCACTCAAAAACAAAGGGGCCAATGAAATAACTACCCAACTCTTCCAATGATGTCGGAAGGACTAAAACAACAATGCCACCCATTGGGTGGTTGGATGTTCCTCAACTTGACTAGTTTCAAAAGAATGGTACAAAGCAATTGAGGCATTCCCATTGGAGGAAGTCATGCTAGTGGCCTGCAATTGAAAACTTATTGACCATTGTCTTGCATAGTATTACCTTGCAAATACAAGCAACAATGGAGTGTGGACCCCTTATGGAAATGGATTGTTTTTCTTTCTTTCTTAAAGTTGTATGTCAAATCTATATAATTGTTTTAGGAGAAATGACTCATGAGCATGTTCTAATAGTTGTTATAGCATTTCTTGATTTAATTTCCAATATTTTTAACAATATTAAATCAATAGTTGTGACTTTAAAGTTGTTAGTGTTGATGATGAGTACCCATACATAAATGAAATGTATTCCTTAGATCTAAAAAGCAACAAATCATGTGATGCTACATCATAGCACTAATAAAACATGACTTAGTGCACAATTATTGGTCTAACTTTTTTTTTGGACCTTTTTGGACACCTCAACAAAATGCATGTTTATGTGACCCTATAACCTTAGTTATTAGCAGGGGAATTGCCAAGTAAGTTGCTGTAAAATATTGAGTGATTTGAAATTTCCAAGTAGGATTTTGAGAAAAGTGGAGTTAGGGTGCTCAACCATTAGATTCTCTCTACTATATATCAAATCCACATTTTTTTTAGATTGGAATAACTAAAGAAGGATACAAATCAAAGAGTCAATACAAACCAACAGCTGTAAAAACAACAAAAAATGGATCTATATGGGAGCACAAGTCTTTTTGAGGGTTCTATATCAAACCCATATAACTGTTTTAGCTACTTGGTATGAAAACACAAACCTTAAGTTAAAACCTCTTCAATTAAGAGTCTTGAGGATTAAGGGATATCAATTCTACTGGAGTCGCTTAGAGTATGATCTCGACCTCATCCCTTATTTATTGCACCTCTAGATGCTTTGAACTTTGGTGAATGGTGTATTCAAGGAACATACCATCATTCTCACCAATTGTGCTCAACCAATTGAACTACAACTTTTGGTAAGAAGATTATTTTATTTTATTTTTATTTTTTAAGTAAACTGTAATAGTGAAATTGTATATTCATGCATTTTTTCTTATGTTTTGGGTTATTTTGATAAGAGTTTTTTTGTGTAATAACAAGTTTAGAAGAGGTATAATGTCACCTATATTTGTAGACATGAGATTGGTTTAAGTCGCTTTTGTAGTCATTAATTTAAGTTTTAATCTTTCAAAATTTAAAATTAATTAATTTATTTTTAACGCCCTCTTACTAGAGCTATTGTGAACCAACCTAGTAAGCATTTATGTGGATTTTTGTGTTATGTTGTATTTAAGAACATTCATTGTTCCATTTGAAATCATGTCATATGCACTACTCTATTTGCACCTCATTATAACTTCATCTAACATCATGTTTTTAGAGCACACATCATCTTAGGCATCCCTACATGCTTGTTTATTGTCTTCAATCATTATTTAAAGTTGTTGAATTAGGCCACCTAGGGGTTTGACCTAATGAGAATCAATCTTTGCCTAGCAAGTTCCTAAATCATGTTGTAGACACCAACTCCTTCAAACATAGGTACAAAAAGTTGAGGTGAATTTACAACAATCATCCACTCCTTGCCAAATCACTTCCATGGGGCTAAGTTCAATTTTACATGCTAGACTACTTCTTCAAGTGTAGATCTAAATCATAAGAAAATACACGCAATTTAAATATTCTAAGTTGTTTGATTGATCAAGACCCTAATTTTTAACAACTTGACAAATCATTTCATAACATCAACAACGTATCCCCATTAAAATTCAAGCGAAGTATTATTTCATTTAATTTAATCACATTCCATCAATTTAATTCTACATTTACTTTTCTAGTCTCACTCTTTATTTTAAATTTTATTATTATTGAAACATTACTTTTCTTATATAATAAAATAGTTTATATTCAACTCTTTTGCACAATCAATTTAAAAAAAAATTAATTAGATGTAATTAATAAAATACTAGTGTGTTCATTAAAAGCACTTTTATTGCTCTTTATATGTGTGGGAAAAAAATCATGAGACCCAATGAACAAGAATTGCTTCTACATTTTGTATAATATTAATTGATTATTCACCATTTTATCATTTTATATCGAGCTAATATACCCTTGTTAGTTCCTTCCATGGAACTATAGGCAAGGACAAATTTTAACTAGCGATTATTTTATATGGGTTAATTTTTTATATTTAGATATTTTTTAATTATTTATGCAAAATTATTTAAGATAAATAGTGATAAATTTAAATATATTTTTTTATATTTTCCATTTTCTCAAAAATTAAAATTCATTCAAATATTTTAAATAATTTTGCATAAATAATTTAAAAATTATTAAAAAATTAATAAAATTATTTATTTATTATGAAAGCATAGACATTTATTAGATAAATTTATATAAAATAATATCATATAAATTATAAACATATAGAATAAATTTATTAACATATAACAAATATATTATAAACAACAATACATAAATATATTAAAATTAATTATTAACAAATTTAATATATACTTTTTGAAAACTGATGTTAGTAGTTTTGAATAGGATAGGCTATGGGAGTTGTTCAATTTTTACAACCGATTCTTGCTTTTATCTGGTGTGCAACCGTTTTCTATTTGCAAATTATATAACTTGGTAGATATTCAAAAAATAAGTGATAAAATACTTTTTCATTTGGTAACATAGGGCACACAATTGTGCTTTCCTGACTACATCACTAATGGAGATTAGGCATTTTCAATGGTGTTTTCTAATGATAAAAACATTGGAGATTTCCTAGGTATGTTATTTACATGTTATCTACATTTGTTTACAAACAATCAGATTTATTGTCCTAGGGCTTTGCAATAAGTCAGATTGAGTATACAATATGTTTATCACTACTCTCAATCTTAGTAGATGTCTTTTTTCATGTTGTGGGTTTTTCTTTTCCAACAGGAAGAACACTTGGCCATCTGCAGGAGCAAAATTCTAGGAGAAATCGTCAATTGGGATGAATTCAAGCCCATAAAGTTCACACAATGTGGATAAATAAAACATGTATGTCTCCAAATTCGAACAGTCATTGAATTGCGAGTTTCATGTCTTTCACATAAATTTTGAATGGTTGTTGGTGATCTATGAAACTCTAAAGCTTGCAACTATTGTGAATGGGGTTCTAAGGATTTATCTACCCAAGACATCTATCTCTCTACCCATGTCTCTTTATCACTCTCCCTAATCTTTATCTCTCTCATTTTCTCTATTTCTCTTTCTCCCATTATCTATTTCCTCTATTTCTCTTTGTCATATCTCTCTCTATATATATATATTGAGAGAGAAGATACACACATCCCTCAATGTTGATTTCTCCACAAATATTTGTAATTATAATATTTGTCCCCTCATTAATTAGTAATTCCACTTTTTTTAAATGTTAAATATGATCATCTTAAATAATAATTATGAAATAAGAAATTTGTTTATTGTATATATATAATAATCCATACTATAATTATAGTTATTGTTATAAGATAGACCTCTTTAACTATTTTTTTAAATTTCTTATAGATTAATTTAAATAATATTATATAAATATTATTATTACAATTTTTTTATCAATAAGTTGTGGACATGAGGTCCACTGTCATAAATAAATAAATAAATGCAGTAGCCCTTAATCAAGGGTTCCATAACAACACACTTTTCTTCGAGATTTTAATTCACATCAACCCTTTAACATTATTGAAGGTATATTATACATTTGTGAGGATTATAATTTTAGACAATACAGTTGGAGATTTTATAGTAAGGTATTATCCCATCAATGTAGTTATGTACACACTTCTAAATGTTCAGAGTCACGTCTATTATGGTTAGTAGAATTTGAAAAAAATTATATAGAGAAAATTTTGGACTCCAAGTTCTGTTTCTTCAAAAGTTTAATGTTTTGGAATTATGTGATAATTTTATTTTATATTGGAATTAGAACAATTATATTAGAATGTTTTGGAATTATGTGATAATTTTATTTTATTTTAGAATTAGAACAATTATATTAGAATTATAATGTTATGTTGGCAATCCATTCATCAATAATTAAAAATATATTTTCTAATATTTGCAAACATAAGCTCATAAATCTAGTCAAGGAATAGAATATTATTTATAATATTATAAAATTCAATATCATAGTTGGTATAAAAGAAAATTATAATAAGTAAAACAGGTATAGTTTCTTAAATTTAGAAAATCAAGTATAAAAGAATATTCTAAATTTTCTATTTCATATAAAAGTAAGTTTCTAAATTAATATACTTAAAATTAAAAAATATTGAAGATATTTTTTATATTGATTTAAGTAATTAATAAAAAATAATTGTTATTTATAAAGATAAGATAACATACACATAAAAAGAAGTTTCTAAAATTTAGAAAGTTAAGTATGAAAGAGCTTTTCTAAATTTACTATTGCATATAAAAGTAAGTTTCCAAATTAATATACATTGATTTTTTTTAAAATATTAGTTGATGTTATTTTAATTTTTTTTATATAATAATAGAATAAAAATAAAACTATAAAAAATGAAAGACAATTTTCTTTGAATTAATGTATTTAAAATTAGAATATTAAATAAAATAAAATATCATAAATTTACTATTACACATAAAAAATTAAAAATACTCAATATTCATAGAAAATTGAAAACACTTCAAAAAGAAAAATCATCCATATTCTAGTTTTATTCAAAATGTATATAATTAAAGAAATAGTTTTATTCAAAATAATTTATAATTAAATAAATAATTTAAATTTAAGACTTTACTCAAGTATATAGCAACTTAAATATAAGCTTAATATCAAGTTTTTTCATAATAAGTGCACATCTAAAATCTATCTTTAATAAATTAATTAGGATTAGGGTTAGGTTCAATTAGAGTTACACATAATTAGGGTTAGGGTTAGGGTTAATGTTACACTAGGGTAAGAGTTCAACTAGGGTTAGGTTTAATGTTAGGTTAGGGTAAAGGTTCAACTAAAGTTGGACTTGGATTTCTATTAGGGCTAGGGTTAGAGTTTGCATTCACTTGGTGAAATTTGAAAATAAATTTACGATATTTTACATATTAAAATTTAAAAATATAATTAAATAATTAAAAAAATTAAATAAAAGTAAAATTCATCTACTAAATTCATCTACTTCATTATTATATTTTTATATTTAAACTAAACATATGAATTATTTAAACCAATAATTTTTTTAATAATTTTCAATAATTAATATTTTTTATTTTCTAGTATTTATATTTGTGTGTGTTTGTGAATTTCTATTTGTAATATTGTATGATTTTCTTTTTTTTTAGAAAAATAAAATAATTGATTGATCTTGAAATTTTATTTAATATATTTCTTTTTCTTTGCAAATATTAGAAGATTTTTTATCTACAATGTTAAGTGATTGAAAGGATTTATCAACAGCTGCTTAAAAACAATCAAATTATGAAAAGAAAAAAATAAAAAATCATTTTGGGCTATGTTTGATAGAGAAGTAGACATTGTTTTCCCTCTATTTAATTTGAAATAAGAAAAAACAACATTTTTCCTGTTTTCATCAATTTATACTTTTGATTTTTATCAGACATATATTACATGTTGATGTAATCCTAGACTACAAATTGTACTTTTCACTTTGGAAACCTGTTCTTTTGAATGCAATTTCAATGGAAGCAAGAAAAGAAGTGATTGCAGTTTAATATTCTGAAATGAGTAAATACAATATCTTGCAACATCGACCTAAATTGCTTAAAAGAAATTTTTAAATATAAGAATATAAGAATCTTGCTAATCATTAAGTAGCAATTTGTGAACCATATAATCTAATAGCTCATTTTTCTTTCTTTTTAAATAATGAAAGAATAAGAATTAGATGTACATTGATACTCTGTACAATTTTGTAATAATTCTTGACTATTTTTGTTAACGATTGACAGTTATAAATGTCAAGTGTTTATAATTAGAGGAAGACTTGCTTTTTATGTACCTATTTTTTTTCCCCCTAATTTATTCATAATCATTATTGTTTCAAGGTGTGTTGTTGTTTGTATTGTCAAAAATCACCTACTTTACAATTTCCATTTTACGCCATGACATTAAATGTGATAAAATGTACTGGGTAGAAAGCTAACATTAAATGTAGAATCACAAAGTTCCTCAATCTTCAGCATTCAATGCAAATATTACGACACTATCAATGTAACGTAAACCAAAAAATTGACAAATTTCAAGATTATTATAAACTTATTATATTATCAAACATTGTTGTTAAAACTTAACAAACACAACAAATTAAAATAGGACTATTCTTCAACATTTTGGCAGGAACTTTGTTGCTTTGCAGCTCTTGTTTGTAATGACAATTAAATTGGAGTTTTCTTTTCCATAAAACCATTATTTAATAAGTTTCTTTTCTCACAAATGTTGTAGGTTAATATTTTTTTTTTACTTAAAAAACCTTTAGTTTAATAAATTTAAATATTTAAGTTTTTATGTATGAATAATATTAATATTTAATTATTTTGTTATTGTCCATAAATTGATATGATTTATTATTAAATATGTTCTATAATATGATTGATTTATAAATATATTTATTATTGTTTAGTTGGAAATTACTTTGAATATATATACAAATGTATATATATGATTTGCATATATACGTAAACATATAAGCATTATTTTTAAATAGATGATTATTTTTATTTTCAGATATTTTAATAGAATATAGTTTGCAGTATACTTATATATGTATATAAATATATAATTTTTATTATTCAATTTAAAATTTATTTGATTATATAAAATATGTATTTGTGATTTAATTGTGCAAAAGAACATTATTTTAAAATAGGCAATTACTTTTATTTTCATTTTCCTAAATAACCAAGTAGATCAACAATAAATCTACACGTGTAGTTTTCTTTTTCCAAGTCTATAGTCTTTATTAATGTTATTACAAAGTCTTTTTCTTTACCTGCATTCAACCAAGGGTGAATCACATTTTGAAACAATCAAGATTAACCCATAGTTCCATTTGCATATGTATGCTTAGGTTTTCTTACAATGTTCCATTTTACTTTTTTCATTTAAACCATAAAATACAAGAAACACTTATTCATGTATGTTCTATAAATCAGTTCAACTTCCCTAACATTTTCCAAATAATTTATAAATGAAACACATACAGGATCATTTACTAAAACTTAATGTGTTTCTTGATATCTAAACTTGCAAACAAGATAATTTTTCCTTTCTCCAAATGAGCAAATAGTTTCACTCCTTTATACATATACCTTAAAATACAACATAACAATTTTTTAAATGATCTAAAAACATTTTGCTACACAAAAATACAATATGAAAACAATGATATCTGTCTTTGTAGTTCCCAAAAAAACATATTATTTTCTTTTTAGGTAACTTGATCAACTCCAAAAGCATCCTCAATCTCCATTAATGAATATGAAAATAAACAAGGAAAGAAAAAAACAACAAGCCAATGGGCTCTCCACCCAACCATATGGTTGCGAGACAACCCACCCTCAAGCTTGGGGATATTTAGTCACTTGAAAAATATACACCACACAACTCAACAACATCATTCATACACAATGAAACACATAAGCAAGCATTGATTTACACTTCATACAATTACAAGTTTCCCAAATACATCTAACACATTGAGATTCCAAAAAGGAATTCCACATAGGGGGAGTAGGGGCTCAAGCTATTAGGGGTACACATATATATCACATAAACACCAAGCCAAATATCCACATCAAAAACTCCACAAGCCACCATGCACCATCAAGAACCCTTATCCCTCCAAAAGAAAAATCAATATGTATATAGATAAGGGATACTCATATCTCTAAATAAGCATCCATGGGTACTCATACCATGTAATGGCCAATATGCACAAGATATGGGATACTCATATCCTTGAATATGCATGGCTACTCATACCATGAAAGTAAAGATGCCCCTATTTGTGGGATCCACACCCACTCAAAGGGTGATCCCACAATACTAGTTTACACTTTCTCAAAGATCCTGATGTTTGCTAAAATCACATATTTTTAGAAAATATAATGATTTAAGCCTTGAAAAGTTCCATTTAAAGGATTCCAATTGAAGAGTGTTTGATCAAACCACCTTAGATCAAAACCCCTTGGATAGAACCCTGCTAGTTTTAAACCATACCTATAATGGAGTCTCCTTTACACCCATCAAAATGCTGATAAAAAACCACTTTTGATTTATCTTTTGGGGGATCAAATGAATTCATTTAAAATTTATTTTTTTGTATTTATTCCTTATTATAAGCTTCCCAAAAAGTATAATTTTAAATAAATTTAATTTGATTATTATATTTATTTTTTATTTGAATGTAGGTTTTTCACCAAAATCAAGCTCTTTGTTCCACATGTGGAAAAATAGTAGATTATCAAAATAAAATTTTGAAAAATATCAATGCACTAGATATTGAAGTCCTTGATCCAACAAAAAAAAATTGAATTTCAATACATACAAAAAAAATTATGTTGTATATGGTCCGCCTATGTCTGGATTGTAATTGGTTTGACTTGAAACTTGATTAAGGAAAAAATATTCAATAAAACACTATGAAACCAAATGAAAGCACTAGATATCATAGTTACAAATTTAAATTCCAAAAAATTAGAATTTTATCCTTCATGGTGTAAGAGAGGGGGACCACCGCGTGCAAGACCCCAGGTCACAGAGGGTCAAGATGCGAGAGGCTACCCTAACTTACCTCAGCTAAGTGCAATGTTTAGGGTGTGAGGATGATAATGATGAGGACTATAAAGTCCTGCAACCACTCTGCAATCCCAAGTTTCAAAGTGGGGTTAGGTGAGCTGGTTTTCAGGTTCAACACTACGCCTCAGGGAGCTCTCTGCCCGAGGACGTAAGCGTGGTCCTTGGATGCTAGTACATCCGTCTCTAAAGTGCGTTGGAGTCTATATGACCAGAGAACAATAGAGACAAGGTCAAACCTATCAAAATAGGCTAACAACCCAGTTGACTAACTAAAGGGCCAGAATGATACGAGTAAATAAATGAAATATTCCCTAATGTTATAAAGTAGAAATGCAAGTGTAAGAAGAATTAGAAGGATCTCACTAAGGAATTCGTTCGCCAGCTAATCCTCCGTGAAACACCATGAAACACGTGCTCCTACACACAACAAGAGAGGAGAATGTTAGGTAGTTGTATAGGGGCTTGCCTCCGTCAAACCCCCATTTAGGTGTTTCCACCTCCACGAACAACCAAGGGAATGAGATAAAGAAATAGTATAGTAAAGAGAAAATAAACACTACAAAGAAGTATTATGCTACTCAACCAAGTGATATAGGAGAGGAGAGGGAAGCTTACCACCTCCACCAAGAGCACAAGGCTGCTTGGGGGAGAAATGAGAGTACTTGAGCCTCTGCTGCAATGGCGTGGTCCCAAACATGCTCTACCAAAGTGATGGAGTGAGGCTTTGATGTAATGGAATGCTTGGATGCTTGAAGTGAGTGAGAAAGTGAGCTTGTGGAGTGATAGAATGGAAGCTTATAGTTGTGTAGAAGTTCTAAAGAAGTTGGATTGAATGTTGAAGGGATGAATTTGAAGAGGGAATGGAAGAAAATGGCCATGTTCGGGTCAGTCGGCCGAAGGGGGTATTACAACTTCACCTCCAATGAGAAGTGTAATGCCTCTGCAGGAATCTGCTAGGGACGTAAGCGCCTGTGTGAGCGTCCCCGATAGAAATGCCTCCACCGACGCTCAAAATAGGTGCCAAGTGGGATGCCAACAATGGGCTTAGGTGGAATTAAGCCTCTAGACTTGGTTTTCTAAGGTGGATAAAGGAAAAAAGGAATTTTCATAGGGGATGCAAATTCACTCTTATACACATGGAAAAAAAGTTATGTTGTATATGGTGAGCATCACTCCTTAAAAATGGTGTTTACTGATAAAAACTAGTGTTCAAAGGAGATAGAAAAATAAGTCCAATCTGATTCCAAAATTTTTGAAAAAAATATATTTATAATCTACAAACAAAATGTCACAAATCACTAGTTTGCATCATCTTCAAATTCCTCACGGTTTAGCCCCTATAGGTTCCCAAAAGTGAAGATTTAGTTAGAAAAAATCAATTCAGTGTCCAGTTTGGCCAAAAATTATAAACCAGTAGTGTGGGATCACCCCAAACCCTTTGCACATGGAGGACCAAAATTTTCCTCTTTGCAAGAGGGGGTCAACTCTCCTATAAAATACATAAAGAAAACAACACATGACACAGGAAAAAACATATTTACAAATCCATAACAAACCCTTAAAATCAAGCACATAGAAGATTTGCATAAATTAATAAGGAAAAAACACCATACCTCAAAATGTTATATCCCATTAATGGTAGAATCCTTGAATGAGAATTCTCCTCCTCCAAGCCTTCACCTTTTTATCCTCCTCTTCCCAACGCACTCTCTCTCTCCTCAAGAACTCAAAGACAAAATAAAAAATTCACAAGAAACATTTAAATGAGTAACTCTTTCCTCTCCATGGAGGAGTTTTAAAGAGAAGGGAGGAGTAACTTCCTCCCACTTATGATGTTAATGAAGAGGAACTGCAGTCAGAGTCATTGTCTGAGTACTCCAGCTATCTTGCGACAGAAAGAGAAGAGAGATCCCGCTTCCCTATGGACCTCAAGGATGGGGATCATTATTTTAAGGAGGAACGGGAATTTCCCACTGATGTGCTTGCTATTTCCCGCAATGGGGCAGTGGATAATTTTAAGTTCATGAGATGGGCGTTCTTCGAAATCAAGGAAATTAAGTTAAACCAAAGAGTCATGAGTAGCAAACTGGAGAAAGCCATGGAGGACAATAACAGAGGCAGTGGAAGTGGTCGGGCTGCTGGGTTGTGGACGGAAGAGGAGAAGAAGTATATGGTGGAATGCCTCAGGAAAATGGTGGAGGAATTATAGGATTTCAAAGGCAATCACGATGGTAAGCAGGCGAATATGGAGGAGCAATTGAGGAACATTAAAATTTCTCTCCACAAGGTGTTGATTATGAACCATAAAATTTTAAAATCAACCCATAGACCATGAACACCATGGTGGAAAATCTGGAAAAATCCCATCAGGTTAAAACCGTTGCGTTTCTGAACTTGGACAATGAGGAAGGGTAGTCAGATAGTGGGGGACTGAGTAACAGGACCAGAGCTAATTTGAAAAGGAAGGCAGACCAAGCGTTAGTCAACATCCTAGAGATCAAGAAGTCTGCTCTCAACATGAACAATATGGAGCAGGAAGCAACATAGATTCTTCAAAACCTGGCCTAGTGGCTAGTTGTTTTGTGGTTTTCTGTCAGTTTTTTGTCCTTATTTCCCTAGTTTTCTTCTGTGTTTCTCTTTGTGGGCAGTGTTATGTTTTTTGTTTGTGCTCTGTTAATGTTTTATCTTACACTTTCTTACTGTTAAAGGTTTTAGGTTTCCTCTAAAACCTGTTTGTTCCATAATCAAAAACTTCCTCCCACAACTAACACAACCACCCAACTACCCTTCCATTTTGCCACTTTTACAAGCGGGGCTTAAAGGAGGGTCTAAACACTTTATATAAAGTTATAAATGAAAAAAATAACTTTCTAAACCATACCCCTTAGTCCTAGGCTAATTTACCAAATATAAAATACAACCTAGACCTCCTAAAAACACTTTAAAATTTGAAAGTTAAAACTTACTCAAAAAACATGACCACATTATCACATAACACCTAATAATCACATCTTTGAACATCATGGCTAATAGATCTCAGGATCCCATGCCTAGATCTGACATCACACAGTATGACATAAAGTGGATAAATGACCCCATCATCCATTTGCATTATAATCCACTTGTAAACTCAACAAGAAGTGTCAATATAGTATATAGCCAAAATAAATCCATCATAAATAGCATACTATCACAAGTCAATTAGCAACCATAGAATGACATATAGAATTCATCGTTCACAAATATATTAATCAAAATGATATCATCAAAGGATATCATATGAAATTTAAAAATATAACATAATAATGCTACTACTACTAATGTATAATCATTAACCCATCATAATTGAACATCTTGATCAACACCTACTGACATAATCAGTAAAATGAACTCATTTGGTTATCACAGAGAAATAACAATAACCATTAGATAGATAGAATTATTTAATTATCCATATCTAATAACAGGTAAGCATATGAACATCATTGATGTATAGGTAAAACTACCACTCCTAAAGTTAGGTATAATATCCAAACATAGAAGCATATAAACACTAGAAAAAAACCATCAAAGGCACATAGGCCCAATAAGATCACGAAAAGGAAAGGTCTCACATAATCCATCTTATTTCTTTCCATCTTGATTTGTCTTTGTATCTCCAAAGGATGTCTTCTTAGGTTCTTTAGTATAGGCTTTCTCCTCCATTTCATACTTTCCTTCTACCTTGACATTCTCATATAGGTTTGTAGATGCACTAGGTATAGGACTTTTTCTTTTTTCAAAACCAAGACTATAATTTTCTTTTGATTCTTTTTGAGAGTTGATTAATTCATCAAGAATTTCATAATCTCCTTCTAGCTTTATACCTTTGTCAATTTGTTCTTTTTCTTTTTCTAGTTCTTTCCTTAGGGAAACAATCTCTTCAAGTGGTGAACATTCAACAATTTTGTCAATGAGTTTGATATTCATACACTCTTCAATTCTTTTACCTTCAACTTGCCAATTTTCATCTGTGCTTTTTAAAGTTTGAACTAGAGCTCTTCATTCTTATCTCTTTCTTCATCTAGATCATTCATGGAAGAAATGAGTTCACCTTGATAATTCATTGGACAATATTCTTTATTGAGTTCAAATTCATATTCATCATCCTCCTTTTCGAGTATGATCTCTGTTTTTTAGAGGACTTCTTCTTATTGATCTAATACAAATTATTGAACACACTAGAATACTAAGAGGGGGGTGAATCATTATACTTCAAAATTAAATCCCAATTAACTACTGATGAAGTTAAGTTATATCAATTAAGCATTCATCCACTCAATGAAAATAAGAGAGAAGACAAGCAACCACATAAGAACAAAAATAACACCATATTTATGTGGAAAACCCCACAGGGAAAAACCATAGTGAGAAATGTTGTTAGGAGCTAGTGTCCTAATCCAGCATCACAATTAAATAATATTTTACAACTTTGATTTTGGGCTGCAATCCAACGAAGCTACTACTCCTTGAATTTATTTTAGGGGCTAGAACCCAAGGAAGCTACTACTCCCTAATTGGAAAAGGAAAAAATGAAATATGATTGGTTTATGGCTTCAATCACTAATAGTCATCAATTCTTCTCATTAGGTCTCTAGTAGATCTTGTCATGCTCTGCCCATGCACTCATTCATCTTCAAACACTTCCATAATCATCTTCACATATTTTCTTCAATATATGTCATGTGTATTCTTTCAAAATAAAAATTTAGTCAGCCACAAACAAGGAATATCAAACTTGTAACATGTCAGCCTAGATCTTCATTGGAAATATACAAAAATGATAAGACATTATTTAAAATTCTTCTAGATGAGTTGGCATGAATCATGCACAATATATACAAACACTTCATAGACTTCGCTCAAACATAAACTTGTGGTGCACATTACCAACATACTCAAGTTGGCCACAACAAAAGTATATCTTCACAAAATTACTTGAAACAACTATGCAGTATTGGACACAAGAAATATCTTCACTTCAAACCGGAGATACTCTAAGACATGTATAATTTCCACACAAAATCATACAAATGATCTGTAAAATCTCCTTCTAGCACAAATACTCAAATATTTGTTTTGTAGAAGAATAGGCATCTAAAACCAACTGTAACACTCTGTTACAAATAAACTAAACTTGTGAAGCACCAAACCTCTTGAATCTTCAATGTAGCATACATTAGACATTAGTGAGAGTGTCCCCAAATCCACATGGCCAATACTTCACTTCCAGTGGAATGTGTAGCATTCCAACAAGCCTTCATAACCACTTTGCACTACCAGAGCATATAATGGAACTCTGTCACTTATAAACTTCATTGCATAATGTGTAATGACTTGAAACCTTGGATATAACACCTTCACATCTTAATCAACTTATATTTTGAACTAAAAGACTAAATATTTTTCTACGAAAGGATGCAAACCAAAATACTGTGTCTCTATCTTAGGATATATACTCTAAAAGTACTAGACACAAGTTCTACAACTTTACTCTAAGTTTGGTACATGAAAATAAAAATCTATCAATGTAGAAATACTAGAAAACACATGAGGACATGTGTACCCACCTCTTCATCATACTTAGACAACAAACTGATCCATACACTTCAATGCTGACTTACACCAACTGATATCTCTACACATCAACTATCTCTGGAGCATATACAATCTTAAGGACTCTTTTGACATTAATGAAAATCAATATTATCAATTTGAAACACCTCTTACCTCTCATAATTAAATAATTTCTCAATTATTTAATTAGGTAATATTATTTCAATAATTAAATGAATTATTAAATTCGTTTAGTTTGCATATTCCATCAAAAAGGAATATTTCAAAATTCAAATTTAAATTAATTTGAATTTTGAATTTATCCCTCTCATAAATATCCTAAAATATCTTCCTTAAATTAAGGGATCATCTTCAGTTAACTAAACTTCTCATTCAATCTCCATCATTGATCTCCATCTCATAATCTCAACCATTGATCTTACCTTCAAGAAATATATAAAAATAAGCCTCCATCATCACTTGATTCATTCATAATTTTCATGAGCATCCATTTTCATTGTGAATCATATGAGAATTCAATCTTTGATCACTCTTAAAGATTTTTTAAGTTAGTTTTATGCAATTATATGAGCAATCCAACATATCAAGAGCATAATTCAACAATGGGGTAAAATGTTTGTATGATTTAGGTGAAGTAATTTGATCTTGATTTACAATCTTGATTTTGGGTTTTATTTCATTTAATAATTTACATTCAACTTCATTAGTAATGGGTAAATTTGGTTAATCGAGATCTTGATTTGTGATTTTATTGACCTTTCTTGTTGTTTTCCCTATTGATCTTGATCTTTCCTCACATTATAGTACACCCAATGGGACCTAGTTGCACATTCTCAAAAGGAAATTGAGAATCAAGAGTGTCTTCAACAACTCTCTCATCAACAGGATTTTTCTTTTCGCCTTCCCCTATTTCCATTTCAAGCACGCTGGGATTTCCTACCTCTGAGGCGAGTGTTCCTTGAATAAATTCTTCTTCTTCAATATTTATGGGGTTAGGGTTCATATCTTGAATTTATTCTATCACTGGGTGTACTATGGGCTTGTATTTGGACTTCTTTTCCCTTACCTTTTCCGACATAGCACCCCATCTATCTACTTGTTCCTTGATTTTGGCCTAATCTTCCTCAAAAATTTCCTCTAAAGCCACAGGAATCCCGTCCAATGCTTGCTTCATACTGGCCATATTAATAGAAGGGGGAGAAGTGAATAATGTTGTAACTCTTTGAGATGTAGACCTGGTTTGTGTACCGACATTCCTTGTTACTAATGTTCCTTCATCAATAGTTATTATAGTTCTAGGTCTGGCTGTAGAAGAAGATGCACCTTTAGGTCTTACTTTTGATTTGTCTTTACCTGTCTCTGTATCTTTCTATTTTTCAGATAATTTCATGGGAACTTCCTGTCTTATTGCTTCAGGGGTTCTTTCTTCAATTCTAACACCTGGAGTAGCCTTATTAGTCTTTCTTTTCTTCTTGGTAGGCTCTCCACTTTCAAAAGCAGTTTCATCTCTTTGTTTTCTTCTTTTATCTTCTGAGTAGATGGGTTCAATTCCTCTTTCTCTTAGACTTTTGCAAAAATCGTTAATCCAGTGTTGAGTATACCTTAGGATTGGCCTAGTAAAATCATCAATTGATGTCATGTCTTCATCATCAACACCTAGTTCTAGAATGGGTTCATCATATACCCTGCCATCATTGCAAAACTGATTTAACACCTGACCATCATCTTCTTCCAATTGGTCTGGGATGTCATAGAGCTTGAGCATTTGAGAAAACTCTAAAGTCATTCTTTCATACTTTTTCCTTCTGACCACGTGCTCATCTTCATAGTTAAGCCAATAATCTTCTAAATGAGGTACATGAGCACAAAAACCAACTATATTTCTAGCAATATTTCCTTCAATATCATAATACACTCTCTAGAGTGGAAATTCTTCAAAATGGTAGATCCTTAGTTCCTCTTCACATAGATCAATTACTTTGATTTCACCGCACTTGTAATTTCCTATTGTGCTGGGAAATTTAAAAGAGGCCTTCTTGTGAGCATGGCTATACAGATCCTAAGATGGTTTTAACTGTCTCACTAATTCCAATAAAATAATATTATCTGTAGGATACCTGGGCAGCATGAATGGGTGTCCAACAAATCCCTCCACTCTAATGTAGGAGTAAGTTGGGAACTGGATGTACCAACCTCCCATGGGCTGAATGGAACTTTGTGCTTCCAGGGATAATCTTTTATATTTTTCACCTTCCATTGTTCTCACCAGTTTCATGGAGAACAAATCATTAACTTTTTTGTAATCACCTTTATACCTGTGAATAGTGATTTGGGGTAAATGTGCATATATCAAACTATTTCCAACTTGTGTGCCTAGAGTACCAATCTATTTTAGTCCTTGTTTACTGGCTCTCATAGCACAAGAGTAAATAACATATGATGACATTTAGAAGCATCTGGTCTTGGGGAATGTTGTAATCTATTCATGTAGCCTCACTTATCAATTTTCCCCAATGCAACTCTACAAGACCTTCTATCATTCGAAATATTATCACGAACATCCAAGGTTCAAATTTTCTTGCATCTCTCAAACCAACTACTCTACTTAGCAAGGTTATTATGTCTTGTTCTTGTATCTCTTATTTAAACATAGACCTCTGAATTATCTTGGTCTATGGTGTGATTGGCTGGTGGCACCATTTTGTGCTTATAATTTCTCTGTTATGCTCTTCAGCGCTCTGATATGTCTTGGCCTTGGCTTTCAGGTCGACATTGAACATCTTTGTGTAGGATGGGAGACCAAATGTATACATAATTCCTTTCTGAGACAAGTCTGTATAAGTTCTTCCTTCCTTTTCAACAATCTTTTTGGATGGATTATAATAGTTTATGCATTGCATGACTAATTCTGGAGCTTCCATTGCTAGTGGAAACCCTCCTACAGGAAGTAACCCATTGGATATGACATTTTTAGTGGATTGGGTAGCATTCTCTGGTAGCAGCTGTGAATGGATTTCAATGTCAAAAGAACATCCCATGTGGGTATCTGTGACCACCACATTAATGGGTACTGCCTGTGAATTGCAGTACTTGAATTCATCTTTTTCTCTTGCATAAGAAGTGGTCATTTTGGATGTAATATGCTCTACAATTTTTTAAAATATTTGTCTATGGGTGCGAGTTAGGGTTAAATTTAACCAAAACTTATGTTTCATAAAATTCTCAATTCATTCTTTGATCAAATTTAACAACTTAGGGAAAAATTATCATTCCAATTTCAATATGAGAAAACACCATTATCAAATATTTCTAACTTTATAAACTCTTATCAATAAAACAGTTATTTGGAACATACCTAGTTTTGGTTAAAATGGTGATTCTTCATAATACAACTTCAAAACCTTTGGTAGCCACGACTTAGTTTCTCAAAATTTTACCTCTCTTTGTGCACCAAAGTAGCTTCGTGAAATCAATGTCTTTAGCAAATTTGCAATATGATGTGAAGTGGAGTGTTGTAAAAGCAATTGCACACTCGAGGTGATACCAAGTACATAGGTAGTTTTCCACCTTCATTAATTACCTATTATTTCGCATTAAATCCTAGAATAAAGGTGTAATCATTACGGATTATGGTTCGGATTACAAACACCTAGATTTTTGAGTTGGCTCATTGTTTGAGAAGAAAGACGGTGTGGTGATTATACATGGCAGTTATATGTCACGTTGATTCTATACAAGGTATATTCCCTTAAAGATATGTAATTAATGATGACCACCAAAACTGAGGATTTTGATAATGCCTTTGAAAGAGAGTCACACAACACCTGGAACTGGGAAAATACTTCTTGGAAAAGAGAAAAAGAAAAGAACTGGAACAAGAGAAAGATTGGAAACCGAAACTGAAAGATATACTTGACAAAATTACAAAGCAGAATTTCCAGTTTCTAACTTTACTTCAAAGAAACAATAAGACATCAGACTCTGGTAAAAAGGGAAAATTACCAAGTTTATAAAATTCGATCAATGAAATACCAAGAAAAAATAGAGTTATTTTGAAGATACAAACTCTTTCGGCTTACGCAGGATTCTGGAACTCTAGTTTCTAGTAATAAAATTAGACATTAAGAGTATATTGAAACACCGAAAGATCGAGAAGAAAAAAATGAAATCATACAAAGATACCAAGCAAAACTGAGAGGACAACCAACAATTGACGAAGAACCAAGAAAAAGCAATGCCAAGGTGAGAAAAGACAACAAAACAAAAAGGAAAAGAAAGAAAAAAGGGGGTCCACATTTTGCTAAAAATGGGAAAAATTGGGTGTGTTGTGAGACTACACAACAATCTCCCTCACATAGCATGTGCATACACAATAGACAATATCTCATAATTCATATTTCTTTTCCTTAGCTATCGAATACTTATTCATTCAACTTTTCTTGCAGAGCTTCTCCAACAAGCCAAATCTCCTCGAGCCAAACAACCATTGACATCATTCAATGAAATTGCTATTTTTGGAATCTACCAATCTTAGGTTTTGATCTACATTTAATTTCATATTCCTGTATGCTCGATTTTGTTCTAGATTCAATGTATTTTTTATTTTTAGTAACCTTAAAACCCTAGATTAGATACACATTAAATGATATATCTTTCATGATTGATCTATAACAGATCTCCTTCAAATTACTTTTTCAACTGAGCATTAATGGTGTTTTTTATTCCCTTCAATCACCATTCAAAATTTTGGTGGAATGGTTACTTCATTTTCTATGCAACCTTCTCATTTATTCAATCTATAGGCCATCAACCATTAAAATCATGCCATAATCTACCAATCACCAACCAACTATTATTGCATTTAAAACCCAATCATTGATTTGATCGATTTAAACCTGGCTCATAGATCTCTATCGCCTTCCTTATAACTATCACTTTTATGCTTAGGGATCTAGCACCATTTCCATGATGTGAAGGAGATGTGTGATGCAATGAGGAATTTCCAACTATCACCTTGAACACATGTTGATATTCCACTCTCATATTACTTTATCACAACTTTCTTAGTGCCAAACAATTCACAATAGCGATGTGAATTGATTGAATGATGCAATCATTTTATGACACCTGTCATAAAAAAAACTATCCTTTATGTTGAGTGAATACTCTCCATTTTATTCACCTTTAGACTTTATAAACATTACATGAGTACACATGTCATCATACCACACTCCCACACCAGTCAATCCAAGCTAACCCAACCTTCCTGTGAAATGGTAAGATTGTGTCACCTACTTGCGATTTCAAGTTTCGTCCATTGGCCTTACCCTTTGCCACTTTCATACCCTTTGCAAACCATCACATCAAACACAAAAACACTAAACACTAAAATGCCTTTGGGATGTCGAAATTTGGGGTTCAAGGTTCCTTCATACCCCTCCCATCTCTTTGTATTTAGTTAAGGCGTAAGCCTTAGCTTTGAACCGTGAAGCTTGAAACCATTTTGGAGGTTAGGGTTTGCACATACCGCTTACCACTTACTATAATTTATGGTAAGGTGTAAGCCTTCCTACCCACCCATGAACTCCAAAACATTTTTGAGGGTCAAGGTTTAGGTTTCCTGCATACTCCATACTCCACTTTCCATTAAGGCATAAACCTCAACCCCAATGCTTGAAGT
The DNA here is from genome assembly GCA_007258455.2 of Sequoia sempervirens. Lineage (NCBI taxonomy): Eukaryota > Viridiplantae > Streptophyta > Pinopsida > Cupressales > Cupressaceae > Sequoia > Sequoia sempervirens. The sequence goes on along the minus strand of VDFB02271358.1, from coordinate 338,811,861 downwards.
ATGACATCCTTTCAAACTTCACCTTTTTATTTCCTTTTCTTTTGTGCATTCAATATGAGGTACACCTAAAACCTAAAGTTTGAAACTTTTCAAACCTAGCTCAATATTTCTTCAATTCATCTAAGACATTCAATAAGAGTTACATCTGAAGTTCAATATCTAAAACCATGCAGCATCAAGTAAGCCTCAAGCTTGAAGTCTAATGTATGATCAGACTTGGCTTAATTTGTTTAACTTTTTCCTTCTCTGGAAAGAAGTATAAGGTAAGCCTAAGGCACCAAGCCCAAACTTCTTCAACACTTCAATGCTTGAATTGCAACTTCAAATTCATGATTTAGAGTGAGACCACTTGACATCAATGACCATCATGATTGTCCATAAACTCCCTTTTGACATCAATAACAATCAAATTTTCAACAATCTCCCCTTTTGTCATTGATGGAAAAACTAAATTCTCTACCAAAACATCAACATCAATTTAGAACAACAATCAATTCTCCCCCTTTGGCACACATTGTTCATATTCATAACTCCCCCTCTGACTATCTTCCCTTCTTGAAAAACAAGGAGCATTTTTCTCAATTTCTCCCCCTTTGAAATCAATGGCAAAGAGACTCTTTAGGACACCTACTACTACTGATGTCCTCCACCTGGAATATACCATGTAAAGAGAAAGAAAGTGTCAAAGAATTTGCAACCATCAAGTTGCTAAAAATTTGTGAAACCATGCATACCTGAATTGAATTTTCCTTCTCTTCCAAGGTTGAATGAAATTTCTATGAAGCTCCTCCTAGACTCATGCCCTATTGCTAAGATCTAGTGATGTGATGTGGGAGAAATTACTCCCAACTTCTGCTTTAGATATTCAAATTACTCTTTGGGAGAGGCTTGGTGAATATTTTTACCACTTGATCTTTTGTAGGCACATATATTTCCATGGTGACTTCTTAATTTTCTACCTTCTCTCTTAAAAAGTGACACTTGATTGATATGTGCTTGGTCCTAGAGCGCATCACTAGATTCTTTGATATGTTTATTGCACTTGAATTGTCACAAGGAATAGAGATAGGTTCTTTGTACTCCACCTTGATGTATTTTAGTGTATGCTTCATCCACAATACTTGAGTAAAATATGCCACTATTGCCACATACTCTTTTTCATCCATTGATAGAGTAACTCTTGATCTTTTCTCAACCATGAAACATGTTTGTTTCTAAGGAAGAATGTAACACCACTAGTGCTTCTTCTATCATCCACACTTCCAACCCAAACAAAATTTGTATATTTTATCAAATTGAAATATTCTCCTTTGGGATACAACAATCCATAGTCAATAGTACTCTTGATGTATATAATAATTCTTTTAATTGCATTGACATGAGACTCTTGTTGAACAAGACAAATGAGAAGGGGGGTGAATCATTTTTAAAAAATTATAACCTTTAATCACTTCCACTAGAGATTAGATCAATTATAATTCACAAATCCTTTGCTGTACTAATGTGATTAATCATTAAGTGCAAAAATAGAAACTGAAAAACATCACACAAAAAATAACAAAAAAATTATGTGAAAAACCCAATAAGGGAAAAACCGCAGTGAGGATTATCTCACAATATAGAGAATATCAAAACCAAATATAAAGGCTCACTGCTAGAGAAGGATCACTGCAAAAATATGACTCACTATTCAAATTAAGACTCACTGTCCAATAAGGGTTAACCACCTAGTGGTTCACTACCACAAAATTACAAAGAAGATATAAAATATTTGTTACAGAGAGAAAACAATCTCAATGCAACAAATATTTCCGCCACAATTCACTCAAACACTTGCAGACATGCTTGAATGATAGATTACGCCTTCAGCTCATTGCGTTAAGAAACTTACAATTAGATTTCACACTAATATGCTCAACATCACATCACGTACACACTATTTTGCATCTATCTCACATCTATCTTTCTTGCTTTCATTTCCTTTCTACTTCTCAACCTTTATTTATACCTTCTTCAATTTTGAACTTCATCCAAAGTCGGCCACACACCATTTATATTTATAAATTCAAATTAGGTTGATGCCAAAGCATTCTACGGTGAAATTAGAATGAGGGTGACCCAAACACACACTCTTAAGGAGGACCTAAATAAGTTCCAACATGCCTCAACATGCTCCCATAAACTTCAAAAGTAGTGTTAAACACAAGGTCAACCAAACCAGTGTAAAACACATAAATCAATTAAGCACACACAACCTTAGCATGATCCAATCTTTCAAAATAAAAAAATTAACTTGTACACATCCTTAACAACTTATTTTGATAATTGCAAGTCATGAGAATCAAACAAGAAGAAATCTAGAGCAACAACATTTCTCCTAGACCTAATCTAGATACACAAAAAAGCACAATTTGCAACTGGTGAACATAACTCACACTATACTATGATATAGAAACTGAAAATATGGATATAGCAACTTCCAAAAACTAGGGACAATACCTTAGATCCTTACTAGCATAGCAAAAAATCCTAGAGCAAAACTCGGATCACACTAAATACCTGCAGCTATCCTTTATTACAATTTTCTTAATATCCTTGATATATTTAGCCAATAACCATCATCAATGACATCAATGACAAGAACAACTAGTTGGAAACTAGTTAAATAGTTGACATCAATAACAACACCTTCATACTTGCAAAAATCTCCCCCTTTGTCATTGATGGAAACACATGATGTGAAAAATCATCAAAGACAACACAACAAATCTGAACACATTTTTCCATGATTTTTTTGCTTCTCCCCTTAGTAGATAAACTTTTTCACATGATACTTTCTCCCCCTTTAACATTAATAGAAAAAGGAAAAAGATGTTTTACATTGTTTTCCCCTTTGACATTAAGAATAAAATACTCTTTCAATGACAACACATGACACTACCTACTCCCCCTAAGAGGTAGCCACCAAACATCAGTCCAGAAGAAAGATAGATTCATAGACCCACTAGATTGATGCATCTCCATATGCATCTAGTTGAAGAAAGGAGGGGTAATAACCCCTAACTTCTCTCAGAGATGCTCAAAAGTATCTTTAGAAAGATCCTTAGTAAATATGTCAACAACTTGATCCTTCATAGGTACATACTCAAGATTTACTTCATTTTACACAACCTTTTCTCTCAAAAAGTGATACCTTATAGATATATGCTTTTTCCTTGAGTGTATCACTAGATTCTTTGAAATGTTAATTACACTTGTATTATCATAGAAGATAGAAATATGATCATCATACATTACTATGATATCTTTCAATATCTGTCTCATCCACAAAACTTGTTTACAACAAGATGTCATAGAAATATACTTGTAGACACGCAAAATGTACAAGTTAGCATTGCATATTTAAATCTGACTACCAACATCATTTCATCCTAAATCATTCCCCGACCTAACCATTTAATTAAATATCTTTATTTGATTAAATTCATTTGTTTTCTTCTCTTAATTAAACAAATCATGTGTTTAATTAAGTCTCTTAAATCATTCTCCATCTCTTTTAATTAAATAATTAATTTTATTTAATTAATTAAATCTCTAAAGTCTATCTATTAAATTGAATAAATTAAAATCTTATTTAATTTAATCTTACTTCAATCTCTTTAATTAAATAATCAAAACATGTTTATTTAATTAAACTCATTAAATCATTTCCTCTCTTGTTTGATTTAAATTAATCCAAAAATCTAAGTCAAAATAAGTCAACTCACCTAATCATCATTAAACTAACATAATCATCATTTATTTAATCTAACCATGATTAAATACTAATCTCACCCACTTGCATTCTCTAGATATTTCCACTTGCACAAATAAATCAATTTATTGATTTATTAAATCTTCATTTTCCCTCAACAAAGCATCTTTTGGAGGAATATTCTTCTATTTCAAATTCAAAATTTGAATGACATGTCCTTCCAACATGTCATTATTCTCTCTCTTACAAGTCCTTCCAACAAGGCATTTACTTCTTCTTACATGTCCTTGCCTTGAGCCAAGTGGCATTCAATGCAATTTTCTTTCCCCCTCTTACATGTCTTTTCTCAAAATTCAAATTCAAAAATGCATTTATTGGCACATTTGTCAAAACTTGCTCATTCCTCACCCAATCACATGTTGACAAGTGGCATTATATCATTGGTTGAATCTTTGTCCCACATTGCTCCATTTTGGCTTTGTTTCCATTTCAACATTCTATAAATAGAATGCTTCACCATGCATTTGAGCATCCACATCTCAAGCAAAGTTACCATGCTAAAATACTTAGCAATCCTCATCCATCTCATTGAATCATAGCTAGCAGATTTTAAGCTTGGAGCATACATTCAAAGCAGATTTTAAGCTTGGAGCATACATTCAAAGTCTTCATCAAGTGGATCAATCATCTTCAATCAACATTTGCATTCAAGGAGTTGGGAAAGGGCAAATCTCCACACACCTATTTGCACCAACTCCCTCAAGAGATCAAGAGTTTGCTTGCATTAGATAGGATTTAATTGTTTCATTTGTGTTCTTCATTTTCATTTCTTATCTTTTGCAAATTTCAAATGGATTTCTTGAGGAATCATTGGTTTCTAATCTTGTGTTTGATCTAATTGTTTGCATGTTTATTGTGTTTGTGCAAGGTATAGATTCAAATGGTTCACAATACTCATCCTCAGAGTGGTTAAGGAAATTGAATCTTTCCTTTTACTCAACCAAGCCACCATCTGCAACCAAGAAAGAATGCACCACCACTTGTACTTTTCTATCATCAACACAACCTTCCCAATCAACATTTGTATAAGCACTTAGTGTAAAATCAATATCTCTAGGATACCATAAGCCATAATCAGTGTTATTCTCCTTCTTAGGACACTAGTTTTCAATTGGGCTTAAAAAGAACCTTTTTCATTTCTTGCAAAGGCTAAAATGAACTTTAGGATCACAACTTACTAGATTTGGTTTATTGGATTAACAATTGAACAAGGCAATTTCTCACACTTCATTTGGTGCTTTAAAACAAAATCATCATTGCTTTGAGGGTTTAAAAAGAACAAGTGTAGTTTTGTTTGTTTGTGAGGGCTTACTTAGACTAAAGCCATTGGAAAAGGACGTATGCGCTTCTCTCGCGCTTTATAGCGATCTTGAGAATCAAAAGGTCTTTTCCATGACTTTGGGTTGAGATAAAGCAATCACCTCCACACTTCGATTTGGGCTTAAAATTGAACAAACTATTGTGCGAGTGTGAGTGGGGACTTTGTTGCGTACATTCTCTCTCCTTGTTGCCTACAAGGATTGATCGAGTTACGAATATTGTTCTTCATTCGCTTTTGTTTATCTTAGAGGGCCCACCTTGTGGGAAAAAGTAATCACCCAAGGGAACGGCTCAACCGGTAACACTCTAAAGCCAAGAGTATTTCCAGCCGGGATATAAATGTGGATATTGGAAGAAACGCCAATATCACGCGGTTGACTCGACAAGATGGATCCGAAGGGGACTCTTGCCACGTTGGGTCAACTCCTCGAACGGAAAGTCCTTACTAGAACCCATGTGCTAGAATTTGCCAAAATCCTTTATCTATTTGTTGGTGCAAGAACGGTCGTTGAAGCCACCCCACACTCTTACGGTCTTCTAGTAGAGATGGAAAGCATGCCATGGGAGTTTCATGGGTGTTGATGCTTGGCTGCCCCGATTGACGTTAATGAGCCGTGGAGGGGAGCCAGTGGGGTCAAGCATCTAACCATCCGCTAGAGATAAGCGTAGCTGGACTTGTCCAAGTGGGAATCCAACAAATATTGTCTTACACATCCATAGGATTGTACATGCTTTTGGGTTACAAAAACACATGCTTGTTCGTAAACATTGGAAAACAAACACTTAAACATGATCATGCAAATTTCAAACCCCTTTTGATAGAGCAAATACCTTTTGACAAATTTAAGTGTTGTTGCCTTCCCTTGGGATTATGTCCTTAGAGGTTTCTCATCACTTGAATTTATATCGTCATTTGCTCTAACTAGGGTTAACCTAGGAAATCCCTTTGCCTCAATTTCTTGGAACTCCCACACAACACTTTGTGGGAAGAAAAGGAATTTTGACATAGGACATCTTTAGTTTGAAACATAATCAAGAAAGTGTATTTGGTAAAAAGAAGTCATTAAAAGCAAAGATAAGCAATTGAGCCCCACACATGTCTTTTCAATGATTTCTCACAAGATCAAGATACAAAAACCCAAGAAAAGGAAACTTAGCCCAAAGCAACATCAACAAAAACTCAAAAGGTTATATGATTTTAGAGAAAAGTTGTTGGCTAATTTCTATCGACATGCTTCAAGAGACAACCCCACTTTATATTCATTTTACTACACACAAAATCCAAGATTGTTTCAAGGGATTGGATACCTTGCTTAGGGCATAACATGTTCTTCAATACCTTGGTCTTGTTAAACAAAAGTCTAAACTAGGGTCATTCTAAGATCAAAACAAACATTCATCCATCAAAAACATCATCAACCATAAACATCTCACCAACATTTTGAGAAAATCTTGAAACAACTATGCTAGGCTCCTTTGGTAGACATCAAAACCTTTCAAACATGAGACTTTGAATTCTTCAAACATCAAACATCAAACTTGTTCAACTCAATTGTGTGTGAATGAATCCTTTTGCACATGCTTAGTTGAATTATCACTTTGTTCAAATTAATGGTGGATAGATGCATCCTTCTCCCATCACTAATTTGGATTATCTTTTGGTTAGCTTGTGAGTAGACACATCCTATTCTCACTCCTAAATCAAATTATCCTTTATGAGCATTAGTTATCTTTTTTAGATCATCATTCAAACATCTTGGGGATATCTCTTGCTCAAACATCAACATTCAAAAGATAGAATTCAAAGTCTAAACATCAAACAAACATCAATCAAAGCAAACCCAAAGTACCTAGCATCACATCAAGATTTTCAATACAAATTCAAAACTTCCATTCTCACCCATATATCATACACCTTTCATCTTCACATCTTTGATCTTTTACACATCCTAGTTTGCTCTTTTATGGTTCAAACAAGATCACAACACAAGAGGAACATGGAGTTAAATCAAGAAACATCAACCACAAGTGATCTAAGCCAAAACATTCCAGAAATCCAAAACACACCACTTCCAGACCTCACTATCACTACACACGATCCACAAAAAGAGGTCTTGGTGGAAGACATCACACCAACAGAACTAAGTGAGGAAGAAGTTCTTGAGATGCTCAAACAACCAAAACTACAAAAGTTTCTTCGCGCAATGGCTAAAATAAATCCATCAATTCTCAACACTATTGAGGATGAGCTTCTTGTACCAAATGACCAAAACACCCTTCCACAATCAACCACTTCCATTACCACCATAGAACCTACTATCAATGAGGATGATACCCTCTTCAACACGCATCAAAATCCACTTTACAACCCACTTGGATTTATCGATACATCTGAGGTTCCTTACCATACCACCTCATCATTTTCCCTTGACACGCAAGTGTCTAGACCTTTGGTACAAGCAAGCTCATCCGAAATAGAGAGACCTTACGGATTTGTCTCTTCATTTGCACAAGAAAATTTTCCACCATTCAAACCATTCACACCTCCCACCACGTCAACACCATATTTTGGTTTAGGGATCTCCCCTTTACCTAAATTTCCACCTTTCCCTAACATAAATCGCCCCATCCAAATCAATTCATCCAACCAAGGGGGTACATCACATCTTTCAAACACACCATCCACATCAAACCAACACATGATAGCTAATCAAAATACGGTCTCTCAAAGACCCACTATTTCGCTCATCTCTACCATTCCTACCACTTCACCTAGTCCCACCATTCCTATCACTTCACCCATCCCAAATGCACCTATCACCACATTCACTCCAACCACTACATCCACTATACCTCAAACTTCCACTACCCCCATCACACCCCTTACATCACAACCTCCCACCACCACCATCGCTCTAAGCGCATCTCAAACTTCCAACACAATTCCGATCCCACCACCACCACCATTGCGACCAAGCCAAGTAAGCCATTACAATGCTGCATTCAAAGCATACCAACAATTGCTCCAACAATATCAAACAATTCAGCAAGCACCTATAGCCACGCACGCTTCTCAAGCTTCACAGCAAAATCAAGCTCAAACATTGCTGCAACAACAACAAGCACAACAAGCGGCACAAGCCCAAGCTTTGTTGCAACAACAACAACGTGCTACACAAGCTGCACAAGCCGCACAAGCTGCTCAAGCTACACAAGCTACACAAGCTGCTCAAGTCGCACAAGCCGCACAAGCTGCTCAAGCTGCAAAAGATGCCCAAGATGCCCAAGCACGAGTGCAAGCACAAGCGCAGTACTTCGCACAACAACAAGCAGCCCAACAACTCGCATATCAGCAAGCATTAGAGCAATACCAAGAGCAACAAGAAGCAGCACAGCAAGCCCTAGCTGATCAACAACAAGCATTGTTGGACCAACAACAGCAAGCACAACAAAAAGCTCTATTAGCGCAACAACAACAAGATCAACAACAAGCGTTGTTGAAAGCATACATGGCACAACAAACAAACATTCCACCCATTCAAACACCCACTCCACCCCCCCATAACACCTTCATTCCACCTCCTGATCCACAATTGGATGTCACCGCACAAATTAAATTTCTATCACAACAAGTGCTTGACCTTCAATCAGGAAGGACACCAAAACCACAAAAAAACCTATGCCCTTATCCATTTGATAGGAGCGTAGAAATGAAACCGTTCCCAAAAGGGTTTGAGATCCCTAAATTTGACAAATATCGCGGAACGGGTAACCCTGAAGATCACATCAGGGAATTCCAAGTACATTGCATGGAGGTGGCTTACGACGAAACGTACTTGATGAGATTATTCCCAAGAAGCTTGGCTGGAAACGCTATTGATTGGTTTTCTCGACTTTCTGGAATCAAAAAATTCCAGGAAATCATAGATGCCTTCATACATAATTATTCCTTCAACACTCCCATGGAGGTTAGCTTACAGGAATTATCATCTCTCAAACAAGGGAAAAATGAATCATTCGGTGCTTTCTTACAACGATGGCGATCCAAAGCTAATCAAAGCAAGTGGTCCATGCCTGAAGAGCAACAAGTGGGAACTATCATTGCGAATCTTGATGGGCCCTTGGCCTTCCACCTCAAAGTGCAAAACATCACCACTTACGACCAGTTGATCCCTAGGGCGCTCAATATCGAACGAGCCCTTGCCACACAGGGAGAAACTTCATCATATCAAGAAGGCCGCTCATCATCCAATTATCATGACAAACCACGAACATGGGCAAAGAATCGTAATGTAACCAATGATGGTGTTGTTGACGCCAAAGTTGTCATTAGTGCCCCACGGAAGAACAATCCACCATCCCAACAACAACAACACCAAAATACCAATCAAAGCAATCGACAAGTCAATACTGTGGTCCAACCATCCCATAACCAAAACACAAACAACATTGATAATCAGGGAGGACCACAGCGAAACAAGTTCTTCCCCAAACGAAAATACACACTCCTTGGGGAACCTGCTGAAGCAATCATGAAAAGATTGGTAGATGAAAAATTGATAACGGTCCCTACACATAATAATTATCAAGAACCATCGGTCAAGCCACCATGGTATAATGAGAATTATCTTTGCGACTTCCACAAACTCAAGGGACACACGACAAACAACTGCATGAGGCTCAAAAATCTAATTCAAGACCTCATAGATGACAAAATCATAGATGTGGAAGCACCATCAGGAAACAAAGATCTCAAGATTTACACGAATCCGATGCCGAATCATGGCAACAAAGGAAACAAAGATCAAGACAAAGGAAAAGGGGCTTATAAAAATGTCAACCACACATACGAGGGTGTTGTTGCTTGTTTAGACGAGTTTTGTGGAGTCATCACCATCAAAGGGGCCCAAGCCGATTGTGGAGTCACCACAAGAGGTGGAAAGGTTACCATTGCAGCACCATCCCAACCAAGCAGAAATTCCACATCCAATCCAAGGTCTAACCCTAGTGGCTATAATGTCTTGGATCAATTGAAAAGAACCCCTGCACATATCTCCATCATGGAGTTACTCAAAATCTCATCTGCACACAAAAAGATTCTAGAAGAAGCTTTGGCGTCATCTACTGTCCCCGCAGATCTAGATACAGAACAATTCCAAGCTATGGTCGCAAGTATCACCACACCTAACATTCTTACATTCTCTGAACAAGACTTCCCCACACAACCATCTCACAACCGTGCACTTCATCTGGAGGTGTACGTAAATAAAAAGAAAGTCAAGAGAGTCTTGGTGGATGGAGGTGCAGGCTTAAATATTTGTTCCTTAAAGCTTCTAAAGAATTTGAACATTTCAGAGGATTCAATTGACAAAGGAAAAGGCATCACAATAAGAGCATACGATGACCAGGAAAGGGTATCCCAAGGCACCATTCAGCTTCCTGTCCAGGTTGGACCCGCCATCATGCAAACCAACTGTCAGGTCTTGGACCTCGATTTACCATACAACATTCTCCTAGGGCGACCATGGATACATGCAATGCAAGCTGTAGCTTCAACCTTTCATCAATGTGTGAAATTCACACATGAAGGTCAAGAGGTTACTATCCATGGAGATCCTGAGCCATTTGCCTACTGCAAAAATCTAGAGGCAAAATACTACAAGATCCCGCAAGTACCCAAGAACGATGAAGGCCCATCAACACCTTACGTGGATCCCGCCACTCTCACTTCTGTGACAGAGACACCCTCCACCCCCGCCATCCCCGCCTTTTCTGATATCAAAGTCATAATACAAGATGATGGTTGTGGAAACTATTCAATGCCTAAGAATGCTTTTGTAGTAGGAGAGCTACCACAATCTCCTAGATCAAGAGGACGACCACAATCACAAGAAGCTTCAACATCTCAAGGCTCCTATGAACGAAACCCTACCTTCACAAGTGCAGGAGATCTTGGTCAGGAAACATTAGAGGGGGACCTATCTCATCTCCTTTATCGAGATGATATACCGGCAGTTGAATTGCCTATGGATGAACGAAACAAAGGTATGAAGATGATGCTCTTGATGGGCTATAACCGGAACCAAGGGTTAGGCCAAGATAATAACGGGCGTGTAATACCCATTATACCTGAGAAGCAAATAAAAAATCTTGGCATTGGTCATCCTACTCCTAAGGTAACTGTACTTGGTCGAGGTGCCCATGGTAGACAGAACCGAATGCCTCCTCAGGAATCTGTAACTACTCCACAATCCTCCATGACTTTAGGAATGCCCACTGATTTAATTGAGTCACCAGAAATAGGATTACCTTTGCTGTTTGAGGATACTAATGTCCTTATGATTAGCACCTTATCTTATGAGTCTGAAAACCAAAGCAATGAAATCCGATTAGTCTATCCCCAACTGATTGATTACGACCAACGAGGACCACCAATTCTTGACATGTTTGAAAACGATGAGGCGCTCTCAGAATTCATGGGACTTAGGGATGGCATTCCATGTGGGGATCATAAGGCAGGTTTTATCATAGAGCTAGATACACATGCATACTATGGAGAAACGATTGAATCCCTCAGTCGCAAAAATAAAAAATTGAGAATAATCTCCAAGTCCTTGAGTGAAAACCACCTTGTGGCACTCTCCGACTCTGAAAAAGTAAAAAGAAAGGACGCATCCAATGGTGAAAACCTCTCTGAGGCACCTGAGGATGGGGGATTCAATCTTCCTCTTACAGCTATACACCAAGAAAAGTCAGCTATGCTAGCAGAAAAGTGCAACCCCATTAATCTGGGAACACAAGAAACTCCTCATATTACATTCTACGCTGAGTCATTATTATGCAAAGAACAGGAGGAGTTGGCTACCTTCTTAAAGGAGAGGAAGATAAATTTTGTGTGGACCTATGCTGATATGCCAGGATTGGATCTGGAGGTAGTGGTTCATCACTTGGCAGTCTATCCTGAAGCTAAACCTGTAAAACAGAAGTTGAGAAAGATGCACCCACAGATTGCTCTATTAGTCAAGATGGAACTCCATAAACTACTAGAGGCGGGATTCATACGAACGATCGCCTACCCTGAGTGGGTCTCCAATCTAGTACCGGTTTCAAAACCAACTGGGGGCATAAGAATCTGTACGGACTTTAGGGACTTGAACAAGGCTTGCCCAAAAGATGATTTTCCGTTGCCTAACATTGATATGATTGTAGATATGACCGCGGGGCATGAGATGCTTTCCTTGATGGATGGATTTTCAGGCTATAATCAGATAAGAATTGCAGAGGAAGACCAACATAAAACATCTTTCACTTGTCCTTGGGGCACATACTGCTGGAACGTAATGCCATTCGGCTTAAAGAATGTCGGGGCCACATACCAAAGGGCCATGACACTAATATTCCATGACATGATCCACAAAATAGTTGAGGACTATGTCGATGACATCTTGGGAAAATCCAAAAAGAGGAAGGATCATATATCAGTCTTGAGTGCTATCTTTGACAGACTAGAAGAATACAAGGTTCGTTTGAATCCCAAGAAGTGTGTCTTTGGCGTACAATCAGGAAAGTTGTTGGGCTACATAGTGTCAATGAGAGGCATTGAGATTGATCCGGCAAAGGTGAAAGCAATACTTGAAATGGAAGCTCCTAGGACATTGAAACAACTGAGAGGTCTCCAAGGCAGGCTTCAGTCAATTCGCAGGTTCATAGCACAATTAGCAGACAAACAAATCCCTTACTCTCACTTACTCCACAAGGGGGTAACGTACAAATGGGATGACAAATGTGAACAAGCCTTCAACAAAATCAAGGAATATCTGTTAACACCTCCAGTACTAAGGCCTCCAATTCAGAACAAACCATTGATCCTTTATATCTCAGCAACTGCAGCAGCCCTTGGTGCTCTCCTAGCACAACATGATGAAAATGGAATAGAAAGAGCCATCTACTACATCAGCCGTACAATGGTGGGCCATGAGTTAAACTATACATTCATTGAAAAAGCTTGCCTAGCAGTGGTGTTTGCATCCCAAAAATTCAGACACTACATGTTGGCACACAAGATCAAACTCATAGCTAAAATTGATCCCTTAAAGTATCTTCTTTCAAAGGCAATGCTTACAGGAAGAATGGCTAAGTGGGTAATGATATTATCAGAATATGACATTGAGTATGTGGAGCGCAAGGCAATCAAGGGACAGGTCATTGCAGACCAACTGGCAGACGCACCTATCTATGCGGAGAACCCACTTGTTTCAGAATTTCCAGATGAATCCATTTTCAACATTGACATAGCTACTCATTGGAAGCTATACTTTGATGGATCCTACACACAACATGGGTCAGGAGCTGGTATCTTCTTCATCACTCCACAAGGGGATTGTATACCAAGATCATACAAACTAGCATTCCCTTGTACAAACAACATTGCAGAATATGAGGCTTTAACTATAGGTCTCAGGATAGTAGTACAATGGAACATTATGACATTGAAGGTATATGGAGATTCACAACTTATCATAAATCAAGTGAACAATGAGTACCAAACAAAGGATGATAAGCTAACTCCATACAAAAGGCTGGTGGAAAATCTCAAGGAATATTTTGTTGACATCACATTTGAGCAAGTACCAAGAACCAACAACAGAGCAGCAGACGCAATGGCAACTATTGGATCACTCTTAGAGATCCCTCAAAATGTTCCGAAATATGACTTCTTGGTAGAGCAGCTTCTCGTACCAGCATTCAAGGTACCAGAGTCAGAATTTGTGGGTGAAATCGTTGGTCCAAATGATCAGTGGTACCAAGACATTTACACATACCTTAGGATAGGTATCATTCCCGCCGATTTGCGTTCAAGCCTTAGACGAACCTTTATCAAGAAAGCATCTCGTTTTGTCATTTTAGGAGAAACCCTTTATCGTAGAAGCATAGAAGGAACCTTACTAAGATGTCTTAACCCTGAGGAGGCTTCGGCTGCCCTAACTGAGGTGCACAATGGCATCTGTGGTTCTCATTCGAGTGGCATGACCTTGTCTAAGAAATTGCTGAGGAGTGGGTATTACTGGCCTACCATGGACAGAGAGGCACATGAATATGTCAAGAAGTGTCTACAGTGTCAGCAACACGGGGACCTCATCCATGCTCCAGCTCAAGAGCTTCATCCAATCATCACACCATGGCCCTTTTCACAGTGGGGACTCGATCTCATTGGGAAAATCACACCCACCTCATCCAACGGCCACAAATTCATTATAACCGCAACTGAGTACTTCACCAAGTGGGTTGAAGCCATACCTATGACCTACATAACAGGAAAGCAGATCTCAAAGTTCATCCTGAATTATCTCATATGCCGCTATGGTGTTCCACAAGCCATCATCTCAGATAATGGGACACCATTCAAAAATCAGGAAGTCCGTGACCTATGTGATAAATTCAAAATCCAACATCGCTTTTCCACCCCATACTATCCCCAAGGCAATGGCCAAGCAGAAGCTACAAATAAAACCATCCTCAAAATCCTTAAGAAAATAGTCAATGACGCAGGTCGTGACTGGCATTTGCAGCTTAATCCTGCCCTTTGGGCTTACCGAACCAGCATCCGCACACCCACTGGTGCCACACCATTTTCCTTGGTCTACGGATCAGAGGCCATCTTGCCCATTGAGATCGAGTTACCATCCCTCAGAGTATCATTGCAAAACCTCATCACAGACGAAGAGTATCGAGTTTCAAGACTGAACGAGCTGGAACTGTTGGACGAGCGACGTTTGGATGCTTTAAACCATCTGCAAGTGTATCAGAATAGACTGAAAAGGAGCTACAACAAGAAAATCAGAAGCAGAACTTTCCAAGTTGGAGAATTGGTGCTAAAAGAGAATCAGAAGAATGTCTTGAACCCAAATGGCAAGGGCAAGTTTGAACCCAACTGGCTGGGACCCTTTGTCATCACAGCAAGCTACAAATCAGGGGCATATCAGTTATCAACACTCGAAGGGGAACCCCTACAGGAGCCAATGAATAGCTCCCATCTCAAAAAGTTTTATGCCTAAATCTTTCAAGGTATAGAACCAAAAAATCCAAAAAATCATAAAAGTCCTGAAAAAATGGTTACTTCGGCGAAAACCTGGCAAACAGGCGTCTTGGTGACAACAAAAAAATCAAAAAATCAAGAAAACAGTAAAGAGAAAAAAATCGTCCTCTAGTGAAAACCACTTTGGTGGCACTTTGGGCAAGTACCTTGGTGAAAACCTGGTAAACAGGCACCTTGTGTAAATAAGCACTCTCCATCCATCTTGGTCTCCGTGACTTGCTTTGCATCATTCACTCACTCATCGCATATCATCACATTTCACCCTTCCATCCGCATCTGCACCATAGCTTGGTCTTTCATTTGTGTCATGATTCCTCGTAGAGCTACTCGGCCCACTTAAAAGGTTAGTTTGTCCTGCCTATATCGGAGTAGTCTATCACTTCACACTGGGGGCACGTTCTCATCGGATCGGATTCGTGTATGATCTTAAAATCCTCAAATCAAAAAATCCAAAAAAAATCAGAAAATTAGAAAATCCAAAAACATTCAAAACATATCAAAATCCAAAAACAGGTCAAAAAGTCATTCAAAAGCCAAAAACAAGATCGTCTAGTCGAACTCACGTCGTCTCTGAGAGCTTGAGCGTAGGCAAGGTTGATCTTTGATTATCCCAGAACATTTAGGTGAGTCCTATAGGAGTCTGTCATAATAAGCTGACATTTCATCATGTATATCTTCATTTTGTAAATCGGTCAAGTCGTCAGTCGAACTACGTGGTCTCTGCGTATATAACGTAGGCAAGGCTAATCTATCGATAAGCCAGAGGCCCCTAGGATAGGTCTTTAGGTTAGTCTCTTGGTCAAAATCTCGAGAAAATCCCAAAAACATTGGAAAACTAAAAAATCAAAACATTTGAAAACATTTGAAAAAATACCAAAAACAACCTCAAAACATTGCAAAACTCAAAACATCCAAATATTTGAAAAAAAAAATCCATCCGCCTCATCTGCTTACACTCGCAATAATCAATCATCCATAATAAATCGTCATCACCCTCAACCTTTGGTAAAACAGTCGGAAACAAGTCTAGCAGTCAAAGGTGAAAACTTAAACTATCAAAATCTCAAGTATAGGTCAGTCAGCAAGCAAGTTGGTCAACCCTTTTCTTATCAATGGCATATAAATCATAAATCAATTTCATCATTGTTTGATAAAAGCATGTCCTAGGATCCGTTCCGACAATGGGCACTTTTATCAAACCAACCACTTTGGGTAAACAAAACGACGTGTCATTAACATGTCCTAGGATCCGTTCCGACAATGGACATTATCTTTTGGCAATAAGTTTTGGCCCCCATCTTTCGAAACATCATTTCTCTTGGTTAACGGTACGAAGAACATTAGTTTGTTTGCTCACTTACTTTATCTTGTTTGATTTATCTCATTGTGCTCATTCCAAGGACCTCTCGATGATGTCCGAACGAAGGATTTAGAGAGATAGGAATGGGGCAACGATCATTATCTTTTGTCTGCTGTGCTTGTTGGATATCTTTGTAATATAACCTTGGTCATGCGTGCTTTTGTTTAGTCTATAGCAAGGGTGTTTTAAGTTTCTTGTTGACCACATAGAAAGGCTCGCCTTCCTATGTTTTGGTCCGAGATATTTGAAATATCTGAACTATTTTCTAGACAGGGTTCCGTATGTCAGGTGTGAACAAGAATACTCCTATCTGATTTGTCGAGTCAAAGTCCATCACACTAGGTACAATGCCATCCTGGTTCTCGATACCTTGATGCATCGTACTGCGTGTATTATCAAACATAAGGAAATCCGCCCTTTGAAAATCCCAACTCCACGGCAAGTAGTCATCACCATTTGCATGATCATCTCATTCTTTCATTCTTCTATCTTTACTAACATTTCTATCCCAATTGGTACATGAAGCTACCCACAGCTAATGAATGTCCATTCATCTACATCAACCACTCCTCTCGCATTTTATCGCGATCTTGATTGGCAATTGGCATTCCCATTCAACATCTCGAGGGGGCAATATACCAGTGCAATTCTTCTCACTGGGGCAATAGTGGGGCATCCAAAAAATCAGAATTTTTTTTTTTATTTTGATCATGACAAGATTATTCTTTGAACCAACGCAACAAG
Organism: Sequoia sempervirens; assembly: GCA_007258455.2. Taxonomy (NCBI): domain Eukaryota; kingdom Viridiplantae; phylum Streptophyta; class Pinopsida; order Cupressales; family Cupressaceae; genus Sequoia; species Sequoia sempervirens. Next base: position 338,794,527 of record VDFB02271358.1, on the reverse strand, counting down.
TACATCGCTTCAAAGAGGGGCAAAATGTAGACACGCAAAATGTACAAGTTAGCATTGCATATTTAAATCTGACTACCAACATAATTTCATCCTAAATCATTCCCCGACCTAACCATTTAATTAAATATCTTTATTTGATTAAATTCATTTGTTTTCTTCTCTTAATTAAACAAATCATGTGTTTAATTAAGTCTCTTAAATCATTCTCCATCTCTTTTAATTAAATAATTAATTTTATTTAATTAATTAAATCTCTAAAGTCTATCTATTAAATTGAATAAATTAAAATCTTATTTAATTTAATCTTACTTCAATCTCTTTAATTAAATAATCAAAACATGTTTATTTAATTAAACTCATTAAATCATTTCCTCTCTTGTTTGATTTAAATTAATCCAAAAATCTAAGTCAAAATAAGTCAACTCACCTAATCATCATTAAACTAACATAATCATCATTTATTTAATCTAACCATGATTAAATACTAATCTCACCCACTTGCATTCTCTAGATATTTCCACTTGCACAAATAAATCAATTTATTGATTTATTAAATCTTCATTTTCCCTCAACAAAGCATCTTTTGGAGGAATATTCTTCTATTTCAAATTCAAAATTTGAATGACATGTCCTTCCAACATGTCATTATTCTCTCTCTTACAAGTCCTTCCAACAAGGCATTTACTTCTTCTTACATGTCCTTGCCTTGAGCCAAGTGGCATTCAATGCAATTTTCTTTCCCCCTCTTACATGTCTTTTCTCAAAATTCAAATTCAAAAATGCATTTATTGGCACATTTGTCAAAACTTGCTCATTCCTCACCCAATCACATGTTGACAAGTGGCATTATATCATTGGTTGAATCTTTGTCCCACATTGCTCCATTTTGGCTTTGTTTCCATTTCAACATTCTATAAATAGAATGCTTCACCATGCATTTGAGCATCCACATCTCAAGCAAAGTTACCATGCTAAAATACTTAGCAATCCTCATCCATCTCATTGAATCATAGCTAGGTTTTTTTGCAGATTTTAAGCTTGGAGCATACATTCAAAGTCTTCATCAAGTGGATCAATCATCTTCAATCAACATTTGCATTCAAGGAGTTGGGAAAGGGCAAATCTCCACACACCTATTTGCACCAACTCCCTCAAGAGATCAAGAGTTTGCTTGCATTAGATAGGATTTAATTGTTTCATTTGTGTTCTTCATTTTCATTTCTTATCTTTTGCAAATTTCAAATGGATTTCTTGAGGAATCATTGGTTTCTAATCTTGTGTTTGATCTAATTGTTTGCATGTTTATTGTGTTTGTGCAAGGTATAGATTCAAATGGTTCACAATACTCATCCTCTGTAGTGGTTAAGGAAATTGAATCTTTCTTTTTACTCAACCAAGACACCAGTCTGCAACCAAGAAAGAATGCATCACCACTTGTAATTTTTCTATCATCAACACAACCTTCCCAATCAACATTTGTATAAGCACTTAGTGTAAAATCAATATCCCTAGGATACCATAAGCCATAATCCAGAGTGTTATTCAAATATTTGAATATCCTCTTAATAGTAGCAACATGTGTTTCTCTAGGATATTCTTGAAACCTAGACACAAGACAAACTACATGCATGATATCCGGTCTATAGTAGTTAAATACAACAATCCTCCAATCACGGATCTACATTTTCTCTAATCAACCTTAGGAGAATCATCATCTTTACTGCATGCATACCAATTTGGAACCATCCATCCCAAACTTCTTCAACATTAATTTCTCTTACATAATCTGATTGTGAAATAAAGATTCCTTTTTCTGTTTGTTTAATTTTTAGCCCAAGAAAGAAATTCATCTCACCAAACATAGACATCTAAAATTCTTTTTGCATTTCTTCAACAAACATCTTGCACATTGTTTCATTTCCTCCAAAGATAATGTCATCAATATATACAACCACTATCAATATCTTGTCATTTTCAATTTTAAAATACGAATTACCATCTATCATACCTTTGTTGAAACTGTGCTAAATCAAATATTTGTCTAACCTTTCATACCAAACTCTAGGAACTTTCTTCAATCCATATAAATCCTTCTTTAATCTACAAACCATATCCGATTGATTTGACAATTGAAATCCATCTGATTGTTCTATGTAGACTTCTTCTTCCAATTCACCGTTCAAAAATGTAGACTTAACATCCATCTAATAAACTTTAAAATCTTTATGAGCAACAAATGATAAAAACATTATGATAGCTTCCATCCTTGCCACCAAGGAAAAGGTTTCTTGAAAATCTATACCTTCTACTTGTGAGTAACCTTACATACAAGTCTTGCTTTATTTATAACCACTTCTCCATTCTCATTCAGCTTGTTTATGAAAACCCATTTTGATCCAATTATGTTTTTATCTGCTGGTCTAGGGACCAATTCCCAAGTATGATTCTTCTCAATCTACATAATTTCTTCTTCCATAACTTTCATCCAATGCTTAACATTGCATTCTTAACTCATTGTCTTCGGTTCAACTTCAAAAAGTAAGCACAAATTTATTTCATTAGCAGTAGCAACTCTGCTTCTTGTTAATACTCATGTCCTCTTGTCTACAATGATTTGAATTTATGAATGTTTTTTATACACATATTTAGGTGTCTTTGGGGACACCACTAGAGCTTCTTCTTCTTCATTCTATTCTTCCACAACTTCTTCTATTCTTATGCAATCAGGCTCATTAGATACATATCCATCAACTTCAATTGAATTCTTCAATGCTTCATCAACCTTGAAATTTGTGCTCTCTACAATGTTTCTTAGTCTTTTGTTGAAACATCTGTAAGTTTTGCTTCTATTAGAGTATCCAAGGAAGATACCTTCATCACATCTAGTATCAAACTTCCCTAGATTTTCTTCATCCCATCTGAAATAACATTTTATTCCACATAACTTGAAATACTTGATAGTAGGAATTCTTCCACACCATAGCTCATAGGTGGTGTAGACACCTAAAATGACCTAGGCCGCAAGCTTCATTTTTACCACTTTCACCCTAGCATAATTAAGACATTTAATTATGTCCTTGGTCCACATTCGACTATTGATTAAATAATTCATTTGTATTTGTATTCTTCATGATTATTAAATAAATAAATTTTATTTATTTATTTAATATGTCACTAATTGTCATAATTAAATGAATTGATTAATTAATTTAATTAATTAATCTTATCTGCTAAATTAAATAATTATATTTAATTATTTAATTGTCAAAATAATATTCCTCTCATTTTAAATAAATGAAATTATTTAAAATGTCATCATCACTTGTCCGGTCCATTTTGGTAAATTCTGAAAAAGATTATTTATTGTTGCTCACAAAATCATTATTTTTGAATTAATTTAATTCAAAATGGTAAAAATGTTCCAAAAATCAAGTAATGGGCGAGATTCTTGATTTTCCAAATCGAATATTCGGGTCCAACTCTTATCTTCTTGATTTTTCAATCTCACAAATCAGCAAATTTTATCTTCTTGATTTTTTGAAAATCTTTATTTCTTTAATTAATTTCTCATTTATTCTCCACCATCGATCCAATTATCTGAGATATTATCTTGACCGTTCGATTAATGAATTTTCCCTAACCCTAATTAGGGATTCTCATATTTAATCTGGACTCTCATTCTAGGTCTTTCTTAGAATTCGATCTCATCCATCCATTCGAAATGGCATTTTCTATAAAATGTCATTTTCCTCTCACTTTTCGATTACGCACAGACACATTACATTTTAGGCATTTGCACACTTAGATTTCATAGCAATTTCAATACTTATTATTTGTATTTGATCAAGTTTTAGCATTGTTAGGCATAGACATTGGCAATCATAGTCATAGGCATAGACATAGGCACAATTTCATAAATCCTTCAACATTTGCATAAGACTTTGACATTATTATAGGTTGCTCAATTTGGAATCTAAGGGCCTCATTGACTTGCTGCAAACTAGAAGGTGCTATGAAGGTGAAGCATGGAAGGAAAGGAAGGTATAATCGTTCTTTATTTTGATTTTCCATTGTTCTTGATAGCCTCTTTGGATTTTTGATGTTTATTATCTAATAAGCTAACAATCTAATTTTCCATTGATAGGTGGTCTTAGTACTATTAGATTTTTCTTGAACTCGATTGAACACATGAGCAATAGTGTGAATAGATTCTCTCCTGTAAACTTCCAGTAGACATGCCTTTGTAATCATAGATCTAGCAACTTCTTGAATTGTTCTATTCTTTCTTTCAACAACTCCATTTTGTTGAGGAGTTCTAGGAGTAGATAACTGTCTCTTTATTCCATGAAATTCACAAAACATATTAAACTCATTGGAGGTGAATTCACTACCTCTATTAGACCTCAAGCATTTTATTCTCAAATTTGCTTCATTCTCTACCATAGCCTTAAATTCCTTGAATCTATCTAATGCATCATATTTTTCTCTAAGAAAAGTAATCCATGTATATCTAGAGTAATCATCAATCAGAAGCATAAAGTATTTTTCACCTTGTAGACTTCTCACTCTTGTAGGACCACAATGATCTATATGAATCAAGTCTAGTAGTTTGATAGTAGATTGTTCCTTTGACCTAAAGTAGTTTCTATCTTGTTTTCCAAACTGAAAATTCTTAAAAACAACATTAATAGGCTTTGTAATCCTTGATAAATCTCTCACAACATGCACAACATTGATCCTCGCCATATTGTCAAAATTCATGTGACACATTCTCTAGTGCCATAACCAACTATCATTAATCTAAGTCATAAAGCAATGACCATCAACACCCTTAAGTTGATAAATATTTCTTTTAGAATTCTTACCAGCAACAATCACTATTCTGGATCCTTTCCTAATTTCACATCTCTCATCCTCAAATATAATATTATATCCCTTACTACACATTTTTCCAACACTCAAGAGATTATGCCTTAATCCCTTAACATAGTAGACATCATCAATATTATGCTTTCCATCAAAACTTATTGAACCTATTCTACAAATCTTAGCACTAGTATCATCTCCAAGCTTAACTAATCCTCCATCATAATTTTCAAGTTAACAAACTTACTCTTATCACCAATCATGTAATGTGAATAGCCATTGTCTTCTTTCTCTATTTAGCATGTAGGGAAGAGATCACAATATCTTAATTTCTCTCTGAAGTACTTTCCTTAATTCATCTTTTAGTATTAGTAGAAGTAGATTCATCTTTCATAGCCAAGAAAAAACATTTATTTTCATCAAAATCTCCATAATTAGACTCTTCATCAGAAATACCAACATCTTAATTTACATAATATGCTCTCTTAATTGACTTTCCTTTGTTTTCTTTGTTTAATCTATGTTTATTCTTCTTAGGTCTTTCCAGACATCTAGAAGCATAGTGACCAATACCTCCACAACTAAAGCATTTAAAAGGTAACTTACCTTCATACTTATCAAAGCCCTTTTTCATTCTTCTTACAAAGTTAGCTTCTACATCATCAAAGTTTCCTTCATCTGAATCTTCGGCTCTTGTAGCCTTAAAATTAGTTTCTTTCCTCAATCCATTTCTCAAGATAGGATTTCTCATTTCATAAGATGTTAGAGTACCCAACAACTTATCTTTAGTATATGTCTTATAATATATATATTCCTCAATAGCAGATACCTTTTCACTATATGCATCAGGGAGAGTTATGATAATCTTCTTCACAATCCTAGATTCATCCACTATAGCACCAAGTCTTGCATTCCACCTACTAGCTCATCCACTCTATGTATATAGGTTTTAATGTTTTCATCTCCAGACATCTGTAGGAGCTTGAATTGTTCCTCTAAGTTCTGTAACTTAACTTCTTTAACCCTTTCATCTCCTTCATGCATCTTCGCCAATTCATCCCAAGCCTCTTTACTAGTCTTCATATTTGAAACTTTAATTAAATTTGAATGTGAAAGACTATTCTTCGGAATAAACTTCACCTTTTTGTTTGCTTCATCTTCCTTGATCTCATCAGTTGTACTCAGACCATTTGCAAGAGGAGTGTAAGTAGTCTTGTAAGCATTCTCAATATTGTATCCATAGTACTCCAGATATCCTTCTATCTTTATCTTTTAAAGGGCATAGTTGGTCCCATCAAATCTAGGACACTCAATAGTGATCTTGCTTGTCATCCTAGACCTTCCTTATGAGGTTAAGCTCTTCTCCAAGGAACCAAGATCTGATACCAATTGTTGAACAAGACAACTGAGAGGGGGGTGAATCAGTTGTAACAAATTTTAACATTTAAGAACATCCACTAGATATTAGATGAATTAACATTCACAAATCCTTTACTCTCCTAATGTGATTAATCATTAAGTGAAAAAATAGAAACTAAAAAAACATAATAGACACAATAACACCAGATTTACATGGAAAACCCAATAAGGGAAAAACCATGGTGAGGATTAGCTCATAATATAGAGAATATCAAAACTGAATACAAAAGCTCACTACCAGAGAAGGCTCACTATCAAAACATGACTCACTGTCCAAATCAGGACTCATTGTCCAACAAGGGTTAACCACCCAGAGGGCTCACTACCACATAATTACAAAGAAGTTAGACAATATTTGTTACAGAGAGAAAAAAATCTCAATGCAACAAATATTTCCACCACAATTCACTCACACACTTGCAGAAATGCTTGAATGATAGAGTACACCTTCAACTCACTACTTCTAGAAACTCACAATTAGATTTTGCATTGATCTACTCAACCTTGCATTACATACACACTATTTTTCACCTCTCACATCTATCTTGCTTTCATTCATTTCCTTTCTACATCTCAACCTTTATTTATACCTTCTTCAATTTTGAACTTCAACCAAAGTCGGCTACACACCATTTGTATTTATAAATTCAAATTAGGTCAATGCCAAACCATTCTACAATGGAATTAGAATGAGGGTGACCTAAACAAACACTCTTAATGAGGACCTAAATAAGTCCCAACATGCCTCAATACGTTTCCATAAAATTCAAAAGTAGTGTTAAACACAAGGTTGGCCAAACTAGTATAAAACACATAAATCAATTAACCACACATAGCCTTAGCATGATCCAATCTTTCCAAATAAAAAAATTAAATTGAACACATCCCTAACAACTTATCTTGAGAACTGCAAGTCATAATACTTGAACAAGAAGAAATCTAGAGCAACAACATTTCTCTCGGACCTCATCCAGATACACATAAAAGCATGTTCACAACTAGTGAACATAACTCACACTATACAATGATCCAAAAACCTAAAATCTAGATATAGAAACTTCCAATAACTAGGGAAAATACTTCAAATCCCTACTAGCATTACAAAAAATCCTAGAGCAAAACCTAGAGAAAAAACTGAATACCTACAACTATCTTTTATTACAATTTTCTCAATATCCTTGACATATATAGCTGATAACCATCATCAATGACATCAATGACAATAGCATCCAATTGGAAACCAATTAACTAGTTGAAATCAATGAAAAAACCTTCATACTTGCAACAACTCTTTAGGAGCAACTTGAAATCTTGCAACCATGCACACTGCTTGCATAATATCTGGCCTTGATGTAGTTAGGTACATCATGCTAACTATCATTGATCTATACATGATTTGGTTTGCATTAGGGGATTCATTTTTCTTGCTCATATTACATCTAGTTATCATGGGGGTACTAACTGGCTTGCTATCTCCAATTCCAAAATTCTTGAGCATTTCCTTAGCATACTTAGTTTGAGATATAAATATCCCATCATTATTTTGTGCTTTCTGTAAATCAAGGAAGAAAGAATATTCTCCTAGCATTGGCATCTCAAATTAATTTTGCATTTGGATAGAAAACCCTTTACACGTTTTTCCATTGCTTCCACCAAAAATGATGTCATTTACATAAACAACAATAACTATCATATGCTCACCTTCAAATTTGAAATACAAATTGCTATTTGCACAACCTTTCTTGAATACTTGTTGTAGGTGCTAGACTAGTCTTGAATACCATGCCCTCAATGCGTTTTTTAAACCATATAGTGCTTTCTTCAATCTACAAGCATAATCATATTCTTCTAATAGCTGAAAACTTTAGGTTGTTCTATGTATAATTCTTCTTCAAGGTTTCCATTTAAGAAAGAAGACTTAACATCCATTTGATAGACCTTAAATCCTCAATAAATAGAGAATGCAAGAAACATTCTTATAGCTTCTAATCTAGCTACTGGTGAAAATTATTTCTCAAAGTCTATACATTCCACTTGTGCATATTCCTTACACACTAATCTTTCCTTATTCCTTACAATAGCTCTATCTTCATTGATCTTGTTTCTAAAGACTTATTTAGTACCTATCACATTTTTGCTTGGGGGTATTGGAACTAATTCCCAAATGTTATTTTTCTCAAATTTTCCTAGCTCTTCTTCCAACAATTTTATCCATATTTCATCATTGTTGGCTTCAACATAGCTTTTTGGCTCAATTTGAGACATGAGAGAAAAAACTATTTTCTCTTTATTCTTTGCAATTCTCCTTCTTGTCTAAACTCCATCCTTATTTCCAATAATCTTCTCTTCAGGATTATCCTTTTGGACATATATTGCTAGTGCTTTTTCATTTTCTTCTTCAGACTCTTCATTAGTAACTTCATCTTTAGATTTTGATTTAACATAGTAGTTTCCTCTATTAGGTTTAACCTGTTTCAGATCTTCATCAACCTTGACATTTATACTTTCTACAACTTTGTGTAGCCTTTTATTGTAGCATTTATAGGCTTTTCTTTAGGTGGAATATCCAAGAAATATTCCTTCATCACATCTTGAGTCAAAGACTCCCAAATTATCTTCTTCTCTCCTGATACAACACTTGCTATCAAACACTTTGAAGTACCTAACTGATGTAGGTTTCCATACCATAGTTCATAAGGTGTTTTCACACTTTTTACTCTCAACTGTACTCTACTCAAGTTATATACAATTGTATGTGTTGCTTCTAACTAGTATACATTAGGTAAGTTGGTCTCATTTAGCATTGTTTTGGCCATCTCTTTGACTATTTTTTCCTTCCTTTCAACTAATCATTTATGTTGTGGATTCCTTGCTAAAAAATATTGTCTTTTAATTCCATGTTTCTCACAATATTCAATGAATTCATTTGATGTGAACTCTCCACCTCTATCTAAACTTAAGCATTTGATCCTTCTACCAATCTCCTTTGCAACCATGGATCTAAATATTTTGAATCTTTAAAATGCTTATGACTTATCCTTCAAAAAGTTTACCCATTTCATTCCTGAGTAATCATCAATCAACAACATAAAGTACCTTTCACCTTTCAATCTTTTTGTTCTTGTGGGGCCACAAAGATCAGTATGAACCAACTCCAAAGTCTTTGAAGTTGTATATTATTTTGTTTAAAATTCAAACTTTTCTTTCTTTCCTTGTTGGCATTGCTTGCAAGTGGTGTATGTTGTTTTATTTATCTTAGGCATGTGTCTTACCAATCCTTTTGAGGTCACTTTTACAAGATTATCAAATTTTACATGGCCCATTCTCCTATTCCATAACCAACTCTCATCAACCTTCCCTATCATGCAATTTTCTCCATTCACTTCACTAAGATTGTAGAGGTTTCTTTTAGTCCTTATTCCCTAAGTAATAACTCTTCTTAATTTTCTGATTTTGTATCCATTGACATTGAACTTGACTTTGTATCCATTATCACACATATGGCTAACACTTAGCAATTTATTCTTCAATCATTCAACATAGAGAACACCAAATGCAGAAAATTTTCCATCAATGCTCAATGTTCCCTTACCATAGATCTTTACAGCAGTGGTATCTCCCAAGCTTATAGATCCTCCTTTACATTTACTAATTTTTATAATTTTTCTCTTATCGCCAATCATGTGCTTAGAGAAACCAATGTCTATCACCCATAAGTTTTTATTTTTGGCATGGAGTGTTTTTCGTGCAATCATTGATTGTGTGGGTTTCTTCTCTTTTTCCTTCCACACCTTCTTGGGTTTCTTTTCTTCCTTATCTTCCTTCTTTTCAAAATTTTGTGAACCTTTGTTCTTGCTAGGAGGCATGATTTTCTCTGTACTTTGAATTTTTGGTCTTACAAAGTTTTTTCTACAATTCTTAGCTATGTGACCAAAATTATTACGATTATAGCATATCACATTCATATCCAACAAAGGAGAAAATTAATTTTACTCAAAAAAATTGTTCTCCTTTGAGGAACAACTCTACATTCACTATCCCTATGACTAAATTGATTACAAGTATAATAATAACCATAGAAAAATGAGGAATACCTAGTCATAAAATTTCTCTGAGTAGGATGAGGATGTCTTCTCTACTTTGACTTATTCAAATCTCTCACCCTTGTAAAACCATCTACATCAGCTCCCTTTGAGTTCTTCTTCTTCATGTTATTAGGGATTGAATGGTTATTCTTATCTGTTGTAGGATTCTTGGAATCTTCAGTGCAAACTTTCTCATGCTTTGTTTTAGATTTCTCTTCTTCTTTGAATTTTTCATATAGATTACTAGATGCACTCTTGGTTGTACTTTTACCTTTTTCAAAACCAAGACTAGAATTTTCTTTTGATGGCTTTTGTAAGTTAATTAACTCATCATGTACTTTTAAGCCACCATTCAACTTCAGACCTTTGGGAATATGTTCCTTAGATTTTTCTAAATATTTTCTTGGAGCCACTATTTTTTATTCCATCTTCAAGCATTCATCGGATTTAGACTATAGTTTAGATTTGACTACATCTTCTATCCTTTTATCTTCTTCAACTTGTGTCTTAAATATCATTACCATTTAATCAAATTCTTCAATAATTTTGGTTAACTTTTCAATCTCTTTTTGTGCAATCTTTTTTTTTACTTTTTTTCTCCTTCCTCAAGCTATCAATCTCTTCTAAACCACAAAAAAGTTCACCTTCAAGGTCAACTTCTCCTTCCTCTTCTTCTTCATTAGAAGCTTAAAAATCTCCATTTTCTTGATCAACCTTGAATAGAAATTCATTTTCTTCAACCACAAATTCATAATCATTCTCATCATTTGAGCTATCACTAACATTAGATGAGTCACTTTCTTCTTTAGTATATAGGCTCTTCTTTTTCTTAAAAAAAATATTCTTCTTAGGGAAGTAGGGTTTTTTTCTTTTTACTATCCTCTTCTTTCTTAGAGTTATCCATTTCTCCATAAGGGAATTTAACATAAAAATGTTGTATCTTACCATAGTTAAAGCATTTAAAAGGTAACTTTCCTATGTATTTTCTATACCCTCTTCTCAACCTTCTAACAAAGTTAGATTCTTCTTCATCAATCTCCTTAGATCTAGATGTAGATGCTTCTATCTTCTCCTTTCTAGTTGCTTTGAATGCAAATTCTCTTTTGGATGTATTTGGATCTCCCATTCTCATCTCATAGGCAGTAAATATTTTATGCAACTCATCAATTGTAAGTTTATTATGATCTCTTGCTTTCTCTATTGCATAAATTTTGGAATCATACCTAGATGGAAACAACTAAATCCTTCAACTCTTCTCCAAGGCCTCTGCTAGCATTCACTATATCATCTACTCTAAGAAGATAATCTTCAATCTTTTATTCTTTACTCATCATGATAATTTCAAACTTTCCTTTGAAAGTTTGTATCTTTTCTTGCTTTACCTTGTCATCACCTTCATATATGTTCTTCAACTTATCCAAAATGTCATGTGAAGTTCGATAGTGCATAACCTTGATAGATTCTAAATTTGACAATCCACAAAAAATAGCGTTCTTTTCCTTAGCATTGTTCTCATATTCTTTCTTTCTAGCTTGATTAGTAGGAGGAGTAGTAGGAATTGTATATTCCTTCACAACTAACATCCATACATCATAACCTAATGATGATAGATACACTTCCATCTTGATGAGCTCTAGAATGCATATTGTGATCCACCAAAGAGAGGTGCTTTGTTTGAAGAAGAACCTTCTTGATCGGCCATCTTATGTTCACTATCCAAGATCTACCTGAGTTAATTAAGCTTTTCCAAAGGAACCAGGGATTTGATACCAATTATTGGAACACAACTATCTACTGAGAGGGGGGGTGAATCGGTATATCAATAAAATTTAACTTATAACACCTCTTAAAGTAAATAAAATAAACATGTAGAGATTCACACACACACAAACACTCATAACACTAGATATACATGGAAAACACAATATGGGAATAACCATAGTGAGAATAGCTTCTAGGATCTACTATCCTAATCTAGCCTCACAATAAAACCTCACTAGTTAAATTTTTTTAGGAGAACCAACTCCAAGGAAGCACCCACTCCTTGCACTAAGCACTAACTCAACTCTCTAATGGAACCAACCAATAAGATTTATAAAACAATATGGAGCTACAACTCTTGACTACAAATGATTCAAAAATGAATCTAATTCAATTTTGTAAACCTATTTGCAACTACTCATATTTTTCTACTATCTTCTTAGCAATACATTTTCTTTCTCTACTCTACTCTTTCACCCTCTCTTCACTGTATCACACCTACACTCTATCACAACATGTGTATACACAACAAACAATCTCTTGCCTTATCCATCCAACACTTAGTCATTCAACTTTGCTCACATAGCTTCTCCAACATGCCAAATCTCCTCAAGCCAAACAACCATTGAAATCATTCAATGCAATTGCTATTTTTGACATCTACCAATCTTAGGTTTTGATTTTCAATTAATTTCATATTCTTGTATGCTTGATATTGTTCTAGATTCAATGTATTTTCTATTTTTAGAAACCTACAAACCCTAGATCAGATGTGCATTAAATGATATATCTTGCATGATTGATCTATAATAGATCTCCTTTAGATTACTTTGTCAACTAACCATTAATAGTATTGTTTATTCCCTTCAATCACCAATTGAATTACTTCTAGAATGGTTACT